>CM046443.1:18403727-19043727 GCA_025506515.1 Flaveria trinervia
AAACGCAATCACTGATTTATCCAACATCGGCCAACACACCCGATTCATCAGATCCATAAAAGCAGCTGGCGCATTGGTCAAACCAAAAGACATGACAAGAAACTCATAGTGACCATAACGTGTGCGAAAAGCTGTTTTAGGGATATCCTGCTCCTTCACTTTCAACTGATGGTAACCAGATCGAAGGTCTATCCTTGAAAACCAGCTGGCACCTTGAAGCTGATCGAACAAATCATTTATTCTCGGTAAGGGGTATCGGTTTTTCACCGTCAACTTGTTCAGCTCATGGTAGTCAATACACATCCTCATACTACCGTCTTTCTTCTTCACAAACAGGACCGGACCACCCCAAGGAGAGATACTCGGTCTGATGAACCCCTTATCGAGCAGCTCTTGCGACTGCTCCATCAACTCTTTCATTTCCGTCGGAGCCAACCGATACGGTGCCTTGGCAATAGGTTGGGCACCCGGTATCAGATCAATCTGAAACTCGATCTCTCTGTCAGGTGGCACTCCTGGTAGGTCTTTTGGAACACGTCTGGAAAGTCATACACAACCGGTACATCGGATAGTTATGGTGTTGGCGTATCTATATCCTTTTCATAAGCCAAGTAGGCGCTACATCCACGCCTCATATACTTTCCCGCCACCGCCATTGAGATTACTTTCGGGATCGTCGTGACCCGATCTCCATAAACATTTACCAAACTCCCGTCAGGCGGTGTCAAATGAATCATCTTCTTGCGACACATAATGTTCGCCTCGGAGTCCGCCAACCAATCCATCCCAAGAACCAAATCGAAACCACCTAAGGTCATCACGAACGGTCTAACAGGAAACTTATGACCTTCTAGCTCCACATCACAGTTCTCTATCATCTCAGAAATGCTGGTAGACTTACCTATGGTAGTTTCTAAATCAAAGGGCGCATCAACGCGTCTACTACTAATAGGCAGCTTAGCACAGAAAGCAATAGAAATAAAACTTTTATTGGCACCCGAATCAAATAATATAGATGCTAAAGTTTGGTTCACTAGAAACATACCGGACACAACATTAGGGTCCGTCCTAGCTTCCTCCTGTGTCATAGTGAATGCCCTAGTGCTCGCCTTGGCCCTTCACTCCCCGTCTTCTTCACCCTGGAACCCTCAACCCTCGGCTTCTTACAATCCTTACTTATGTGGCCCTCCACGCCACAGTTAAAGCACCGGACCGTATGACAGTCCTTGCCATATGCCCCATCTTCCCATATTTGAAGCACCCGTTCAATCCTAGCCTACATTCTCCCGCATGCTCCCTTCCACACTTGCCACACCTTTTTGACCCCGCACTTAATGTGGTCAAACGGCAGTCATCCACCCACGCCTTTTTGTTACCCGTCGAGGCATCACCCTGACAGAACCTCTTCCCCTGCCATTTTTGATCACCTCCACCCTTCCTGCTACCTTCAGCCACCACCACTACAGCCCTCTCATCATATAATCTCCCTGCCAAGTCCCCCACTGACCTAAACGTGCTCGGTCGAGCGGCAATCATATGCCTACGAATATCCGCTCGCAAACCTGAATGTACCTCTTAATCTTCGTGACAGAGGCGTCACCTGATCCAGCACCAGACGTGCCATCTCGTTGAATTTGGAGGTGTACTGTTGGTGCGTCATCCTTCCCATCTCCAGTTGCAAGATCTCCCTTTTGACCTTGTCCATTTCCTGGTGAGGACAAAACTCCTCAATCATCAACTTTTTCAGCTCCGACCATCTCATCCTCCCAATTGCCCTGCTACCCTCAGCTTGGACAATATTGTCCCACCAGCACAAAGCTGAGTCCAAAAAAGAGTGGGCAGCAAACTTTACTTTTTGGTCCTCCCGGCACTCGCTGATATTCAATGCAGCTTCCATTTCTCTCACCCACCAGTGAACAGAAGCAGTAGTGTCATCTCCATCAAAGGTAGGGGGCTTGCATCGTTGAAACGCCCCATAGTTACAGCCTCGTGCTACCTCCGGCGTAGGCTTTTCTTCTTCCTCTTCTTCATCTTCAAAGAGAACCGTTTCTGGGTCCGGTTGCTCCCGTCATCTTGAGGACCTATTTCTCTCCTTTCTTTCCCCTTCTCATACAGCCTTGATAACTTCAGTCACTACAGACGGTACGATCGTCTGCATGACCTGATGAACTTCTTCTACAACAGCCTCCTTTACTGAGGCTCTCAGATTGGCGCTCTCGTCACCACCCTCCGGATGAGGGGTCTCTGGTTCTTCAGGAACCACCTTTTCCATTCTGGGTCTTCCTCTCTTGGGTCATGGCTCAGCACCAAGCCCATCACGACCACCACCATGAGAGGCTTTCGAAGATCTACCACCGGCCATTCACATGCACACTAAATGATTCAAACACCAACACGGTCATTCAAGGGAACAGCTTAGTTTATGTCAAGTATAGTAAGTCCCTAATAACAGTGGCCTGTTATGATTAGCCACTTACTTTACTCTTCACACCCCAAGCATTACCTATCCTGACTACATCAGTATTTAAATCTACAAACAACACATAACACATCACATGCCCACATAATACCGGTTAACTTCACGAAAATACCTGATGGCACGCAGCTACTCAGATTGGCATCCCCTCCCTTTCTGTCCCGTTCTCAATTTAAGTTAAGGTTTATTTTGAAAATTTACCCATTTCACTTAAACTTTCGCTCTGATACCAACTTGTAAGGCCCCGTTCCCGGGACGCTTAAAGCTGGTAAATCATTACACACAAAACATAAATTTTCATCATATTACATAAAACGTTGCAGCAGAAACATTTAAACAAAACATTCCATTTTAATATAATAGCTTTTGCAAAATAATACATTGTTAACAAGTTACAAAACACATGTTTCATTACATCACAAAAGCATTATAAATGGATGCCATCCCAAAGAGCCATGTAGCCACCTCGTGCCATCCTCAGCAATCATTACCTGCCAACTGGAAACACATCAAAGTCAGTGTTGCTGAGTGAGTTCTAGTTTTATAATAAAACATACTTTTCTTTCGTTAAAACCGTTCTTTACTTTCATGTGATCATACATCATACGTACACATAGATAATATCATTATTATCATCATTAATCATTCATACATTCATTCTTTAACTTTCGTTCATTCATCGTACGTCATTAACTTTCACATTCCTTCATCATTACCACTTTCCTTTCCTTCAACCATAAAATTTACCCAGCTATTCCTGGTATTGAACCTAGGTCTATCATAGACTAGCTATAACGATGCATCGCACCTCTGGTCACAGTACCTAGGGTAGAGTTTAGGTGTACTAATGTCGTGTGCAATACCCTGCTATTCCTGGTACTAGACCTAGGCCTATCATAGGCTAGCTATAACGGTGCATCACACCTCTGGTCACAGTACCTAGGGTATGCAGAAATGGTTCTATACAAATGGTTAATCACAAAGAAAGACCCCAATGTGCATCCTCCCAGGGTGAACCTGCACACCGTCAGGCTAACACATTTTAATGGTGTGTCCCGACATACAAGGCTTGCAAGAGTTTCTTTACTTTCACCATTCATTAATGCATGCATTCTTACTTCATGTTCCTCTTTTATTATCTTTCGCTTTACGTTACATACTACTTTCGTTTTATTCATTAACATAACACGTAAAGCTACAGAAAAGATAAACATACATCATAATAAGGAACATAACATACATAGTCAACATCATCATACAGGGCAATATCAAACATACATAACATGCATAATCATGCAACATCATCATACCCAACGTACTCTCTAAGTCCTCAACAGTCATCTTACATGAACTTACGGAAACTTTCACGTCAAAACTTACATCTACACTTTCCCCTGAAAGTTAGTACATAAACTACACTTTCCTCGAGTTCACCAGCCCTACTTGGGCGTATGGGCACCCTTCAGTCGCATGGCCTTCAGGCGACTGAACATCATGCGATTGGACCAATGCGGATGAACACCTATGCGGATGAACACCCAATCGTGCGAATGAAACAAATACGAATGGTCTCCATGCAGATGAGTCCCATGCAATGGACCTAATGCGGATGAAACTAATGCGAAAGGGCATTTATGCGACTGGGCTCTAAGTCGTGCGAATGAACCCTCAGTCCTGCAACGGAAACCTCAGTCGTGCGAATGGACCCTCAGTCGTGCGAACGAACCCTCAGTCGTGTGACTGAACCTCAATCGCACCTCAATCGGACGTATGGCCTCGATTCGGTCGCATAGCCCTAGCTGGTACAGAATGCAGTTCATCCCGAATCCAATCTGCCATTTTCGACCGCCAAGCTCATCTAACCCCATTCTAAGCCTAAATCGACCATCCTAAACCTTAGAAATGCATACCACAACACCATTCAAGCACACACAAGCCCAAACACGAGACCCAAACAAATCATACACATACCCACACATACATAAATGGGTCAAACACACACACACAAAAACCCAATTTTCAGATGTGTTCCAGCCCCAAATCATTCAAAAATGTGTAAAAGAGGGGGTCCTAGAACTCACACAAAAGACCACAACGAGAAGAGCTTCGATTTGACCCGCTACTCGACGATTTCCACGCTCGAATCTACTCGAACCAAGCTTTTCTCCTCTTTTCTCCCTTTCTCTCTTCTTAGTTGATTTTGGTGAGTGTGGGGAGAGGGTAAGGGTTGCCCCCTCCCTTTAAATACTTTGCACTCACCCAACTTTCTCTCGTTGGCGAGTTTGGTCCCCCGACTTTGGACTTTATTTCTTTTTCTTCTTTCGTTGGCTTCAAAACCAGGTGTTACATGTATGAATGTGTGTATGCATGTGTGTATGCATGTGTGTATGCATGTGTGTATGCATGTGTGTATGCATGTGTGTATGCATGTGTGTATGCATGTGTGTATGCATTTGTGTATGCATGTGTGTATGCGTGTATGTATGCGTGTGTGTATGCGTGCGTGTATGCGTGCGTGTATGCGTGCGTGTATACGTGCGTGTATGCGTGCGTGTATGCGTGTGTGTATGCGTGCGTGTATGTGTGGCTGTATGCTTGTGTGTAAGCGTGGCTGTATGCGTTGTGTATGCGTGTGTGTATGCGTGTGTGTATGCGTGTGTGTATGCGTGTGTGTATGCGTGTGTGTAAGCGTGTGTGTAAGCGTGTGTGTATGCATGTGTGTATGCGTGTATGTATGCGTGTATGTATGCGTGTGTGTATTCGTGTGTGTATGCATGTGTGTATACGTGTGTGTATGCGTGTGTGTATGCATGTCTTTATGCGTGTGTGTATGCATGTCTGTATGCATGTGTGTATGCATGTCTGTATGTATGTATGTATGTATGTATGTATGTATGTATGTATGTATGTATGTATGTATGTATACGAAGGTACGTATGTAGGTACGTACGTACGTACGTAGGTATGTACGTAGGTATGTATGTATGTAGGTATCTACGTAGGTATGTACGTAGGTATGTACGTAGGTATGTACGTATGTACGTACGTAGTGCATGCATGTGTGCATGCAGGTGTGCTTGCAGGTGTGGATGTAGGTGTGGATGCAGGTGTGGATGCGTGCGTGGATGCGTGCGCGTGCGCGCGCGTGTGTCTGCGTGGGTGCGTGCGTGGATGCGTGCGTGGGTGCGTGGGTGGGTGCGTGCGTGCGTGCATGTATGTATGTATGTATGTATGTATGTAGTATGTATGTATGTATGTATGTATGTATGTATGTATGATGTATGTATGTGTGTATGTATGTGTGTATGCATGTATGTATGCATGCATGCATGTATTCATGCATGTAAGCATGTTTGTATGCATGTATGCATGTATGCATGTATGTATGCATGCATGTATGTATGCATGCATGTATGTATGCATGTATGTACGCATGCATGTATGTATGTATGTATGTATATATATTTATATAGGGGATGGTTTCAATGAAAACCACATTATAATTGAAAACTATATAAACCATTTTATAGCCTTTGACTTAATTGATGAATGGTTTAGATCAATTAGTGGCATGATTGTAATTAAATGAATAATTAAGAATGCATTATTAGTCATTAAGGGTAGAATAGGAAAACCATATTGTTTTAAATTTGGAATAACCTACTATCAAACAAAATTTCATAAAATTACTCTTTCTCTCTCATTTATATTATTCAACAAACACAAACTTATTTTTAAAAATAACACTAAACTGGTTTTTTATTTTTATAACAGAAAAAAACCGATAGTTTCAATATGTAATGTTATATATGTTACGTATATGTATCAGTGTGTCATGTATATGAAAACTATGTTATGTATACGTAACATAATCAAACTTCAAATGTTATCAGCAAATCGAATTTCAAATCCTTTTACCATCTTAATACGTATTGAAGAATCATGTTACATAATACATATATACAGTCTTTTCAAATTACGTATATGTAATTATAACACATATAACAAGTACAAAATAATTTGTCAAACTAAAAGATTTACATATATTAGACATTGTTACGTATAAATTAAAATTACGCAAATCAAGTTATAAAGTAAAATATCACCAAAACATTAAGAGACATTTAATAAATTGTTTCGTATATGTGGTAACAAATGATATGTCACCAAACATAAGAAAAAATTAAATAAACAAACAATGTTTCGTATGTGTAACAATAGTGTTTTGTATATATAACGGTAGTGTTACGAGTTCATCATAATCATCATCATCACTCTCATTATCATCATCTTCAAGCTCGTTATCAATTTATTTTTGAATTCATCATCCTCATTTTCAAATCACTATAAAAAATAAACAAATAGTTATATTCTATATTTCTTAAGAAACAACCCAACATATGATATGACCAAATAATCATCACTTGTTGTTAAATATCTGGTTACATATACATAACTACCATTTGTTACAAGTATGATTTTTACTTAAATGTAAACCACATGCTTACATATATGTATGCTAATAAGAACATGAACATTATATGTTTCATTAGCCTTAGCCAAAATACAGGTATAAATATGTATGTATAAATGTATTACCAACAAAGATTCCATTCATATATAACAACAACAAAAAAATATTACTTATGATTACTTAGTACATATATGTAACAGTAGTAAAATTATAATTTGTATAAATATAATAGCACTGATACGTATACGTAAGGAATTACTCCAGATATCTTTTGATTTATAATACACGAATCATACATATAATAATAGGTAATCAATCATCTGAACTAAGCATTGGTACAATAAATGTACCGATAAGTATAGGCATATGTAATAACATGTTATGTATTTAAATCATTGTGTTACGTATACGTTATCAAAATTTGAAAAGAAATAATTAAGATTAAAAGATCAGAAAGAAAAATTGAGAGCTCATATGTGATAACAGTGAAAATATTTTACTTACATATACATATGAGTTATATATACTAAAAACTAAAAAAGAATAGACCGAGAAAAAGAACTAAAGGCTCGTATATGTTTACATATACGTAAGGTCGATGTGTTCTTCATGTTCTTGCTCATGCTCTTTGTCTTCGGTCTCCATCATCTTCCAAGATTTTTGTATGTAACATAACTCAGATAACACATGTTCATCATCTTCCTCCGGTTGTTGTTTTCTTGAATGATTAGTAGGTTTAATCAAACTATTGAGGGTGGTTGTGGCGGCGATTAAAGGCGACTGGTGGTGTTTGAAGGTGGTGTTTGTAGTACATGAACTATTAATGGAAGGAAAAGGTGGTGTCGGCGGTGTTCAAAGGTGGTTGGCAATAGTAGACAACGCTGGGTTTTATACGATGGTGAACGAAGATGAAAAAAAATGATGGTTTTTAATATATATGTAGTGATGGTATGTGACGGAGGTGATGGTATGTGACGGAGGTGATGGTATGCGATGGTGGTGATGGTATGCGACGGAGGTGATGGTATGCGACGAAGGTGATGGTATGCGATGGTGGTGATGGTATTAAGCCCTAATTAAAAAATCTGATGGTTGAATTCTTCATAGATGAGAGAAAGTTGGAAATTTAAATTTTTTAATATGGAGTTAATAAAAGAATTCAAAGAATAAATGATTACCAAAATTAAAAGGGTGTCAAAATTACCTTATTAACCATTTAAGTAAAAAATAAAAGGTTTAAAAGGAAATAATTTGATTGGTTGAGAGTAGTTTCTTGGTTTTTCAATTATAAAGGTGGTTTTCATTTGATTCCTCCTATATATATATACAGGGGAGGGTTTAAATGAGAATTATTTTTTTTGTGAAAACTCTAGGAACCAATCTCAGCCACTCATTTTTTATCACATGCAAATTACATGTCATTTCCCTCTTTTTTAAACGTTCGTACACGACATCATTATTTAAAAAAAATTCACCATAAAATTTAGTATTTTTTATCTTTCCAACGCCTACCATATGATATACTTGTCTTAAAAAATCGTACATCCGTTGTTTACATATGCGTAAATCTAGTTATACACATGTGTAGTACTGGATTTAGACATGTGTAAATCCGATATTAAACATGTGTAAAACGAATTTCGTTAAAAAAACAGGAATTTTTTTTATTTTTTTTATATTTTTTTATGAAAGATGGAAAGTTGGGGAACATTTTTGTGTTTTTATTTTTTTTATTTTTATGTTATTTTTTGATTTATAAATTTTTTAAATATGTTTTTATTAATTATAATTTTGTCATTAAGAACTAATGGTTGAGATTGGTTTCTATAGTTCTCACAAAAAAAACTAGTTCAATAACTATGTTTGGTATTTATGTTATTTTCTTATTTATAATTTTTTTTAAATATGTTTGATATATATATCCATCTATCGTATCAGCACCCCTAATAATCTCATTTAAATCAAAACTTCAAAGATATGTAACATAACTATATCAGTGAAATTGAAATCGCAAATCAAAAAGCAATTAAGTGAATAGTTGATTAATATTCAATATTATTTTTAAATACCTCAATAACTATATACATGGTTAAACATATATAGACATGTTTACATATACGTAAAAAGTTTTACATACATGATTATGTACACGTAAACATATTAACATATATGCTTACATATGCGTAAACAAGTTTACTTAAATGCTTAGGTATACATAAGCATATTTACATTATATATATATAAAAGATACACTATAGTAAGAAAAAGAAGCCATATAAGGATACATCTAAGCTAAATGCGTAACATATATGTATTATGATGTAAACATAAAGCTATAAAAACTAAACCCACTTACTAAAATGTTATTTCATTTATGAAATCCTAGCTTATGTAATTATGTGTTTACTTATACGTTTCAAATGGACCTTCTTCATCTTCAATTCATCATCTTTTTTTTGTGTGTACATATATGTAATGAAACATGAAACCTTACCTTCATTACTTTGATGATGTGTGCCTTGTCTGACTTTCATGAACCTCACCATCCTTCTTTCGTTCCTTCAATTTGGCTTCATCGATTTAATTTTTGAATTAGTTCTAATTTGTTGATCTGGTATAAGGCAAGAACACTAGTATGACACTTATGGTACTTGATGGGTATTTAGCATCGGAAGAAAAGAAATAAAGAAGTGCAGGAGTGGGTCAAATTAGTTTTTGATGGGTAGTTTTTAGTTGATAAAAGTTTTTTATTCTCAATGCACACACACTAATTGCTATGTTGGTGGTCATTAATCACAAAACTCTATTCATTTTGTTAAATTGAAGTTAAAAGCGCCTTAGCCTTAGTGTACCAGTGATTTGCGTGTGAGTTTGGGTGTGAATTCATATATAAATTAAAGTTATAATTGCCCACAAAATTTTAGTAAAATTATAATTTAAATACAAATATATATGTGGTCCACTCAAAAGGTTTTGCTATATGCCTAATTAATTATATCATCATTCACAATGTAAATTATGTTCAAACCCAAATTGTGTCATATAATGGACAAGTAATCCAACCATAAACGTACAAGCATCAAACTTGGTTTAGTGTTTCAGTTTTTACTTTTTTTTGTTTGTTTCTTGCAACATTCAAAATTTATGTTTCATAATATTTTGAATTTTCCATTCTAGCGTACTTGTTTTTAACGATGGTAGGGACTTTGAAACTCAAATAAAACGCATGCATATTTAATAACGATAAAAAATGTACAAGCTAAAGCTGCTTTTAAGGTTTTGTTTCTTTTTTTTTACTTAAAAAGTATTAGTTTTTAAAAAAGTTCCGGATATATCACTATGACATGATTATTTTATATATGTTTTAAGTGTAGATTATATCTGAAGTTATTTGATGTATGCAAATGTAAAACCACTAGTTATACCCAAAATAAAGAAACTTTAAGACAAATTGTGATAAATGAAATTGTTTTGAAAAGGAATAAGACGGAAAATACTCCATATCTCGTTACTCACGATTGACTTAGCTTTCGCAAATGTCATATTTAGAAAACATTTTTTCAATAAAAATAAGTAGGACAATTGATATGATATTTACACTATTTCATATTAATGTAGTCATATTACGTCACATGTTAATAACTTTTGATTGTGTTTTATGTATTTCTTAGAAATGTTAAGTTGTACATTAATTGGTGTATATATTTATTCTACTGAACTAATAATAATTAATAATCAAAATTACTCTATACAAAGTGAGAGTCGAATTATTAATCATATATCACAATAATTTAATAACGGGTATCCAAACTCTACTATGAAATCCAAAAATTATATGCAACTTAAAAGTAGGAGTCCATGTCTATCCCACAACGTGGGATCTTGAGGATTGCAACTTGTGATTATCACAAAAGAGCTGCTTTTGCTGTACACCAACAAACCAAACCAATGCACCACCGTGGTTCTTGTGGACCTCTATTCACCATACCGTTATTGATGCACAAAGTACAACCTTCGAGAAAGCATCTAACAGTGGTTTTCTATGTTGACACTACTTTTATATAAAGCTTTTGTCAACCATCCAAAGATCTCACAGTTTAAGGGATTTATGGCACCAAATCACGTGTCGAAAAATGGATTCCAACTCAATGTGAGTTGGTTGTTGTTGAATATATCGACCTAATATTGGTTTGCATGTTTGAAGAATGCCACTGAATCTTAAATCCATTGGCATCTTAGACGACTTTTATGGAAGCTTATATTCCTTGCATATATAATCCTATGACCGGTGAAACTTCCCAATTATAACTGAAGTTAATTGGCATCTTAAACAATGTTTGGGTTTTTATATAATACAAATTGAAACTATACTTATTCTAATAGAAGTAAACAATTATAAAAAAGAATTTTATGTATGTATATATGTATGTGATGTGATGTATGTGTATTGAAGTGGTGTTGATGAACAAGACTTGCTATTAAAGTTGACAGCAAAATCCACTAAGGCCTTTCTTTCTGTTTGCGTATATGAGTTGATAAGCCTTATAAATTGGCTCATGTTCCATTGCCTATATATACATGTCCTTAATAGGCATCTCTTACTTGTAAGCAATATACACCTCCAACCCACCCCCAATTCGATCTTTTTTTAGCCTCCATTTCATCCGCATACACTTATGACTAGTTACAAGGCACTAAACATGAAGTACTTTGCACTTGTTGTACTACTACTAGTAGCAACATTCCTTTTGATTCTAGTGAAGGAAGAGCATTGAATCTTGAAAGCGTCGAAAATCCTGCAACCCATCATAGGACTACTGAAGTGACAACAATCTCTACAGAAAATTACCATAGACAAGATTCAGGTTTTGTCGTTGTAAGTGAGGGAGACCTACGCCCAACAACGCCTGGACATAGCCCTGGTGCTGGTCATTCAATTGGTCCAACTGCCTTTGATGCTCGACCATGATGATCCCATACCCCAACTACCATTCAAATTGGTTCTATTTTGTGATTGTTGTTTTACTCCTTTTCAATAAACTCAACTGCATGGCTTTTTATATATCATTACGTTAGGCATGTGTATCAATCTATTGTGTAATCATATTTGAAATGATATTTTGGTATTATAGAATTTGAAGTTACTTAATGTAAGCCATTTGTGCACTAAAAGATTTTTTAGTGTATGCAACCTTTTAAACTGTATTATCTATTAGTTGCATACTTCAAATATTGTAATTATAATTCAAATACTAATAATATATAAATAAAGTTAGCTACATGTGTTCCGTATCAGTCCACCTGAAGTAGATTAATAATTACTTATTTTGATCTAGCAAATTAGTTTTAGTTAAATTCAACAGAATTTAGAATATGAGCTTCAAAAATTTCCTTAAGGGCAAACTAACAATGCACCCAATGTTTATAAATATTTTAACTCATGGTTCAATGCACAAGAGTAATCCATAGGCTAAGTTTTATTCATGATACAAGACTAACTTTGATTCTAACATAAAACCATCTTTTAGATGTAGAAAACTGATGATGGCAACTGTTGTTGAATGCAAGCGGTGATGTTACGAGCTGATTGTAAGGGGCTCGATTCATTACAATTGAGTGTGGTGGAGGTGCGCCTAAAACATATGTATCAACGTCATATGTCATGTTGTTTTTCACAAAACTATCCTAAAAGGAGAGTACACTCATCCGTTTACTCGAAACTTGCATAACATTTTTTAATCTATAAATACTAATAAAAGAAGGTTTATTTTGCCATTTGTAATATTCTTAAACTATCTTTTTGACACTTGTCATTTTCTAAACATCCTTACTTTATTTTACATTCAAAAGGGTATTAAACTAATTTAAACATTCAAATAATTTCTCCATTTTCATAAAAATTAATTTGGTCAATTGATATATTTTTCTCTCTCATCTATATTTTTTTAAAATCAAGCTACGTTTTTAAAAATAAATTTATTAGAAAATTAAAATTTCTATATTTTCTAAAATATTGAACCTTTTGAAACAAAATATTTTAAATTAGTCATTTTTTAAAATAATTGTAAAATATATGGAAAATTTTAAAAGTAGTTTTTTTTAAAAAAAACTACAATAGTTAGAAACTTGAGTTTTTAATAAACAATATTTTTATAAACAATATTTTTATAAGAAAATTTTAAAAGAAATATTTAAAAATATAATTATTTGGATAAGAGAGTTAAAAGTAGTATAATTATTTTATCTTTTGAACAAGTACGTATATATAATTTTATACATATCTTATATTAAAATATCGTACTGTAACTTTTCGTGTTTATTAGTAACTATAATTCGTTTAATAAATGAGTTTCTAACCTATCTATTTATCTATATATCTATCTATCTATAATCTATCTATTTTTATTACTTGAAATAGCTATTGATATGCAATTATAATCATATTTTATATTCAAACATGGTTTTATAACTCATTAACTTTTATTACTAGTTATTTATTGTATCATTTATTCAGTCCGTATAATACACGAGATACTAACATAGTTAAAGAATAATAGTAACATCAAAACACATAAACACCATTTTCATTAATTAAATATAAATTTCATAAATAACTTAATAACAATAAAAAATACACTATTTTATTATAATTAACTACTTACTCATCAAATTTGGTACATTCAAGTTCGGTAGATTATCAACATATACCAATTTTTTCCTTTGAAGTCTATGGTGTATGCTTGATTCCGCAACTCCATAAGCATATTATTGTCAATTTCCTCGGTTGGAGGATCCGACTCATATTTTGATGATATCATATAATCGTCATCTTTAAAATAATGTCGTATAACATTATGCATGGATATGTTACATTCCTATTCTTTTCACGCTTCATCGCTCGTGTTGGCCGTTGAATTAAACCCCACCAAGATTTTAACACACCAAATGTTGAGTTGCCATCTTTTATTGTATACTCTTTGTTTCTTAAACTCTTTTTTCATTTTGTTTGCTTGACCAAGCCAGTAAAGCTACACATGCAAACCAAGCCAAGTATATCCTATGGGCAAGACAGTAGTCATGCTTGTAATGTCGCTTGTTAACCTAGTTTGACACCTCTATAGGATTTTTTTTGCATATAATCATTGAACAATAGAAATTGATTGAGAAAATTGATGTTGTTGTTCGAATCAACAACACCAAAGTTGCATGCCAAATCATAAATCATGTAATGTCACTGCTTCGAGCACAATAGTTGGGTTTCGGTCACAAATTCATTGTACATATTATGCAAACCTAATGTGTGTAGTTGATGTTATTGAACAACTTAAGAAGACCATGTCTACTTTTATGTGAGGTGTAGAAAAGATTGTGTCGGCAGAAGTTGGTAAAAATAAAAACTATTTATCATATAAAATAATAATTGAATATAAAGGTATTCTAGGCATTCTTGAGATGTTCCCGGTGACATAGCTAGCCAAATATTCATCATAAGCATTAGAAAAATTATTGTATGTGAGTTAAGGAATCGTTGATGTGCACTTTTGTAACGTTATGAAACTCTTTTCCATATTCTATCGTAACCTTCTTTAAACTATTCAAATATGTTCTCTATTGCCCAATTAATGTTGAAAATAAGTCTTTTGACATCCAGAATCTTGCTCTAAATGTCTTATCATCGTATTTTGGTTTTGTGACAAAGAAATCTTTCATTAGTGTTGTAAGCAACTTCACAGTTATGATACACATAACCTTTTTTTATTGTGCACTATTTTTAACTTCAAATGCGGCGACAACTTTGACAAGATAGTTAAAGTTATGATATTTCGTATCACAATATGAATTGGCACCAGATGATAGATGAAAAATGGTGGAATCCTTAGAAGGTGTTTCATTATGTCAAGAGTAGAAGAAATTGATTTTTGTAAAAATGAGTGTGTTTTATTTTAATTTAAAAAATATAAATATATATATGTATATAAGATCATAATCATTACAGAACTACTAATTTACAAAAATGTAAATTACAAACCATTGTTTTATATAAATGTAAGTTAAATTTGGTGATATTTAGTTGTTTTACATACATATATGATATACACATTTGTTAAACATATTAAGTATTACCAGACTTAAGTTATATTTATGTAAATCAATGGTTTTTTTATTCTGAAAATAAAATATGATTCTAAATTGATCCTAACTATAAGTCTTTTTATCTTTGGATGTGTTTATCGAACGATCAAATGATTGTAATTTGTTTATATATAAACCACAAGACATAACTTGTAATCTACGTACATTAATATTAATAACAAGTCCCTTTTATTATTGTGGTGGATGTACCATGAACACGTCGGTGGAGAGAATTGCTTGTATTTATGTGTTCTTTTTTTCTTGTACGTTGATTCTGTTCATATTGTCTTCAAATTTCATCTGGGCCTATATCTCATCATTTTGTCATGAGACCCTTAATTTGTATTTATTTCTATAGGTTTCTTGTAATCCTAATTTTTTTAGGAAGAAAGTGAGCATTTTCTTTCATTTTTACCAAAATAAGGGAAACAAGGTTGATGCGTATTTCATAAGTGGACGAAAGAAAAGAGGAAAAACAAATTGGACTTGTACATTATAATTGAGGATGCACATGTTTTTCAACACAAAAAGATAGAATACCGCAATTAATCTTTTCAAACTCAATTTGCTTAAGACAATAATATGTGCAAATTTAGAATAACTTCATATGTTTTTTTTATAATCTCAAGGTGCTTTATATTTGTAGATGATGCTACAACCAAATCCAGATAGGATTTAATTGAGATTTAAACTATGTTTAGTTATCCCAAGCTACATATGCAAGGAAGATCTTTGTAAGAGGGGCTTGGGGTATTAGCCCTTTAGACATTTCAACGCTAAAGTCAGTAAATAATATATGATAATCAAATGTGTAGCATATTTAGAGGATATTAGTAAGTAAATAAGGTGTATAAGAGATCAAAGATGACGGGTCGTGTAAGAGCTGCTTATAAGCAGGCTTAAGGCCATGAAAGGCAACCTAAGGGTATAGGAAGAAAGGAGACAATTCTTAATAGAGAGAGATATGAGATGCTAGAGGTGATGTTTTCCGTTATAAAATGGGGTGTCTAAGTATGTAAATGAGTGCCAATATTTATGTTGAGTATATAGTAACCCTAGTCTTCTTAGACAATATTAGCCTACCCACATCATCAAGCCCTTAGTATAATGTAACGTAGTTTTAACTATATTATACTAGGCGTGTTTTCTTTATTGTCTTTATGATTTTCTTCATCTATCATTATTTTTGACATCTCAGCTAAGGTATGCTTAATAGGATGGAATTAGTCGCTACAAGCTTTGTTTCATTAAGCTGAAACTTCTCGAGTTTCAATCTGATGAGGTTTAGATACATGAGCTTTATAACATGGATGACCTTTGTCTTATTCGGTTTTTGACTTAAATAATTTGTATTCGTATACATACTAGGTGTGGCTTGTAGTTAAACATAGAGGTCTTTTCCATTGGGACTAGTGTGGATGAGTTGTGACTAGGAGTTTGACTAGCTCACACTTGTCAAACTTTCTTTGTGGCTTATGCCTGATTGGTTATACGTTGACGTGTGTAAGGTATATGTGTTTGATGTGAATATTTTAAATTTTGAAATGATGTTTTCGTACTTTAAGACTAAACTACAAATGATTAATAGCCAAGCTATAATATAATAATATAGCTTTTGGTAAGAACCAGATATTAGTTATTGGACATAACAACTTCTAATAACAAAACTTTATGATTGTCTACTTGAATAATTCTATATGATGAGTGATTTAACCAAACCAGCACACAAAAAATAACTAATGTTTAAAACAATAAAGTTTATCAAACCAAAGTTGGTGTTTAATGTGGAAGCATTTAAACATATTAGTTGATTCAAATTAGTTTCCAAATAGGTATCTAACTACACACGGCTAAACAAATAAATTAAACGCATCCATAACGGGTTCAAAGGTTATAACTTTGATTATTAAAATCAAAAAAGCACACGATGGATGTAATAATGGTTTCATTAGTAACAGGTTCACAAAACAAATGTTGTGTGCATTGACAATGGGGCACGTCAAGTGACGGTGGTGGCAACAAGATAGTGATCGGCAAAGGGTTTATAAAGGACATGTTGTAGGTTTTTTAATGTGTGATTAGGGTTACCACCTAATTCTATTTATAATCCAATAATACACCTCACACCTCGGGTTGTTAATATTTATCACCCTTGGTGAAAAGTTACCAATAATATTTGTAGTTTACTAATGTTTACTATTAACTTTTACAGGACAGTTTAAGGGATGATCAATACCATCAGTCTCACAACGAGGAGAATGTTAAAACACTTAACAGATCAAATAGGGAACTGGGACTAATGTTATGATACAATGAACACACGCAAAACAAGAAATAGAAACTTAAGAACAAACAACAAAGTAATGGTTTTCAAGAATGCTATACAATGCTCTCAAGTTCTTTTTACAAGTGTTACCAAACATACCTGAAGATACAAGGACTTGAGATACTTTATACTACATCCTACAACCAACCATACTTTAAAGGCTAGTTGGAAACAATAATAGAGGCAACCAGATCAATGTAAAGTCAAAAGAGAAATTAGTGACTATGACATACCATAGCACACATCCTAATATATTACAGAAAGGATATAAGTATATAAAGTAGAAAGTTATAGACTCAAGATCTCAATGTACAGTTATAAAAACCATGGATCTTTCACTAACTTATATAAGTTGGTGAGTCTTTAGAGTTGCAGCAGAAAGTTGGTTAGCTTTATATGAAAATACATCAGAGAAAGCATACTTTTCAAAGTCTTCAAAAGAAATCTATCTTCACTTAATTAGTTTCTGAAGACTTTGTCTTTAAAGCTTGAAAGACTTTACTTTTGGCTTCGGAAGATATTGGTCTTGGCTTCGAAAGATTTCATAGTTAGAATATTTTTCTTGTGTAGAGTATGAAACTTCCAAATCAACTTCTATCAAGTACTAAGTGCATGCATGCATGAAGCACTTAGGTTGTTTTGGGTGCATCAGCCTTTCTATAAGCCTTACAAACTCCCTCTAGGCTGATGCTACCAAAACAAAGAAGTGTTTTCAGATATTGATAGTCCTCATCATGATCATGACCATCCCCTTCTTCATCAATTGGTTCGGATCACTCAGACTTTCAAAATACATTCTCATATCAAAAAGATCATGTAGAGGTAAGTTAAGCATGTCTTGCAAAAGTAGGCATCTTGACCACCTTGATCTCTAGTGACTAACCATCTGTCTGGATTAGCAAGAAAAGTCCAAGACAAGATGGGTCTTCATGATGCAAGAGGCTCTACTTGAGTTGGAGTAGCTTGAGCAGCCTCTTCTTGCATATCCTTAGGATTCTCTAACTCATCCAGAGGTCTAGAAATGGATGCCTTTGGTTTCTTCTTTGATACAAGTTTATAGGCCATTTTATTCTTCCTCTTTTGAATTTTAATTGAGTGGACTGGCCTTCAGTACCAGGTTGTTCTGTTTTGTCTTTTCTCAGTTGTGTTCTCTTTCCTTACAGGTTCAGAAGGAAAGGGAATTAAACATTTCTATGGATTAAAAGATGAAGCTTGTTGTGGTCCAGTATGAGGTCTTGGTTGTGTTATCTCAAAGAATTCAACCTTAACCTCAGCTTCAAGAGAGGCTTAACTTGGTGGGGAGTCTAAGTCAACAAGCTCTCCTCTCTTAATATTCTGCTTAATCACTCTAATATGCTCATCCATAGTGGATAGATACATTGGACCAAGTCTCCTTTTGGAGAATCCATACAACTTCAAGAAGCTCATCATCTTTTGCCTATCAATAGATTTTATTTGACTCTTTTGGATGATGACTCTTGACTTTACTACTTCTTCCCTCATCTTCCTCTTAGTAGCTTTTGTTCTTTAAGGACTTGTAGCTCAAGCTGCTTGAGGTATTCAAATTCAATATACTCATATGATAAGGTAAGAAGTACAACTGTATGGTAGAGTCCTGTGGCACTCAAGTAACTGATCATGTTTTTTCTATCAGCTTTCTTGTTTACCTAAGGTTGCTCAATTTCCATAGCCTCTTTCTCGGGACTTTCTTGAACTGGGGAGAGGGTAAGAGCATGCTTGTAAAGTCTTTTCTATCTTTTGTCTTCTTTAATCTTAAGGCGCAACTCTGCATCCTCTGCCTCCTTCCTCTCCTTAGATATTTCCATGTCTGGCAGCTCCTTTATTTACTCTAAGGGAAGAGAGATAATCTCACCAATGTCATAGTTCTTGATCCCTAAGCAGTTAATCATGGCTGCCCTCAACTCATCATTCTGAGTGTTTGGTTAGAGAGCAACCCTGATAGTAGCTTCTATGAAGTCTAAGGACTTAATAGAACTTCTCCTCTTAGCTTCCTTTTTATCTCTCTCTCTCTCTCTCCTCCTCCACAATCTCCTCAGGAGTCAATATCCTTTTTCCCTTTGTTACTCACAAACCTTTGTGACTTAAGGTGGAGAGAGCTTTGATCGTCATTGTTTGATGTAGCAGTCAGACTCTGGCTAAAGACAGGTTGTGAGACACCTTCACCAGCTGGTGCTTCACTGAGGGTATGGGATGCTGAAGTGGTAGGTTCTATCATAATGCTCATAGGTTCTATCACTAGGCCTTCAGTCAAGGTTTCCATTTTTAAGCTAATTTTAGGGTCCATATCAACATCTAGTTTACCAATGACATTACCTGCTTACCTTTGTTTTCTTGCTTTGAATACTTCACAATCCTATCTTAAATCCTTTCAGCCATTCTGTCAGCTTGCCTATGTTAAGTTGTATTGGCAAGTGTTATGTTGACAAGATCAAGACCTTTAAAGTAGTTCAAGGTCTAAAAGTTAAAGACCTCTTGCTATCCTTGAAGTCTATGAAGTATCAAGGCTCTTCTACCAGCATCATACCTCCACCCAAGTATGTAATTTAAAGCTCCTTAGGGTGGGGATGAAATTGCCCTTGGAATACCCCCCTTAGACAAACTTTGAATGAGAGAGTACACATCAATGCGGACTTGAGGAGGTTCCTAAGTATGGACAATTGCAAGTGAGGGTGGTGAATCCTCTATGTCCATACCCTTTGAAGAACTCCCAAGTTCTATGATTGCTAAGAGTTTCTCCCCCTTTTTGGTAGCATCAACCTTTTACATAGGTGAGCTAGGAGTTAGGTCTATTATATCTACATGTTCTTGTATTCCTAGTTGAGCTCTTCTTAAACGTCTCCCAGCTAGTTGCTCCTTGAGATAAGAAATCTCAACTTGCTTTTCATTGACCTTGTTTTGTAAGGTAGTCACCTGAGATTCCAAGTGACTTGTAAGGCCCCGTTCCCGGGACGCTCACAGCTGGTCAATCATCGCACATAAAACATATATTTACATTAACTTTAGTACAACATTGCAGCGGAAACATTTAAACAACCATTTCATTTCATTATAATTGTTTTTGCAAAATAATACATCGTTGACTAATTACAAAATAACTTGTTGCATTACAATGCAAAAACATTATCGCAAGATAAAATGGATGCCATCCAAAAGAAGCCAAGTAGCCACCTCGTGTCATCCTCAGCAACCATTACCTGCCAACTGGAAAAACATAAAAGTCAGTGTTGCTAAATGAGTTATAGTTTTAAAATAAAATATACTTTACTTTTGTTTAAAACCATTCTTGACATTCTTACGCGATCAAGCATCATACGTACACATAGATAATATCATTATTATCTTCATCATTCATTCATTAACTTTAGTTCATTCATCTTACATCATCATTATCGTATCATTCACTTTCATTCATAATGTTCCTTACTTATCTTTCACTCGTTCGTTACTTCCGATGACATGTACAATACCCCAAACATTGTGCATGAAGCTAGTTACTGGGCTGAGGTCTTTCACAGACCTCGAACATTATGCACGAAGCTGACTCTAGTACCTAGGGCAAGTACACTCATCATTATCATTTCTCTTTCATTCCGGACCAATGCCATATGCTATACCCCGAACATTGTGCATGAAGCTGGTTACCGGACCTAAGGTCTATCAAAGACCTCGAACATTATGCACGAAGCTAACTCCAGTACCTAAGGCAAGCGGCAAGGATCCCATATGTATGGTCAATCACAAAGATTAGACCCCAGGGTGCATCCTTCCGGGGTAGCTAAACCCGCACACAGTTGAGCTAACACCCTACATTGGGTCTGAACCTCCATACTTCGCTTGCAAGACTTTCTTACTTATCTTTCATTCATTAATGCATGCATTCTTTCATTATGTTCCTCTTTCATTATTTTCCACTTTTTGTTACATAATAATTCTTATTTCATTCATAACATTAAACATAAAGCCAGGGAAAATAAATATACATAATAAGAAACATAAACATAAACATACAAAACATCACCATACAAGGCACCATCATACGTGACATAACAATCATCATACATACCATAACATACCTCATTATCATCAAAAGTCAACTTACTTCACCCCCGGGAACATCCCAAGTCAAAACCTACATTTCACTTTTTCCTCAAAAATCAGAAAATAAATCTAAATCTTAGGCGCATAGGCACTATACAGGCGCATGGCCTTTCAAAATGCATGGGGAACACTTAGGCGCATGGGGAACACTTAGGCACGTGGGGAACTTTCGGGCGCATGGGCACTATTATAGCAGATGGACAACACTTAGGTGTTTTGGGCATATTTCTAGGCGCATGGGCACTATGCGGGCGTATGGGTTTTCTAGGCTTATGGATACTTAATACATTTCTGCCTAATTCTAGGCGCATTGACACTATTTGGGCGCATGGGGACACTTAGACAGTTTATACCGTTGGGCGCATGGGCCATTATTTAGGTGTATGGGTAGTCTAATTCATACTTAAACAACTTAATTCAATCCCCAATCATCATCTAACATATTCAAAGTTTAAACCTTACATACTAAGCATTAAAACGAAGAACATGGAAACATCATAACATCATATATCACCCAAAATCAACCCACCCGCATACACATTCACACACATACATACGGGTGAAAACCCATTTTATAAAAATATTCATACATGTATTTCCAGCCCCAAAATTAGTTTAAAACATGTAAAAAGAGGGTTCTAGAACTCACCTTAGCAGTTCTTGGGTATGACTTCTTTCAAAACCCGTTTGCTAAAAGCTCAAACACCTAAAACCCTCCAAAAACACAACACAAACGAACACACAACACATATAAGCATACAACCGAGGCAAAGGCCGGTTAAGAACACCACAAAACCATTAATTCTTACCTTGAATTCAGATTGTTCTTCTTGTTCTTCAAATATCCAAAATTTTTTAGCTCTTTCTTTCTCTCTCTCTAAAAACCCAAAGAGAAAGGTGAGTGTGAAGAGGGTGTGGGTGGCCATACCAACTTTATCAGCAACTTTTTAAAAGTTTTGTCTTTTTGGACACTTTTTACCCCTTAACTTGGGTTTTATAACTTTTCTTTCTTTTCCCCACTTATTATTCTTTCTTTTGAGCCTTTTAAATAACCGGATGTTACAAGTCCACCCCCTTTATATAGGTTTTGACCTCGAAACCTGTTATTCCTTAAACAAATGTGGGTAATGCTGCCTCATCTCCTCTTCAGTCTCCCACGTAGATTCAGATCCCTTCCTGTGCTTCCACTGTACACGTACAAGGGGAACTACATTATTCTTTAACCTCTTCTCCTTATGATCAATGATCGCCACTGCTTGCTCCACATAATTGAGTCGTTCATCCACCTCGATATCTTCCAATGGTAGAACCATATCCTCATATGCTAAACACTTTCTCAGATGAGATACATGGAATGTCGGGTGAATTCCACTTAACTTATCTGGTAGCTCCTATCCATACGCCATCTCTCCTACTCGAGCAATAATTCGAAAGGCCCTAAGTACCTTGGGCTTAACTTGCCTCGCTTTCAAAGCCGAATGATACCTTTCCAAGGTGAGATTTCAACATGACTCTATCACCCACCTGGAATTCAATCGCTCTTCGCCTCTTATCGGCATATGACTTCTACCTATCCTTGGCTGCCTTCATATAGGCTTTGATCTTTTCAAGCTTCTCAGTCGTAGCCTCAATCACTTCAATACTTCTCAACTCCTTCTGACCAATATCTCCCCAGCAGCTGGGTGTCCTACATCTCCTACCATATAGCATCTCATAAGGGGGCATACCAATGGTGGAATGATAACTGTTATTATATGAGAACTCAGCTAACGGTAAGTGGTCATCCCAACTGCCTCCAAAATTAATGATGCATGCCCGAAGCATATCTTATAGCATCTGAATCGTCCTCTCCGACTGACCATCCGACTAAGGATGATAAGTCGTGCTAATATGTAACCTTGTCCCCATTGCATCATAGTATTTATTCCAAAACATAGATGTAAACCAAGTGTCACGATCAGACACATTAGACACCGGCACCACATGATGAATTACAATCTCCTTGATGAACAAATCCGACAACCTCTCGGATGAATATGTCTCGCAGATCGGTAGGACGTGAGCACTCTTTGTCAGGCAATCAACTATCACCCATATGGCATCACACCCTCGCACAGTACGTGGTAGCTTCGTAATAAAGTCCATGATGATATGCTCCCACTTCCACTCTGGTATATCCAATGGTTGGATCATCCCGTACGGCTTCTGATGCTAGGCATTCACTTGTAAACAAGTAAGGCACTTACTCACATACTCTGTTACATCACGTTTCATATCCAACCACTAATAATCTATCTTCATATCTTGATACATTTTCGTGGCATCGGGATAAATAGAGTATCAAGTCTTATGAGCTTCATCCATGATCTTCACTGGTAAATCCCCATAACGAGGAATCCACATCCATCCGAATCAGGTTCTAATACCGAGCGTGTTTTCACCCAACTCCGTAACTAGACCTCTCATCCTCTCAAAGTTAAGATGGTCTTCGTTGAACGCCTCATCTTGAAACTCCTTGACATGCGTCATCATGTCAGAGGTCATGATCAACTGGTAAGCCTTCACCCGAATCGGCTTGGGTTTCTCCTTTGGGCTAAGGGCATCTGCCACCACGTTGCCTTGCCCAGATGGTAATGGATCTCATAATCATAATCCTTTATGAGCTCCAACCATCTCCTCTACCTCATATTCAAGTCCTTCTGCTTGAAAAAGTACTTCAAACTCTGTGATTAGTGAATATGGTGCACTTCGTCCCGTATAGGTAGTGCCTCCAAAACTTTAATGCAAAGACTACGGCTGCTAGCTCCAAGTCATGAGTAGGATAATTAACCTCATGAACCTTCAACTGTCGGGATGCATAGGTTATAACCTTTCCTCTTTGTATCAACACACGTCCCAACCCCGAGTAGGAAGCATCTGAATAAACCACCAAATCCTTGCTTCCTTCGGGTAATGACAAGATAGGAGCTTGGGTTAACCTCGCCATTAACTCCTTAAAAGCCTTCTCTTGATCTTGACCCCATATAAACTTCACATCCTTGCAGGTCAACTTAGTCAACGGAGAAGCAGTCTTAGAGAAGTATTGAATAAATCTCATATAATAGCCCGCCAAACCCAAGAAACTACGAATCTTAGATGGCTTCTTTGGAGACTTCCATTTCATCACCGCCTCCATCTTTGCCAGTCCACCATAATTCCCTCGGATTCACTACATGACCCAAAAAATGAACTTCGCGCAACCAGATGGTGCACTTGGAGAACTTAGCATACAACTTCTCCTTTTCTCAACGTCTCTAACACCTCTCAAATATCACCGGCATGATCCTCCTTGCTCTCCGAATAAATAAGGATATCATCAATAAACACAATCACTGACTAATCCAACATCGGCCGACACACTCAATTCATCAAGTCCATAAAAGCAGTTGGCGCGTTGGTTAAAGCAAAAGACATAACGAGGAACTCGTAGTGTCTATAACGCGTGTGAAAAGATGTTATAGGAATATCCTACTCCTTCACCTTCAATTAATGGTAACCTGATCGAAGGTCTATCCTCGAGAATCAACTGGCATCCTGGAGCTAATCGAACAGATCATCAATTATCGGTAAGGGGTACTGATTCTTCACTGTCAACTTATTCAGCTCATGGTAGTCTATACACATCCTCATGCTATCGTCTTTCTTCTTCACAAATAAGACCAGAGCACCCCAAGGAGAGATACTCGGTCTAACAAACCCCTTATCAAGCAACTCTTGCAATTGCTCCACCAACTTCTTCATCTCAGTCGAAGCCAACCGATACAGCGCCATGGCAAATGGTTGGGCACCCAGTATCAAGTCAATCTGGAACTCGATCTTACGGTCCGGTGGCACTCCTGGTAAGTATTCGGGAAACACGTCTGAAAAGTCACACACAACCGGTACTTTGGAAAGTTGTGGCATTGACGTATCAATATCATTTACATAGGCCAAGTAGGCACTACATCCACGCCTCATGCACCTTCTCGCCACCGCCATCGAAATCACTTTCGGGATCGTCGTGACTCGATCACCATAAACCGTCACTAAGCTCCCATGAGGCGCTATCAACTAAATCATCTTCTTGCGACACATAATGTTCGCCTCGTAGTCCGCCAACCAATCCATTCCTAGGACTACATCGAACTCGCCTAAGGTCATCACAAATGGTATAACAGGAAACTTGTGACCTTCTAATTCTATGTCACAACCTTTTATCATCTCAGAAATCCTGGTAGACTTACCTATGGCAGTTTCTACATCAAAGGGCTTATCTATACTCCTACTACTAACATGCAGTTTAGCACAGAAAGCAGCAGAAATAAAACTCTTACTTGCATCTGAATCAAATAACACAGAAGCTAGAGTTTGGTTTACTAGAAACGTACCTGACACGACATCGGGGTCCATCCTTGCCTCCTATCGCGTCATCGTGAAAGCTCTGGGTCTAGCTTTCTACCCTTCTATTCCGGTCGCCTTCTTTGCTCCGAAACTCTCAGCCCTTGGCTTCTTGCAGTCTCTCCTCATGTGGCCCTCTCCCTCGTAGTTATAGCACTGTATCACACCACACTCTCTTACTAGATGACCAGCCTCCCACATTTGAAGCAGAGGTTTGATCCCCACCTACACTCTCTTGTATGCTTCTTCCCGCAATTACCACAACTCTTCACCCCCACACTGGATGTGACCACACGCCGGTCATCCACCCTCACAGCCTTATGGTTTGGAGTGGCCCCGACACGTCCAAACCACTTCCATTCCAGTTCCGGTCATCCACCCTTCTCATTCACCTCAAGTATGGCCTCCTCCCTCACCGCTCTAATCGCCTCAATCACCACAAATGGCAAAATCATCTACATGACCTATTGAACTCCCTCGACGACTACCTATTTCACTGCGGTCCTCAGATTAGCACTATCATCATTGCCTTTCGGGTGGGTGATGGATCTCAGGCTCTTCGAGTGCCATATTAGCAGCCCTAGCCATTCTTCTCGTGACACGCGGTCTAATACCACGTCCACCAAGGCCTTTACCTGGCGAAACCTTTGAAGATCTACCTCCACCATCCTCTAACATGCTATAATATCCAAACACCAACATAGTCATTCAAGGTAATAGCTCAGTTTATGTCAAGTATAGTAAGTCCCTAATTACAGTGGTCAGTTATAATTAACCACTTACTTTACTCTTCATACCCCAAGCATTTCCTATCCTGACTATATCATTATCTAAATATACTAAAAGCACACAGATAAGATAACATGCACACATAATACCGGTTAACATTAAGAAAATACCTGATGTCATGCAGCTACTCAAACTGGCATCCCTTCCCTTAGTCTTATTTTCAGTTTAAGTTTATGTTTCTTTTGAAAATTTACCCATTTCATTTCTGAATAATGTCTAAGCAAGCCAAATAATAATAATAGGCTTAGACCAGATCATTTAATGGAAATAGATGGATATAGGTTTTAGACCGAGTAGACTTCGCGGGTTATGTGTTTGGCGAGTTTAAGGTCCCGGGAACACCTGGTATACATAAACGGATCATCTTGAGCAGCTCTCATTACAACTTAACACTCTAATTCTAGAGAGAGAAAGTAGAAAGAATTGAAGATTCAAGGCTCGGTTGATCATGGGATTGAAGAATGGTGTTTGTGGGCATCCAAACAATAAGAAAACACCAAGAATCCAGGTAAGAAACATCATTTAATCGTTGTTTTTTATGTAAACCCGGATTCTAGGTTTGGGGTTTTTTGAAAGTGGCAAAGATTTGCCCAAAACTCATGTTTTTGTGTAAGAAAACATGTAAGAAGCTTAGATATAGCTTCTTGGGTGACAAACCAAGGTTTTGGATGTAAAATATTAAAGTTTTGGTTCAAAATGGGTTGGTTCGTATTTTTCAGCCCGTGCTGCGAAACTGGGTGTTCATCCAATGAAATTAGTTGTTCGTCCAGCGAAACTGTGGATCTTCCTTTGAAACTATAGTTTCGCAGGTAGTTTCGCATATATGGTTTTCCAACGAAAGTTGTGCGAAACTAACAATGAAACTAGCAGCGAAGATGCCAGCGAAACTGCCAGTGAAGATGCCAGCGAAACTGCCAGCGAAGATGCCGGCGAAACTAGCAGCGAAACTACTGGCAAAACTAGCAGCAAAACTGCTAGTCTGGCAGCAAAATTAGGTAGAAATTAACTCCCTTGAGTGTTAACTTATCTACAGGCTGTGTAGTGCAACCCTTGCTTTGAAAGCTTGATTGAGAAGCTATAAGTCTAGGTGAGTTCTAGATCCCCTATTTTGAAGGTTTTGAACGAGTTTGGGGCTGGAAATGCATACAAAACATACGATTTAAATGACTGAGATTTTAAGAGGTTTTAACAAGAAGATCGATTTTTCGATAAGGAAATGTGCTATATAAAAGTGTTAAAATTAAAACTTTTCGTGCTGACCTGGCAGCACGGCCCCAGCCAAGGGCGTTGCCCCTTGGACCCCACAAGGGGGTGCTGCCCCTAGAACCCCGCTGTCAGGGGCTGCCGCCCCCGAATCCTCGATGTCTTGCGGTGGGTCGGTTATGTCTTGTGATGATTTATGCTTGTTATGCATATGTTTGTGTATGTGAATGTGCGACGCATGGTGTTTAAGGTGATGTATGATTGATGTTATCAATGATGATGTTGATGTATGTTGGTTGTGTATGCTATGTATGTTATGTATGATATGTTTTTTTATGTTCCTTATTACATATGATGACGTGACTTTACGTGGTGTGATATTGTTAATGAACGTAAAGTATTATCTTAACAAAGTGAAAGATTTAAGATAATGAAAGTGGAACATAATGAAGGAATGAATGAAAAGCCTTGCAAGAAAATGAAAGGAGGTTCACAACTCATTGAGAGTTGTTAGCTCAACTGTGTGTGTCTACAGCGTGCGATTTTGGCTAACTCATAAGGGTTCATACACACAGTAAGAGTTTAGTCTGGGTGACTGCTCCAATATGTGCGATTTCCTAATTACTGTGTGTTAAACAACGTGCGATCTCGGCTAACCCATAAGAGTTCACACACATAGGGGGAGTCTGTCCTAGTGACCACTCCATACGTGCGATATGGGGTCCTTGTCGCTTAACCCTAGATGAATTGCTTGGTGCTCTAGAGGGGGATTAAGCACATGACAGGACCTAGATAGAAGTGAAAGATAATAATGTACAAAAAGTGCGATAAGTACGGAATGTGCGAAACATGCGAAATATACCAAATGAACAATGATGAAGATAATAATGATTACCTTGATGTATGTACGATGTTTGATCACGTGCGATAGTAATAAAAAGTTTTAACGAATGGAAGGTAATGCAATGTTTTTGTAAAACTAGAACTCACTCAGCAACGCTGACTTTTTATGCATTTTCCAGTTGGCAGGTGAGCATTGCTGAGGATGGCACGGGGAGCTACTTGGCATTTTTGGATGGCGTTCTTTTGTATAATGTTTTTTGCATTGTAATACGAACGAACTATATTTTGTAATGAACGATGTATTATTTTGCAAAAGTGTTTATTTAAAGGAAATGAAATGTTTGTTTAAAGTGTTTTCCGCTGCATGATTTTAGTAAAGTTAATGTAATTATATGTTTTATGTGTGATGATTGACCAGCTGTGAGCGTTCCGCGAATGCGGTCTTACAGATACCAACTTGTAAGGTCCTCGGGAGGATGGGAGCGACCGGAGACTGAGACGGTTCTCTCTGATGATGATGAGGAGGAAGAAGAGCATGTGTAGGAGGCAGCACGAGGTTGTAACTATGGGGAGTTTATGAGATGCAAGCCCCTAACTTTTGATGGAAATGGCACTACTGCTGCGGCTCACCAGTGGGTGAGAGAGATGGAAGCCGTTCTTGATATCAGTGAGTGTCGGGAGGATCAGAAGGTGAAGTTCGCCACCCACTCGTTTGTGGACTCAGACTTGTGTTGGTGGGAAAATATTGTCCAAGCTGAGGGTAGCAGGACTATCGGGAGGATGAGGTGGGCAAAGCTAAAGAAATTGGTGATTGTGGAGTTTTGTCTCATAGGAAGATGGATAAGGTGGAAAGAGAGTTCCTGCAGCTGGAGGCGGGAACAATGACACATCAGCAATTTACAACCAAGTTTAATAAAATGGCACGGCTGGTGCCAGATTAGGTGACTCCTCTGTCGCGAAAGATCAAGAGGTACATTCAGGGCTTGCCAGCGAACATTCGCAGGCATATGATCACCGCCCGGCCGAGCACTTTTAGGTCAGCGGTTGACCTGGCTGGGAGGCTATATGATGAGAGAGAGGTGGTGGTGGCTGAGGTGAAGAAGAAGGGTGGTGGCGACCGGAACTTGAATGGGAAGAGTTTGGTCGGGGTGGTGCCCTGACGAATAACAAGAGTGCACGGGTGGATGACCGGCGTGTGGTCATATCTGGTGCAGAGTCGAATAAATGTGGTAAATGCGGGAAGGAGCATTCGGGAGAATGCAAATGGTGGTCAAACATCTTCTTCAAGTATGGGAAGCATGGTCATATGGCTAGAGATTGTGGGGTAATGAGGTGCTATAATTGTGGAGAAAACGGCCATCTGAGCAGGGATTGCAAGAAGCCGAGGGCAGAGAGTTCCGGAGCAGGGAAGAAGACCGGAACTGAAGGGCATAAGGCAAGCGCCCAAGCTTTCACGATGACTTGGGAGGAGGCTAGGACGGACCCCGATGTGGTGTCAGGTACGCTTCTAGTAAACCAAACTCTTGCATCTATGTTATTGATTCTAGTGCTAGTAGGAGTTTCATTTCTACTGCCTTTTATGCTAAGTTACCCATTAAGAGTAGAAGTATTGATGAGCCCTTCGATGTAGAAACTGCCATAGGTAAGTCTACCAGGATTTCTAAGATGATAGAAGGTTGTGATATAGAACTGGATGGTCATATGTTTCTTGTTAGACCATTCGTGATGACCATTGGTGGTTTCGATGTAGTCCTAGGAATGGATTGGTTGGCAGACTACGAAGCGAACATTGTGTGTCGCAAGAAGATGATTCGATTGACAGCACCTTATGGGAATACGGTGACGGTTTATGGTGATCGAGTCACGACGATCCTGAAAGTGACTTCGATGGCGGTGGCGGAAAAGTGCATGAGGCGTGGATGTAGTGCTTACTTGGCCTCTGTAAAGGACGTGGATGCGCCAACACCACAACTATCTGTTGTACCAGTTGTGTGTGACTTTTCGGATGTGTTTCCAGAAGATTTACCAGGTGTGCCACCGGACCGCGAGATCGAGTTTCAGATTGACTTGATACCAGGTGCCCAACCAGTAGCTAAGGCACCGTATCGGTTGGCTCCGACTGAGATGAAAGAGTTGATGGAGCAATTGCAAGAGCTGCTTGATAAGGGGTTCATTAGACCGAGTATCTCTCCTTTGGATGCTCCGGTCTTATTTGTGAAGAAGAAAGATAGTAGTATGAGGATGTGTATTGACTACCGTGAGTTGAATAAGCTGACAGTGAAGAATCAGTACTCCTTACCAAGAATTGATGATCTGTTTGATCAGCTCCAGGGTGCTAGTTGGTTTTCAAGGATAGACCTTTGATATGGTTATTATCAGTTGAAAGTAAAGGAGCAGGATATTCCTAAAATAGCCTTTCGCATGCGTTATGGACATTACAAGTTTCTTGTTATGTCATTTGGTTTAACCAACATGCCAGCTGCTTTTATGGACTTGATGAATCGAGTGTGTCGGCCAATGTTGGATAAATCAGTGATTGTGTTGATCAATGATATCTTGATTTATTCGAAGAGTAAGCAGGAGCATGCCGGCCATATTCGGGAAGTGTTAGAGACGCTAAGAATGGAGAGACTGTATGCCAATTCTCCAATTGCGCATTTTGTTGCGCGAAGTTCAGTTTTTAGGTCACGTGGTGAATCCTGATAGAATTATGGTGGACCCGGCAAAGGTGGAGGCGGTGATGCAATGGAAGTCTTCTAAGACGCCAGTTGAGATTCATAGTTCTTGGGTTTGGCGGGCTATTATAGAATATTTATTCAAGACTTCTCTAAGATAGCTTCTCCGTTGACTAAGTTGACCCATAAGGATGTAAAGTTTGTATGGGGTCAAGCTCAAGAGAAGGCGTTCGAGGAATTGAAGGCGAGGTTGACTCAAGCTCCAGTTCTGTCATTACCCGATGGAAGCGAGGATTTGGTGGTTTATTCGGATGCTTCTTACTCGGGGTTGGGATGTGTGTTAATGCAGAGAGGGAAGGTTAAAGTCTATGAATCCCGACAGCTAAAGGTTCATGAGGTTAATTATCCTACTCATGACTTGGAGCTAGCGGCTGTGGTCTTTGCGCTAAAGATTTGGAGGCACTACTTATACGGGACGAAGTGCACCCTATTGATTGACCAAAAGAGCTTAAAGTACTTCTTCGAGCAGAAAGATTTGAACATGAGGCAGAGGAGATGGTTGGAGCTCTTAAAGGATTATGATTGCAAGATCCATTACCATCCGGGCAAAGCCAATGTGGTGGCGGATGCCCTTAGCCGAAAGGAGAGACCGGAGCCGATTCGGTGAAGGCTTACCAGTTGGTCATGACCTCTGATTTGATGAGGTAGGTCAAAGAGTTTCAAGATGAGGCACTGAATGAAGATCATCTTAACTCTGAAAGAATGAGAGGTCTAGTCGCGGAGTTGGTTTAAAACACACTCGGTGTTAGGACCTGATTTGGACGGATGTGGATTCCATGTTTTGGGGATCTACATGGGAAGATTATGGATGAAGCTCATAAGACTCGATACTCCATTCATCCCAGTGCTACAAAGATGTATCAAGATATGAAAGAGATTATTGGTGGCTGGGTATGAAGCGTGACGTAGTGGAGTACATGAGTAAGTGCCTTACCTTCTTACAGGTGAAGGCGGAGCATTAAAAGCCATACGGGAAGATCCAATCTTTGGACATACCAAGTGGAAGTGGGAGCATATCACCATGGACTTTATCATGAACTTACTGCGTACCTTGAAAGGGTATGATACCATATGGGTGATAGTTGATCGTTTGAGGAAGAGTGCTCACTTCCTACTGATCTGCGAGACGTATTCTTTCGAAAGATTAGCGGATCTATTCATCAAGGAGATTGTAAGTCACCATGGTGTACCAGTGTCTATCGTATCGGATCGTGACACTCGGTTTACATCCAAGTTTTGGAAGAGATTTCACGATGCCATGGGGACGAGGTTACATATCAGCACGGCTTATCATCCTCAAATGGATGCTCAGTCGGAACGGACGATTCAGACGCTGGAAGATATACTCCGGGCATGCATCATTGATTTCGGAGGAAGTTGGGATGACCACTTACCGTTAGCTGAGTTCTTATATAACAATAGCTACCATGCCAGCATTGGCGTGCCTCCTTATGAGATGCTATATGGTAGGAGATGTAGAACACCCGCTTGTTGGGGTGATATCGGCCTAAAGAGTTAAGGAGCGTCGAGGTGGTCGAGGCTACGACTGAGAAGCTGGAAAGGATAAAAGCCTTTATGAAGGCAACCAAAGATAAACAGAATTCGTATGCCGATAAGAGACGTAGACCGATTGAGTTCGAGGTGGGTGACAGGGTTATGTTAAAGTTCCTCCAAAATTCTAAAATTTATTCCATATAGAATGAAGCATCAATGGTGAGGGAGGTGAAGTAGTTGGACAAAGAAAGGAAACGACAAACCTCTAAGAAACTTTGATCTTTCTCAGAGTCCAACAGGGCAACCTGGTTGTGCTGCCTGTGGATTTGTATGACTAAATCTGGATTGTTTCTACGGTTAAGGTTGGCTATTGTGAAAGCACAAGAGTGAAGGAAGATAAGAACAAGGTAAGTTATGAAGAAGAGAATGAAAGATGGGGGAACCGTTGGGTATATATAAATATATGAAACGGATTTAAGACAAAGTTAATAAAAGAGAATAAACTTTGAAATCCGGATGTCGGTCCCACCTCTGAAAAGTGTCCGAAAAGCTTGTCATCTTAGAAGTCAAAAATCTTCCAAAGGTATTTTGTCTTTAGAAGTTTTTGATAAAAAGCTTCCGAAGAGAAAATGACTTCGGAAAATATTTCAAAGAAGTTTGAAAATTTTGCTTCGAAAGATATCTCAAACTTTCAAGACTAAATTTGCTTTCGGAAGAAAATTTTTCTTATGAATAAATTTAAGCTTCGGAAGGCATTGTAAGATTTCTTCCGAGACTAAATTCACATTATAAGAAGTTATTTATCTTGAAGTCATAATTTTCTTCCGAAGGTAAATAGATATCTTCTAAAAAAGAAAATAATTAAAATTTTCATCCTCAAATGGATGGTCAGTCAGAACGGACGATTCAGACACTTGAAGATATACTACGGGCATGCATCATTGATTTCGGAGGAAGTTGGGATGACCACTTACTGTTAGCTGAGTTCTCATATAACAATAGCTACCATGCCAGCATTGGCATGCCTCCTTATGAGATGCTATATGGTAGGAGATGTAGAACACCCGCTTGTTGGGGTGATATCGGCCATAAAGAGTTAGGGAGCGTCGCGGTGGTCGAGGCTACGACTGAGAAGCTGGAAAGGATAAAAGCCTTTATGAAGGCAGCCAAAGATAAACAGAAGTCGTATGCCGATAAGAGATGCAGACCGATTGAGTTCTAGGTGGGTGACAGGGTTATGTTAAAGGTCTCACCTTGGAAGGGCATCATTCGGTTTAGGAAGCGGGCAAGTTGAGCCCAAGATACATAGGGCCTTTCCAAATTATTGCTCGACTAGGAGAGGTGGCCTATAGGCTGGAGTTGCCCAATGAGTTAAGTGGAATTCATCCGACATTCCATGTATCTCACTTGAGAAAGTGCTTAGCCGAGGAGGATATGATGGTGCCACTAGAGGATATTGAAGTGGATAAACGGCTCAAGTATTGGAGCAACCAGTGGCGATCATCGATCGCAAGGAGAAGAGCCTAAGGAATAAGGTGGTTTCCTTGGTGCGTGTACAGTGGAAGCACAGGAAGGGATTAGAGTCCACTTGGGAAGTTGAGGAAGAGATGAGGCAGCATTACCCTCAACTATTCAACGACTAGTAGGTTTCAAGGACGAAACCTAAATAAGGAGGGTGGACTTGTAACGCCCCAAATAATGTCTAAGCGAGCCAAATAATAATAATGGGCTTAGACCAGATCATTTAATGAAAATAAGATGGATATGGGTTTTAGACCGAGTAGACTTCGCGGGTTATGTGTTTGGCGAGTTTAAGGTCCCGAGAATGCCTGATATATATAAACGGATCAACTTGAGCATCTCTTATTTGCAACTCAACACTCTAGTTCTAGAGAGAGAGAGTAGAGAGAGAAAGTAGAGAGAATTGAAGATTCAAGGCTCGGTTGATCTCGGGATTGAAGATCGGTGTTCGTGGTCATCCAAACAACAAGAAAACACCAAGAATCCAGGTAAGAAACATCATTTAATCGTTCCTTTTGATGTAAACCCGGATTCTAGGTTTGGGGTTTTTGAAAGTGGCAAAGATTCACTCAAAACTCACTTTTTTTGTAAGAAAACATGTAAGAAGCTTAGATATAGCTTATTGGGTGATAAACCAGGTTTTGGATGTAAAAGATTGAAGTTTTGGGTCAAAAATGGGTTGGTTCGTATTTTTCAGCCCGTTCTGCGAAACTGGGTGTTCATCCAGCGAAATTAGTTGTTCTTCCGGCGAAACTGTGGCTCTTCATAAGTTTCGCACGTAGTTTCGCAGATATGGTTTTCCAATGAGGGTTGGGCGAAACTAGCAATGAAACAGGCAGTGAAGATGCAGCGGAACTGCTAGTGAAGATGCCAGCAAAACTAGCAGCGAAACTGGTGGCGAAACTAGCAGCAAAATACTGGTCTGGCAGCGAAATTAGCAGCGAAATTAGGCAGAAATTAACTCACTTGAATGTTAACTTATCTGCAGGCTGTGTAGTGCAACCCTTGCTTTGAAAGCTTGATTGAGAAGCTACTCACTAAGTCCAGGTGAGTTCTAGATCCCCTATTTTAAAGGTCTTGAACTAGTTTGGAGCTGGAAATGCATACAAAATATACGATTTAAATGACCGAGATTTTAAAAGGTTTTAACGAGAAGATCGATTTTTCGATAAGGAAATGTGCTATATAAAAGTGTTAAAATAAAAAAATTTTGCGCTGACCTGGCAGCACGGCCCCAGCCAGAGGAGTTGCCCCTTGGACCCCACTAGGGGGGTGCTTCCCCTAGAACCCCACTGTCAGGGGCTGCCGCCCCCGAACCCCCGCTGTCCCGCGGTGAGTCGGTTATGTCTTGTGATGATTCATGCTTGTTATGCATATGTTTATGTATGTGAATGTGTGACGCATGGTGTTTAAGGTGATGTATGATTGATGCTATCTATGATGATGTTGATGTATGTTGGTTGTGTATGCTATGTATGTTATGTATGATATGTTTTTTTATGTTCCTTATTACCTATGATGACGTGAGTTTACGTGGTGTGATATTTTTAATAAACGTAAAGTATTATCTTAACAAAGTGAAATATTTAATATAATGAAAGTGGAACGTAATGAAGGAATGAATGAAAAGCCTTGCAAGCAAAGGAAAGGAGGTTCACAACTCATTGAGAGTTGTTAGCTTAACTGTGTGCGTCTACAGCATGTGATTTTGGCTAACTCATAAGGATTCATACGCACAGTAAGAGTTCAGTCTGGGTGACTACTCTAATACGTGTGATTTCCTAATTACTGTGTTATACAGCGTGCCATCTTGGCTAACCCATAAGAGTTCACACACACAGGGGGAGTCTGTCCTAGTGACCACTCCATACGTGCATGCAATGAGTCATTGTCGCTTAACCCTAGATGATTTCTTGGTGCTCTAGAGGGGGGGTTAAGCACATGACAGGACCTAGATAGAAGTGAAAGATAATAATGTACGAAAAGTGCGTTAAGTACGAAATGTGCGAAACATGCGAATGTACGAAACGAACAATGATGAAGATAATAATGATTACCTTGATGTATGTACGATGTGTGATCGCGTGCCATAGTAATGAAGATGTTTTAACGAATGGAAGGTAATGCAATGTTTTTGTAAAACTAGAACTTACTCAGCAACGCTAACTTTTTATGCATTTTCCAGTTGGTAGGTGAGCATTGCTGAGGATGGCGCGGGGAAGCTACTTGGCATTTTTGGATGGCATTCTTTTGTATAACGTTTTTGCATTGTAATACGAACGAACTATATTTTGTAATGAACAATGTATTATTTTGCAAAAGTGTTTATTTAAAGGAAATGAAACGTTTATTTAAAGTGTTTTCCGCTGCACGATTTTAGTAAAGTTAATATAATTATATGTTTATGTGCGATGATTGACCAACTATGAGCGTCCCGGGAACGGGGCCTTACAGATACCAACTTGTAAGGCCCCATTCCCGGGACACTCACAACTGGTCAATCATCGCACATAAAACATATATTTACATTAACTTTAATAAAACATTGCAAGGAAAGCATTTAAACAACCATTTCGTTTCATGATAATTGCTTTTGCAAAATAATAAATCGTTGACTGTTAACAAAATAACTTGTTGTATTACAATGTAAAAACATTATCGCAACATAAAATGGATGACTTCCAAAACAAGCCAAGTAGCCACCTCGTGCCATCCTCAGCAACCATTACCTACCAACTGGAAAAACATAAAAGTCGGTGTTGCTGAGTGAGTTCTAGTTTTAAAATAAAATATACTTTACTTTCATTTAAAACCATTCTTTACATTCTTACGCGATCAAGCATCATACGTACACATAGATAATATCATTATCATCTTCATCATTTGTTCGTTAACTTTTGTTCGTTAACTTTCGATCATTCATCTTACATCATCAATATCATATCATTCACTTTAATTCATATTTCTCTTTCACTATAGTGCATAGACCTTGAACATTATGTACGAAGCTGACTACAATACCTAGGGCAAGTACACTCATCTATCATTTCTCTTTCATTACGGACCAATGCCATATGCTATACCCTGAATATCATGCACGAAGCTAGTTACTGGGCCTGAGGTCTATCAAAGACCTCGAACATTATGCATGAAGCTGACTCCAGTACCTAAGGCAAGCGGAAAGGATCCCATACGTATGGTCAATCACAAAGATTGACCCCAGGGTGCATCCTTCCGGGGTAGCTAAACCCGCACAAAGTTGAGCTAACACCCTACATTGGGTGTGTGTTGATACATATATGTCCCTAGATCATGATATGAAATGTAATAGATCTTGTTTATCTAGTTCTGGTGTAATTTGATATGATTAATGAAATGATATGGTTGATTGTGATTTGTAATGATTAATATTTCATTAATGAGTTGATATAAAATTGTTAATTAGGTTAGTGATTGGTTGAATGTTTACATATAATGTTTACTAATTAAACATTCAAACTTAACATAATGAAGTTCTCATGGAATGGCCCATGCGAATGGACCATAAGCATGAACAACTTCATACGAATGACACAGTCACACGACTGAACCGGGTGACTGGATTAGTCGTAAGATTGACACATAAGATTGGCTCAGTCGCACGACTGAACACTCAGTCGTGCGGATGAATCAACCGCATGGTTCAATCACACGACTGAACCATACTAATAGTTTAGTCGCACGATTGAATAATACCAACCTATAAATACAACCCAATTCGTGAAAAATAGTACTCTCGATAAATTACGATTCCAGACGTACCCTAGCCGTCCAGAAGCCTCCCAATTCGTTCTCCAAGTTCATAGAACACATTAGATCGATTCCCAATCGATTTCTAACGTTAGTTTCAATTCTTGATTGATTCTTCGTGTGTTCTCACTGATGGATCGCCAATCAAATAGGATTCCGCACTATTTGATCTGGTTTACATGCTAATCTCCTGGTATTTTGTTTAAATACCAGGTCCTAACCAGTGGTATCAGAGCTTTGGCTCTTGATTACGTGTGATTCAATCAAGATTGATAAAAAGTTGTGTTTTTGCACTAAAAACGCAATCTTTTGTGTCAAAAGTGATCTTGGACGTTCCCTGCTCATCAAAGTTTGGTTTCTACGGACTTAGGCGATTAGACCTTGTGAAATTTCGAATTGTTACGGCTAAAACACGTTTAACCTAGAAATTTTCGCAAAACAGCAGCTTCAGTTGCATGAGTGAGCCATTCACACGACTGGACCTCATTCGCATTGCTCAGACGCACGATTGGACATAGTCGTATCTCCATTCGTACGAATAAACCTTTCGGGCATACTGTTCATACGCATTAGATTCATTCGCACGACTGAGCTAATCACTTAGTTCAGCCGCACGATTGAACCAGTCGTAGAGTTCATACGCACGACTAGTCCATTCGCACCCTTCAGTCGCCCCAGTGACAATTGTTTTATTAGACTTAAAGTTATTCGCAATGGAAGATCAAATGTCAGCCTTTACTGCTGGGAAGGACTCTAGGATCCAGAACCTGCTGTTACTTGAGAGTGAGGTGGGTAATCATAATAAACCACCAAAGCTTTTAACGTTAGATGAGTTTCCCCACTGGAAACAATGTTTTGAGATCTACCTCAATGGAGTGGATCCGAATCTGTGGGAAGCCATCGAGATTGGTATAGTACGCCGGTGGGAGCCGATGGAGTAAAGCTAACCTTAGGAGGGATGACAGACGCGCAAAAGTCAAATATAATGCAAGAAGAGGGTTTATGCATTGATTACATAGTCTATCCCTAAAGACATATTCCACCAGTACTCAGAGAATAAGCAGTCCAAGAAACTATGGGATGAGCTAGAAAAGAGGTACGATGGGAATGCTTCGTTGAAGGCAATCAAGGCTAAGGAGTTAAAGAAGGAATTCGATAACTCATCGATGGGAAACGAGAGTTTGGACAATGTTATAGATAGATTCTACCATCTGATGAGTGAACTGCATACACATGGGGTGGCTACTACCATGGAAGAGAAAGTTACTAATTTTGCAGACGGATTGCCTGAAAAGTGGGCTTCATTCGTGTCTAATCTTAGACAGATAGAATGCTAGCAAAACTTGATATTAATGACTTCATTCTTAAGTTGCGAGAAGAATCACTTAGGATGAAGTACAGAGCTCAGAAGTCTACGTACAATCAAAATCCAGCTTTATACAATGCCACGCCTCAAGCTAAGACATCTGGAGCACCTCTCCAGACTGCATTTGTGTCTAGCTCATCGGGTCCTACACATGCACCTCCTTCAGGATCAGACAAGTCGGGACTTTCTTGTTCCCACTATATTGGATCCGAAGCAAGTGCTACTAAACTGAAGACTGAGAATATGGAATGTGACTGTGGAAGTAGCTCGAGAACACATGGATCTATTGGCCGGTGGTCCATTCTTATGATGAACTTGTTGCTGGAAAGATTGGAAACTGCCATCTGGTAGACGAGGACTACGAGCAGGTGGACGAAATGGAGCTTGAGAGAATGGATATAATGTGGGCTTTAGCTAGTGCTGTCCGGAGGGCAAAGAAGTTTGTAAAACAAACCGGACAGAACTTAGTAGCGACTAAGGATACCACATTCGGCTTTGACAAGAGCAAAGTGACCTGCTTCAACTGTGGAGAGAAGGGGCACTTCAAAAGAGAATGTGTCAAGCCTAAGAAGACGGGTAACGGGAACCCGTTCTCATCCTTCACTCGTCAAGACAAGCAAACTACCAGTTCTACTTCATCAAGCAAGGACTCAAAAGCCTTGACTGCTCATGATGATGAAGGACAGGATTGGAGCTTTAGGTTTGTCTCACCAGGGGAATCAAACATTGCAAGTGTAGAAGATATTGACAGTGATTCCGCTAGTGAAGGAGATCTAGCAGTTGAGATAGCGATGTCACATAGTGAAGAAGCAACTGCAACCGAGATCAGTTACAAGCCAAAAGCGGAGACTACCATGTCAGAGACAGAAAAGACAGAAGCACCAGAACCAGAGACATCTGATGCTGCATTGATGGCAACCGCTTCTGAATCAACTCAGGTAAGTACTACTGACACAATGTTTAATAATCATGCTTGTTCTGATTGTGATACCTTTAGGAATAGCATAGATGGTAAATTTGCTAGGTTATTAGATCATAATGATAACTTAGTAAAAGATTTGCAACTATGCACTGAGGCTAATAGGGTATTAAAACAAAATGAGCACAGTTATAAAGAAAAGATAGACCTTTTGACTAAACAGCTTAGGGAAACCGAAGTAGTTGCCTTAACCAAGCTAATGACATTAGGTATTATCTAAACTCCCTAGAAGACACTAAGAAGCAAAAGGCAGTTCTAGAAGTAGAAGTAAATTCATTAAAACAGAAACTGCATAGTTGGACTAGTTCTTCACACATAGTCCAACACTTAGTGAGAGAAAGGAACAACGGGGAGGGATTGGGTTATAAAGTGGTTCCACCACCACCTGAGACTTTAATGAACACTAAGACTAGACCAATAAATAGTAATCCCATCAAGGATCATGTAGTGTCTACTCCTCTTGTTAGTGATCCAGATTCCTTATGTTCATCTATTGACTCTGGAAACAAACAAAAGGAGGCCACTTCAAAGGCAAAGGGTAAATTGCCTTGTGTTAATCTGGAAAAGGAATTTGAAAAGGTTAACTTAAAGTCAGGTCAAACAGAGTCAAATCAGAACCTAAAAGGGCTCTAAGGATAATCTTTCACATACTTCAAGTCAAAAACCAATTAACCAAAAAGAAAAGGATGTTAAACAGGTTAAAACAGTTAACTTTGTTAAACTAGTGAAAACAACCAAAGAACCAGAGTCAAAACCTAAAGTGAGTATGTTACTAGAGTGTCACATTTCTCCACAAAGAAAGTTTAATCATAAAGTTGATAGCAGGTCATGCTACAACTATGGAGAATATGGACACATTGCTTCCTATTGTCCTTATTATCAGACACCTAGGAAGAAGATTGAACTTCAGGACTCAAAACCTAGGTCTTCTAAGAGGAGTTCTTTAACTCCACCTAGAAGAACTAGTGAATAAAGTTCAACCCGTTAGCCAGTCGACTGTTTATCACAAACAGGCATTGCACAAATTGGCTTATGGAAAGAGAAGTCAACCTCTGTGTCTGATAATGATGACACGAAGGAACCTGAGCTACCCTCACCTTCTAAGGGTCAATGGGTTGAATTTCTGATGTGTGATGCCTCTGGGAAACCAAGCCAGTAAAGGCTTGGGTTCCTAACCCAAACTAATCCTTTACTTGTGTGTGCAGGGTGTTCGATACAGTGCTGAAACTAACACGTGGATAGTAGACAGCGGAGCATCCAGGCACATGACAGGAAACAGAGCTCTTTTATCAACGTCAAGCAAATAAAAGGAGGGCATGTTTCGTTTGCTGGAAACAAGGGTGGCTATATCACAGCACAGGGAGAAGTGGGGAATCAGAAAGTTAAGTTTGATAAAGTGAACTACGTTCAACAACTACAAAATACTTACTTTCTGTTTCCCAAATATGTGATAAGGGATTTAAAGTCATCTTCGACAACAAGAAGTGTTACGTACTAAAGAAAGACTACGTGATCCCAGAGGACCAAGTTTTGATGACTGCTTCAAGATATAAAGATCTTTATGTCTTGGATCTGTCAACAGCTTCTACAATGGATCATGAGGTTCAGTGTTTTCTATCTAAAGCTACTGAAAAGGATTCCATCTCCTGGCATAGGAGAATGGGACACATTAGTCAAAGGAAGATGAATCACTTGATTCAGAAGGATCTGGTGAGAGGAGTTAATGTCAAGAACTTTCAGCTTCCTGACTTTTGTGTAGCTTGCAAGAAAGGCAAACAGACAAAGAAGTCTCATATGGAAAAGAAAGTTAATTCAATAGAACTTCCTCTTGAACTTCTTCACATGGATCTGTTGGTCCAGTCAGTACAAAGAGCATTGCAGGCGACTTGTACTGTTTTGTGGTCACCGATGACTACTCAAGGTTCACTTGGGTAATGTTTCTGAAATCCAAATCAGAAACATTTGAATCATTCAAGGAGTTGGTAACCACACTGGAATCTCTCTACAAGCTGAAAGTTAGACAAGTACGCTCAGACAACGGAACGGAATTCAAGAACCAGTGGATGGAGGCATACTGCAAGGAAAAGGGAATTGTGCATCAATTCACTTCTGCCTACACACCTCAGATGAATGGCGTTGCTGAGAGAAAGAACAGAAGCTTGATAGAGACAGCACGGACTATGCTGGCAGACTCGAAACTGCCTATCCAATTCTGGAATGAGGCAGTGGCGAATGCTTGTTATACACTGAATCGAGTCCTGATAGTCAAGCGCCACGGAAAAACATGTTACGAGCTACTACAAAGACGCAAACCGAACTTGGAGTATCTCGAACCATTTGGGGCGCCGTGCACACTTCTGAAGAAGACACAAGAGGGTAAATTCAGCGAGAAGGCAGATGAAGGCATCTTTCTAGGATACAACATACCGAACAAGCGAGTTTACAACAACTCAACGGGTCTAGTAGAAGTGTGGTGTAATGTTGACGTTCAGCGATTCCACACCACCTAATGGCAAAGGACCCGCCTACTTCTTCGACTATGATGGATTCTTCAAGTTGTTCAACATTTCTCTCTCTCCCTCGGATGACGAGTTAGCTACACGAATGATGTATGATAGCTTGAATCCACCAACATCTAGCTCACAGGGAGAATCATCTACTCAGTCAGGGGGAGTAGTCGACGACAGTGACTCCTCCTCTGAAGATGAAGCTGAAAAAGATAACCAGAACAGTCAGGAGGAACAGGTTCCAGTTCCTGAAAGCCACAAGCATCTATCAGTGATGCACCTTCGACTTCAGAGCCTCAAACTCCAACCACCTCAGATGCAGATCCAAATGTTCATAATCTTGGCTCTGAGGTAGCTGTTCCTACTACTCCAGGATCACGACTAAACGTCTATCATCCCCTAAACAATGTCATTGGGGATGTCAGATCGGGAGTGCAAACCCGAAATCAGCTATACTCAGTTGATTACGCCTCAGTTATGGAAAAGGGATATATTCATGATGGTGTTTATCGGTGTTTTGTCTCACAGTTTGAGCCAAAATACGTCAGTGATGCACTAAATGATGAGGCGTGGGTGAGTCATGCAAGAAGAACTTCTTCAGTTCAAGAAGTTAGATGTATGGACTCTGGTTGATAGACCTAAAGGTGCTAAGGTCATTGGCACCAAATGGGTTTAAAATGCAAGAAAGATGACCAAGGGGTCATTATCAGGAACAAAGCTCGACTGGTGGTTCAGGTTTTCGCCAAGTCGAGGGAATTGATTACAATGAGGTGTTTGCACCCGTGGCAAGGATGGAAGCCATTCGTATCTTCCTTGCCTATGCATCGTACATGAAGATTAAAGTCTATCAATTAGATGTGAAGAGTGCATTTCTTCATGGGGAAATCAGAGAAACAGTCTATGTAGTCAACCCGAGGGATTTGAAGATCCTTATCATCGGGATAGAGTCTACAACCTCGACAAGGCTTTATACGGGCTTCATCAAGCCAAGAGCTTGGTATGAGAAACTCTCGACTCATCTTGTGAAACACGGCTTTCGCAGGGGAGTCATTGACTGCACGCTGTTCTTAAAGAAAAAGATGGCGACCTACTGCTCGTACAAATCTATGTTGATGACATAATTTCGGTTCAAAGAAGAAGAGTTATGCAAAGAGTTGAAGCAGTTATGAAGAAAGAGTTTGAGATGAGTGCTATGGGGGAGATGAAGTTCTTTCTCGGGCTACAGGTGGATCAAACACCAAATGGGATCTTTCTACATCAGACCAAGTACGTAGGAGACATTCTCAATCGCTTTGACATGGAGAACGCATCTGCTGCCGGTACTCCACTTGCTACGAATCACGACATAGCACCTGATGAAAATGGAGATCTTGTAGATGCCACGATGTACCGAGGAATGATTGGATCCCTCATGTATCTCACTGCCTCAAGACCTGATATCATGTATGCGACATGTTTATGTTCTAGATATCAGGCTAAACCTAAGGTCAATCATCTGATCGGGGTCAAAAGGATTTTTCGCTATCTAAAGGGTACACCCACACTTGGGTTGTGGTATCCTCATGATGATGATTTTGAGCTCACGACGTATAGTGACTCGGATTACGGAGGCTGCAAGATGAACTACAAGTCTACATCAGCAGGGTGTCAATTCTTGGGAGAAGATTAATTACTGGCAGTGTAAGAAGCAGACATCGGTTGCATTGTCAACCTGTGAAGCCGAATATGTTGCTGCTGCAAGTTGCTGTTCACAAATCATCTGGATATTCAACAAAATGCGGGATTACGGTTTAACGTTCTATTCTACTCCTATTTTTGTAGATAACTCTGCTGCAATTGCAGTAACTAAAAATCCGGTCCAACATCCTAAGACAAAACATATCGGTATTAATATCATTTCATAAGAGATTGTTTTGAAAAGAACTTAATTGATGTGGTAAAAATTAATACTGATTTTCAACGCGCTGACCTCTATACTAAAGCCTTTGATAAACCACGTTTTTAATATTGCTAGAGGTCAACGGCGTTAAAAAGAAAAGTGAGGTTATTCCTGATGATGATCATGTGTAGTCCGATGTAGCTTAGTTAATTCTTCATTTATTTGAGTTTATTTGGTTAAATTAGTCTGTTTAAAATTAAACTTATGTTATTCTGCTGTTTATTAAAATCCTAAAATAATGAAACCAGTTATGATTTTAGTATTTTAGGGGGAGAATAAGTCAGCAAGCAACATAAAAAAAGGGAGAAAGAGTGGAAAGTTGATATAAGGTAGATCGTATCTGTGATACCGATTCAAACCCTTTGGAATATGATAGTACACAGGAACAAATCAAGAGGACTTTGAAATTTTAATTTAGAAAAGGTGCAAAAAATTCAAAGTATAAGTCTGTGTAGTCTAAGCAATATAAAAGGGAAGATGATAGAAAAACTGGTAACTCTTAAGGTAACACAATGAGAGTAGACCTAGAGGTTGCTAGACCACAATTGATATGTCGGTAGATTCAACACAATAGATGATTAGACCTGACTGGTGATCTCAAGATCAAACTAAGTGGTTCAACTGATTGTGGGCTCCCATCTTATCGCTGGTTAACACAATCAACAATATTCCAATAAGGGGTAATGAGCATGTAAACCACACAATGTGTGTGGATGACATAAATAGAGCAAAGCACTAGAAAAAATGAAATAAAAATGCTATCAAGCTAATGACTTATGTTGTTGGTGCATTTGGTGCAAAATAATATTAAGCTGCTCTAAAGGAGATAGGTTGTGCGCTCTCTGCTGTGCGATGGCACTGACCTGAGGATAAGCATAACCTAGATATTCTAGAATTCATTGTTGTTTGCCGCCTCTCTGTTGTGCGATGGCACTGACCTGAGGATTGGCTTCTCCTTGAAAGCTCTAAGAATAGTCTCTTCTTGTAAAAATAACCGTAGACCGCTCAAAAGCTCCTGAGGAATGTTGATTACCATATAAGTGTGGGATTCACAAATGTTAGTTGAAATAAGTAAACCTAAATCTATCATCAGCTTGGGTCAAAAGTCTGTGTATGGATTTAAGTGGACAAACATATTGACAATCATTGTGGGTGCAATTCTTGAAAGTTTGAATCAATGTGGTAATCTAAGAGTTTCAGTTTGATTTCCTAAAGTTGCAAATGACTTGGATGAACACCAAGAATTGAGCATCAAAAGATTTTGATAACAGTCCAAAAGATTTGAACTACCTGTATGATTCCAAATTGAATTGGTCCAGGTATGGTCAATCTGAGTTAAAGCTGTCTATTCCAGAACAAAATCCAGTAGATTTCCATCTTAGGATTTATCTCACAAAAGCCAAAAACAAGTTTTATTTTTGTATGTTAGTTTAGTTTTTTATTCATTTAGTCCTTTAGTTTTGTTTGTTTGTCAGACTACATCATGAAAATCGGTAAGGGATCAACTCACTAAAAGGGTCATGTCTGAGATGACCACATATGTGTTAAAAGCTTAAATCAGTCACGTCTGAGGTGATAAAAGGGTTCTCAAGTCAAAACGATCATGTCTAAGATGATCAACTGCTCATAACGTAAATTTCTGCAATTAAAGGGATTTTAAACGTTAAATATTCAAACTGGCAGAGATAAAGTATGAAAACTTAATAAATGCATGTACCCATATTTACGAATGGAAGCTATTCGTACGAATGGACATGAATATGGACCCACCATGGCCCGACATGAATGATTAGGGGGAGAATGACTGAGTCAGTCGCACGACTGAGATTCAGTCGGACGACTGAAGAAGGACGATTGAACCAATCGCACGACTGAGTCCCACTCGCACGACTGAAAGGTGCGTATGAGCTCAGTCGCACGATTGAATCTAGGGTTAACATAAATAGAAGGGGAGTCGGTCGCAGAGACTCACCACCTTCAAAATCACCCTAAATCGCACGTATTAACCCAACTCTGCAAAAATTTCAATTGATCGCAAAACCCCTGTTTCTTGATTACTGACCAATCTACATCGACTCTACAGGTAATTTACTGTATACATGCACTCCCATAACGTTAAATTTGATGAAAAACACGGTACATTCGGACTCGCAAAGTACCCGAGACTTAAGTGACTAAATAACCTACCTAAAGACTCAAACAAACGAAAATAACAATGTTAGTGGTTTAAGAATGAATTGCGAGTCAATGAACCAGATAACGATGTCTAAAACTCAAAAATGGTGAAAAAGTAATTTTGAATTGAACAGTCTGTTCTTCATGCGAATGGACAGCGTGATGAACTTCAGTCGACGACTAAAGGGCTCAAACTGCTTATACGCATGACTGAACCATGCGTATGAAGTTCAGTCGCACGAATGATGTAACCATGAGGGTATATACGTAGGAGCCAATCGCACACTCAGAGGTACGTATGGGTTCAATCGCACGACTGGATCCCATTCGTACGTTCAACGTACGACTGAACCCCTTCGCACGGTTCAATCGCACGTTTGAACTCAGTTGCACAATCTCAATCGCATGACAGAAGATGTTCTTCAAGCTTAAGGATTTCATGACTTTCTTAGTCAATGGTACTAATGTTTACTATCTTTGTGTAACAGATGGCGAGTAGATGAATTATGAGCACAAAGCACAATGTATGCTCATCTGGACTTAACATCCAGAAACGCTACAGAATTCTCTAGCATAATCACATTTCTATCGAGATCACGGATTGCACATGCCATATCTACCCCTTGCACTCCATATCGATCCATTCAACAAGCCTTCTGGGAAGGCGCTACAGTTGATAGATCATCTGAACCTCACTGCATCAGAAGTACCATATTTGGCGAGGCTATTACCGTTTCAGAGGAGGATCTAAGGACTGTACTACAATTAGGGGATGACGCTGACTGTCCAACTCGTTTACACCCCCTCACTGTCAGATGATGCTTTCTCAGAGCCAAATACTCTGGGGACATCAATTCTGGGGTACTCAACAAGAGTAACCTCTGTCCCCAGTTTAAATATCTTGCACACGTGTTGCTCAAGTGCATGGCTTCAAGAAAAGGTGGTTTTGATGAGCTGTCTGACCAGATGCAGAACGCATACGTTGCGTTGGTGCTGAACCATCCGTTCAGCTTCTACAAGATGATCTTCACCTATCTGGTGGAGAACATCGAGGGGAAGGGAAGGAAGCCTTCTGTATGTACCTGAGGTTTATGCAAATGATCATAGATCAGAAGCTTCCTTCCTGCCAAAGAAAAGGAGGATTCGGTAGTCTTGGAGGTAATGGATGACACTACCCTGGGAAGGATGAAAGTATACCGGGGAAAGCAAGTGAAGCCTCCTATCAGGAGGTTGTTTGGTCATCTTGCCCGGGATGACTATGCGGTGCCGGAAAAGAGAAGTGGCGTCACGAGGATAGTGACTCTGATGTGGAACAGATAGCCCTACCCACTCATGACTCAGATGATGATGACAGTGGGGATGCTGCTATTCCACTCAGAGGCACTATGTCTGATTCTGTACCTCCAGTGTCCGTCACATCTAGAGAAGTAACTGAGTCAGCGGGATTTCATCAGGATTTTGTTCTTGACGCGGAGGAGGAGGATGAATCGGATGAGGAGCCACTTACACAAACTGTGGGAAGGAAAGTTGTTCCCACATAACATGGGTTAAGGGTGGTTGGTGAACACCCGAGAGACTCCGGAGATATAGATACTGACCCAAGCTATGCTCCGGGGTCCACAGGCAGGGTTGTAGGGGGAGCTTCCACCTCAACTGGAACAAGGAGGAAGAGAATGGCAAACCCCATGGCCAGAAGAAGAAGAAGCGTAGGGTGACCTTCATCACCACCACATCTACCACATCCACCACAGCCACCACATCCACCACAGCCACCACATCCACCACAGCCACCACATCCACCACATCCACCACATCTACCACAGCCCCCACCATACCTCCCACCACAGCACAGTTTCCCTCCACCACCACATCCTTTACTCCCTCATCACCTCCACCACTATACAGACCTATCTTCACTACAGACACCTCCAGCACCACGTCACACCAATCAATACCCTTAGCCCATCCCTCACACACTTATAGATCTCCTCTACCTCCAATCGGGGTAGAGGAACAGTTGTCAGCACTTAACAGAATGGTGATGCGCTTACTGGCGGCTGATGAGGAAAAGACAGCTCAGATCCGCCAGCTTACTGACCTGACTGCTGCACAATCTCACAAAATTGCAGAGCAGGCTAGAGTAATTGAGGAGCAGGCCCAGCAGTTGGCTGCTCAGAGCACCAAGATGGACCAACTCCAAGCTCAAAGTGTCACATCAAGCAAGCAAATAGAGGAGCTGGAGAAGGCAGGAAGATTATCCTGTTAAAACTAAAAGGATCTAAAGAGAGCCATTGAAGATCAGGGAAGGAGACAGAGATGAAGATGATGAAGATAATGATGAGGATGATGAGAGTGATACTGAGGATGATGAAGAAGCAGAAGGAGGGGATGCACCTGCATCGGCCACTGCTACAGGTCAAGAGAAAAGGACAAAGAACAGACAAGATCAATCAGCTTCTACCTCTGCCCCTCCAAGTGATGAAACCATGATACAAGAAAAAAGTAAAGATTAGATGTTTATGTATTTATCTTCTTTTGTATTTGAATCATGTAATTGAACATAATGTATTTAATGTTTATATTACTTTAATGCCTTTTTGTTTGATTAATTACTAATTATTTATGTGTGGAATGTTTAAATCAAACAGATCAAAATTACCAAAGAGATGAGTTTGATGTTGCTCCCCTTCTGCAGGTCAAGTCTCAGCTAACAATGATTCTTGATCTGCAAGGGATTGTTAGGAGGTCAGTGAATTATACCCCTAAAGAAGGGGAAATAATTCATGACCTATCAAATGAGCAACTCGCAGAGCTTTTCGAGCTAAATCCAGATGAAATAGTAAAAGATGCCCCGACATGCGATTCGACTAGTGACGAAGAGCTCAACAATGTTGATGATGTAGAGATCGAAGATGTCACTGCCGAGGAGTACCCTCAGTACGCTAACAATGAGGGTAATGTGGTCCCCAATCTGGGTGAATCCCTTTTCAGTGATACTATTGAGGTGTTGAACAATATGGAGCAAGAAAAAGAGAAAGCAGAAGACACAGCCCAAGCCTCAAATGATGATATTGACATTCGAAAGGCTGAGTGGGCTGCATGTTTTGAAGAAGTTAGAGCCAAACGTACTACACCAAAGAAGGATTCCTACACCAAACTCTATAGAGTCAAGAAACATCACAAGGTGTCAGGAAGGATCATAGCATGGGGTACTTTGAAGATCTCAATGCGTATGCAGTTAAGAGAGAACAGGGCATAGAGTACTTCAGATTCCCACATGATCTGAAGACTCTACCAGGTTTTGAGCTCAACCAGCTGGCCAAACTAAAGCTTTTGTATGCTGACCCGAGGAAGATGTCAGAGGTTTGAGGCTGCTCTGAAGAAGGAGTACCACACTAGATGGGTTAACTTCAGACCCCAAGAGCCTACTAGGTATATCAGAAGGTCTGAGGTTGATGTCATTACTGGCAAGCCTAAGATAGTGTTGAAGTGGAATCCTCCAAGCACAATGTCGAGAATCCCACTCAGGGAAATGCCATAGGATTTCACTCCACATTTTAAGTGGTGGTACTATGATTGGAGAACAGCTGAAGCGGTCATAGTCTTAAGCAAAGAGGGACAAATGGATACTATCAGGGTATTTGACCCGATGTGGCTTACAAACTTGTCGGAAAGTGATGTATATACGCTATACAAGTGGCCACTGTTCTATGATACGCAAGATATTGTACAAGCCCTCCAGTTCCAGAAAGTTATACGACTCTGCTTCGCGTTTGAGATTCACACGGGAGTCACAAAAGAGGAGAAGTACAAGAAATACAAAGAGGTATACATAAAACAAAAGATTAGAGAGATCTAGGTCCAAGGGGAAGTTTGTTGATACATATATGTCCCTAGATCATGATATGAAATGTAATAGATCTTGTTTATCTAGTTCTGGTGTAATTTGATATGATTAATGAAATGATATTGGTTGATTGTGATTTGTAATGATTAATATTTCATTAATGAGTTGATATAAAATGGTTAATTAGGTTAGTGATTGGTTGAATGTTACATATAATGTTTACTAATTAATACATTCAAACTTAACACAATGAAGTTCTCATGCGAATGGCCCATGCGAATGGACCATAAGCATGAACAACTTCATACGAATGACTCAGTCGCACGACTGAACTGGGTGACTGGATAGTCGTATGATTGACACATAAGATTGCTCAGTCGCACGACTGAACACTCAGTCGTGCGGATGAATCAACCGCATGGTTCAATCGCACGACTGAACCATACTAATGGTTCAGTCGCACGATTGAATAATACCAACCTATAAATACAACCCAACTCGTGAAAAATAGTAACTCTCAATTAATTACGATTCTAGACGTACCCTAGCCGTCCAGAAGCCTCCCAATTCGTTCTCCAAGTTCATAGAACACATTAGATCGATTCCCAATCGATTTCTAACGTTAGTTTCAATTCTTGATTGATTCTTCGTGTGTTCTCACTGATTGGATCGCCAATCAAATAGGATTCCGCACTATTTGATCTGGTTTACACGCTAATCTCCAGGTATTTCGTTCAAATACTAGGTCCTAATAGTGTGAACCTCCATACTTCGCTTGCAAAACTTTCTTACTTATCATTCATTCATTAATGCATGCATTATTTCATTATGTTCCTCTTTTCTTTATCTTCCACTTTATTACATAATACTTCTCATTTCATCATAAACACTAAACGTAAAGCCATGGAAAATAAATGTACATAATAAGAAACATAAAGATAAACATAAACATACAAACATCATCATACAAGTCACCATCATACGTGACATAACAATCATCATACATACCATAACATACCTCATTTATCACCAATAGTCAACTTAATTCACCCCCGGGAACCTCCCAAGTCAAAGCCTACATTTCACTTTTTCCCTAAAATCAAAAAATAAATCTAAGTCTTAGGCACATGGGCACTATGCAGGCGTATGGGCTTTCAGGTGCATGGGGAACACTTAGGCGCATGGGGAACTTTTAGGTGCATGGGCACTATTATAGTGTATAGACAACACTTAGGCGGTTTGGGCACATTTCTAGGCGCATGGGCACTATGCGGGCGCATGGGTTTTTTAGGCTTCTGGACACTTAGTAAATTTCAGCCTAATTCTAGGCGCATTGACACTATTTGGGCGCATGAACTTTGGACGCATGGGGACACTTAGATAGTTTATACCGTGGGCGCATGGGCCACTATTTAGGTGCATGGACAGTCTAATTCATACTTAAATAACTTACTTCAGTCCTCAATCATCATCTAACATATTCGAAGTTTAAACCTTACATACTAAACATTAAAACAAGAACATGGCAACATCATAACATCATATATCACCCAAAATCAAACCCACCCGCATATACATTCACACACATACATACGGGTGAAAACCCATTTTATAAAAATGTTCATACATGTATTTCCAGCCCAAAAATTAGTTTAAAATATGTAAAAAGGGGGTTCTAGAACTCACCTTAGCAGTTCTTAGGTATGACTTCCTTCAAAACCCGTTTGCTAAAAGCTCAAACACCTAAAACCCACCAAAAACACACACAAACGAACACACAACGCATATAAGCATACAACCGAGGCAAAGGCTAGTTAAGAACACCACAAAACCATGAATTCTTACCTTGAATTCGGATTCTTCTTCTTGTTCTTTGAATATCCGAAAGTTTTTAGCTATTTCTTTCTCTGTCTCTAAAAACCCGAAGAGAATGGTGAGTGTGAAGAGGGTGTGGGTGGCCATGCCACCTTTATCACCAACTTTTTGAAAGTTTTGTTCTTTTGGACACTTTTTACCCCTCAACTTGGGTTTTATAGCTTTTTTTCTTTTCCCCACTTATTATTCTTTCTTTTGAGCCTTTAAAATAACCAAGTGTTACATGACTAATCTTAGAGACTAGGTAGGTGCTTGTTTTTGATAGTTTTTACACTTTTAGTCTCATGTTTCCCTTATCTTTATTAGAAGAATCATAGGGGGATGAGAGAATAGGACCCCAAGTCTTCTTACTCATCGCCACCATGATGTTCTTGGCTACTGGATTTGCTCTGCTCAATGACAACTTCAGATGAAGTGTCAATATGTTGAGTTGTCATGGTTGAGGTCTTAATAATGTAAACACTTCTTGATGTGAGAGCCTCTTTCATATGGACATCCTAAATAGGTTCAAGGAGATCCACCTTAGTAATAGGTGAATGATATGGGCTAGACAGGGAGAAGCAGGAGTACTCATCTCTTTTTGAGTGGGGGTGGAGAAGAAAGACTCATGATACTTACTGAATCCCAACTCTTCATCATTATAGAATTCAAGGTTAGGAATTGGTTGGTTGAGATCAAAAGGCTAGGGATGGTAACTTTCCCTTAAAAGTTGATCACTAGAGTTTTGAGACTCTGAGTGAAGACTTAAAGCTATTGAGCTTGTGAGCTCATCAAGCTGAGCATGAGGAACCTTAACACTAATCATTGGTGAGATGGGAGTGGTTTGCTACTCAGGAGATGTGTGAGCTCTAGTGTCCACTTCTTCCTATATGGGTGGTAGTATGGGGACCCCTGCACACGCTTAGTAGCTTATGTAGGGGTGCATTTGTTTTTCTCTGGTAGGTGTGGATGATTTGAGGTTGTTTTGGTGGTTGTGAGGTAGAAGATGTGGGTTTAACACTAGCTTGTGTTACTAGGGCATGGGTGCCCATTCTTCCTTTATCATCTTCTTCTTCACGGCTGAAAAGAAGAAGAGAGAGAGACTCTCGGTGCTAGAGAGAGAAAGAGGAAGAAAAAGCTAAAAAAGGTAAGTCTTCTCTTGTTTGAGCTCGGTTTCAGTTGAGTATTGAGTTCTTGACAGAAGTCTGGTTGTTTAGAGTTTGTTTTCGGGATTCAAAGAGCTGAATCGAAGGGGGTCTTGAACTGGAACTCAAAAGCTGCTCAAGGTGAGTTTCTAGAACCCCTCATTTACTTATTTTCAACTGATTTGGGGCTATTATGCATACGATGTAAGCATCTTTTAAAGAAACCGTGGGTTTACAGCTTTATGTACGAATGTTATATGTATGTATGCATGTTATAGTGTTGATTATGGTTAGAGATGATGTTTAGCATGCTTAGATGGCCTTAGTATGTTAGATATGTGTTTGGGTATGCTCAGATGATAATCGGGTGGGCTTGGTGGCATAGAAAAGATTTCAGAATGTTTGATGAACATGAACAGTGGTTCATGCGCCCAAACATTTGTCCATGCGTCTAGCATGAGAGACAGACGCCTAAGTGTTGGCCATGCGCCAAGAGTCTGTCATGCGCCAGAATAGTGGCCCATGCATCTAAGTATTGGCCATGCCCCCAAGTGTTCGCCATGCGCCTAAATAGTGCCCATGCGCCCAAGTGATGGAACAGCTAAGTATGGACCATGCGCCTAAACAGTGCCCATGCGCCCCAGTGAATGAAACGGCTAAGTATTGGCCATGTGCCTAAACAGTGCCCATGCGCCCAAGTGCTTGAAATGGCTAAGTGATTGGTGATGCGCCTGAACAGGGCAGAAACGCCCAAATAGTGCCATGCGCCCAGACTGTTTTATACTTAGAATTTTTATGCTCATGCGCCTGGAAGGACCCATGTGCCCACTTTAGACTTGTGGTTTTCTAAGTGGTTTTTAAGGGGTAAAATGGGAAGATAAGCCTGGTTATGATGTGATGGCTTATGTTTAATGTATGTATGTATGTTGTTGCCTCTATAGTGATGGTGTATGTTTATGCTTATGTATGTTCCTTATATATATGTATGTCTTCCATTGGCTTTGCGTTGAACGTTTTTAATGTAATGAAAGTATTATGTAACGTAAAGTGGAAGATAATGAAATGAGGAACGTAATGAATGAATGCATGCATGAATAAATGAATGAATAAAAGAAAGTATAGAAAGGCTTGCAAGCATATATAGGAGGTGAGCGACTCTGTGTCGCAACAGACTCGAAAGAGGCCCTTGTCGCGTATCCCGGTACTGTGTCAGTCTTCGGACATGAGTCGGGGGTTTGTGTGTCAGGCCCCGGCATAGTATTAGTCTTCAGACATGAGTCGGGGGTATTGCATGAGACAAGATACAGATTGTGTACTCCGGTACTGTCTCAGTCTTCGGACATGAGTCGGGGGTTTGTGAGCAGGCTCCGGCACAGTATCAGTCTCCGGACATGAGTCGGGAGTATTGCATATGACGAAAGTGACGGATGATGAGATCCGTGTCACGTATCCTGGTACTGTGTTAGTCTTCGGACATGAGTCGGGTGTTTGTTTGTCAGGCCCCGACACAGTATCGGTCTTTGGACATGAGTCGGGGATATTGCATGAGACAAGATAATGAGGTGAGCAACTTTGTGTTGCAACAGAATTGGATAGAGTTCAATCCCTGTGATTGACTCATATGGGATCTTTGTCGGGTATCACGGTGTTGTGTCAGTCTTCGGACATGAGTCGGGGGTTTGTGAGCAGGCCCCAGCACAGCATCAGTCTTCAGACATGAGATATTGCAAGAGACAAGATTCAAGTAATAAAGAGTAATGAACAAAAGATCATGTATGAAAGAACGAACGTATGAATGAACGTAAATGAATTATCGTAATAATGTACCGGACAGGATCCTCGTCATTCGACCTCAGTAATCGTGGCTGAGTGCCACGAAGAGGGTAAATTCTGACCCGGATCTAGTAAGAGAAGTGAACGATAATGTAATACGTTGAATGAACAAAGCTAATGAACGTAATGATGAAGATAATAATGATATTATTGTATGTACGTATGATGCATGATCACGAACGGTTGTAAAGTATAGTATGTTTTGAAATAAAGTAAAGAACGGTTTTAACAGAGAAAATTATGTTTTATTATAAAACTAGAACTCACTCAGCGTCGTTGACTTTTGTATGCATGATAGTTGGCAGGTATATGTTGATGCTGAGGAGTTGCAGGCATGGATACATAAGCTACTGGGAGCATTTTGAGGCTGGCATCCGTATTTTAACATGTCTTGTATTTTGAGATAGAAACAAATGTTGTAAATGACATGTTTTTAGTTACTAATGGACGTTTTAAATTCCACTGCAAAATAATGTACATTTTATAATGTTTTAAGTGCAATGAATGACCAACTGTGAGGTGCCCGGGTACGGGGCCTTACAAGTTGGTATCAGAGCAAAAGTTTAACTGAATTGGGTAAATATTTTCAAAACCTAATCTTAAACTGAGAATGGGACTAAAAGGAAAAGGGATGCCAGTCCTAGTAGCTACGTGCCTGCAGGTAAAGGTTTTATGTAAACATTTTATGTAAGTTAACGTTAACCGGAATTATGTGCGCATGTATGTGGCTTATGTGCTTTGGTGTAGATTTAGATACTAATTATGTCAGGATAGGAAATGCTTGGGGTATGAATAGTAAAGTAAGTGGCTAATCACAACTGGCCACTGTAATTAGGGACTTACTATACTTGACATAAACTGAGTTATTACCTTGAATGACCGCGTTAGTGTTTGAATCTTATAGTGTGTTAGAAGATGGTTGGCGGTAGATCTTCGAAAGCTTCACGAGGTGGAGGTGGTGGTGGACGTGGTGCCAAACCACGGGTCACAAGAGGAAGGTCTAGGGCTGAAGGAGTAGCCCATGAGGAACCCGAGGCCCCTCATCAGGAGGGCGGTGATGAGAATGCTAATCAGAGAGCCTCAATGAGAGAGGCGGTCAGGGAGGAAGTGCATCAGGTTATGCAGACCATCCTACCGTCTGTGGTGACCGAAGTTATGAAGGCTGTTAAAGATGGGGAGAGACAGGAAAGGGGTAGATCTTCGGGCGAAAGGAGACGACCCGAGACTGAAACGGTCTTCTTTGATGACGAAGAGGACGAAGAGGAAGAGCCTGCGCCGAAGGCGGAACGAGGCTGTAACTATGGGGCGTTTCAACGATGCAAGCCCCCAACTTTTGATGGAAACGGCACTGCTGCTACTGCTCACCAATGGGTGAGAGATGGAAGTGGTATTGAATATCAGCGAGTGCTGGGAGGATCAGAAGGTAAAGTTTGCTACTCATTCTTTTGTGGACTCAGCCTTGTGTTGGTGGGATAATTTGTCCAGGTTGAGGGAAGCAGGGCTATCGGGAGGATGCGATGGCCAGAGTTGAAAAAGCTGGTGATTGAGGAATTCTGTCCTCATCGTGAGATGGACAAGGTTGAAAGAGAGTTCTTGCAGCTAGAGGCAGGAACGATGACACATCAGCAATATACCGCTAAATTCAATGAGATGGCTCGTCTGGTGCCGGATCAGGCGACACCTCTTTCACGAAAGATCAAGAGGTATATTCAGAGCTTGCCGGCGGACATCCGTAGGCACATGATCGCTACCCGACCAAGCACGTTTAGGTCGGCAGTTGATTTGGCGGGGAGATTGTATGATGAAAGATCTTTGATGGCAATTGAAAGTAGCAAGAAAGGAGACGGTGATCAAGGATGGAACGGGAAGCGATTGGAATGTGGCGGAACCACTCCAGGTGACAAAGGTGCACGAGTGGATGATCAGCGTGTGATCATAACTGGTGCAGGGTCAAAAAGGTATGACAAGTGTGGACACAAGGACCCCAGAAAATGCAGGTTGGGGGGCAATGTCTATTTCCGTTGTTGAAGGACCGGACATGTGGCAAAGAACTAGGATATGGGAGGTGTTATTCCTGTGGTAAGGAAGGTCACATGAGCAGGGATTGCACGAAGCCGAGAGCGGAAGGTTCGGGAACGAAGAAGATCGGAGGAAGCTCCGGTACGAGGAAGGAGAATAGAGGGTGAGGACTAGAGCCTTCGCTATGACCGGGAGGAGGCTAAGTCAGACTCCGAGGTAACGTCAGGTACGTTCTTGCAATTTTAGATTTATGCATCTATGCTTTAATTGTGACGCTAGTAGTAGTTTGTTTCCGCTGTTTTCTGTGATGTTGCACGTTAGGGGTAGGGAGATCGATGAGCCCTTTGAGTAAGAATTGCTGTTAGTAAGTCTATCAGGTTACCTAATGCCCTAGAGGATTGCATGATAGAATTGAGAAAGAGCGCTTGTTCCTGCTAGGCTGTTCAAGACAGACATAGGTAGGTAGACAGGCATCTTCGGGTGAGTTGATCAGTAGTCTATGACTTAAACCCCAAGTGTTGCCGAAAGATGGATTGCTCAACCATGCGAAACTAGAGTTCGGTGATGACCTACGACAATGAAGTATGAGGAAGGCTTTGACCAGGAGAGCGGATTGCTTGATTTGAAATCAAGTAAAGTTAATATTAAAGTGGAGAGGGTCATTCTCATTTGTTGCTCAGGTAGGAGAAGTGGCACATCGACTGGAGCTACCTGATGAGTTAAGTGGAATTCATCTGATATTCAATACATCTCGTCTAAGAAAGAGCTCAACCGATGAGGATATGATCATGCTACTAAAGAATACTGAGATGGACATAGTATCCAACCACGAGGAGCAACTGTGACCACTACTAATAAGGAGAAGAGAATAGACTAAGGAGGATGATGGTTTCACTTGTGCGGGTGCAGTGAAGCCTAAAGGGATCTGAGTTTAATGCAAGATCAAGAAGAGGTGAGATAGTGTTACCTGTGACTCTTCAAGAAGCGACAGGTTTCGGGGACGAAACCTCTTTAAGGGGGGTAGACTTGTAACACCCCGAATTTTCTGTTTAAACGAAAGGAAAAGAAAAGTAAATAGAAAGAATAGAAACTTTGCACAAGTGAAAGGGGAAAAAGTGTACAAAGTACACTTTTATTATTTTAAGGATTTAAGGGCATGGGTGCCCATTCTTCCTTTATCATCTTCTTCTTCACGGCTGAAAAGAAGAAGAGAGAGAGACTCTAGGTGCTAGAGAGAGAAAGAGGAAGAAAAGCTGAAAAAGGTAAGTCTTCTCTTGTTTGAGCTCGGTTTCAGTTGAGTATTGAGTTCTTGACAGAAGTTCTGGTTGTTTAGAGTTTGTTTTCGGGATTCAAAGAGCTGAATCGAAGGGGGTCTTGAACTGGACTCAAAAGCTGCTCAAGGTGAGTTTCTAGAACCCCTCATTTACTTATTTTCAACTGATTTGGGGCTATTATGCATACGATGTAAGCATCTTTTAAAGAAACCATGGGTTTACAGCTTTATGTACGAATGTTATATGTATGTATGCATGTTATAGTGTTGATTATGGGTTAGAGATGATGTTTAGCATGCTTAGATGGCCTTAGTATGTTAGATATGTGTTTGGGTATGCTCAGAATGATAATCGGGTGGGCTTGGTGGCATAGAAAAGATTTCAGAATGTTTGATGAACATGAACAGTGGTTCATGCGCCCAAACAGTTGTCCATGCGTCTAGCATGAGGGACCAGACGCCTAAGTGTTGGCCATGCGCCCAAGAGTCTGTCATGCGCCAGAATAGTGGCCCATGCATCTAAGTATTGCCCATGCGCCCAAGTGTTCGCCATGCGCCTAAATAGTGCCCATGCGCCTAAATAGTGCCCATACGCCCAAGTGATGGAACAGCTAAGTATGGACCATGCGCCTAAACAGTGCCCATGCGTCCCAATGAATGAAACGGCTAAGTATTGGCCATGCGCCTAAAGAGTGCCCATGCGCCCAAGTGCTTGAAATGGCTAAGTGATTGGTGATGCGCCTGAACAGGGCAGAAACGCCCAAATAGTGCCCATGCGCCCAGACTGTTTTATACTTAGAATTTTTATGCTCATGCGCCTGGAAGGACCCATGTGCCCACTTTAGACTTGAGGTTTTCTAAGTGGTTTTTAAGGGGTAAAATGGGAAGATAAGCCTGGTTATGATGTGATGGCTTATGTTTGATGTATGTATGTATGTTGTTGCCTCTATAGTGATGGTGTATGTTTATGTTTATGTATGTTCCTTATTATATATGTATGTCTTCCATTGGCTTTGCGTTGAACGTTTTTAATGTAATGAAAGTATTATGTAACGTAAAGTGGAAGATAATGAAATGAGGAACGTAATGAATGAATGCATGCATGAATAAATGAATGAATAAAAGAGAAAGTATAGAAAGGCTTGCAAGCATATATAGGAGGTGAGTGACTCTGTGTCGCAACAGACTCGAAAGAGGTCCTTGTCGCGTATCCCGGTACTGTGTCAGTCTTCGAACATGAGTCGGGGGTTTGTGTGTCAAGCCCCGGCACAGTATTAGTCTTCGGAAATGAGTCGGGGGTATTGCATGAGACAGGATACAATTGCGTACTCCGGTACGTCAGTCTTCGGACATGAGTTGGGGGTTTGTGAGCAGGCCCCGGCACAGTATCAGTCTTCGGACATGAGTCAGGAGTATTGCATATGACGAAAGTGACGGATGATGAGATCCGTGTGGCATATCCCGGTACTGTGTCAGTCTTCGGACATGAGTCGGGGGTTTGTTTGTCAGGCCACGGCATAGTATCAGTCTTCGGACATGAGTTGGGGATATTGCATTAGACGAGATATTGAGGTGAGTGACTTTGTGTTGCAACAGACTCGGATGGAGTTCAATCCCTGTGATTGACTCATATGGGATCTTGGTCGCGTATCACGGTGTTGTGTCAGTCTTTGGACATGAGTCGGGGGTTTGTGAGCAGGCCCCGACACAGCATCAGTCTTCGGACATAAGATATTGCAAGAGACAAGATTCGAGTAATAAAGAGTAATGAACGAAAGATCATGTATGAAAGAACGAACGTATGAATGAACGTAAATGAATTATCGTAATAATGTATTGAACAGGATCCTTGTCATTCGACCTCAGTAATCGTGGCTGAGTGCCACGAAGAGGGTAAAGTCTGACCGGATCTAGTAAGAGAAGTGAACGATAATGTAATACGTTGAATGAACAAAGCTAATGAACGTAATGATGAAGATAATAGTCATATTATCTGTATGTATGTATGATGCATGATCACGAACGGTTGTAAAGTATAGTATGTTTTGAAATAAAGTAAAAAAACGGTTTTAATAGAGAAAAGTATGTTTTATTATAAAACTAAAACTCACTCAGAATCGCTGACTTTTGTATGCATGATGGTTGGCAGGTATATATTGATGTTGAGGAGTTGCAGGCATGGATGTATAAGCTACTGGGAGCATTTTGAGGCTGGCATCTGTATTTTGACATGTCTTGTATTTTGAGATAGAAAAAATGTTGTAAATGACATGTTTTTAGTTACTAATGAATTTTTTAAATTCCACTACAAAATATTGTACATTTTATAATGTTTTAAATGCAATGAATGACCAACTGTGAGGTGCCCGGGAACGGGGCCTTACATGGCAGGTCCTCCAAAATTCTAAAATTTATTTCTTATAGAATGAAGCATCAATGGTGAGGGAGGTGAAGTAGTTAGACAAAGAAAGGAAACGACAAACCTCTAAGAAATTTTGATCTTTCTCGGAGTCCAACAGGGCGACCTGGTTGTGCTACCTGTGGATTTGTATGAGTAAATCTGGGTTGTTTCTACGGTTAAGGTTGGCTATTTGTGAAAGAACAAGAGTGAAGGAAGATAAGAACAAGGTAAGTTATGGGTGAATTTAGGTTTAGAAAGATTTTAGATGAAGAAGAGAGTGAAAGATGGGGGAACCGTTAGATATATACAACATATGAAATGGATTTAAGACAAAGTTAATGAAAGAGAATAAACTTTGAAATCCGGATGTTTGTCCCACCTCTGAAAAAGTGCTCAAAAAGCTTGTCATCTTGGAAGTCAAAAATCTTTCAAAGGTATTTTGTCTTTGGAAGTTTTTGATAAAAAGCTTCTGAAGAGAAAATGTCTTCGGAAGATATTTCAAAGAGGTTTGAAAATTTTGCTTTGAAAGATATCTAAAACTTTCGAGACTAAATTTGCTTTCGGAAGAAAATTTTTCTTATGAATAAATTTAAGCCTCAGAAGGCATTGTAAAATTTCTTCCGAGACTAAATTCACATTATAAGCAGTTATTTGTCTTGAAGTCATAATTTTCTTCCGAAGGTAAATAGATATCTTCTAAAAAAAAAATAATTAAAATTTTCAAAAGTTTAAGTAATAAAATTTTAAAAGATTTTTCCTTCCAAAGTAAACATGGCTTATGAAGGTGATGAAATAGACAACTTAAAAGGCGTAGATTTTAAAACAATACGAATTAAGTTTAAGAAAAATCTACTTAAAGTTAATCATCCCAATAGCTTATATAAGATATTTAAATCTTAGTTCATCAAAAGCTTTGGTAAACAGATTAGTATACTATTCATTTGCGTTATCTTTGACTAGTTTGATTAATCCCTTTTCAAAGTTATCTCTAATTAAATAATACCTGATGTTGATGTGTTTTATCCTCGAAAGTTGCACATGATTCTCTATAATAGAGATAACACTATTGTTGTCTATCTGGATGGGAGTCTCTTTGAAGTGGGATCCATAGTCCAACATCTGATTTTGAATCCAAAGCACTTGAGCACAAAAGCTAGGAACAACAATGTATTCAACTTCAGCAGTTAATGCAAACACATATGATTGTTTCTTGCATTGGCATGAGACAATCCTTCCACCAAGGAATTGACATCCCCCAGATGTATAAATTATTGTCATATTGCAACCACCATAGTCAGTATCAGTATATGCATACAGGATGAAGTCAGAATTGTTTGGATACCAAAGGCCTAGTGTAACAACACTGTGTAGATATCTTAAAATTCTTTTAACAATAACTAGGTGTGACATCTTGGGGTTAGCTTGATATCTTGCACAAATGCATGTGGCAAACATGATATCAGACTTGCTAGCTATAAGATACATAAAAGACCCAATCATAGCCCTGTAAAGATGTTCATCCACACACTCCCCCTCAAGATCTGATCCAAGGGAGTGGTTTCTTGCTATGGGTGTCTTTGTAACTTTACACTTAGTTATGTTGAATCTTGTAAGTATGTCTTGTACATACTTTCACTAACTTATGAAGATGCCACTGTCAACTTGCTTCACTTGAATTCCTAGAAAGAAATTTAGTTTCCCCATGGCACTCATTTCAAATCTATTCTTTTTCAACCTCTCAAAGTCTTTGCAGAGCTTTGAATTAATTGAACCGAAGATAATGTCATCCACATATACTTGAACTAGCATTAAGTCATTCCCTATTCCTTTAAAGAAGAGAGTTCCATCTATAGTATCCCTTTTGTAGCCATGCTGATAGAGATACTGAGATAAAGTCTCATACCACTTCCTTGGAGCTTAGAACTTGGTACAAACCATAAAGGGCTTTATCAAGCTTGTAGAGATAATCAGAATGGTCAGGATCTGCAAAGCCAGATTGTTGTTTGACATACACCTCTTCATTAATCACCCCATATAGAAAAACACACTTTACATCAAGTTGGTAGACCTTCAAATCCTTGGATGTAGCCAAAGCTAGGAATATACTGACAACTTCAAGTCTTGCCACAGGAGCAAAGACATCTATGTAATCAATTCCTTCTTCTTATGTGTATACTTGGACAACTAGTCTAGCCTAGTTTTTGAATCCAAGTCCTTTATCATCCTTCTTGTTTCTAAAAACCCATTTGGTTCCTATGGTAGTCTTCCCTTGAGGAAGAGGACATAAGTTCGAAACCTTTTGTCTTTTGAATTGAAGCAGCTCCTCTTGCATAGCTTCAACCTAACTTCTATCAACTTTCTTTGGCTCTAAATGGGATCGAAAACAAAAGTGAAGACAAAAATTTGCATCATGGGTTTGTTCTCTTGTCGTTACCCCTGTATTAACATTTCCAATGATGTTTATGGTGGATAAGACTTGTGGATCCTAAGTTGAGGGATCATAGCAAGTTGCTTGGATAGATCTAAATTAGAGAAAATTTGATCAAGCAATGTAGTTTCACCCATCACACGAGCACACGAAAATTTGATCTAATGAGTGTGTGACATCATTGATGTTGTATTCCATGGAGTGGTTGTCAGCATTAGAAAACTCTTGGTCACTGTCACACCACTACATCCTTCTACATTTGAAGTTCATTCGGGTGCTATGCCTCTGAACTGGAATTTGATGGCACCTTAGATGTATTAGTTGAATTTGACATGGTTATGTTGATAGGAACTCCATCTGTAAGGTTACTCACCATTGGAGCTGAAGTAGTATGGTCTGAATGTCTTCTCAACTCAAATCTTAGATCAGGATCTCCTGTTGATAAGATATCTATGGATCGTAAAACATTCTCATAATAATTGTTAAAACAATTGGAAATTAAATCAAGATCAAACAGCCAATTAGGACTAGAACTTTTCACACGAGGAATGTGCTCATTGAAAGTCACATTTGCTGACTCTTTAACTACCCTAGTTCTGAGATTGTATACTCTATAAGTCTTAGATTGAGAGGAGTATCTAATAAAGTGTTCATCATTTGATTTCTCATCAAATTTGGTTACTTGATCTTTGGTATTCAAGAAAATGCAAGGACATCCAAATGACCTGAGAAAACCAATGAAAGGTTTTCACTTGTACCAAAGTTCATAAGGAGTCTTACCATGAGTTTGACTACTAAAACTTTGTTTTGCATATAGCAAGCAGTGTTTACTGCCTCTGCCATGAAGGTGAATGGCAGTTCAGAGTCGGACAACATAGTTCTTGCAGCCTCAATTAGTATCCTCTTTCTCCTTTCAACAACACCATTTTGCTGAGGAGTCCTGAGAGCATTATATTGTCTTGTAATACCCTTTTCATCACAAAATGTATCAAAAATTTGACTCTTAAATTCAGTTCCCTGATCACATCTTATGATCTTGACCTTATGATCATATTGATTATCAATCTTTAAGATGAAACTCTTCAAGATCTTAGAGTCTCATCCTTACTTCTAAGAAAAAAACCAAAGTGAATCTTCTAAATTCATGTGATATGAGATCCTTCCTAGACTCATTACACTTGTAGAGCCAAAGATATCCATATGTAACAAGTGTAGGGGTGTAGTAATGATATTTCTTTCCTTTGGCTTGAGAGATACCTTGTGTTTCTTTCCTTTGAGGCATGCAACATAATGATCATCATTTTCAAACTATTTATTTGGCATTCCAGTTACCAAATCATTATTAATCAATTTATTCATATTTTTAAGTTTACATGGCATATTCTTTTATATCAGAGAAAGACTCATCACTATTTGCTTTAGATAGAAAGCATGAAACTTCTCCCGAATGAGATGCTTCTTGTAAATCCATCTTGTACATGTTCCCTTTCCTGAGGGCTCTGAGCAGGATATGCTCTTGAGGAATGACCACTCCGGGCTTCAGAACAATGCACTCATGCTTAGTGAAAAGCATGTTATATCTTTGATCATAAAATTAAGATAGACTCAGAGGTTGTATCCAAGCTCCTTAACAAAGTTTACCTTCTCAATACTGAGTTTACCATTTGTAACTCTGCCCTTTCTAGTAATATAACCTCCAGCATCTCCTCCAAAAGCAATTGGCCCTCCATCAATTTTCTCAAAATTTAGAAGTAAAGAGCCATTGCCTATCCTGTGCATGGAACAACCACTATCAATGTTCCATACATTCCTATTGTCTTTAGTTGTTACTGCACAAAAGAGATGATTCTTTACATTTAGAAACCCAAGCCTTGTTGGTCTTAGGATTATCAAAAGAAGTTGAACACAATGCAATAGTAATTGATCCTATTGTCATATTTGAAGGATCATTTGCTGATGTTGATGACAAACTTTCAATCACATGGTCTTTCTTTGTCTTCCACACCACCTTTAGAAGATTAGACTTGACCTTCAATACTTCAGAAGTTTTGACAATTTCAAAAGTTTTAGAGATTGGACCTTTGGAAGATCTTGCTAACACTATAGGAGGCTTTAGTACTTCAGAAGTATTCCTTTCTTCCGAGAACAACTTTTCTTCCAAATACAAGTTTTCACTTGTCTTCTTCTTCATTTTGGAGCTTCCGAAAGGAAAATATTTTCCTTCTGAAGCTTGCTTCTTTTTCATCCTCTCATAAGTTTCTTTCTTTGCCATATGAATAGTAATTTTTGGATTGTAGAGGCAATCCTTTGCAAGATGAAAGTAATACCACACAAAACACAATCCATTTTCCTCTTTTTGAGAGTCTTCCTTTAAGAACACAACTAAACTTGATCACTTTTCTTCTCCATCTTCATCTTTGCAGATGATGTAATAGTTCTTTTAGGGTGAGAACTGCCTTTAGAGTTGGATTGTTTAGGTTGTGTAGTGGTGGTACACAACTAATCATCCTTCTTCATGATATTCGGATGATTTGAAGTAGAACTATAACTCTTGGTACTAGAGTTCAAGTTTAAGTCTTCAGCCTTAACACCTCAAAACCTACAAAGATAAACATTTTTTTCAACATAGAGTTAAAGGTTACCTTGATCTCTTGAGCCTTCTAGGACTTACTCTTGGCTTTTCTGATCAAGTTCTTCCTTCTAGACTTGGTCATCCCAATTCTTTATCTCTGCTCAAGAGAATAATGACCCTTCTTAGGATGCTCTTCTTCACTCTTCTCAGAGTCATCCTTCACTATCTTCTTTTCATCCTCTTTGTTTATTGGGTCTATAAGGGAAAGCTCATTTTCATAAGTTCCAAACCTTAGAGATCTACAGATAATATTATGTGTGGAGGAGTTATCTTAGTAGATCCTAGTCCCTGCTTATTCTGGTATCAACTAAGAATACCATACAACTTTATAAGAGTGAGAGTCTTAAGGTTCTTAGTTCTTTTGATAACAACACAATAATGTGTCCATTATCTAGGAAGAGAGTACATGAACTTCCTTATAATGTCTCTATTTTAAAGAGTTACTCCAACATCCATTAGAGTAGCCATAATCTCAACATACCTGAAGTATTGTTGATTCATGGTTTCACAGGTCTTGTAGGTGAAGTTCTCGAACTGCTGCTTCAAGAGGCTCTTCTTGTTATTTTTTGCTTCAGTGGACCCCTCATACATGAGCTTCAGTGCATCCTATAGTTGCTTAGTAGTTTTGAACTTCTTGAAGCCTTTATATATGGGTTTAAGAAGAGCAATTTGGAGCATAGTCATGGCTTTCTGATCTATGTCAATTCTCTACTTGTTTTCTTCAGAATAGTCAGCTACCTCCTTTGGTATCATACCACCCCAGATACAATAAAGACAAGAAAAACAAGAGACAGAAACTTAAGAACAAACAATAAAGTAATGGTTTTCAAGAATATTACATATGCTCTCAAGTTTTTTTACAAGTATTACAAAGCATACATGAAGTTACAAGGACTTGAGATACTTTATACTACATCCTACAACCAACCATACTTTGAAGGCCAGCTGGAAACACTAATCTAGACAACAAGATCAATGTAAAGTCAAAAGACGGATTTGTCTTTAGACTAGTGACTATGACATGCCATAGCTCACATCGTAATATATTATAAAAGGGATAGAAGTATAGAAAGTAGAATGTTACAGACTTAACACCTCAATGTACAGTTATAAAAAGCATGAACCTTTCACTAACTTGTATAAGTTGGCCAGTCTTCAGAGTTATAGTGGAAAGTTGGTGAGCTTTATGTGAAAGTACGTTAGAGAAATCATTTTCTTTAAAGTATTAGGAAGAAACTTGTCTTCACTTCATTGGCTTCGAAAGACTTTGTTATTGAAGATTCAGAAGATTTCACTTTTGGCTTCGGAAGATATTGGTCTTGGCTTCAGAAGATTTCATACTAAGAATATTTTTCTTGTGCAGAGTATGATACTTCCGAAGCAACTTCTACTAAGTAACAAGTGCATGCATGTTGGAAGCACTTGGGTTGTTTTGAGTACATCAACCTTTCTATAAGCCTTAATACTTTTAACTTTAAATCGTTTAACTCATTGATTTTCATCAAGTAATTAACTAACAATTATTTCACTAAATAATTTAACACCGTTCATTTAATCTACACTTCATGAACTCGAACGTGTGACAATTTTGACATTAATCTTTCATTGTTGTCCAAAGTGTAACTCTCTAGATTATACCTAGATAGCAACCTTATCTGTTTATCCTTTTTGTATAGGACACATGTTAAGCATAAGACATGAATTTTAATTTATTTTCAAATATCGGTTAAACAGTCTTGTTCTCATCTCTAATTCAAATTGGTGTAACAAATTACTCATAATTTAAGCCTGGCCACATGTTTACACCAATTTAAATTAACGAGGCATCGGAATCTCCAACTCCTATATCTATAGCATTACGAATTTTCTTTGACAACATAAAACTCCCACTTACCTTAGAATTATTTTGAATCATTACCCTTATATTTACCTTTTATGAAACAATGTTAGACAAGATCAAAGAACAACCTTTATTTACAAGTTAGTTTGAATATGTGCCTTGGGTCAAGGACAAATTGATCATACCATCTTCACAAGTTCCTCTGGCTTAGATCCATGAGGAATGTTTGAAAGCGAGGTATGTCTAATATCATTCTCTAATACATATATGTGAATTTTGGTTCTCAAGAACTTGAAATTTTATAACTATGAACCAAATAACCATTCAAGGTAGTGTGTCATTATTAAAAAGACATGAACAACCAATTTAAAATATTAAAAAGACAGTTCAAAGTTATAAATTCCAACAACCAAATAATTCAAAAGAATCTAATTAAAGTGTTCTTTACATTATTGGAATCAAATGAAAAATAAACTTGTTCTTTAATATGTTTCTTACTGGTTTCTCGGATTATACTGATTACCTGCAAATAAATAACAAAACATCATAAAAGAAAAAATGATTGAGCCACTGCTCGGTAACGGAGAGAACGATAGTAATGATGACATGGAGATAAAATGTATTATCAAATGTCTACACATGAAAGTAATACAAGACTGATCTTATGATACCAAAATCTAAAATCTAATGCTAAGCATAAAATACCAAAATCTACATCTGAACTAAACATGCAAGATTGAACCAACTGATCTATATGACAAGTATATATAAATAAAATAAGTCGTGTAATATAAGGAAGTATCTAGAGTCAAACGGAACTGACGGGCACATAGCTAGCTAGACTATGCACCAATAAAAGATGGTGTGTGGGATGTACACATAATTATACCATCTCCTAAAACTGAACTGATCTTATCAGAACTAAACTAGGATTGATCCATCCGTCTCACATATAAATATGGCCAAATTACTACTTGAGTACTAACATGTTAACATAGATGCGGTAAACTTTTAATAAACATCATCATAAAAAGTGTCATGTCATTTATGCCACAATGACATGTCAAACATACTTGAGTAATAGAGTGCTAAATTAAAGGGTAGTATAACTACCTAATATATAATGCATCAATAAGCTTCATCTTTTTATAAAAAAGTACTACTTTAGTACCAAGATGTGAGGTTAACTGCATGGGTGGATGAATTGTTGTGGGAGGTTACCTAGACTTGGCATTCTTAGAGCCGACAATTCGAGAATCTTATAGAGTGACACATTTAGCTTGAGATCAGTCTAGCACGTGCTATTGACATCTAGATGCAGCGTAGTTTAATGTTCAGTTTTGTATCGTTATTAGAGTTGTACGTTGTGTTTTGTTGTTATGTATTTACAAAATCCATTACATATATCATTTTGTTTCTTTATATTTGAAATGTTTTTTCATCAATGTTTGAATTGTTCTCTCAGTTGTTTATTTAAGTTTATAAAATATATATATTATTTGGTTGGTTGGTTGCTTAAATTACAAACTTTTAATTATACATAACATATAATTTTATATTTCAAATTAAAAAAGAAGACGTCAAAAAAACTATATGTGACGTAAAAATATATACTTTTTTAAGAAAAGAAGACGTAAAAAACATTAAAAAAATTGTACGTGATGTAAAAATATATTTTTTTGACTAAAAAAAGACATACGAAGTGTGAAGGTGACCCAAATAGTTGGTTGTTGTGGAAAAACATAACTCATACATGGCGTATAACACCATACGCCATGCATAGATTCGGCCACCTTGTTAGATTTAGCACCTTGTATGTCAAGGATCTCGGGGAATGTTAGAGGGAATGTTTTCAACCCTATGTGCCTTGTATGGTCTTATGCAAGGGTATAGACTGATGGGGGTGTTGATTTATAAAATGAAATGTCTAAATTACGAGGCCAAGGGGAAAATTCTTGGAAGACTGATGGAGGTGCTTGTAATATGACATATTCTAGATTGAAAGATGACCATCACATTGCAGACTATAGATTAGGATGTATAATTATAACATAAATTTGTATACATCGTATTAAGCCACATGTCGTTCTTGTAATAACACGATTATATACATCATAATAAGTAGGGTGATTATTGTGTGTGATTATAGCATTAATTTGTATTTAACAAAATACTACTCCACCCAAAACACATATCTATTTCTATGTGTCTTCCTACATGTTGTAACACCCGGTTATTTATTTATTTTGAAGCCGACAAAAGAAGAAAAGAAATAAAGTCTAAAGTAGAGGGACCAAACTTGCCAACGAGAGAAAGTGGAAATGTGGGGATGTGTGTAGGGAGAGGGCAGCCATACTCTCCCCACACACTCACATTTCAGCCAAGCAAAGAGAGAAGAAGAGAGAAAGGAAGAAAAGAGGAAGAAGTGTTGGTTCGGGTTGGTTCGAGTGGCCAAAATCGTTGAGAAGCGAGTCAAATCGAAGCTCAACTCATTGTGGTCGCTTGTATGAGTTCTAGGACCCATCCTTTAAACGTTTTTGAATGATTTGGGGCTGGAAAAAATCTAAAAATCGGGTTTTTGTGTGGGTGCATGTTTGACCCGTATGCGTATGTGTATGTGTGTGTGTGATGCGTTTGAGCCTTGTTTGTGAGCTTGTGTATGCTTGAATGGTGTTGTGGCATGCATACCTAAGGTTTAGGATGGTCTATTTGGGCTTAGAATGGGTTTAGATGAGCTTGGAGGTCAAAAATGGCAGATTGTGTTCGGGATGAACTGCATTCTACATCAACTAGGGCTAGGCGACCGACTGAGGCCATACGGCCGAATGAGGAGTGATTGGGTTCCACTTGAACGAATGGGAGTTCATTCGCACGATGGGGCCAGTCGCATGGGGAGTCATGCGACTGAGGGTCCAACCACATAAGTGCTCATCCGCATTAGTTCTATTCGCATGAGGTCCATCCGCATTAGTTCATTCGCATGGTTTGGGTGTTCATTCGCATGAGTGTTCATCCGCATTGGTTCATACACATGATGCTCAGTCGCATGGAGGCCATGCGACTGAAGGGTGTCCATACGCCTGAATAGGGCTGATGCACCCGAGGAGAAGTGTAGTTAACTTCTGACTTTCAGAGGAAAGTGCAGATGTAAGTTTTGATGTAAAGGTTCCCATAAGAGCATGTAAGATGACGATTGAGGCCTTAGAGAGCATGTTGGGCATGATGATGATGATGTTGCATGATTATGCAAGTTATGTATGTATGATGTTGCCTTGTATGATGTGATGACTGTATGTATGTTCCTTGTTATGATGTATGTTTATCTTTTCGTGGCTTTACGTGTTATGTTAATGAACGAGCCGAAAGTATTATGTAACGTAAAGCGAAAGATAATGAAAGAGGAACATGATGAATGAATGCATGCATTAATGAACGAACGAATATAAGAAGGCTTGCAAGCAAATGTATAGAGATGCACACCCGATGAAGGTGTTAGCTCAACGGTGTGCGGGTTTAGCTACCCCGAAGGATGCACATTGGGGTCCAATCTTTGTGATTGACCATATGAATGGGATCCTTGCTGCTTGCCCTAGGTGCTAGAGTCAGCTTTGTGCAAAATGTTCGAGGTCTATGAAAGACCTCAGGCTTAGTTACCCGCTTCGTGCATAATGTTCGGGGTATAGCATATGGCATTGATCCGAAACGGAAGAGAAAAGATAAATGGTGAATGTACTTGCCCTAGGTACTGGAGTCAGCTCCATGCCCAAGGTTCGAGGTCTATGAAAGACCTCAGGCCTAGTTACCCGCTTCGTGCACAATGTTCGGGGTTATGTGCATGTCACTGGAAGTAATGAATGAACGAATGAAAGCAAGAATGTATGAAAGAATGAAAGTTAATATATAGATGATGAAGATAATAATGATGTTATCTATATATGTATGATGTATGATCGGATGGACGTAAAGTATGGTTTTAACAAGAGAATAGTATGTTTTATTTATAAAACTAGAACTCACTCAACAACGTTGACTTTGATGTGTTTCCAGTTAGCAGGTAATAGTTGCTGGGGATGGCACGAGGCGGCTACTCAACTCTTTTGGGATGGCATCATTTGAAATGAAATGTCATTTTTAAATGCAATAATGTATTTTGTAACCGATTAACGATGCATTATTTTGCAAAAGCTACTATATTGAAATGAAATGTCATTTTTAAATGTTTCCGCTGTGATGCTTTATGAAATATAATGTAATTATATGTTTTATGTGCGATAAGGGTCCAGCTGTAAGCGTCTCGGGAACGGGCCTTACACGTGTAGCATGGAAAATGACTTTTATATAACCCATTCGAGGGTATGTGATGTGACCGACGCCAAAGACTCATATTGTAGAGGCGGCCTAAGAATTTTTTTCCTTATTTAGGTATTGTAAGTTGATACATGTATGACAACTAAATTTATTAACCTGTATATTACATGCGTTTAATTAAAAATATAAAATGAATAAGTATTATTAGCTATAAATTAATATTTTAAAATAAAATATGCTTGAAATATTCCTTATTATAAATATAATATATATTTTGTTTCAAAACAAACATTTAAAAATATCATTTTAAATTTTGTTTCTTATTATAAATTCCAATTATAATATTTTTGTTTATAAAAGTTTATTTTTAAGAAAACATCAATTTTAAAATATTTTGTATCTTTAAAACATTTGGATGTTTTAGAAAACTTTATTAGTTTTTTAGAAAATAAATTATTTATTTAGAAATAACATTAATAAAAAGTTATATTTCTTAATTCATTAAACAACTATTTTAATCTAAAAAATAAATAATATTATTAGTAATCATGTGATTAAAAAGATTATGATGCCATTATTAAACGCATATTGTAGGTGGTCCAATAAATAAATATAATCTCAAACTCAATAATAATTTTAATTACACAATCTACCATCAAGAATTATCTAATCGTAATGTCGAATGATTTTGTTTATATATACAAGTTTTTTGTTCTGACACCCTTCTTTTTATTTTTCGCACTTGGCTTCAAAACCTACGGACAACCTTGTTCATTATAAATATATAAGATAAATCATTTTCTATTTAACTAATGCACTATTATATTAAAAGAAAAAACAAGCAGTAAATAATCTTTAAATACGAATCCTAAGATGCAATTTTCTCTGTTGTTTATATTTTACTTTTTAGTAAGTATACGTGCATATCATCCTTTAATATGGTTCCCAACCATGGTAGAACATGTCAACATGTCTTTACTCAAACAAAATATAATACAATACATAAATATTTAATTATTTGTTGTCTTAAACATATATTAAATTAAATATGCAGATAGAGTGATGCTTGCATTATAATGAGAGAAGCACCCACGTTAACAAATGATCGATTGATGTTGTGTTTTCATTTCTATTCGATCCCATTTTGCAGCGTTTGTATAATTGTTGTAAGCATCTGTAAAGATGAATAGCAGAGTAAAGAGAAATTTACAGTTCAGGAAGACTTCACTTAAAGATTCTAAGGTAATCTACGTCTTGTACCTCTCACTTCAATGATCACCTGGGGTTTTTCATTTTGATCCCCAGCTTAAAGATGATGATCATGCTATCTTTATGCATATAACGTGTTTCATGATAATCTTTGTGTCTCATTTGTTAAGGAATACTATGTCATTGACTTTGATGAATGCAGAAAAGGGTTGATGTGCAAATGCAATTAGAGAGTGAGAAGATTAACACAAGCAAAGGATGTTCTGGGAAAGATAGAAAAATGACATTGGAACAAGAGGTATCTTGCTCTCATCATTGACTTTTTATTTGTGTTTAAAAAATCTCTTGAAGAAATTGTGGTTAGTTTGTTTTCAAATTATGGTTTCAGATTGAAAAACTTAAAAAGCAGCTTACACACGGAGAGAATGTTCGTAGGGCTTTAGAACGGGCCTTAACACGACCGTTAGGGGCTCTTCCTCATCTTCCTCCTGATCTCCCTCCAGTGGTAAGACATAGACATGGGTTCTCTTCATATTCAGTTGCATTACATTTGAGTCGTATTTGGCTGCTTTCTCTGTTTTTGATATATCGTTATGCAATATGTCAATGTTTTAGTGTTGATCATGCTCTTGAATATTGAATCAGTGACTTAAAATGCATACTCTAATCACATCGGTGCTTTGATCAATAATGTATGAAATGTTGACGATTCAGGGAGAATCTTCCTTAGACCTGATCAAGTTCAATGCATACTAATTGTTGATGCTATTGTAGTTAACTATTCAGGGAGAGTCAAACATTTACCTTAACGCCTTGCTTTGAGGATAACGTTAGCAAAAGGAGTAGATTTTTAATCAAGATTCTTTAGTGACCAATCAGTAATAAAGCATAAGTACTGGGTTATAAGCATAACATTGCATATGAACACATAGTCTGGCGACTTTACGTGGACAGTTGTAACATATTCAAATTCTTATCTGATTATGTGTACGGCAGACATTGGAGCTCCTAGCTGAAGTGGCAGTTTTGGAAGAAGAAGTTGTTAAGCTAGAAGAACAAGTGGTTCAGCTTAGGCAAAATCAATATGAAGAAGCTATATACATGTCCATTAAGAGGAATATTGAAAATTCATCTGATTTTCCAAATAAACATCCTATAAAAGACTCAAAAAATACAAATCCCACAATGAACAATCATCAATATCCAAATTCAAAAACCCAAGTGGTGAAAACATTATCAAAAAGATCTCAGATCGACTCAATGGCAGCAGAAAAATGTCTGGAAACACGAAAACTACAGGTAGCCATTAGTTCTATATTTTTGGCAAAGATGTATTGATAGTTAATTTGCTGTTCATATTAGCTTTTAATGGAGGTCTTATTATAAGTTATTTTTGTAGATGGAAAAGGGATTTTCAGGAGATGACAGTCCGAATAAGATTTCAGAAAGTATCTTGAAATGCTTAATGTTTGTTTTTGCACGAATGAGCTCAAAGTCAGCCTTGAAAATGACAGAAATGCTACCTTCACTAGCGTCATGTGAGAATCCATGGGCATTGGATTTTAAGGATCCTTATGATATCTTTTATGAATTTGAGAACACGGATATTGGCCCATATAAGTACTTATATGAAGTTGAAGCAACCACCATCAATAAAAATCAACCAACTGTGTCTGGGTTCTTGTCACAACGACTGAAGTAAGTATAATGTTTGATAGTTAAAGAATTTCTTATTGCTCTTTATAGATATTAGATGTTCTTTCATGATTTTCAGGATCCTACTTGAAAAACTTACGTTGGTCAACGTAACAAGTCTGATACATCAAGAGAAGCTTGCTTTCTGGATCAATATCTATAATTCGTGCATGATGAATGTACTATATTGACTTTCTGAATCATGTGTTTCCTTAGTGGTTCTGTATTACTTTAAACTGATTTTAATATCTTGAGTGATGGATATTAACAGGCATTTCTTGAACATGGAATCCCAGAAACACCTAAGAGAGTGGTTGAATTAATGCAGGAGGTAACACCACACATATATTTACTTTTGGATTTGAATGAATTTAGAGATGGTTAGATGGACCGGTTGGGTAACATGTTTAAATCGTGTTTATGACAAATGGGTCATTTTTGGTATGGGTCGGGATAGGTTGACCCATAATCATATTTTTTGATTTTTATACTATGAAGTTCAAAGAAATCATTTCTCAAATAAACCATTTTAGAATCTGTATGAATTAAACATAACCATTGAATAACTTTTTATCCATTTGACCCGTTTATATTCTATCCATATTTTTTAGCTTTAACCCATTCAAGATATGACCCATCAAGTAAATGAGCTGAACGCCTCTAAGTCATGATATATATTGATTGTAGCCTTATTCTACTCATCAGGCAAAAGTAAATGTTGGGGGTCATCTTTTAAACGCATTTAGCATCGAGCATTTCATATTGCGGCTCCCTTATCACCCAAAACACGTAAGTGAAATCCCTCTTATCCCAGAAACTATGACCTCTAAAATTGATTGCATTATTTGTCCTTAATGCTGCAGACTTTCCCAAAGGGTTTCAATAACGATGAACAAACCGCAAGAACCATATTTGGGCTTGAGTCCTCGGAACCACTAGTAACATTTGCATTGTCATGTGGAAGCTGGTCCTCTCCCGCTGTAAGTTATCTAGTGTTGTTCTTTTCGAATCATTTTATAAAATAAATTAATAATTTTCTGGAATCAAGGTAAGAGTGTACACTTCTTCTGAAGTTAAAAATGAACTTGAAGCTGCAAAAAGAGAGTATTTACAGGCTGCAGTTGGGATTTCAACCACAAAAAAGCTGCTAATGATACCGAAACTGTTAGATTGGTATATGTTTGATTTTGCTAAAGACATGGAGTCTTTTCTTGACTGGGTGTGCCTTCAATTGCCTAGTGAAGTCAGGAAACTAGCAATGAAGTGTCTTGAAAGAAAGACGAACGAACCACTTTCAGATCATGTCCGGGTTAGCCCTTATGAGTTCCATTTCAGGTATCTTTTGTGCAAATAATACTTTTTTGGCGGTTGTTATTGTGATCAGATTATATATGTTTTTTCTTATAGATTTTCTAAGATACAAATATTTATAAAATAAACAAATCTCTATGTGATGTCAATCGTCAAATAAATTATACATATGTATTCTATCACTATCTGGATTCTTGTTAAGGAATGGATAGATGAATTTTTTTTTTCATTAATATCTATTTTAAAACATTATTTTTTAATACAATGAAAGAACAGAGATAGAATATAGAGAATTTTGTGTAGTATGACAATATTGAGTTTTTATAAAACCACTCATACCTAACTACATCAATGAGGATGTCTGACAAACTAAATAAAGGACAAACCTTTCAATGAGGATGTCTTTAAGCTAGCTGATGTGTGGTAGCAACATAGCATATAATGCGACCAAAACCCATATCTCGAAGAAATGTGAGGCGATCTCAAGATGCTTACTTCGTTGATGAAAGGGGTGATTAACCGCCAGATATGAAGCACTAACATTGTCATACCAATGAGACTGTGTGCAATTCGAAGATAGCCATAGCATATGCGTTAGTGCATGGCAACATGACCCATATCAGCTTAGCAGCACCATGACCAAGAGCCTAGTATAACAAATACTAACAAAAGTCAAAGGTGAGAATTGAAATCTCAAATTCTCCCTTTAATCACGTCCATAAATTCTATGTACCAATCTGTTATATTATTCCAAATTATCTCCTATATCTTTCCCTTATCATTGTTGTATTGTAGTATAAAGAGTCTTGATAATTATACAATAGTAGACACATAGTTACAATTCTTTGATGCCATTATATGATAAATGAAACCACGATCTTGCTGACTTCTTGTTCTATTTCCTTCTTATATCTGATGTCAGCCAAAAAACCCAGCCTCACTAAGGATTTTCGCAAACTTACTCGCTTCTTACTTGACAACAATGTCACGCTTGCAACTACTTCTCAACTAAACTTGGTTGTCAACATTCCTACCTCCTAACCTAATTGCACATCTCTCACTTGGATGTTTGATAGTGGCACCTCTCATCATGCCACATTTAATCGGGCCTCTCTTTACACGCTTTCTGAGTATAGAGGACCGGTGAAGTGATACTCAATAATGGTAATGCATTATCTATTTCTCGTATCGATAACACAAAAATATGCACACCATGCTCTCTTTCATTATCTAATATTTCTGTGTTCCTAAACTTCACAATAATCATATTTTTGTTGCTAAGTTTTTCAAAACTAGTTGTGTTTCTATTTGAATTTTTTCCTATTTATTTTTTATGAAGGATCTTCTCACACCAGCATGTCTACTACGAGGAGAAGAACCATCTTGATGTTAATTATGTCAACATACCTTCACTAGGAGAACTCAACTCTACATCTACCCCTGGTGCGTACTCAGGAACATAATGGGTGCTAAAAGACGCTACCACCACTTAGTGGAAACCATTCCAGCATTTTTACATTATGCCAGCCTCCACTTTTATTTTGATCATGCACCTTTCAAATGATAGTATTCCTTATTAAGAGAATACTCACACCAATTAGTTATCAACTTTAAGAGTCAATATAATGTTCTCTATGAAAAATCTCTCACATATTCCAAAATCATATTGTTTAGATGCCATCACTACCCATGCCTTGATCCATATTGCAAAGTCTAAGTTCCATCCAAGGTTTTAGGGTATTCCTCATCACAATTAGCTTACAATTTTCTTGGCCTAAAAACTTTCCATTTGTTTTATTCTCGCCATGTTGAATTTGTTTGATTCTTCTTCTCTAACCCCATCACTCCTTTAAGTACATCTATCATGGACCCACTTACTCATCCTAATTCCACATTCACACTACCTACTTTCATTATTCTCCCATTTTCGATACAAACTCACTTTACTCATTCCATGCTCCATTTATCTCACGTAATACCGATCACCTTCCTCATGCTCAACCTTCTTCACCTATATTAGTCTAATTTATCCCATCTTCACCTATAATATATATTAACTTCACCTATTTTCTATCTCACCTACTTCTTCATCCAAACTCCATCCTCATACCACTCGGTTGTCATACATATAAACACCCCATGCCACCCATTCTTTTATCATTAATATATATTCTTGTTGCCCCAAACCCACGACCTAAACCACATCTTTCAACTCTATATTTCCTTCTACTCCTATTGTCTCCTCATCTAGTTCTACCACACAACTCTTATCTCTTAGACGCTAAAAACCATACTCTAAATATTACAAACAATTTCATTAATACCTCTACCCATCACATAACTACATCAACTTTTGAAACCATCACACAAACTCAAGTGCATAACGAAGATCCCTAATGGCTTAGTGTGACGAACAACAAACTTATTGCTCTTGTTAACAATAGTATGTGAGAGTTAGTACTTCCTTTCTCCCATAAACAAATTAGACACAAGTGGGTTTTTTGGTCAAACGAAAAACCTAATGGTTTAATTGAGAAACATAAGGCGCGTATTATTGCCAAAGGTTTCGTTCAAGAGTACGATAAGGATTATTTTGATACTTTTTATCTCGTTATTAAACTTGTTATCACTTGTACTATATTGTTCATAACTCTCTCTAAAAATAGCCAATTATGTCAACTTGATGTTTATAATGCTTTCTTATAGGTTACCTTGCATGTAGAAGTTCACATGATCCAACCCCATGATTGTGAAACCTAACTTTGCTAATTATGTTCGTAAGCTTTGTAAGTCTTTTTGTGGAAATAAGTGCCCCGTGCGTGGTATATTAAGGTTAGAAATTTTATTGTTACTTGTGGCTTCTGTAAATATAAGGCTGACTCCCTCCATATACATTTACACCCAAGATGATATAACTTGTAACGTACTAGTCCATATGTACAACATCGTTGTAACTAGTATTCACCTTTCATATGTTCAATAGTTGCTAATTCATTAGCATATTCGTTCGCTACGTAGGACTTGTGTTTTCTACACTATATTCTCGGTACTTAGTGTTGGGTTTGTTACATGTTTATCAAAGATTGTTTAACCATTTAAACAAAAATGCAATGGATATTTATAGATGCAAAACATGTTTTAGATCGTGTTTTATATTCAAGAATACAAACCCAAGAACAAAGGATCATATATGTGAAAAGAAATGCTATCAAACATAACAACCATAGGGTATTCTTAGAATACAACCTTTCTAAGAACAAGAAGATATGAGATGGAAATCGATGGAGAAGATGATGATGTCATTGAATGGAAGCCTCTAAAGAAGAAGACCTCAAGCAAGTATACCCACAAGCTCTTGCAAACAACCAACTTGTTAGGAAGTGCAACACCAAAATCTTCTTCTTGTACCTTCTTCAAATCCAAAAGTTTCAGTAAGAAACCTTCTTAGATCCAAAATTTTAGCAAGAAAGAAGAGAGAGTTCTTGCAAATATGTGTGTGAGAGAGTGTGTGTTGAGTTTAGTGTGAAAATATGTTTAAGTCTTGTATTAAAACAAGACAAAAGAAATCTTAAGGAGACCACCCAAGGGGCGGCCGAATTTTGGTTCAAAATGGGTTCCCACCCATTTTAATTTTATAAAAATTTTCACACTCTTTAACCCATAAGTTTATAAAATTAAACCCCTTTTAATTTTATAACTTGAACACACTTTTATTTGTTATTATTTAACCTACTTAAATAATAATATAAATAATTTCTCATGAGCAAATTATTCATATAATTTATTCTATTTCAAATGCAATAATTTAGAAAGCCCATTTTCTAAATTGGTGTCAATATTTATTTGTTTGATCATATCAACAAATAAATATTTATTGGTGTTTATTTAGCTTGTTATTGGGTATGACCCGACTTGGATCATAACATACTAACCACATCAATCTTGTATGTGTCTTGGGCATACAAGATCCAACAACCTCCCACTTGCACAAGATTCATAAAAGATTGATGCAAACAGTAAATACCATCTAACAACGATTTACTACCCTTAATGCGTATGACTACGTGCCATTCAATAACATCATCCCCTTCAAGTACCTTACTCGAATTGTTTTAGGTGAATCAATTATCTATCCTTTTGTCACAGATGTCATGTTAAATCCTAGAGACACAGAGTGGTCATTCTCCATTGATTTAACTTTATCAGGCCTTAGACATCCTACTCTCAATGAATAAAAGGAACAAATCCCATCTTGACAACATACGTCTCTCACAATCACCTTGTATTATACCTAAATTTAACCTTATGTACTGCCATGTTTTAGAACAGTGAAGAACCAAGTCAAAGTATAACATTCGATGAATATCAAGACCCAATATGTATCTTAGGTTAGAGGATACCAAATGATATTCGTCTTTACTCAAAATTACTTATGATCTATCAAGAAGATTCCATATAGTAATATTTGAAATGCGGGTTATTCTAATATTTATATCCTACAAATATCTATGAACCTTGGCAGCAACCCTTTGCTCTATATTCATCCATATGAATATCTACCAATCCAAGTTCATAATAGTCTTACCTTCATACTTGTTCCCACAAGTATGAACGACTATGGGGGTTTTGAGTAAATGATTTACTCATGGATTTTAAACATGCAAAATAGGAACATTGGTTGAAACATTATAACCAAATAAACCATTCAAGTAATAAAGGGTTCCAATATCCAAATACAAAATTAAAGATCAAATCCAGTCACTAGAATATCGAAGTTCCATGGCACAAGTATGACCTTCATGCTTCGCCTTTTCAAGGAGCTTCGTGAGTGGATCCGCAATGTTTTGATTTGTGTGAACTTTGTGAATACACATCTTTCCCTTTTCAACTTCATCACTTATATAGTTGAATCTTCGCTCAATGTGCCTAGTATTTTGATGTGCACGGGGTTCCTTGATTTGAGTAATCACACCCTCGTTATCACAAAAAATTTCTACGGGTTCGAATGGAAGGGACCACCCCTAGATCAGCAATGAATTTTTTCAACCATGCAGCTTCTTGAGCTTCTAATGAAACGGCGATGTATTCTGACTCTATAGTTGATAATGCCACAACATCTTGCTTAGAGTTCTTCCAAGAGACTGCTCCTCCATTCAAGATGAAAATATATCCCAATTGTGATCGTAAATCATCCCGATCAGTTTGGAAACTCGCATCCGTGTAACCTTTTACCACGAGTTCCTCCTCACTAGATCCATAGATTACGAACATATCTTTAGTCCTCCTTAGGTACTTAAGTATGTTCTTAAGAACCATCCAATGACTATTTCCAGGATTTTGCTGGTATCAGCTTGTCATGCTCAAAGCGCATGAGACGTCCGGCCTAGTGCATATCATTGCATACATGATGGATCCTATAGCAGACGCATATTGGATTCCCTTCATTTTGTCTTTCTCATCCTTTGAGCTTGGACATTGAATCGTACTCAATATCGTTCCTCTTTGAATAGGTGGCGTTCTTTTCTTAGAGTTTTCCATCTTGAACCTTTTCAAGATCTTATCAATGTATGCACTTTGATTTAAACCTAACAACCGCCTTGATCTATCCCTATAGATCTTTATTTCTAAAATATAGGCGGCTTCACCAAGATCCTTAATGGAAAAACAGCTTCCAAGCCAGGTTTTTACGCCCTCCAAGGTTGGAACGTCATTTCCAAATAGTAGGATGTCATCAACACAATACTAAGAAAGTGATAATGCTCCCACTAGCTTTCTTATACACACATGCTTCATCAGCGTTTCTGATGAACCCAAATTTGATTATCTCTTCATCAAAATGGTGATTCCAACTTCTTGATGCTTGCTTCAATCCACAGATTGATTTCTTTAGCTTGCATATTTTGTTAGGATGTTTTAGATCGACAAAACCTTCAAACTAAACCATATAGACATCTTCCTCAAGATATCCATTTAGAAAAGTGGTTTTGACATCCATTTTCCAAATCTCATAAACATAATGAGCAACTATGGAAAATAATATCCTAATAGACTTTAGCATTGCAACTGGCAAGAAAGTCTCATTATAATCAACCCCTTGAGTTTGGGTGAAACCTTTTGCTACAAGTCTAGCTTTATAAGTATCTAAGTTTCCATGCATATCGGTTTTATTTTTGAAAACCCACTTACTTCCAACTACCTTGGAGTTAAGAGGTGGTACAAACAAGTCCCACACTTGGTTGTCATACATGGATTGCATCTCAACATTTATGGCTTTAGCCATTTGTCACAATCCAAATTGGACATTGCATCACGGTAAGTGGTTGGTTCATCGAAATCTACCACATAGCATCCATATACCAAAAATCCATATCTTTCAGCTAGATTACTAATTCTACTAGATCTGCAAATGTTTTGAGTGTATTGATAAACCATTTGATCATCCTCAACATCCTCATGTTGAGTGCTAGTGTCAACCAAACATGTATCGGGTCGTGATTCTTAATCCTCTTCAAGATCCACTATTCTAGTGCTAGCTTCTTCCATAAGGAATTTAGCTTCTAAGAACTCATCCTTCTTGGCAACAAACTCTTTTTTCCCAATGCATCATAGAATAATATCTCATAGAATCTCTAGGGTATCCAATAAAGATACACTTAGTGAAATGGCTTTCTAACTTGTTTGAGGTGGTAGTCTTAACATAAGCCTCACATCCCCACACCTTTAAATATGATAGAGATGGAACCCTTTCATGCCATATTTCAAAAGGTGTCTTTTCCACTGAGAGCAAGGTGAAACCCCAAAATGATAGATGCAATAAGCTTCTAGCCATCATGGATCGAACCATATCCAATAGAGTTCGATTTCTCCTCTCAGACACACCATTGTGTTGTGGTGTTCCACATGGAGATAGTTGTGAGATAATCCCACAACTTCTAAGATGATCTCTAAAAGCATCACTTAGGTATTCACCTCCTCTATCGGTGCGGAGAATTTTTATTGATTTGTTGAGTTGATTTTCTACTTCATTCTGGAAGACTTTGAACATTTCAAAAGCTTCATCTTTGTGTCTTAACAAGTACACATACCCATATTGACTATATTCGTCGGTAAAGGTAATGAATTATATTTCATTGTACTTAGTCATTAGCTTAAAAGGACCACATACATCTGAATGTATGATACCTAATAAATATTTTGCCCTCTTGGATTTGCCACTAAAAGGTGCCTTGGTCATTTTACCTTGTAAACAAGATTCACATACATCAAATGAATTATATTCACTTGCTTTAAAAAGACTATTCTTTTGAAGTGTTTGTATGCGCTTCTTGTTTATATGACCAAGAGGGCAATGCCAAAAATAAGTGTCACTGAAATCCAATTTGAGCTTTTTAGTGATAGTTTGGTACAATTAGCTATCATATAATGTATTTTCATGAACCAATTCAAAAATGACATTGATAGGAATAGCTTTAAAATAAAAGATGTCATTTAAAAAAACATGCATTTCATTTTCGATAAATGTCAAAACATAACCATATTGTCTTAATTGGGCAACCGAAATAATGTTCCTAGTCAAACTAGGAGCATACAAAACATTTTTTAAAATTGCTTCTAAACCATTTGGAAGCTTCAAGATGTAGTCCTCTCGGTCTTCAACTTGAACTTTTGCCCTGTTCCCCATGTAGAGGCTTACATCCTCTTTCTTCAAGTCCTTACTTCTTTTGAACCCCTATAACAAATTACAAATATGAGTTTCATATCTGTTATCCAATACCCATGTGTTAGAGGATATTAAATTGATATCAATATGAATCATGAAAATTGTACCCGAGGTTACCCGACATCCCTCTTAGCTTGCAACTCTTTGAGATGGACAAGGCAATTTCTTGCCCAATGTCCAATCTCTCCACACTTACAGCATGGGTCATTCAAAGCAACCTTTTGCTTCTTCTCCGCTGGTTTTGGTGGCGGCGCTCTTACCACTCCCTTCCCTTTCCCTTAACATACCCTTTACCCTTGGCAATACTTGCTTGAGTGCGGGGTGAGACCTCTTCTTGTTCCCACCTTCATTGATGCTGAGAACGGGTAAAACACTTTTACCCATGGCCGCCTTGGCTGTTTTGAGCATAAAGTGAAGCTCACTTATGTTCTTGTCCCACTCATTCATGTTATAATTCGTAACAAAGTGGTCAAACCTTTTTGACAAAGAGTTGAGGATCAAATCTGTAGCCAACTCTTTTGAGACAGGACAATTCAGCCTTTCAAGGCCTTCTATGTGGCTCTTCATCTTAAGTACATAAGATGATACCGATTGGGTGTCATCCATACGACATGCATGGAGTGCTCGAACCGTTTTTAAGTGCCCTACCCTTGCTTGTTGTTGGAACGTTTCCTTCAACTAGGTAATCATGTCGTATGCTCCATGATGTTCATACTCATTTGGATATCAGGAGTCATACTTGCCAACATAAGGCAAGACACTTGGACCGAGTCCTCAGTGTATTTCATCCAATTATTATAGGCCTCCTCATCTTTCTCATTGGGTTGATTGGTAATCAGATCGTCTAAAATGCATTACCGTTTCTCTTACTTGAGAACAATTCTTAAGTTTCGAAACCAATGAATAAAGTTATTATGCTTTAGATGTTGCTTTTGGAGTGTGAGCGGACGGGATATCATTTTTCTCGTCGTTGTTGGTGGCCATCTACAAAATTTAACAAAGTTCAATTTTAGTATTTTTGACATTATCATATCTTAATTATTAATACCCTTTTATGTGTCTTACACAATTTAAAATTCTAGAATCCAATGTTATATTTAAATAGTGGTTAGGTGACCTTTATCCCATAATTTAAAGTAACAAGGTAGTCAACGTTTGACAAATGCAACCCTTTGCAAATTCTAGAGGTATGGGATCGACTTTAAACATCATATGTATAGTCGGCATGTTTATCCCATCAACACTCTTTGTAAACCACATTATAAGTGATACATTTAACATGGTTTATAAATCAAGTCACCCTACTTACACACACATGTGGGTTTACTAACACAAGTGGTTAGGTCACCTTTATCCAACAAATATGGTATTCCCATCTTAAATAAAAGTTCTCTCAAAATGGTTAGGTGACCTTTATCCTATTAAGAGTTTTCAAGTGACTCAAGTGTTGTGCAAAAGGATAATGTTAAACTTGTTTTCAAAAGAAATTTTAAGTTTTCAAAATTCTACTTTAGAAAACTTTATGTACATTATGTTTGTGGTTCTCTTTTTTAATAAAACCATTTTTAAATCATTAATTCTTTTAATAACCTTTTATTAACCATTTAATGCTAAGGAATCATAATTTTTCAGCTTGTTATATTTGTTAATAAGTTTGTTATGCATATCCAAATATCAAACAATCAACCATAAAACAAACAACCAAACAAGCACAACCATTACAATCACAAGTGCATAACCATAGTCACTAAGTTGACTACACTTGTTTGTCATCACAAGTGTTGTCATTAGGTCTTTCCTAAGGGTTAACAATGACATATCAAAATGTGTCCATGAACTCCCACTTGAATCCACATCCAAATGCTTCAAGTGTCCATATCTTTTGTGTCCTTCCTTGTATCTTCCTTTGGGTCTCCAACTTGTGCATCTTCTTTTACAAAATCATATCCTAATATATTTTTTCTAATAAAAGAAATGTACCTAATCTATTTATTACATACTCAAAGAATAAATAAATTACAACCCAAATATATAAACACAAAATTATAATTACAACCCTTTGAAAGAATAAAACCAAACATGACAAAACATTCAACCAAATCAAAACACACTTGGTCAAAGTTATGTTATGCACCAAAACATGTATCCATATACAATATACAAGAACAAAATGAACTCTCTTTTTAACCCTCAAAATTTCAGGCAACATAAACTAAAATGTTTAGGGTTTTTGTCCAAACAAAATAATCAACCACTTGACTTTAATCTTTCAAGATTTATTCTAAAGCATGTTAAATAAAACTTGAAAGACAAGGGATTCATACATCCAAAACAAATCAGCCCCTAATGGGTTGAAAAAGTCCAACAAAACTAACTTTTCTTGGACTTTGAAGCAAGTTTTCCATATAACCGGCTCTAGATGCCATTGTTGGGCTTGTTACATGTTTATCAAAGATTGTTTTACCATTTAAACAAAAATGCAATGGAATTTATAGATGTAAAACATGTTTTAGATCATGAAAATAACCATTTTATATTCAAGAATACAAACCCAAGAACAAAGAATCATATATGTGAAAAGAATTGCTATCAAACATAACAACCATAGGGTATTCTTAGAATACAACCTTTCTAAGAATAAGAAGATATGAGATGGAAATCGATGGAGAAGATGATGATGTCATTCAATGGAAGCCTCTAAAGAAGAAGAACTCAAAAAAGTATACCCATAAGCTCTTGCAAACACTCATTTGTTAGAAAGTGCAACACCAAAATCTTCTTCTTGTACCTTCTTCAAATCCAAAAGTTTTAGCAAGGAACCTTCTTAGATCCGGAATTTCAGAAAGAAAGAAGAGAGAGTTCTTGCAAATATGTGTGTGAGAAGAGAGAGTTCTTGCAAATATGTGTGTGAGAGTGTGTGTGTTGAGTGTAGTGTCAAAATATGTTTAAGTCTTGTATTAAAACAAGACAAAAGGAATCCCAAGGAGACCACCCAAGGGGCGGCCGAATTTTGGTTCAAAATGGGTTCCACCCATTTTAATTTTATAAAATTTTTCACACTTTTTAACCCATAGGTTTACAAAATTAAACCCCTTTTAATTTTATAACTTGAACACACTTTTATTTGTTATTATTTAACCTACTTAAATAATAGTACAAATAATTTTTCATGAGCAAATTATCCATCTAATTTATTCTATTTCAAATGCAATAATTTAGAAAGCCTATTTTCTAAATTGGTATCAATATATATTTGTTTGATCATATCAACAAATAAATATTTATTGATGTTTGTTTAGCTTGTTATTGGGTATGACCCAACTTGGATCATAATGTACTAACCACATCAATCTTGTATGTGTCTTGGGCATACAAGATCCAACATTTAGGTCATTCATACCCCAATGTACACTTTTTTTAACATAAACACATTCAAAACCTTCTAAACTAGTTAAAAATGAATGGTGCAAAACTAGTTGCCATGTTGCTAGCACTTGAGTTCAGTTATCACCTACCAACAATGTCTTTGCAATTAATCACACTCCTTAAGACAACTTGTTGGATCTATTTAGTACCTTGCTATCATATTCGGATGTTTCTTCTCCGTGAACAAGTATCACAGATTATGCATTCCCCGACTCAAGTGCATTGGCAGGCATTAAAACACATACTATGGTACTAGCTTGAAAAAAACCATGCTTCATGGCATGTTCCCTAATCATGGTTCTTCTATAATTATTTTGTGATACAAGCTATATACAAAGCCTTGGCAAATGTTATTATAAAATTAGATTGAGTGAAAAAGCTTTTGCTTGACATTAGAATTACTATGTAGACATTTCCTTAATTATTTTGTGATAACATCGGCGCTACGTATCTTTGTGCTAATCTTGTTTACCATTCAAGTATGAAGCTCGTGGCGTATGTTAACATTTTATTAGATGGAAATTTACAAACAACACATTACGTTTTCAACACATAGATTCGACTAGCAAGAATAGTTGACCAATGAACAACTAATCGATGTGTAATAGTTCCCTTGAGATATCAATGAATAAGTTTGATTGTGATCACTAGGTTCCTAAAGAAGCCAGAACACCTTAACAACTAAATAAGAAATCTATAATGCGCTAACAATACTTTGGTATATCTAATGGTTATCCATAGCCACACTAAAATGTCGTAAGAGCTGCTTCTAGAATATATGGGAGTTGAAAATAGCTTACACTTACTATACCACTACATTGTAATAGTTCATGTAAACTACTTGGAAAGAAGAACACTTAATTCAAGGACATGGCGTATCCTTAATATATACCTAGCATACATAAGTCCTTAAGCGTAGACGTGCATTATAAATGCTCATTCCGATCAACCATATAAACCGAGCAACTTCGAGTAATAATGATGCCATCAACATATATAAGCAGATAACAAGTAACCAAAACCAGCTATAGCAAAATAACAATGTATGAAAGGCACGTCAAGTATAGCCAAATGTATTAAGAATAATAGATATCTTGGAAAATCAAGTTCTCATTGCTTGCTTACACATAAAATTGCTTACGCATAAAAGAGTCTTATATAGTAGGCATGCATGGTTATATGTCCTTAAGAAACAAATAAAAGAGACACTCAAAGATTTATAATAGTGTATAGCAAGACCGAGATCGATAAGGAATCTCATAAGGAGAAGAATAATCAAGTGTTGGTAAAGGTAAACGATTGATAAAAAGTTCTTGTAACATACTATCATACAAAATTTATAAGGTAGATGCCCATGGAATAGTAAAGCTCAATCAATCTCGAAAAAATAGTTGATTTTCTACTCAACCCAATGGATTGTTGTGTCGGAGGCAAGGTATGCGGTAGCTAATAAGAAATTGGCCCAACTAGCCTTATGTAGGCTTAGGAGCACAATAATCGTTAACTATGCAAGAATGCAAGTTTTTATAAAAAGTTTAATCATTTGGACAAGAAAATTACAAAAATGGTCCTTTTGGTTTGAGCATATTACAAGTTTGATTCTTGGATTTTAAAAATTGCAAACTTAGTCCAAACAATTGAGAGTTGGTTACAAGTTTAGTTCCCACCATTAATTTCATTAGTTTTTGATGATTTTGGTACGTACTAGATCTACGATATGATGAAAATAAAAGGTTAAAAAATTATATTTGACCTTAAAAAATAATCAAAACTAAAAAAATTAAAAAAGAAACCAAAAAAAATCTAAAATAAATCGTATCAGTATTTATAAAATTCAAAACATATATTGAAAAAATCAAATTTTAAGTTAAAAACAAAAACTAGTGGATCTTGAGTTTTTATTTTTGGATTTAGACTTTCACAAGGTTTTTTGATTTTTTGGTTTACGCATGATATATGGACTTCATAAAAAATTAAAATATATTAATCAAACTTCTCTTTTTCTTTTTTACTTTTATCTATTTATTAAATTTGATTTTTAACCTTTATTTTATAATTTAACGACTATTAATTTTAAGAAGGATTACATATTTCCCCTTATAAATTTTATCAAAGACATAAGTATCCAACTTAAACTTCTAATTACATATATCCCCTTTGAATACTTGTCACATATATATCCAAACTAAAATTTTAATTACACATATCCCCTTCATTAATATTTGAACATATCTTATTAAAAATATCATATATAATTATTGTTTTACTCTTACTTTTACTAAAACTATAATATTAAGTATTTACTTATTTCTTGACTAGTTTTTCTTTTAATTAAAATTTGTTTTGTAATTATTTATTTATGTTTTGATATTACCATTTCTAATTTTAGATAGTAAGATACCTCGGTTCATGTACAAGACACTTTCAATCCCGTCACACCTATTTTTTCTGGTTTTAACGTTTCGATTAATTTTCCTGTCTTAGATCCTCCTTTTGAATATGTTTTGTTCAAAAACTATCAGACCTAAACTTCTCACAACTATATACATGTAGCTCGAAAATGAGTAAATGTGTAATATTTATGTTTAATAAATGGGATATATGTAATTAAAGTTTCAATTTGGGTATATATGTAATTGACTAAATTTTAGAATAAGATATATGTAATTAAAATTTTAATTTGGGTATATATGTAATTAACTTAGTTTTAAAAGGAGGTATATGTAACTAAAATTTTTCATCGGTAAATATGTAATTGATTAAGTTTATAAGGGGAAATATGTAGTTCATCTTCCTAAAATTATTATTAGCGTCTATTTAAATTTCTTATATTTGATTTCAAATTTTATTTGACTTTTATGAATTTTTAGAGAGAGTTAAACAATTGGTCCATATGATTTAATAATATTGCAGATTTAGTCCGCAAATCATTAAAATTTAACGAATACTAATGGTGCAGGCTAAACTTCCAATAACTCTTAAATTTTCGGACTGAATTTATAAACTTTAGAATATGTGGATCAAACTTGCTATATATGATTAGAGAAGATAGTAAAATTGTCTTTAAACAATATACTTTTTAGTTTTATCAATGTGAGTAGATAAATATCACCATTAACAAAACTAATTAACATATTCGATAATCAACTTAAAAGATAATTGTTTGTAATAAGAAATAAAAATTCCCAATCATAGCAAAAGCAAAAAGACTCAGTTTAGAAGACATGATACATACTACATAATTGTGCATAATCCTGTCTCCCACCTTCGTCAAAGCCTATGTGAATCTTGTTGGTCCTTGTAATCCACATGTTAATTTCTAAATAAGGGAACATCATGTGATGATATATTAATTTCTCAAACAAGAGATCTAATTTTGATTAAATTTTGTAAAAATAATCAATCTTCTTATAAAATAATAAGAATTACATGTTAATCCATAAAATACCAACTGATTATAAAACGACACGCGCCTAAAACATCAGGTTTTTAGTCACATTTTCGCTAGAAATTATGCAATAATTAAGCTCACTTTCAACCGTAAATTACATGGACATATGACATCATGCAGCTAGCTAGTTCCATCTATTGACCATGTAATTCACATCACAAAATGACATTAAAAGATAAATCTTTAACGAAAAGATATATATTAAGGGGGAGTTTTTGTGTTCTTTCAATATGTATATTTTTCGAATTGCCTAATCGTGTTTAAACGCGTTAATGCTAATTATAATACATTTGTGTTATGGAATATTTAAATTACTTTTTAAACATAATCTTTGTTTGATTCAAATGTACTTAGTATTAAACTCGACATTAGTCAAATGAACATTCGAAGCTGCCAAAAAGAAAGTCTACAACAAAAGACACTGTGAGCAGCTTAATCATTGACAAAAACACAAGTTGTTGGCAAATAGACTAATGTTGTTCAAAGACTTGAACAACAAGCCGGCTGCTTTATTCGACTCAGTCCACTCTCCTTCTTCATATTTATAACAATATATCACCATCTCTAACACACAACCATGGAGCTCATATCATCAGTGACTTCCATTGATTTCCACATGGGTTCTCCGGTGTACCCTGACCCGTTTCCGGCATCGGTCCCATTTGCCTGGGAGGACAGACCCGGTGTCCCTAATCCACTTTATAAGTTTCTTGAAAAAGATTTTGCATTTGATGTTAGCGTGGAGTTCAGTGCCGATTCAGCCCCGGCTGAAGAGTTATTCGATGGTGGTGTGATCAAGGTATCCGAAGCGAAAACTGGTTCATCGTCGTCGTCGTCGTTATCTTCTTCTAGGAGCAGAAGAACACAGTCTTTTTCCACACGTAGGGGGTGGGAGGTTCCATGGGAAGATCAAGAAGAGAAAGAAATTAGAGAAAAACAAGTGTCACCGATGACCAACAACATAAAACCTCACTTGGGTTCATCATTGTCTACGCTTTCGGCTTCTTCGTCTACTAAAGGATCAAGGAAATGGAGCCTAAAGGACTTGTTTTTGTTCAGAAGTGCTTCAGATGGACGGGCTATGGACCGCGACCCTTTGAAGAGATACTCGGCCTTCTTTAGAAAGCGCGATGAGGATTTAATGGGATCGAGTGTAAGGTCCATGGGTACGCAAACACATGGGTCAGGGTCCGGGTCGGGGTCCAAGAGGAGGGGGACGGTATCAGCTCACGAGTTACATTATACGATCAATCGGGCAGTTGCGAATGAGATGAAGAAGAAAACATTCTTGCCATATAAACAAGGTATTCTTGGAAGATCAGCAGTCAATCCAAGTGTTCATGCACTTTCAAATGGGTTTGGGGTTTCTAATAATAATAGGGAATGAGTTTTGTTATTTTTGTGTTTTGTAAGAAAGTGATTAGACCATGAGATAATTATTACAATCATGTAACTCGATCGACCCAACATTTGGACTGGGGCATTGATTAATACAAATAAAATAAATTTAAGTGTGTCGACAATAAAAGAAATGCATGTACTAGAAGATGTTCAGCTTTGGGTCTGATTAGAAGAAGCATTGATAAAACTAGTGACCCATGAACATAGGCGAGAAGTACAATTAAGTTGGTACAAAGAAATGTAAAGACGCAATCAGTTGTAAATGAACTAAACGTTTAGCGAAGAGTTCATAAACTATTTGACGAAAAGTTTGTTTATGTTTATTTTTTTAATAAATAAGCAAACACGAACAAGAAAATTTTGTTCATTTAATTATACGAATGAAAACATAAGCAGTGGTTGTGCTCGTTCATTTATGTTCGTGAACGTTTGATAATATGTATAACACCCGTGAATGTAAAATAATAATTGTGATGAAACATATGAATCAATATCTAATAATAATATTTAGAAAAGTCAAACCACCTTCACTAATATAAAAATAATAATAATAAATATAGAACAAGGATTTTGGAAATTTAATTCAAACGTTGTGGCCGTACAACCTTGTCGTTGTGATATTTGAATCAAACAAACGCCTGGTTTATAGTTGAAATTGGTTCCACAGTTGACGCTTATCAATTCGTAACAAACTCGCGAGTGGATCGGAATGTGATTTCTTCTCGATCATGATTGATCAGCCAATTTGTAAACCTCCTTAAATCTAAATGAATGGCACCATAGTTCAACTCTGTCTTACCTTCTGCAACCTTTCAACCACATATCCATCGTGAACCACCATAGTACACGCAACCACTACAAAATCCGCCTCTTGACAGGCCCCGGACTACTACCCTATATCGAATCCGTCGCCGCCGTCCTCAAAAGTTGTTCTCTAGGCCACAAGTTTTAATCAATTGGAATTCGGGTTTCAAGCAGGTGATGAACTTACCGGCACTTCATCTCTCTTTTACATTCCTAGTTCATGCGTGAATCCTTGAGTTAACATGAATGTTTGTAAATTGTTCCATGAAGCAGCCCGAAACATTTGTGTATTGACATCGCTGCATGCTCCGATACATTTTCCGTTGGCCATGGAGACTCCACACGCCGTGGACTCTTGTCATTGTGTGTTTCGATTTGTTTACGTCCGATCACCGATTAAACAGTTCAAAAGGTTCAAATCTGATTCGTCTCGATAATCGACTCCGGGTAACAACATTGCTCCGACTTATTTTGTTCCGTATAAGCTTTTCATGTTTAAGTGTTGTTCATGATTCTTGAAACTGCCCAACGGCTGGATGTTGTTAGCATGCACCTTTTAAATTGAAGAATATATATGTATATACATATGAAGTTATAAGAAGATGAAGGATAATTTGGAGTTCATATTAAGTTATGAGAATATCTGAAACATAACAGGATCATTAAAACTTCACGTTTGAGTACATATGGGATTCATAACCTTTAATCTAACTATCAAATAATAAAATAAATTTATTTTTTTTCTGTGACACCCTACACATATCACACATCGGCCGTGGACAGGAGAGATTTCTGGTTCATAAGGAATATCTGGCCTTTAACATCAACAATGCGTTTTGGGCGTATTGACTGTGGATGAGAGGAGAACTCCACAGTTAAGCGTGCTCAGGTGGGAGCAATCCAGGGATGGGTGACCTCTCTAGGAAGTTTTCACCCAAGCAACCAAAAACAAATCCGTGAGCTCCTCGTGGGCAAAGCAGACATATTGTTGATGCGAGGGCCGGGTGTGACAGAATGGTATCAGAGCCACTCCTGTGTCGTTCGGATTGTGGGACATACCTCACCAAGGATGGTGACTTCTCAGGCTCATCGAGGACGATGAGTCCAAACAGGGGGTGCTTGTGACACCCTACACATATCCCACATTATCCATGGACAGAAGAGATTCCTGGTTCATAAGGAATATCTGGCCTTTAATATCAACAACGCTTTTTGGGCGTATTAGCTGTGGATGAGAGGAGAACTCCACAGCTAAGCGTGCTCAGGTGGGAGCAATCTAGGGATGGGTGACCTCCCTGGGAAGTTTTCACTCGAGCAACCAAAAGCAAATCCGTGAGCTCCTCGTGGGCAAAGCGAACAATATTGTTGATACGAGGGCCGGGTGTTATATTTTCCTTACTGTAGTTTTTAAAAGAAAGAATCCAAATAATAAGATGAAACTATTATTGTTGGTGTTGGCTATGTCACTGTAATAACAAATTTTCATGTAATCAAATCATAAAAGATATGTATATATACACATACAAGAATAGCAAGGTTGTTAATAATATTGCAATCACATGCAGCGAAGGAGATATAAAACTTACCTCCTAGATGTTAATGTACACACAATTATGTATAAACTAATAAAAATGAAAACTTGTAGCAACGAACTTCACAAACTAAACTTTACTTTTCTACCATTTAATTAATGCTAACTAATATGTGGAAACGTCACATTAGTGGCTAAGTTAATTTAGTATATTATTGACCAAGTAAATATATAATTATAGGCTAATAACAAGTGTTATTATTAATCATTGAGGCTGTTATTCACCAACATTATTATCATTCTAAGACGAATACTAATCAGGTAAAACATAAGCTTTTAGTTTTGTAACATAATTTTCAATGAACAAGATACCTTCATATTGTAATTAATGCGACAAAGTTATGATGTAGGTGGTAGTAACTCTTGAGATCAACTCAACTCTTTTGCTTTGCTTTAGTATTTGGGTTAATGTACAGATTCATGATTCTTGTCTCAAATTTGATTCCCGTTCATCTCAAGTTTTGATTGCTGTCATACGTAGTTAGTTTGCTTTTGAGTCTGTTACAAGTAGCTAGACTACTTTATATTTTTGAAATTTTTTTACTCGAGCTCTTCCTATCTTGGGGGTGACCAAGACGCGTTATTGCAGCATCAATAACATGGCACCAACAGCGGCGGTGAGCTGAGATCACGATGTCTCTAAAGAGGACTCTGAATTTATATTAGCCGTCCTATTTTGTTATTATTTCCTCTAAGGCGTATGGATCAATCCTAGGTTAGTCATGTATTTCCTGATGGATGGTTGCACACCACTCCATTTAGGACTCTGGTGAATGGTTTGTATGTCTGTCCATACTCCATTTCACATTGGTTGACGGGCTCGCTACCTGTGTTTCCTCTGTTAAGTTATTATATGATATGATTATTAGCTCGGTTATGTTCTATTTGATATTATGTTATCCTTTGTCATCATTATATTTGTTTATTTTTGTTATCTATTATTCCGTTCACTGAGCGTTATGCTCAGGCGTGCTTTTCTTTTCATGCACGTCAGGTCAGTAGGGCCATCCGGGAGGGGAGTGAAGAGTGGAATTCTGCATAAAGAAGAGTTTATTTAATTTGATGTAATGACTTTTCTGTTGGGTTTAGACTAATGTTTTCTTTTTGGATATTTAATTTTTAATCGTTATGAATAATGGAATTATATTTTGGATTTTGATTACCATGATAGTGACACGTCAGACTTCTCGGGTTGGGGTGTTACAATTTGTTCCTTAACGTTTGTTTATGTTCGTTCATTTAAGAGTTTTGTTTAAGATAATTATGTTGAGTACTTATTTTTTTGGTGGATATTAGATAATGTTTTTTATTTAATTATAAGATCAATATTTGATGGTTTGTATTTGTTTGTTTTAGGAAATTCCGTTTGTGTTTATTAATGTTCTTAAATATTTGTTCGTGTTCTCTTGCCTTCGTTTGTGTTTGTTTATGTATCATGAACAATTAATGAATAGATTAATTTTCTTAATGAACGAATAAAAACATAACACGGTGTTCATTTTCTTTCATTAAGAAAATGTATCTGTTCATGAATTGTTCTTAATGAACGAGCATGAAAAAGTCCACGTTCATGTTTGTTCGATTCGTTTGCAGTCCTAACCGCCACTACACTAATAAGATTAGCATAGATATATAAAAATATCAGTTAGCATCAAATGATAGCTATCGACACTGAAAACACTAAAATCGCTAAGGGATCAAAACAAGCAAACAAGTTAAAGTTTATTTAATGCTTTTGAGGAATGTGAATGACGTTCAACGAAAGAATTCAAAAAATCCGATGATCGATTTGATGGTTTAGTGATTTTAGTTGGACAAAATATCCATGAATGACTTAATTAAAATATTTATAAAACTTAATTATTATTTTGTAATCTTTTCTTTTAACATAAAGCAAAATGGAGAACATTCATGAAACCTGGGCCTGATGGATGGGCCGAACCACCAAAGCTATTTCATATCAGCAACAATGTTCGGCTGTAGAGATGGGCAAACCGGGTATTGGGCCAGATCTGGAACCGGGTTCAAACTAGAGGTGTACAAACCGGTTTGGGGGCCCAAACCGGTTCGGGTCCCAAACCGAAACCGGTTTGGTCAAAGTTGGTCAAAACCGTTTGGCCCCAAACCGGTTCGGGTTCAAACCGGTTTCAAAACCGTAAAAACCAAACCTATCAAACCGGTTTGGGCCGGTTTGGAACCGGTTCGGCCCAAACCGGTTCGGCCCAAACCGGTTCGGCCCAAACCGATTTTTTTTTGTTGTTATATTCAAATGAATTTTAAAATTTTAATTAAAACATAAATATTTATAACATTTTTATATAATTTATATAATTTAAAAGAATTTATATAATTTAAACAATTTATAACATTTATAAACATTTAAAACATTTAAACAATTTAAACATTTTAACAATTCGTAACATTTAAATAATTTAAACATTTAAACGATTTAACAATTAAACAATTTATAACATTTATAAACATATATATATATACTATTTATTAACATTTATAAACAATTTAAGCATTTTAACAATTAATAACATTTATAAACAATTTATATCATTTATAAACAATTTAAACATTTTAACAATTCGTAACATTTAAATAATTTAAACATTTAAAACTAAACATTTAACATAGTCGTTTCTTCGTTCGTATTATACTTGTACGTTTATTCCTCGCCACCAGAACCAGAACTGTTATGAAGGTAGTCATCATATGCCGCTTCATCATTAGTCATTCCTGGTGTCAATCCGCTCTCTACCTCGTCCTCGTATAATTCTGCTTCGTATTCCAGTTCTCCTTCAAGCGATCGTTTGTCTTGTACTCTTTCCGCGGCATCCAAATAATCTTTCAAGCAAATTGACATTTCAACTGCTTGTGGAGTGAGTCGAGTTCGTCTTATTGATATAATCCTGCCATAACAGAAAAAGCAGATTCCGAAGCTACCGTAGAAGCTTGGACGGTTAGTAAATCTCGGGCCATGGTGGATAGGATGGGAAATGATCTTCCTTACCTTTCTACCAAGCCAACAAGTCAAAATTTTTAAATTCATGTGGAGTCATGGTCGATAAAAAGTTTGTAGGACCATACCTCCCGAGTTCACTACTCGGAGTGTTACCACGTTGACGTTTATTACATTCATCCCTTAAAGTATTATATAAATCAAACATTGGATCATTCGAACATTCGGCATTTGCCGCATGCCTTAAAGCATCATGGATTTGTGATGTTTCCCCGTATTTTAATAAATAAACATCATACATTTGTTGTAATTGTTTGTTGAAAGTCGCTTTTAAAGTTTTACTATACATTGGTTTACCAACTTCTAAATCCAAATTAAAAGTAATTTTATCAAGTTAAGTTTCAACCCCCGACAAATTTAAACAAGGGTTTAAAGCAGCGGCACATGTAATAACGGGAGGCATTTCTTCAAAATATTTTTTAAGTTTTTCTTTCATTGGGGGTATCATATCGGAATAAGGTCTACCCCTACACGACAATTCATTTAATTTTGAAGTCATTAAATAAATTTGGTGTAGTACCAACGGACTCGTTGGGTAATAAACTCCAGAAAGACATGTAGTTGCATTTTTAAAAACTTGAAGCATTTTTGTTACTTCTTCGATGATGGCCCAACCCGATGGATGGTAAGAATTTGCCTTTCCCCGACTTACCAAACTATTATGAAAGGCTATTAAACTTTCTTTTTGTTCAATAGCCTTTTTAAACATGTTACATGTGGAATTCCATGGTGTTGGTACGTCCCAATTCGGACCTAAACATTTAGTATTTGCGTCTTTACAAAACTTGCGATATTTAGTATATCTTTGGTTGTTACTAAAAATATCACGTAACATTCTTTTAAAACAATCTTTAATTGTTTCAATCGTTTTTAAACCGTCTTGCACGGCTAAGTTTATGATGTGTGCAACACATCGACTATGAAAAAACACACCCTCACATATTGGTTTATATTTTAATTTCAAATGATCTATCGCAAGAGTGTTGTTTGAAGCATTATCAAAGATATAGAAAATATTTTGTTTTCTAATTTATACGTTTGAATAAGTTTATCAATAAGATAAAAAAATGTTTTGGCCGGTGTGAGGATAATCAAACAATTCAAACGCAATCGTACGTTTCATCATTTGCCACGAATCGGGTTCAACCCAATGGGCGGTGACACAAATGTACGAGTCCGGTGAACCGTGAGGTGTCGACCAAACATCACTAGTTAAGTTAACACCGGTTTGTAAATTTTCAAAATAAGATATTAATTCATTTTTAGCTTTTTTCCACATTTTTAAACAATCTCTTCGAAGAGTAGCACGACTTACATTGGTGTAACGAGGTTGGAGAGTTCGTTGAATGAGTCGAGTCAAACGTTCGTTGTCGAAATGTTTGAATGGCAAGCTTTCTTGAATTACAAATTGCGCCATTGCTCCCGAACCGCATCAACGTTATAAGCCCAAATATTTCCTTCGTTTGTCATCGAAGCTTGACCTTGAGAAGGTTCACCTTTTAACGCTTTACAATATTTATTTGCAATATGGTTTTTCAACGTTGTGTTTGCATCTTTTTTGAAAAACTTATGACAAAACTTGCGACGAGCCTTGTTTGGACCGCTAGCCATTTGACATAAATCGTAATTGGACCATACTTCGGGGTTCCTATTCGTAGGAAGGATTGCTATCATCACGTTGCTTGAAGACGCTTCACAACCAACGGATGATTGAGCACTTGTTGAAGCCATTTCAGAGATTTTTGTGAGAGCGTTTTTGAGAGCGTTTTAAACGAAAGTATTTGTGGAGAGCGTTTTTGAGAGTGTTTTTGAGATTTTTGAGAGTAGAGAGTGTTATAAGTTGTTGTGATTCAACCAAAACATCAAATACATATATATAGTAACCTAGTGGGGGTATAATGGTAAAAAAAACATCAAAAAAAGGGTCAAAAATTGCAAAAAACGGCTATATAGCCGTTGGGTAACGGTAACCGGTTTGGAAACCGGTTTGGAACCGGTTTGGAAACCGGTTTGGAAATAGGAGGTGTTAAACCGGTTAAGAACCGGCGGTTCGGGCCCGGTTTGAAACCGGTTTGGGCCAAACCGGTTTGGGCCTCAAACCGATCCTGGTTTTTTTGGTCGAACCGGTTCCCGAACCGGTTTTTTTGGCCACCTCTAGTTCAAACCGGGTACGGGCCGGCCGGTTTTTTTGGGACCCGGTATTGATGAACCCGGGTTCGGGTACGGGTCGGGTTGGTCATCCTTAAAACCCTACCCGGCCTACCCGGTTAGGGTCGGGTCCAGAACCGGGTACAACCGGGTTTTTTTTACTATTATAATTGCTATTAATATTAATATTTTTATTAGTTTTATTATTATTAGTAGTATTATTATTATTATGATTGCTATTACTATTATTATTATTATTACAATTATTATTATTATTATTATTATATTATTATTATTATTATTATAACAACATTAAAAAAATATCTATAACTCATTAATTTATTATTTATTTATTAAAATAATTTAAAAAATACATTAACGAATCAATAAAAATAATATTAAATTTTTATTTAACTAATCGACTACTTTCTTCGAGAGGCTTCATCAAATGCTAATTCTTCGTCGGATATACCAGAAGATACTCCTTCCTCTACCTCTTCATCATGTACTTTACATTCGATTGCAATTTCGTCTTCAAGATTTGTTTTGTTTTGTATACGATCCATCGCGTCTAAGTGGTCTTTTAAACAAATGCACATCTCCACCGCTTCCGGAGTTAATCTTGTTCTCCATAATGATAATACCCTGGCACTAAGAGAAAACGCAGACTCCGAAGCTACCGTAGAAGCTTGGACGCTTAGTAAATCAAGGGCCATAGCGGAAAGAATTGGAAATTGGGATTCCTTTCCTTTCCACCATGCCAAAATATCAAATGCATGATAATCTTGAGTACTCATAGTTGAAATAAAATTTGTCGTACTATATATACAAAGTTCGCTTGTTGGGGCGTTACCCCTTTGACGTTTAGCCGTCACATCCCGAAGTGATTGAAAGCGTCTCTCGAATTAAGTTGGTTAACCAAGGGTTGTCGAAGTGATTGAAAGGCAAAGCTTCTTGAATCACGAACTTTGCCATTCGATTTCGAACCTCATTAACGTTGTAATTAAAGATTCCACCGTCTCCACTCAATTGTATTTGTTGCGAATCCGGATTATTTTTCAACGACTTACAAAACTTCTTGCTAATGTGTTTGTTTAAACTCGTGTTAGAATCTTTAGCAAGTAAAGCTCCACAAAACTTGCAACGAGCCTTTACAGATCCGTCACTCAACTCAACCATATCCCAATTGCACCAAACATCCATGTTACGATTGTGTGGAAGAACACGAACGACGGTTGGAGAGTTCGATGAATCTTGACCAACGGAAGATTGAGAGTAAGCCATATTGAGATTTGAGAATAAACGAGAGTATTGTTTGCGTTTTTGGCGTATGTTTTTTGTGTTTGAAGCTTGGGTACCTTACCATATCAACCCACACCTATTTATACTTATTTTAGAGGCAAAAACAACAAAAAAACGGTCAAATTTGGTCCCCAACAGCTATATAGCCATTAAAAACAACTAGTTAAAAAAAACGGTTGAAACCGGGTCCAACCCGGGTTCAACCAGTTCGGATCCGGTTCTTATGAATTCCAAAAACCCCAAACCGGGTACAACCCACCGGTTTTTTCCAGATACGAACCGGATACACCCGGTATCGGGTTGTACCCGGACCCGGGTCCGGTTCGGGTATGCTGGGTCGGGTATAAACCCGGTTGTTTTGTTCAACTCTATTCGGCCGTTCTCCGTTGGATCATCCCAATAAAAGTGAAAAAAAACAACCATGAAATTTGTTTTCTCTAACAAGCCATGCCTCAATCAATATGAACCCATTCTAACAATTAATATTTTATCTATCATAAAAAAATATTATTTTCTTCTTCATAAACCAATTCTCAATTTTAATCACATACTTAGAGACACAAATTTGAAACTTTCGGTTTAAGTTTGTAACCACAAATGGGAGCAATTTCTTTTTGTCTTGGTTTGTTTGCAAATTTGTTAGATACGTTGTGCGAGTGTTGGGAAATGTAGGAGAATACCCATCTTTTGAGTATCATGATTATGTGGCCTCATGCTTTTTTTCTTTAATTTGAATACATTACTTGTATTACTGAAAATTGATTTACCCTATGATCAAGTTCAAATCATATACGTAATTGCTGACATGTTGATGTGAGCCCAAGCGTGGATGAGCAATCTTTAGCCTTTTCTGCCCATACAAACGTCCTTCCCTTCATGCAATCTGTCACGGGAACCATAATAAAACTGAAATGTGGAATGAACCGTCTATAAAAAAGCAAGCCCATGAAAACTACGAACTTCAGTAATAGTAATGGGAGTTGGCCAATTTGTAATAGCTGCTACTTTAGATTCATCCATTTCTATTCCCCTGCCAGAAACAACATATCCCAAAAACAGAACTTTAGGGGCTATAAAAACACACTTCTTTGATGCTACATAGAAACTATCCCTGCGAAGTAAGGATAAAACTTGCCTGACATGCATGTGGTGCTCACTAGAAGAAGCACTATAGATAAGAATGTTATCAAAATATACAACCACAAACTTTCCTATAAAAGGTCTGAGCAACAGATTCATCACACGCATAAAAGTGCTTGGTGCGTTTGATAAATCAAAAGGCATTACCAACCATTCATACAATCCTTTACGAGTTTTGAAGGCAATTTTCCATTCATCACCAGGCCTAAGACGAATCTGGTAATACCCACTCTTCAAATCCAACTTTGTGAAAATGGTAGCACCACTAATCTGATCAAGCAAATAATCAAGTCTAGGGATAGGAAACCTATACCTCACTGTAATCTTGTTGATAGATCGACTGTCAACACACATGCGCCAAGTGCCATCTTTCTTTGGAGTCAACAAAGCAGGAACAATACAAGGGCTCATACTTTCACGAACATGGCCCTTAGATATCAACTCCTCAACCTGTCTTCGCAGTTCCTCATGCTCTGCTGGGCTCATCCTGTAATGTGGCATGTTAGGCAATTTTGATCCAGGTTTTAGATCAATATGATGTTGGATGTCATGCAAAGGTGGCAAACCGGCAGGCAATTTAGTGGGAAAAACATCGGAAAATTTCTCAAGTAGAGGAACCATAGCATCAGGAACATCAGCATCCTCAACCACTTCCTTACCTATCATCAAAAAAACATCATCCCCAACCTCCATCTCGTTCTTAAATTGAAAAAGAGTCAACAAAGTAGTAGTAGGTTTAGTAGCCACTTCCTTGGGTTTAGTGGGCAACAATGTTATCTTCACGTTATCAAACAGGAAGCTATAAGTATTAAAACGACCATTGTGTTCTACGTTACGATCATATTCCCAAGGCCTACCCTGCAGAAAATGGCACGCATCCATGGGAACCACATCACACCAGACTTCATCCTTGTATGTCTTACCAACAGAAAAAGGAACAAGGGTACGCTTGGTTACTGGCACCTCACCTTCCTTCTTAAGCCATTGAAGCTTATAAGGCTTAGGATGGTTCTCTGTTTTCAGGCTCAACTTTCTAACAACCTCTTCAGAACTAGATTGTCACAAACAAAAGTACAAACCTTTCCCAGCATGGTACATGTTGAATGGAAGATGTTATGTTTAAGCCAATCGTTATCATTTGCCTTTGGTGTATAGCTTGAATGTCTAACCACTAGGCACTTATTTTGGTATTTCCTAATTTTTCTCAAGTATTTGAACTTCATACTGATGCCTCAAAGGTCGGGATTGGTGGGGTGCTTAGTCAAGGTGGCCGACCTGTTGCTTACTTTAGTAAGAAATTGACGGGTCCAAAGTTGAGGCATATTCGTACACAAGACAAGGTGTCACATAAGCACGGGCGTTGGTTAGCATTTTTTGAAAAGTTTACTTTTGTTGTTAAACACAGACTGGAGTTTCGAACCGAGTTGCTGATGCCCTAAGCAGGAGGAGTAATCTGCTTGTGTCTGTGAGGGTTGATGTGCCAGGCTTAGATGTCATTCGTGAGCAGTTAGCCATTGATCCATATTTTTCAGTTATTATGCAGGATGTGCAGACTGGGCTAAAGTCAGATTTTCTTGTACAAGATGGTTTTCTGTTCAAAGGGAAGCAACTATGTATTCCTGATTCTAGTCTGCGTTTACAGATTATTAAAGAGTTGCATGGGGAGGGACAAGTTGGTCATGATCGTACTATACAGTTAGTACAAACTTCTTATTTTTGGCCTACCATGTGGAAAGAAGTGGATCGTTATGTTAAGAGGTGTCGTATTTGTCAAGTTTCTAAGGGCACAGCTAGTAACGCGGGCCTCTACATGCCATTTCCGGTTCCTTTGCAGCCATGGGTTGATATGAGCATGGATTTTGTGTTGGGGTTGCCGCGTACACAAAGGGGTAACGACTCTATCTTTGTTGCTGTTGATAGGTTTTCTAAGATGGTTCATTTGATTCCTTGTAAGAAGACAACTAATGCTGTTAATGTGGCACAACTCCTCTTTTATGATGTGTATCGCTTACATGGATTGCCTTCTTCTATTGTTTTTGATCAGGATACCCGGTTTTTGAGTCACTTTTGGCGCAGTCTATGGAGGATGGTGAATACCAACTCAGTTTCAGCAGTGCTTATCATCCACAAACGGATAACCAAATTGAAGTTGTGAATCGTTCACTTGGTAATTTGTTACGATGTCTAGTTGGTGATCATGTAAAAGCATGGGACCAGAAACTATACCAAGCTAAGTTTGCTCACAATCATGCTGTTAATCGAAGTACCGGGTTTAGTCCATTTCAGGTAGTTTATTCTTCTCAACCTCGAGGCCCACTTGATTTAATGTCACTACATGCATCTGGCTTAGTTCCCAAGAGGGTTCAAGATTTTGTGGAGGGATTACATGAAGTTCATAAAGTTGTTCATCATAACTTGACCCAAGTGAATGCCAAGTACAAGAAAGCTGCTGATAAAAAACGAAGGCATGTTGATTTTGAAGAAGGTGACTTTGTTTGGACTGTGCTAACTAAAGATTGTTTTTCAGTAGGGGAGTACAACAAGTTGTCTACCAAAAAGATTGGTCCTGTTGAGATCATGCAGAAGATAAATCCTAATGCCTATCGGCTAAAGTTACCTAGCCATATTCGGTGTTCTGATGTGTTTAATATGAAACATTTGCTGCCATATCATGGTGATTCTTCTGATGATGAGGCCGTTGGGAATTCAAGGGCGAATTTTGTCTACCCATGGATAATGATGTGGGCCCAAGCGTGGATGAGCAAGCTTTAGCCTTTTTGGAGGCCCAAGATTGCTAATCAAAAGGGGCTTCACTGAAACAATCATAACTTGGGCTAGAAGTCTCCGTCTTGGGCCGGTGACCAGTCAAAACGACCGTTGGAGTGACGAGCCCATTTTCACAAAGAACCGTAGGCGGTTTGGGTCATCGTTTCGGCCCAAAAACGGCTTATTTTATGAATTATTTACCTTTTTGTCTTATTTTTACATTTTGTTGAACTTTACATTTGGCGCAGTTTTCGGCCCGTTTATGTTTTGTGGCTATTCAAATTTTGTTTTGTTTCTTTATATGTTTGTAAGAGTTGGGTGAAAGGATTATTGAAGTTTATGAAAAAATCTGCTTTCTCTATCACCGTGTGTGTTAGTGTAACCCTAATTATTGGAATTCTTTGTGAATCAACGATAGTTAGAAGGATTTTTCCTGGTATTCTCGTTGAATCAACAGTTTCAATTATCTATCTCTCTGTTTTCGACTACATCACATGTTTAAAGCCTTCAACCTCATGTATAGAGGAGTGGGATACAACCTAAGATATTTGTGTTTAGATACTAGTTAATAGTTAGTTAAACATGTATTGACAATAGTTTTTTTGGGACAAAGTTTTATGGACACTATAGTAATCTTTAGAAAGAAAAAAAATTCTAAAGTTGAAATTGAACTCACCTTTTAAAGCAAAAAAAACGAATCAAATTTAACTGCCTATATATACATTAAAATGTCTAAAACTTGTTGATTCACTACCTAATCTTGGAAAAATTTCACTCTCTTAATAGACATATGAAGACTACAAAGTTATAGCCCCAATTAAAACAAGTTTCTTGATTATGTCACTAAAGATACACTTTCGGTTGGGGTTTGAAATCTCTTTATTTCTAAGGTTAGGATTTTCACCAGAAATGTTCAGAGGTGGTTTTCAATGTGGAAGTTTCACTGCTGAAGTGGGATTTGGTGTAAATTTTTGCAACAATTAAAGGCACACAAATTGGATTTTTGGTCCAAACAGTTTGGGTTCAAACTGGTTCAAGTTACCTTAACAAAAGTTAAACAACTTTCAACCTATAGGGATATAAAGTCAAACCTATATATAAAGATTTAAACGTTTTGTACCGCTATTTAAACGTTTGTTTCAACCTACAGCTTTCAACCTATATATAAAGATTTAAACGTTTGTACCGCTATTTCTGGGTAGGTTTCATATGATCATATCATTTGTCGGTAAATCCTTTTCAGTGTCATGGATTGTTTCTTTATCAATAGCATCCAAATTTGTGATGCAAGGGGGTTATGATATCAATGGTCCGATGGACCTAAAGTCCATTTATTAGTTTGACTCCTGAGACGCGATCGCTTTCATTTAGAAGGAAGTTAGTTACGTGTGTTATTTGTTCGGATGGAACATGAGATTTAAAATTTATAAAATACTTAATTACACAGGTGGTCTCTATGATTGGGTCTAGTTTCAATTTTGGTCACTAACTCAAAGTTAACGTCCATCCAACCCAGGGATCAACCATGTTACGTTCGTGTAAAATATTGAACTAACCTTGTAATTATTAATAGTTAGTGAACAAAAGTGAAATTAAGCCTAACCATAAAGAACACTCGTGTAATTAAGTCTTTATAAATAGGTAGAACATTGATAAAATAATAAGCATGTCATAAAACAATTCCGAAACTCTATAAATATTATAGTTTAAAAGTTGTAAAGAAAAAGTTACAAAAGGACGAAATCTAACTTGCACATTATCACAAAAATATTTGGTTTTGAATAAAACTTTAACCCATGCAGTTAGATAGAATTTCGCACGCCAGACCAACAAATTCAAAATTTTATAAAATATTATAGAGTTAAGTTTATTTTCGTTTTTTGAGATTTTACAAAAATAATAATATTCCTCCAAAAGATTATAAACATCAATTTACCTCCAAAAGTTTTATAAATTGTTTCAATTTTAATCCAAAAGTTTCATTAGTTGTTTCAACTTAATCCAAAAGTCAGCAACTGAAGGACAGTGAGAGTTTGAAGTTACCGGTTGGCAACCATGGTGGTCTCACTGTTTTACAATCTCTGAGCCTCAAAGTACCAGAATTCTAAGGCAAATTATTGTCTTCGACTTTCTCATTTGTAGTTCATTACATATGCAATGCAATAACGTTTTGTGAGCATTCGGATACACAAGCCTTTGATTTAACTGCCATAATGGTTTAAAGGATTACTTTCTATCATTTATGGCTGTTTACAAAGCATATGTAGTTAATGTTGGCAGACTGAGGTAGTGATGGTTCAAGTGCTACGCTATTCAAGTTCTTCGATTAAGATTTTACCAGGTTGTGGTGAACATCACGTGCCTCTGCGGGCTTGCTTGGCTAGAAAAAGAAAGTCATCAGCCTCAAGGCTTTTGGATCGGAGAAAAATCAATGGGTGGCATGCTAATATGGTGTGTTGTCCTTTCCTTCACTTGGCGATGATGTTTTGTTGGGTTAATCTTGATGGGTCGGGTCGTCAGGTCATATATACGGGTCATGATGAGTATTGTTTTAATCACATGTTTTTATTGTTTGAATGAGTCATGTTTAGTTTATTTATTTAGTCAAAGTAGTGGGATTAGTGGTAGTATGATTTCCTTTTCTTTAGGTGTAAGAGTAGTTTTTCTTATATAATGTAAAGTTAGATATGAATGAAAGTGTGAGTTCAGCAAAAACCTTCTGTTGTACGTGAGTTTTGTGTGTGTTTTTGGGGCTTGAAACCAACATGTTTCTCGTGTTACATCTAATACCCGTTGAAGGTATATACGTGTTTATGCATTAGTTTTTCTTTTAGATTAAAAAAGTTCCACTACGTGAGAGGCAATTTAATGAACTACAAGCTACGATTTGTATTTCGCAGACCATTACCTTTCATTTGATAGAAGGTATGAAGCTTTAGCTGATGTTTATTGGCTCTTTTATATGAAGTTAAAAGTATGCTCTTAAGGGTTTTAAGTATAAGTAAAACACATAATTACATTTCTAAAATAGATCAAGCAAATTACTTAAAGTATTTTCTTCTGGGTACAGATTCCCGTTTAATTTTCCATCCTATTGTGCTTAGAAATATGAAATACTAATAGGCTTTTTGCCTGCTATAATATTGTTTGTACTTTTTCTTCCTATAGTTGGAAATAACTATTAGTGTGGAAGTGATTGTTTCTTCCATAGTTGGAGTTAATAGTTATTATTATTATATAAATTTATAAAATGAAAGATAGGACTCAATTTAACTACAAGAGAGAGATCACTACTATGAAAATGAACCCATGTAGCTACATTCACAGTGTAACGGATCAATAAATGTTTGATGTTTAAAGTTGTTATCATTTTATAATGCATAAAGTGCAAAAGGAGTAATAACAAGTCTCTTCCCCGCGGCAAAGCACATGGGGGAGGGGGTGTTAAACCCTAGGTTGATTAAGATCAATTATTTGTATCGCTGTTGTTTGTCCTGAGCTGTAAGGCCCCGTACCTGGGACGCTCATAGCTGGTCGATCATTGCACATAAAATATATAATTTACATTTACCTTTACTAAAATATTGCAGCGGAACAAATTTAAACCATTTCATATCATTATAATTGCTTTTGCAAAACAAAACATCGTTGACTGATTACAAAATATAACTCGTTGCATTACATCACAAAAACATTAATGTTATACAAAATGGATGTCATTCAAAATAAGCCAAGTAGCCGCTCGTGCCATCCTCAGCAACCAGTTACATGCTAATCGAAAAATACATAAAAGTCAGTGTTGCTGAGTGAGTTCTAGTTTTTAAATTAATTATACTTTACTTTCATTTAAAACCTTTCTTTACTTTCATACGCAATCATACATCATACGCACACATAGGTAATAGTATTATTATCTTCATCATCGTTATCATTTGTTTTCTTTCTTTCCGTACCTTATGTACATTCATCATTAACTTCTTTACATTCAGGACCAATGCATGTACTATACCCCACCGTCATGCATAAAGCGGGTATTGGTCCGAGGTCTATAAATAGATCCCCATACATTGTGCCCGGTGGCCTGACCACAGTACCGGGGTAAGCGACAAGGGTCCCATCCATATGGCCAATCACAAGGATTAGACCCAAGTGTGCATCCTTTTGGGGTAGCTAACCCACACACTGTTGAGCTAACACCCTTCATTGGATGTGAACATCCATATAGGCTTGCAAGACTTTCTTTACTTTCTTTCATTAATGCATGTATTCTTTCATTCATTACGTTATTTTTTTATTATCTTCCACTTCACGTTACATAATACTTTCCATTTACTTTCATAATCATACCACGCAAAGCCATAGAAAATAAACATACATATAAAGGAACATAACATAATCATAACCATACCATACACATCACATCATTCATGTAGAGTCTAATGAAGAGGTTGATGCAACCTAAACATCTTTAGTCTTTCCTGCATGCTGCACAAGTGCATTAAGTAGAATGCTTTGGAAGTTTCACACGTGCAACAGAAGTACTCTAAGTGTGAAATCTTTCGAAGCCAAGACCAAAATCTTCCGAAGCCAAGACCAACATCTTCCGAAGCCAAAGATGAAGTCTTCTGAAGCCTCAGAGACAAAGTATTCCGAAGCTTCAAGATAATGAAGACAGATTTCTTCCGAAGACTTTTAGTAACATGCTTTATCTGATATACTGTTCCATAAAGCTGGACACCTTTCCGCTGCAACTCTGCAAGTCACCAACTAACATGGTTTGGTGAAAAGGTCCATGCTTTTGGTAACTGTACATTGAGGTCTTGTGTCTGTAACTTTCTACTTTATGTACTTTATCCTTTTTGTAATAGATAAGGATGTGAGCTATGGCATGTCATAGTCACAAGTCAAAAGGCCATCTGCTTTTTGACTCTACAATTGATTTTGTGTGTGTCTAGTCAATTGTATCCAGCTGGCTTTTAAAGTATAGCCAGCTGTAGGATGTTGTATAAGTATCTCATGTTCTTGTATCTTTCGAAATATGCTTTTGTAACACTTGTAATAGAACATAGAGAAGGCAATGTACTGCATTCTTGAAAACCAAACACTTGTGTTCTGTCTCTTATATTACTTGTGTTCTTAGTGTCACTACTTGGTTAATCCAGTTTACTGTTTGATCTAAGTTTGGTTTATCTCCTCTTTGTGTTGTTGTGTTATAACTTATACCCTTCAACGATCCTGCATTTGGTATCAGAGCATTCCAGGCTCTTGATATAAGATCTCACCATCTTAAGATCCCTCACACACACAAATACTAAACTTTTCAAATGGCAGCCATTTCCAAAACTGATATGGAAACTGGAACCATGAACAAGTCCCCACTGATCACTCTTGATGAGTTTGACACCTAGTGTTTAAGAATGGAAGGTTTCATCAGGTCTCTTGATTCAAGAATGTAGGAGTCTATTGAGAATGGACCTTTCATACCCAGCACACCTTCTGCTACTGGTGCTGGTATGATCCCTAAAGATGTGGCTAACTACTCTGATGAAGATAGGAAGAGAGTAGAGATAGACAGAAAAGCCATGACAGCTCTTCAAACTGCCCTTCCAAACTCTGTGTATAGAGGTTTCAAGAAGTGCCAAACAGCCAAGCAGCTATGGGATGCACTGAAACTGATGTATGAGGGTTCTTCTGAAGCCAAGGAGAACAAGAAGGATCTCCTGAAGCAACAGTTTGAAAACTTCACCTTCAAAACAGGTGAGACCATGACTCAGCAGTACTTCAGGTATGTTGAGATTGTGGATACCCTTGTGAATAGAGGAGTTTCTCTTGAAAATAGAGACATTGTAAGGAAGTTCATGTCCTCACTTTCTAGGCAATGGACACACTACTGTGTGGTGATCAAGAGAACTGAAAATCTCAAAACTCTTACTCTGACAGAGTTATATGGGATTCTCAGTGGCTACCGGATGGAGATGAACATGCAAGGTTCATCTGGAAACTCCAACAATCAGATGGGTTCAGCCCTACATGTGGTTGAAAGGGATAGCATAGAACCCAAACATCATCTCTTATGCTACCCTGACAACTCACCCAAGGGTCCTTTCATCACCTTCCCAGAGACACCAAAGGAGAACTATACTCAAGGAAGCCCATTCCAAGAGACTAGCTCCTCTCAAGCTTTTGTGTCTTCTAATGAAAGCTGTGGCAACTCTCTTTTCACTCTTGAAGACATGGAATGTATCCATCCAGAAATCTGGAATATATGGAAATAGTCCAGCAGATGGCTCTTCTCACTCACAGAGCCAAGAAGTTCTACAAGAGGACTGGAAGGAAGTTTCCAAGCAATGCAACCAGTGGAAAGTTTGGACTGGACAAAGGCAAAGTCAAGTGTTACAACTGTAACTTGATGGGCCACTTTGCCTGAGAGTGTAAGGCACCTAGAACAAATGGTGGTCAAACACAATCCAGACCAAACTACACTGACAAAGCTCTCCATAATGAGAAGTCAAAGCAGCAAGCTGCTATTGCTGTTAAAGAAGGAGGCTTTGACTGGAGCTTTCAGATGGATGATGCTTCTCCAAACCAAACACTGATGGCAAATCATGATAAGCCAAGGTATTGGAACATCTTTGTACTCCTGAATGCATTGCTAAAGTTAACAGGTATAGGTCCTATAACTTGGAACTGAGATCTGATGTTGAGTCCTTAAACATTTTAAAATTTGATTTTAGAAAGTCTGAAAAATGATTATAAGCTGAAAATAGAGGACTAGAGAAAACCATTTCAGTTCTAAACATGAACACACAGATTTTAGGACTCAAATAAAGATCTTATAACCAAGTTAACTGAGTGCCAGGCTGAGCTTGTGATCAGCAAAGCCAGGGCAGAAAAGAGTGTTCTTGAAGAAGAGACCTTCAAGAACATGATATCCTTTTCCTTGCACAACGAAGTGTGCTATCAAAACAGGCAGGGACTGGGATCAAATGAGATAGCTCCTCCACACACAATCTTGTCAGTAAGATCTCCTAGGTGTGAAACTTGTGAAGATGAGCTTCCTCTCATAGATCCTATGAGTGAAGAGGATGAAGAAGAGATAGTGAAGAATTCCTCTACAAAGAGTGAATAGGAGGATTCCAAGAAGGGCCACTATCCTTTTGAGGAGAAAGTGAAGACTGTGATGACCAAGTCCATGAGAAAGAACTTGATCAGAAAGAGCAAAAGAAAGGCAAGGAAGGCTCAAGAGATCAAGGTAACTTTTGACTCTAAGCAGAAACAAGTTTTTATTTCTGCAGGGTTTAAAGTGGTAGGGACTGAAGACATCAACCAAAACTCCTCTGCTAAGAGTTCTGGTTCTTGTTCAACTCATCTCAGTAGCAAGAAGAAGACTGATCTGCTGTGTACCACTGCTGCACAGCCTGGACCATCAAACTCTAAGCATAGTCCTCAGCCAAGAGGACTGTCTTAGCATCTGCAAAGATGAAGATGGAGAAGGGAAGTGACCAAAGACAGTCTTACTCTCAAGAAAAGGCTCTTATGAAGAAGAAGATGAATTGTGTTATGTGTGACAGCACCACTCACATTGCCAAGGATTGTCCCTTCAATCCTAAAGGTACTGTCCATATGGCCAAAACAAGGCTTCAAAGAGTTCTAAGAAGATTCAAGCTTCGGAAGGAAAACCTATTTCCTTCGGAAGTTCCAAATCTAACAAGAAGGGAAGTGGAAAATTCTCTTCGGAAGAATATTTGGTCTTGAAAGAAAGGAGTTCTTCCAAAGCACTGAAGTCTGCTGCAGTGTTTGCAGAATCTTTTGAAGGTTCAGTCATCAAAACTTCTGAAGTTCCAAAAGCTTCTAAAGTTTTGAAGGTCAAGTCCAAGACTCCAAAGGTGGTGTGGATGTCTAAGAAAGACCAAGTGACTGAGATTTCTCCATCAACAACAGCTCAAGATCCTCTTAGTACAACCATAGAATCTATTACTGTTGAATTACCTTCTACAAATGAGCCCAAGACAAGCAAGGCTTGGGTTTCCAGATGTAACTAATCATTCTCTTTGCTCAGGGACAGCTGAAGACAGACAGAAATGTCTGGATCATAGATAGTGGCTGCTCCAGGCACATGGCAGGCAATAGGTCACTACTCCAGAACTTTGAAAGGATTGATGGAGGACCAGTTGCTTTTGGAGGAGATGAAGGCGGTTACATTTCTGGAAGGGGCAAGGTCACAAATGGTAAGCTCAGCATAGAAAAGGTAAACTTTGTAAAGGAGCTTGGATACAATCTTCTGAGTGTATCTCAATTTTGTGATTAGAGTCATAACATGCTCTTTACTAAGCATGAGTGCATTGTTCTTAAGCCTGGTGTGGTCATTCCTCATGAGCATATCCTGCTTAGAGCCCCCAGGAAAGGAAACATGTACAAGATGGATCTGCAAGAAACCTCTCCCTCTAGAGATGTTTCATGCTTTCTGTCTAAAGCCAACAATGATGAGTCTTTCCTATGGCATAAAAGAATGTGCCATGTAAACTTTAAGGACATGAATAAACTGATTAAGCATGATTTGGTAACTGGAATGCCAAAGAAAGAGTTTACAAGTGATGACCACTGTGTTGCATGCCTGAAAGGGAAGCACCATAAGGTATCTCACAAGCCTAAGGAAAAGAACTCCATCACTACACCCCTAAACTTGTTACATATGGATCTCTTTGGCCCTACCAGTGTAATGAGTTTAGGAAGGACCTTATACTGTCTAGTGATCACAGATGACTTTACAAGATTCACTTGGGTTTTCTTCCTTAGAAATAAGAATGACACTCCTGAGATTCTGAAGAATTTCATCTTAAAGATTAAGAATCAATCTGATCACAAGGTCAAGATCATAAGATGTGATCAAGGAACCGGATTTAAGAACCATATCCTTGATACATTCTGTGATGAAAAGGGTATTACCAGACAATTTAGTGCTCCCAGGACTCCTTAGCAAAATGGTGTTGTTGAGAGGAGAAACATGACACTAATTGAAGCTGCAAGAACCATGCTATCTGACTCTAAACTACCCATCACCTTCTGGGCAGAGGCAGTCAACACTGCCTGCTATGTGCAAAACAGAGTTTTAGTAGTCAAGACTCATGGCAAAACTCCTTATGAACTTTGGCACAAGAGGAGACCTTTCATTGGTTTTCTCAGGTCATTTGGATGTCCTTGCACCATCTTGAATACCAAAGAGCAAATTGCCAAGTTTGCTGAAAAATCAGATGATGGACACTTTATTGGATACTCTTCCCAAGCTAAGGCTTATAGAGTGTACAATCTCAGAACTAGAATTGTTGAGGAGTCAACCAATGTGACTTTCAATGAACACACACCTTGTGTTGCTGGTTCTGGTCCGAATTGGTTGTTTGATCTTGATTTGGTTACCAACTGTTTTAACAAATCTTGTGAGAATGTTTCAAGATCTGCAGAAAATTTAAATACAGATGATTCTGATCCAAGATTTGAGCTAGGAAGATCTTCAAGACATATATCTTCAGCTCCAGTTGGAACCACTTCTGCAAATAAGGTTTCTGTCAGCCCAACAATGACAAATTCAGCTGATACATCTGGTATGCCTTTAAATTCCAGCTCAGAGGCTCTACAACCAGATAAGAACACCTCAACTGTGGAAGACAACAATGGTGATGGTGACAGTGACCAAGAATTTCTTGATGCCACTAACCACACCAAGATGAGAACATCAATGATATCACACACTGCTTGGATCAAGTTTCACTTGAAAAGTGTGCTGATGTGGTGGGAGAAACATCTATGCCAGATCTAAATTTTTCAAATTTAGATCTTTCTCAACAACTTGCTGTGATACCTCAGCTTAGGATCCACAAGTCTCACCTTACCACAAACATCATTGGATATGTTGTCTCAGTGGTAAAGACAAGAGGACAAACCCATGAAGCAAATGTTTGTCTTCACTCTTGTTTTCTATCCCAGATAGAGCCAAAGAAAGTTGATGAAGCTCTAAAGGATGGAAGTTGGGTTGAAGCTATGCAACAAGAGCTGCTTTAATTCAAAAAGCAAAAAGTTTGGAACCTTTGTCCTCTTCCTTCTGGGAAGACTACCATTGGAACCAAATGGGTGTTTAGGAACAAGAAAGATGATAAAGGCATCGTCATCAAGAACAAAGCTAGACTGGTTGTTCAAGGATACACACAAGAAGAAGGGATTGACTACACTGATGTCTTTGCTCCAGTGGCAAGATTAGAAGCTGTTAGGATATTCCTAGCATTTGCTGCATCCAAGAACTTCTAGGTCTTTCAACTTGATGTGAAGTGTGCCTTTTTGTATGGAGTGATAGATGAAGATGTTTATGTCAAACACCACCTGGTTTTGTAGATCCTGATCATCCTAATTATGTCTGCAAGCTTGACAAAGCTCTCTATGGGCTACATCAGGCACCCAGGAAGTGGTATGAGACACTGTCTGAGTATCTCTGTAAACATGGATATAGGAGGGGTACTATAGATGGAACTCTCTTCATCAAAGGACAAGGAAAAGACATATTGCTAGTTCAAGTATATGTGGATGACATCATCCTTGGTTCAACTAATCCAAAGCTCTACAAAGACTTTGAGAAGCTGATGAAAGACAGATTTGAAATGAGTGCCATGGGGGAACTTAATTTCTTTCTGGGAATTCAAGTGAAGCAAGTTGAAGATGACATCTTCATAAGTCGGTCAAAGTATGTTCAGGACATACTCAAGAGGTTTAATATGATTGACTGTAAGATTGCTAAGACACCCATAGCCAGAAACCACTCTCTTGGTCCTGATCTTGAGGGGGAGTGTGTAGACGAGCATTTATATAGGGCTATGATTGTGTCTCTTATGTATCTTACTGCTAGCAGGCCTGATATCATGTTTGCTACATGTATTTGTGCAAGATATCAAGCCAACCCTAAGATGTCTCACCTTATCACTGTCAAGGGGATTCTAAGATACCTCAAGGTGCATCAACACTTGGACTATGGTATCCCAAGAATTCTAACTTCAATCTGTATGCCTATACAGATAGTGATTATGGTGGTTGCAATGTGACTGCAAAGTCTACATCTGGGGGATGTCAATTTCTTGGTGGAAGGGTTGTCTCATGGCAATGCAAGAAACAATCCTGTGTCTCTGCATCAACTGCTGAAGCGGAATACATTACTGCAAGCTGCTGTGCTTAAGTACTTTGGATTCAGAATCAAATGCTAAACTATGGGTTAAACTTCAAGGAGAGTCCCATTCACATAGACAACAACAGTGCTATCTCAATCACAAAGAACCCTGTGCAGCACTCAAGGACAAAGCACATCAATATCATGTATCATTTAATAAGAGATAACTATGAAATGGGATTAATTAAACTAGTCAAGGTTCACACAGATGAACAATATGCTGATCTGTTTATAAAGGCTTTTGATGAATAGAGATTTAAATATCTTATATAAGCTATTAGGATGGTCAACCTTGAGTAGATCTTTGTTAAAACTAATTCTTATTATTTCTTTAAAATTTATGTGTGTCATAAGTTGTCTAGTTCATCACTTTCATAAGCTCATATTTTCTTTGGATGGAAATTTCTTTTTGAAGAGTTTCCTTAGATTTTTGAAAATTTCAGATACTTCGAGGTTCCTCATGCTCAGCCTGATGAGCTCATTAGCCCTACTGCCTTAAGCCATCACTCTGAGTCTCAACACTTAAGTGATCAACCTTCAGGGGACAGTTACCATCCCCAGCCTAAAGATCTAAACCAACCAATTCCCAACCTTGAGTTCTATACTGATGAAGATATAGGTTTCAGTGAGTATAATGAATCTCTCTTCTTTCCCTCTACTCAAAGAGAGATGAGTACTCCTGAGTCTCCTACATCTATCCCACATCAGTCACCTACAACTGAGGTGGACACTCCTGAACCTGTTTAGAATGTCCATACGGAAGAGGCTCTCACTTCTGAAAGTGATTACATCATTAAGACCTCAACCATGGCAACTCAGCCCACTGACATCTCAACTGAGACTGCCAGTGAGCAGAGGAAATCCAGTAGCCAAGAACTTAGAACTGGTCATGAGAGAAAGGACTCTAGTCCAATCTTCTCCACCCCCAGTGATTCTTCTGATGAAGATGAGGGGATCTAAGACTAAAAGTGCAAAAACTGTCTAAAACATGCACATACTTAGTCTCAAAGGTCAGTCACCTTGAATCTCAGGTGACTACCTTACAAAACAGGATCAATGATCAGAAACTTAAGACTTCATATCTTAAGAAAAACTATCTTGGAGACCCTTAAGGAGAGCTTAACCAGGAACACAAGAACCTGTGGATGTGATTGACCTATCCTCCAGCTCACCTATGCAAGTGGGTGATGCTACCAAAAAGGGGGGAGAAAGTCATTATAGCCACAGAACCTGGGAGTTCCTCTGAGAGAATGGACATTAAGGACTCACCATCCTCACTTGCAACTGTGCATTCTCAGCAACCTCCTCTAGTTCACATTGATGTGGACTACACAGACTCTTTCATACAGAGTCTGTTTGAGGATGGGATACCAAGGGCTATGTCACCTTCACCATCCTTTAATCACATCATTGGGTGGAGGTATGACAACAACAGGAAGGCCCTCATCATCATAAGAGTTCAAGGACAGCAAGAAGTCTTCAAATTTTAGAACTTGGACTACTATGAAGGTCTGGATCTAGTCAACATGCCACTTGTCAACACAAGCCAATCAAGACAAGCTGACAAACTGGCTAAAAGAATCCAAGACAGGATCATTGCAGAGTTCAGCCTAAGAAGGAGACTAAGGCAATTAGGCAATTTCATCAGTCTACTGGATGTTGAGGCAGACCCTAAGATTAAGGGGAAACCTTGACTGAAGGCCCAGTGACTGAACCTAAGAGCCCGGTCTTATCATCTCCAACTGCTGCAGAGATCCATATTCCTTCTGAGATACCTGCTGGTGAAGGTGCTTCTCAACCTCTCTCTGGCCTGAGCTCAGATGCTGCAATGAGCAATAAAGGCCAAAGCTCTGTCCACCCTGAGTCACAAAGGTTTGTTAGTGACAAAGGGGAAAGAAAGATGACATCTGAGGAGATTGAGGAGGAGGAGAGAGAGAGAGGAAAAGGAGGCTAAGGGGAGAAAGTTCCTCTACTGAGTCTCCAAGACTCATGGAGTCTGCAATCAGGGCTGCCCCCAGACCAAATACTCAGAATGATGAGTTAAGAGCAGTCAGGATTAACTATCTGCAGACTAGGAACTATGACATAGATAGTGTCATTTCTCTCCCTTGGATGAACTGAATGAGTTGGTTGATCTGGAAAGGTCAAGAGAGAAGAAGGAAGCAGAAGATGCAGAACTCCTAGTACAAGTCAAAGAAGAGAGAAGAAGAAAAAGACTGTACAAAGGTATGCCTACCCTCTCACCAGTTCAAGAAAGTCCTGAACAAGAGGATGTGGTTCAACAAGAACCTCAGGTAGATAAGGAAGAAGATAGAATCAAGATGATTAACTACCTGAGTGCCACAGGCCTCTTCAGGCAGATGCACTCCTTCCCTTACCTTGTGACTATATTGAGTTTGAATACTTAAAACAACGTGAGCTTGAGTTAGTCAAGAAAGAAAGACAACAAAGAAGAAGCTGAGGGAAGAAGCTGCAAAATCAAGAGCCATCATCCAAAAGAGCATGAAGAAGTCTGCTGATAGGCAGAGGATGATGAGCTTCTTGAAGCTGTATGGATTCTCCGAAAGGAGACTTGGACCCATGTCTCTATCCACTATGGATGAGCATATCAGGATAATCAAGCAGAAGGTTAAGAGTGGAGAGCTCACTGATTTACACTCCACTCCAAGTCAGGCCCCACCTGAAGTGGAGGTTAAGGTTGAACGACCAGACACAACACAACCCAACTCCTGCTAATGCTCAGAAAGCTTCATCTTCTGATCCACAACAGGGTCAACCTCCCGCTCCATCTGAACCGAGAGAGAGGAAGTCCCAACTGAGAAAGACAGTGAAGATCAATCTCGTGCTACAAACCAGTCTTCTCAGTTAAAATTTGGAAAGAGAAAGCAGAGGATGGCTTCTAAACCAAAGTCTAAGAAGAAGAAGAAGCCTGAATCCCCTTCTGAACCTCAGGATGAATCAGAACAGCCTGAGGATGTGTAGCCAGAGGATGCTCAATCAACTCTAACTTCAGTAGCTCCTCTAGCATCAGGAAGACCCATCTTGTCTTGGACATACACCACAAATCCAGAAAGGTGGGATGTTATTAGAGATCAAGGCATTGAAGACATTTATACATGGCAAGATATGTTTTAGTTGCCTCTGCATGACCTCTTTGAGATGAGAAGACACTTTGACAGCCTGAAGGATCCTGATCATCTTATGAAGAAAGGAATGGTGATCATCCTAATAAGGACTGTTAATATCTAAAGTTTTCTAAGTGTTTTGGTAGCATCAGCCTAGGGGGAGTTTGTAGAGTCTAATGAAGAGGCTGATACAACCTAAACATCTTTAGTCTTTCCTGCATGCTACACAAGTGCATTGAAGTAGAATGCTTCGGAAGTTTCACATGTGCAACAGAAGTACTCTAAGTGTGAAATCTTCCGAAGCCAAGACCAAAATCTTCCGAAGCCAAGACCAATATCTCCGAAGCCAAAGATGTAGTCTTCTGAAGCCTCAGAGACAAAGTCTTCCGAAGCTTCAAGATCATGAAGGCAGATATCTTCCGAAGACTTTTAGTAACATGCTTTATTTGATGTACTGTTCCATAAAGCTGGACACCTTTCCGCTGCAACTCTGCAAGTCACCAACTAACATGGTTTGGTGAAAAGGTTCATGCTTTTGGTACCTGTACATTGAGATCTTGTGTCTGTAACTTTCTACTTTATGTACTTTATCCTTTTTGTAATAGATAAGGATGTGAGCTATGGCATGTCATAGTCACAAGTCAAAAGGCAATCTGCCTTTTGACTCTACAATTGATTTTGTGTGTGTCTAGTCAATTGTATCCAGCTGGCTTTCAAAGTATAGCCAGCTGTAGGATGTTGTATAAGTATCTCATGTTCTTGTATCTTTCGAAATATGCTTTTGTAACACAAGTAATAGAACATAGGGAAGGCAATGTACTGCATTCTTGAAAACCAAACACTTGTGTTCTTTGTGTTCTGTCTCTTATATTACTTGTGTTCTTAGTGTCACTACTTCGTTAATCCAGTTTACTGTTTGATCTAAGTTTGGTTTATCTCCTCTTTGTGTGTTGTGTTGTAACTTATACCCTTCAATGATCCTGCATTTGGTATCAGAGCATTCCAGGCTCTTGATATAAGATCTCACCATCTTAAGATCTCTCACACGCACAAATACTAAAGTTTTTAAATAGCAGCCATTTCCAAAACTGATATGGAAACTGGAACCATGAACAAGTCCCCACTGATCACTCTTGATGAGTTTGACACCTGGTGTTTAAGAATGGAACGTTTCATCAGGTCTCTTGATTCAAGAATGTGCGAGTCTATTGAAAATGGACCTTTCATACCCAAAGTCATTACAGCCACAGAACCTGGAGTCCTCTGAGAGAATGGACATTGAGGACTCACCATCCTCACTTGCAACTGTGCATTCTCAGCAACCTCCTCTAGTTCACATTGATGTGGACTACACAGACTCCTTCATACAAAGTCTGTTTGAGGATGGGATACCGAGGGCTATGTCACCTTCACCATCCTTCAATCACATCATTGGGTGGAGGTATGACAACAACAGGAAGGCCCTGATCATCATAAGAGTTCAAGGACCGCAAGAAGTCTTCAAATTTCAGAACTTGGACTACTATGAAGGTCTTGATCTAGTCAACATGCCACTTGTCAACACAAGCCAATCAAGACAAGCTGACAGACTGGCTAAAAGAATCCAAGACAGATCATTGCAGAGTTCAACCTAAGAAGGAGACTAAGGCAATCAGGTAATGTCATCGGTCAACTGGATGTTGAGGCAGACCCTATGATTAGCTTCATAGGGGAAACCTTGACTGAAGGCCCAGTGACAGAACCTGAGAGCCCTCTCTCATCATCTCCGACTGCTGTAGAGATCCATATTCCTTCTGAGACACCTGCTAGTGAAGGTGCTTCTCCACCTCTCTCTGGCCTGAGCTCAGATGCTGCAACGAGCAATGAAGGCCAAAGCTCTCTCAACCCGAGTCACAAAGGTCTGTGAGTGACAAAGGGAAAAGATAGATGACATCTGAGGAGATTGAGGAGGAGGAGGAGAAAGAGAGGAAAAGAAGGCTAAGGGGAGAAAGGTCCCTGTCACACCCCAACCTTGACGGCGGAAACGTCGAGATGTGGGTTAAGATTGTTCACAGCCACATAACGCTATATCAAAATGTATTATTATTATCATAAGTCTTGAAATGAAATACAATCATAGTCTCAAACAAGTAATAAGTTCAAACATAACATAACATAATGTAACTTTTTATTTCATTAACTAGGTCCAAGTCCTAGATTATTGCATGCTTCAAAAGGATCACTTTAAACTTGAGGTTGACCTGAAACATGATAAAAATAAGAGTCAACTAAAAATAGTTGGTGAGTTTCCAAGGTTTTCATACATAATATGAAAAAGGTTACAAGTAGCAATTCATGTCATAGGTCATAAGCAAGTAAGGTTATAGAACACATATCGTTACAACCAAACCTAGACTTGATTACAAGTACAAAAGATTGGCTAAGTGTATTTGGTTCCCATGATGAACAAGCATACGTCATGAGGAGCCGGCAATACCTCGGCTTTAGCACCAAATAGGCTTGTCAGGCCCAAAGATCTAAGACGTCGCCAGTCTAGCAATAGTTAATGATTGTAAACAAACTATGTATCTCATATAATCACTTACAATACACAAATAACCATGACAAAATAATAAGTTGAATTGCATGTGATTTACAAGTCTCAAATGTGTATAAGTGTATCATGTATAAGCTATCATGTTCACCCCAAATTAGTGTGAAAATATGAAAAAGGGGCAAGGAAAAACTCACTTGTCAAATAAGTATATAATGAAGATCAATAAGAAAATATATGTCGTTTCAAGAGATAAACGTCACAAGGCACCTAAATATATAAATATTCCAAGATTTAAGTTAATATAAGATTAACGAGTTAACTGAACTAGGGTATTAGAATTTTGGGTTTTTATAACGTTAATAAATTCTTATAAAAATACCATTTACGAATTATAAAATTTTATTTTTAAGGAAATGATCCTTTGTAAATAACTTGTGATTTTATAAATTATATTTAAATTCTATAATTATCATGATAAAGTCTAATATTAATTTAATACCTTTAAGTATTATATAACAATCTAATTTTTATAAAAAATGTTTAATTATAACATTTGTAAATAATTTTATATCAAAATATTAAAATGTTTTACAAGAATAAATTTTTAAGAAATATTTAGTTGACTTCAAAAATATTTGAGGTTTATAAAAAGTCATTTTTATAGTTATTATAAATTTTCTATAATTAAATTAAGGCTAAAAAAGGCTTTTAAAAAAATATGAGGGCCCGGGTTCGAACCGGGACACCATGTATGTGGGGCATTGTCTTAACCAGTGAACCAGGCTTCCAGCCGCGTTAGAAATCATGTTTTAATTGTTAAATACAGACTTAAACAAAACCCCCAACCTTAAGAACCCTAGAAACATATTCAATCAAATTGAACCCAATATGAACGTTGTAATCGATCGAAAGGTTAGGGATTTTGATCTCCATATGAAATCGAGTAAGTAGTTTGCAGGACCGTTTAAGGGCTTTAACACAATTACAACACAACGACATAAAAAGAGGAGATTAACTAAACTTTAATCAAACAGTGAACTGGGTTAACCAAAGTGATACAAAGAGCACAAGTAAAGTAAGAGACAGAACAAGAGAGTATGGTTTCAAGAATGCAGTATATTGCTTTCTCTATGTTCTATTACAAGTGTTTCAAAGCATAAGATAAAAGATACAAGAATATGAGATACTTATACTACATCCTACAGCTGGCTATACTTTGAAAGCCAGCTGGATACAATTGACTAGACACACAAACAAAATCAATTGTAGAGTCAAAAGGCAGATTGCCTTTTGACTTGTGACTATGACATGCCATAGCTCACACCTTATCTATTACAAAAAGGATAAAGTACATAAAGTAGAAAGTATACAACTCAAGACCTCAATGTACAGTTACCAAAAGCATGGAGCTTTTCACCAATCATGTAAGTTGGTGATGTAGAGGTACAGCGGAAAGGTGTTGACAGGATCAGCGATCACAAGTTTGATGTATTAGGATTCAAAGCAGCGGAATATGAACAAGAATTAGACAAATTGTAGCAAGCAATCGACACTTGTATTCATTAAGAGTGCATACGGTTATAGGGAGAGAATATATATTTCTGATTTTAAGGAATGTTTATAGATGTAGAATATTTCCAATCAAATCATTCATTCATTCCATTCATTCATACATATTACAATAGGTTGTTACTCCTTATATAGAGTGCAACAATCACTGCTGTTATCACGGAAAGTGACAACTGGCAGATCTAATACAAAAATAACTAACTCTTAACAAACTACTGAAATGTTCACAACTACTGAGAACATATCAGAGTGTTAAGTACAAAATATAAAACTACTGAAACTACAACGACTGAAGAACAAGCTCTTCAGTCGTTTTACAAAACTACTGATACATAAAAATATAAAACTACTGATATCACAACTACTGAAGAAGTACTCTTCAGCAGTTGTGAAAAACTACTGAGGCTTCAGTACTTGATCTTCAGACTTTGACCTTCAGGTGTTTCATCAGCTGATGACTTCAGTAGATATCATCAGCTGATGTCTTCAGTCTTTGTCTTCAGACTTTGTACATCAGTTGTTGATCTTCAGTACTTGTAAACTCTTCAGCTGTTGTACTTCAGTACTTTGGTCTTTCAGCTTCAGCACTTGTGTTCTTCAGCTGTTGTACTTCAGTACTTTAATTCTTCAGCTGTTGAGGTCTTCAGCACTTGATCTCCGTCTGTTGAAGTCTTCAGTACTTTTTCAAACTTGATGAGGCTTTCAGCAGTTGTTGTGATACCATGTGGGACTTAGAGGTTTTCTGATCTTGGCTCATTGGTTCTTTTGGTCCAACAAACTCCCCCTGAACCAATGCAGCCAAAACCTCTAACTTATTATTATCCCACTTATTGATGGCAAAATGTTGGTCTTTTTCCTTCTTGATCAGTAGAGAAGATGACCCATGTAAGCTCCGGCCTGGGAAGAAATCTCAAATATTTGTTTGGCAGAGTATGAATAGGAACTCTATTTTGGGGAACTGGACACAGAGTTGTTATCCCATTCATGAGATTTACTTCCCCATAATGAGTCTGTATGACTCACGAACATAGGCCTCAAGGAGAACAACTTGTTCCTCCTGAGAGAGTTCTTCTACTCCTCCTTCGAAGAAGAACTCTAGACCATAGTACTCTGATAAGTACTTCATGGTCCTGCCATTTTTCAGCTCCACCGTAGTTACCTCCCTATATACAAATTCATCAGGATGGTTGCCTTCAAGGAGTAACTGGAGCTCATTCTTCTGGATGTCTTCAAGCTTTTTATATAGCAACCCCTTCTTAATCATCTTGTTTTCTAGTAAAGCTTGAGGGGTCTTCTTTGCTTGGTGAGCTTTCTTGAATTCATCAATGATTCCCAAGGTGAGACTACAACGGCCACATGATGGTAGACTCTATTGTTTTTCGTACCTGGCCGTTGTATCTGTGGAATAGTTCTTTTATGGATTCTAGAACTCACCCTGGGGTCTGGCCATACTCTCACTCTCTCCTTCTGATATTGAAAGGTGTGCCTGAGAGTGTACAGCCTTTGAGCATGCCCTTTCATGGCTTGAATAGATGATGACTGAGGAGATTCCTTGTCAACCATCTTCAACAGTTGCTCATCGTGCTGTTTCTGTGTTCTTCTTCTTCTATCTTGACTCTGACCATTTCCCTTTGAGAGTCAGATGTGATCATGGGTTGACTTCGGGGTTTTGGTAGCTTCAGAACAGCAGAGAGTGGCAGACTATCATCTTCATCCTCCTCTTCTTCTTCTTCTTCATCCTCAGCACCCGTCTCTCCTTCTGGGTACATCACTGGATGAGGTTGTGTTGGTGAAGGAATTGGTGTTGGTGAAGGAGTTGGTTTTGAAGAGTGAGGATGTTTGGATTTTGGCTTAGAGATTGGTGGGAGATTTGAGGGATAGGATCTGTTTGAGTGGGTGGAAGGGAAGGTTGATCCAGCATCTTTGTAGTTAGTTTCGCCTTTGTGAGTTTAGCCATCTCTAACCTTTTACCAGCCCCAGCCTCATCAAGGGCTTCCACAATAATCCCTTTGTTGAATTGCTCAGACAGACAGATTCTGGTGGCTATAGCCAGAATGCTGTCCCTGGTCCATGCGCGAATCTCCACTAATGATCTTCCTAAATATTTTGCAATGAAGCGGATCATTATTTCCAATCTCTCTTTCTCAAGAGCAATACCCTGCCATCGGGTTTGTATCTCTTGTACTTCCAACCTTCTGATCTCACTATCTAGTGTGGCTGTGTCAAACCCCTGCCTGAAGAGTTGTTCAATTATTTATCCATGGATCGGCTGTGTGTAGTGTCAGCTTCTTTGACCAGCTCTCCAAGGATTTGTCTTCAGCAGTGTGATCATCAGCACTTCTCTTTCGCTTGTAAGTGAGCAAAGGTTGCTTTTCTTTCCCTCTTGGGCTTGCTTCTCTTCCTTCTTCTCCTCTGTTCTTTTCCTCTTCTTTTCTTTCACTGCAGTACTCTCCCCTTTTTGGTTGCATTGGAGAGAGGGGTTTGTACCGCAGAAAGAGTCTTTTGGACAGCAGCATCAACCAAGGGCTGTAAAGTTGAGGAAAGCCTCTCATCAATGGCTTTAGTTACAATATCAGTGATTATGGGTGTGGAGAGGGAGGGGAATTTTGAAGTGCAGCACCTATTTGCTCAGGAGGGTTCTGTTCCTGAGAAGTAGGGCCTGAAGCAGAGGCAGGTGGTTGAGTTTGAAGTGGCTCAGTGTGTGGGAACCTTCAAGTGAAGGTGCCATCTGTGGGTGGGTAGAGGCAGATGGTCTTGCTCCTTGTGAGAGTTGATCAAGTAGGTTTTGCAGCCTACTGACCTTCTCTTCAAGGATTGTGTTCTGGGCAAGAACATCGTAGAAAAAGCCCAGGTCATCATCAGCCGAAGCTGAATCATCTGACCTCCTGCTTAGAGCAGGATTTACATGCACTGGGTGTAGACCAGTGATGCATGTGCCCCTTGTGCTTGGTACTGGGGACTTCCAGCCTCAGGACAATGTCCATCATCAGCTGTTGCCTCTAGTGAGGTCTTAGCAATATTACCAGCCCCACTGATCATGTGCTGAGTCAGAGGAGGTGGCAGCCTCACTAGATATTCTAAGCTCCTTGTCTACACCAGGAGATAGAAGTGGTAAACCCTTGTGCTGTGGGTTCTCAAGTGCACTATGTTCCTCCCCCTCAATTGTAGAGGTATTCCCAGTAGTAAGTGGTTGCTGGGGAGGGGGTGAGGAGTGCAGTTGAGTCAGCACTTGTGCAACTATTAAAGTTGGGTTGTGAGGGGCGGTTGTTTGGGGTGAAGGTATAGAAGCAGTGTGCACCTGGGGAGGTTGGTGCTCTTCAATGGCAATCCCCTCAAGTGAGGAAGATCCCAGATATGTAGGTACCTGTTGTGGTTGCTGCAGGCTCCTGTTGGGAGGAAGCCTGAGCGGCTATGGCTGGAAGAGTCATTGTATCCACTAGGGGGTTTGGACTAGTGGATATACCTGCGTGGTGTTGCAGGGGCATCCTCAGGGGACTCAATTCCCTGAGTAGCCGTTTTGGGTTTCTTTGGTGGGTTTGGTGGGGACTTTGGATTTGGAGGTGGTGGCTGTGGGTTCCAGCTGCGTGGGTTTTCGCAGCTTGGCAGCTATTTTGAGTGTTCGGTCAGAGTTGTGCCGGGAGTATACTTCCGGCAGAACAGCCGTAGCAGGGAGTCCCAGCCAACAAGTCCCTCAGCATTAAGTGGTTTGTAATGATGGCCATTATGAACCGTGGATATAGTATCCAACGGTTGGCAGTTAGTTTTTGAGCCATATCCTTGAGCTCTAAAAATATTATTTCTGAAAAATTTAGTGGTTGTTGCTCAAGAATAGAATACATTACCTGCTGCCATTTTGTCGACATTTGATCCCAAGACGACGTCTTAGGGGCCAAACATACATTCACCATGTGAAAAATCAGGCGCTCAACGTCATTAAAGTGTTTCTTCATGATAGTGGAGGCACTGAGATCGCCTTGATATCCATGTTGAGCAAAGGATATATCTATGGTGCCCTTCGGATATCCAGCAGGAGAACTAGCATCATTCAGTTGAAGAATTTGGCGGATTATTTCAGGAGTGATGACTACTTCTTTGTGGTTTACGACCGACTGGAGGGTTGGTGTGTTGTTCTCCCCAGTGGTAACAGTAACATTCATCCAAAATTGTGAAGGGATTCGGCATGTAGTATGGGATTCAGAAGAAATGCCATATGTATTGGGATTGAACCATAAGATCGATAGCAGTATCGAACTTAGTCCAGATGGGCGATTTAGTGAGGTAGGCAACACAGTTGTGTCGCGGTTTAATTTGCATGGACGCCATGGAGAAAAGGGAAATTTTGGAGAGGAACGTTAGGTTTGAAGAAGATGAAGCATTGAGAGCTTAGGTTAGGGATATTATAGGGTACGGGTAAGAAAACGATTGAAGGATGGGGGTAGTCATCAGTAGTTTTAAACGACCGTTGACATGGTATTATCCTTTCAGACGGTTGAAACAGCTGAAGTCTTGGTGTTAGGCATCAGTAGTTTTAGAAAACTACTGAAGACCGTGGTTTTGACTTCAGATGAGGAAATAACTGAGGACTTGGTGTTTGTCATCAGTAGTTATGAAACTACTGAAGACAGTGGTTTTGTCATCAGCTGTTGTAAACAACTGAAGACTTGGTATTAGTCATCAGTAGTTATAAAACTACTGAAGACATGTTTTGCTTCAGTTGTTTAGAATGAAACAACAGTTGTACAAACGACTGAAGAGAAAGTTCTCTTCAGCTGTTTTCGTCAATTCTTAGCTTTTCAGCTGTTCATACTGTCCTCAACACATTCATCAGTCTTTTTAGCTGATTTCAATTGTTTCATAGGACATCAGTACTTATCTATTTTTACTGATTGTAGCAGTTGTAACTGCATCAGTAGTTTAGAACAGATGAAGTACTTCAGTACTTATGAGACATTTAGCCTTCAGTAGTTATAAAAACTACTGAGGGTAAGAAAGCTCATCAGTACTTATATGTGACATAGGTACTAATGATCATCAGTACTTATTACTAAGATCATCAGTAGTTGTCATTATTCTAGCTGCAGCATACCAAGCCTTAACACCAGGTTTTAGAAAGTTGAACTATCCAAAGGCTTAGTAAAAATGTCTGCAAGCTCATCAGCACTAGGCACAAACTTAGGATCAATCAGACCTTTTTCAAAACAATCCTTATAAAATGATGTCTGATCTCTATATGTTGGTCCTAGAGTGCTGGACTGGATTTTTGACAATGCAAAGAGCTGAAGCATATCCATTAACAATGGAGTCTTAGTCTCTGAATGCCATAATCCAGAAGTTGGTTTTGAAGCCAGAGTACCTGAGATGTACAACTTGCAGCAGCAATGTACTCTGCTTCAGCAGTTGATGTAGCAACTGAGGTCTGTTTCTTGCTCTGCCAAGAAATCAAGCAGTTGCCTAGGAATTGACATCCACCAGAAGTTGATTTCCTGGTCAACTTACACCCTGCATAGTCACTGTCAGAAAAAGCAACTAATTTACCAGAATGTCCAGTAGAATACCATAAATCTAGAGATGGAGTGCCTTGCAGATATCTAAAGATCCTCTTGACTGCAATCAGATGAGACTCTTTAGGTGCAGCCTGAAATCTAGCACAAACACATGTAGCAAACATAATATCTGGTCTAGAAGCTGTTAAATACATCAAGGACCCAATCATACATCTGTAAAGTGTTTCATCAACCACTTTACCTTTCTGATCTGTATCCAGTTGTGTGGTTCTGCACATGGGGGTAGAAAGGACTTACAGTTTTGTAAATCAAACTTTTGCAAAAGATCTTTTGTATATTTGGACTGATGAATGAAAATTCCATCAGCCTTTTGTTTGATTTGCAACCCCAGAAAGAACTGTAATTCTCCCATGGCACTCATTTCAAACTTCTGTTGCATCAACTTTGTAAAGGCATCACACAACTTTGGATCAGAGGATGCAAAAATGATATCATCTACATAAATTTGAACAAGTAGATTATGCTGCCCAGCTTTCTTAATGAATAAAGTCTTATCTATGGAGCCTCTAGTGAAATTGTTTTCCAGAAGAAAGTTTGATAATGTCTCATACCAGGCTCTGGGAGCTTGTTTTAACCCATAAAGAGCCTTATCAAGCTTATACACCCAATTAGGATGTTTATTGTCCTCAAAGCCTGGATGTTGACATACATAAACCTCTTCTTTAATTTTTCCATACAAAAATGCACTTTTGACATCCATTTGAAAAACTTTAAGGTTTTGATAAGCAGCATAAGCTAAAAACAATCGAATTGCTTCCAGTCTGGCTACAGGGGCAAAGGTTTCATCATAATCAATACCTTCTTCCTGTGCAAACCCTGAAAACCAGTCTGGCCTTGTTCTTAACAATAAGCCCATTTTCATCAGTTTTGTTCCTAAACACCCATTTAGTGCCTATTGCACACTTACCTGGAGGTAGAGGAACCAGTTCCCACACTTGCTGTTTCTTGAACTGAAGAAGCTCAAGCTGCATGGCATCAACCCATCCATTGTCCTTTAAAGCAATGTGATAATTCTTTGGCTCTTGCTGACTGATGATAGAGCATAGAAGAAGAAGAAGTTTGACAATGACTCTTGTTGATACTCCAGCAGTGATATCACCAATGATTTGAGACATTGGGTGATTCTTCAGATCTTGATACAATGAGATCTGTGCAAGTTTTGTAGCAGGCTCAGCAGCAACAGATGGTGATGGTGAATCATTTCCTTGAAACAATCAGTGGATGGTAATTCAAAGGAAGTTGAATTCGAAGAGATCTCATCAGCATTTGTTGTGGATGGTGCTACTGGAGCTACAGGAACATCAGGTCTAGCTGAGTCAGGCAGCTGATCACTAAACCTAAAGAGGTGAGTACTGCAATCATCATCATATCAGCAGTACCACCAGGTGGTGAACTGTTGACAGGAGCAACAGCAGGAGTTGATAAGGAACATATTGCAGTATGTCCAAATCAAATAACTCCACAGGACTTTGTGGAATCTTGTCCTTTGGAGATTCATTGAACTTAACATGTAGAGTTTCTTCAACCATCTTTGTTCTGCAGTGAAGACTCTGTATGCTTTGCAAGTAGATGAATAACAACAAAGTACCCTGCATCCACCTTAGGATCAAATTTATGGAGTTGATCCTTTGTGTTGAGAATAAAACAGGGACACCCAATGCTTTGAAAAATGAAATCAGAGGAGCCAAATGATGGAGGACTTCATATGGAGTCTTCATCAACCACTGATTTACTAAAACTCTATTTTGCACATAGCAAGCTGTGTTGACAGCTTCAGCCCAAAAGGTCAGTGGCAAACCTGAGTCAGCCAGCATGGACCTTGCAGCTTCAATGAGGGTCCTGTTCTTTCTCTCCACTACTCCATTTTGTTCTGGAGTCCTTGGAATGCTGAACTGCCTTTTGATTCCCTTTGAAAGATAGAAGTCATCAAGTGTATGATTTCTGAACTCAATTCCATTGTCACTCCTAATACACTTGACTGGAAGGGAATACTGCTTCTCAATATACAGCACAAAGTGAATAATCTTCTGAGCAGCCTCATCCTTTGAATGTAGAAAGAAAGTCCATACAAATCTGGAGTAATCATCCACAATTACCAGACAGTATTTCTTCTTTGCCATGCTCATTACTCTCACAGGACCAAATAGATCCATATGCAGTAATTGCAAGCAGGCAGTGGACTTAGGCACTTCAATAGGAGGGAATGAGACTTTGTGCTGTTTTCCTTTTAAACAGCAGTGCAGGTCATCACAGTGGAAACCTTTATTGGTAAGCCTCTGACTAAACTATTGTGGGTAAGCTGATTCATGTTTTTGAGATTAACATGACCCAGCCTCCTGTGCCACAGTTTAGATTCTTGAGAAGAGGCTTTGGAAAATAGGCAAGGATTGCCTTTGAGATCTATCTTCTTAGAAAGATCTAAGGCATACACTCTTCCTGTCCTGTTGGCTGTCAGGAGAGTGTGATCATCCAACACCTTGTCAATCAAGTGCAAAACTTTGGATGACAGAATCCTACAGTTTTGACTGGTGAAAAGGGCAACATGGCCTTTATCACACATTTGACTGACACTCAAGAGATTGTACTTGAGATTTTCCACATGATTAACATCATCAAATTTGATTTCTCCATTGGAGACAAAGCCTTACCGATGATGTAACCCCTAGCATCATTGCCAAAAGAGACAAATCCCTTCTTTCCTTGAGAGTAGTCATGAAGAAGAGAGCTGTTCCCAGTCATGTGCATAGATCCCCCACTGTCTACATACCAGATGCTACTTGGCATGTTGAAGAACCCTGTAAGAATAAACAATAGTTAGTTTTAGAGACGCAAACCTTTTTGGTTTTGGGCCTGGTCTCATCAGAGGAAGAAGATGGTGTAGAAGAGGAGTCCTTTGGCTTGGACCTCCTTTTCTGTGGTTTCAACATAGGAGCATCTAGTTGGTTAATTCTACCCAACAGATGTTGAACCATCATAACCAGCTGTGTCTGATTTTGTGATAAAGCTTTCAGCTCATCAGACACATTGCTAGTGGAGTTTGATAAGTTCCTATGTTGCACCTTCTTCTTCTGAGCACCCTCAGCTGTCACCTGTTTAACCCCTTCCTTTTTGGATTTCTTTGAGGACTTAAGGGTTACAGATTTGATGTTGCTGATACAAATGTGGTCTCAAACTCAGTTATCATTTTTACCATTTTCTCATTAATTTCTTCTTTTAGTTTGAGTTTGGAACCTCTTTTGTACCAACAATCATCTGTAAGATGATTGAACAAACCACATACTTCACATGGTTTCTTCTTCATCTTAGGTTGATCATCAACTAAAAGAGGTGAAGCAACAGAAGACTTGTTCTTCAATGCTTTGGAAGCATTGTTTGCTTTCTTGACAGCCTCTTTAGTAGTCTTCAAACTCTTTCTACTGCCAGTTTTCTTCTCTTCAGTACTGACAGCAGTTGAAGTTTGAACTTCAGGCGTTAAATCCTTCTCTCTAGTCCTTTCAGGACCTTCAGAATTGAATCCTGAGTTGATCAACTCATTAATCGTGTGAATGTCAGCATTTGAACCATCAACATCAGCTGATAGGTTCAAAGAGGGCTTGATGCTGACTGCTACTTCTGATTGTGCTGTATCAGAAGGTAGATCACATGATATGATGGATTGGTTATCACTCTCACCATCAGATTCTACCTCTGCTCTTGGGGTAAAATCTGTAGGTGGAGCAGTGTGATTGTAACCAATTCCAAACTTCACATTTGAAGCAGATTGCTTACTCAGAAGCATTTCAAAACCTTTGCATGATTGTACCCATCTATCACACTCTACCTGGGTAACTGCAAGGGTTTCTTTGAGATCTTTGTACTTCTCTAGAAGTACTTCTTCTCTAGCCTTATCATCAATTATTTGGCAATTCAGTTTATAAATCTCATCATCTTTATCTTTAAGCACAGACTCAAACTCAGCTTTATTTTTGGAAATTGTTGTTCTAGCTCAATGTTCTTATTAATTAGAGCTACATTTGCTTCTCTAATGGAAGCAAATGCTGCTATGCATGGTTCAGAACATAATTTGGCTTTTGCCTCAGAGGATACCTGTGATACCTGAGATGTAAAGGCATTAGAAAATGAAGTATCAGCAGACTCCAAAGCCATAAGAGCTAGATTCCCAAAAGGACTGTCACCACCATGTTGACCAGCACCTGAGAACAGTTGATCATGACCAGACATGTCATCTGGTAAACTGCTCCAGTCAACAACTCCTGGGGGGAAGAAGCTGTGTTGTTGAGGTTGAGTTTGTTGATGAGATTGGGAAGGCTGAGGTTCTGGTAGTGCATGAGGTTGTGGTGCCATAGGAACTTGAACTTGATTTGACTGTGGCATGTAAAACAAGGGTAAGGATATGGCATTTGACCCTGAGGAACAAAATATGCTGGAGATTGTTGTTGAGAATGATGACTAGAGGTAACAGGATGTTGCCCTCTGTGTTGTTGACTATTGCCAGGAAAAGTCACAAAGGGTGCAGTGGAGTTAGATCCAGTTGTTCTACACTCTCTTGCAAAGTGTCCAAGCCTTTGGCATTTGTGACACCTCAACTTGCTCTAGTCAAAACCAACTTTGGTTTTGCCAGAGAGTCCTGGGAATTTTCTTCCAGTTCTTTTATAGAACTTCTGAGATCTGATATTTATCAAGGCCATTTGGCTCAAAATATCCATCTCTTCTAAGTCATCATCAGCAATCCCCTTGAGATCATCCATAATGAAGCATAGATTGTCATTATTACACCCAGTAAACTGACCATCAACACTCACAAATGCAGAATCAGAAGTGCTTGACGAGAAATTAATATGCTCATCATACTGGCATTCAGATGAAGCATATTCTGACTCATGACCCACCAAGGCAGTGTTGCCTGGTACAAAGTCTTTAGTGAGCTTTCCAGATGAAGACAACTTTCTCTTCTGTTCTATCTCTCTCTCAACGTGAGCAGTTTCCATGGAGTGGGTGAGAGATAGTTTGTCCAAACTTGCACTGGAGCGTAGGACAATAGTATATGTGTCCATCTCTCAGGCAGTGATCTGAGAAATCTGTTATTCATCAGAATATTGGTGTATTCAAGTTTGACCATTTTTAGTTCAGAGATCAAACAAGAGAACCGCTCATATTGTTGAGTCAGTGTCTCACCCTTTCTATGAGAGAATGTCTCATATTGTTGGGCAAGAATTTCTCTATTATTTGCCAGACCTCATCTGTTCCTCCAAATTGTTCTTTCAAGGCATTCCAGAGGTCATGGGCAGTTTCATGATGCATTAGCCAGAATATTTCATTTGGCAGTGCCATGGCCAGAATTCCATGGGCTTTTGCATCAATTTCAAGCAACTTCTTGTCCTCATCTGAGTATTGCTCCCTCCTCTTGGAACCATTTGATTGGTTTCCGGGTTATTCACCATAGGCTTGTGTGGACCATGTACCACTGATGTCCAACACCCTGCGCTGTAACAGACAGGTGATGGAGCATACGTCTTTGCCATATGTTATACTCATTCCTAACCAGCATTGGTGGCTTGGTTGAGGAAACAGTATTGTGAGGATCATTGGAGGGAGTAGTCATTTTCAGTTCAAAAAAAATTTAGTTCAAGCTTTTAAAAGTTTAAACAGACCACAACACACTCAATGAAAACCAAGAGAAGATCTCAGGATGAATGATCAGAAATACAGAAAATTCAATCTCTATAACCGTTTCTTGCAATAACAAAAGCTAATTCAATCAAACTTAGATCTTGAATAGCAGTTTCAATGATCAATTATTAGATCGATCAATGATTAACCTGCTCTGATACCATTTGACAGGATCAGCGATCACAAGTTTGATGTATTAGGATTCAAAGCAGCGGAATATGAACAAGAATTAGACAAATTGTAGCAAGCAATCGACACTTGTATTCATTAAGAGTGCATACGGTTATAGGGAGATAATATATTTCTGATTTCAAGGAATGTTTATAGATGTAGAATATTTCCAATCAAATCATTCATTCATTCCATTCATTCTACATTACAATAGGTTGTTACTCCTTATATAGAGTGCAACAATCACTGCTGTTATCACGGAAAGTGACAACTGGCAGATCTAATACAAAAATAACTAACTTAACAAACTACTGAAATGTTCACAACTACTGAGAACATATCAGAGTGTTAAGTACAAAATATAAAACTACTGAAACTACAACGACTGAAGAACAAGCTCTTCAGTCGTTTTACAAAACTACTGATACATAAAAATATAAAACTACTGATATCACAACTACTGAAGAAGTACTCTTCAGCAGTTGTGACAAACTACTGAGGCTTCAGTACTTGATCTTCAGACTTTGACCTTAGGTGTTTCATCAGCTGATGACTTCAGTAGATATCATCAGCTGATGTCTTCAGTCTTTGTCTTCAGACTTTGTACATCAGTTGTTGATCTTCAGTACTTGTAAACTCTTCAGCTGTTGTACTTCAGTACTTGGTCTTTCAGCTTCAGCACTTGTGTTCTTCAGCTGTTGTACTTCAGTACTTTATTTCTTCAGCTGTTGAGGTCTTCAGCACTTGATCTCCGTCTGTTGAAGTCTTCAGTACTTTGTCAAACTACTGATGAGGCTTTCAGCAGTTGTTGTGATACCATGTGGGACGTAGAGGTTTTCTGATCTTGGCTCATTGGTTCTTTTGGTCCAACAGGTGTCTAGCTTTACAGAAAAGTACATTAGAAAAAGCATGTCTTAAAAGTCTTCGGAAGAAATCTGTCTTCATAACTTGAAGCTTCGGAAGACTTTGTCTCTGAGGCTTCGGAAGACTTCATCTTTGGCTTCGAAAGATATTGGTCTTGGCTTCGGAAGATATTGGTCTTGGCTTTGGAAGATTTTACACTTAGAGTATTTTCTAATGCATTGTGTAAAACTTCCGAAGCATTCTTCACTTCAGTACTTAGTGCATGTTGCTGAGACACTTTGGATGTTTTGGGTTGCATCAGACTTAAAGAATCCTTACAAACTCCCCCTAGGCTGATGCTACCAAAACACTTAGAAGATCTTCAGATGTTGGTAGTCTTCAGTACAATCAAGACCATTCCTTTATTCATTAGATGGTCAGGATCATCAAGATTCTCATAGTATCTTCTCATCTCAAAGAGATCATGCAGAGGTAAGTTGATTATGTCTTGCCAGGAGTAGACATTCTCAACACATTGATCTCTGATAACATGCCATCCTTCTGGATTGGTAGAATAAGTCCAGGACAAGATGGGTGTCTCAGTTGTTAGAGGAGCCGCTTGCATAGGAGTTGATTGGGCTGCCTCATCATGCACTTCCTCAGGTTGATCTGATTCAGCCTGAGGTGTAGAGGTAGATGACTTTGGCTTCTTCTTCTTAGTCTTTGGTTTAGAAGCCATTTTCTTCTTCCTCTTAGATGTCTTTAACTGAGAAGACTGGTCTGCAGCACCATGTTGATCATCAGTGTCTTTCTCAGTTGGGTGTTCCTCCCTCACAGGTTTAGAAGGAGAGGGAGTTTGACCCTGTCTTGGATCAAAAGATGAAGTTTGCTGAGGCTTAGCTAGAGGTTCTGGTTGAGGTGTCTCAGGTTGTTCAAACTTGACCTCCACTTCAGGTGGGACTTGACTTGGAAGAGAGTGCAAGTCATTTAGTTCTCCACTTTTAATCTTCTGCTTGATCACCCTTATATGCTCATCCATTGTAGATAGAGACATGGGGCCAAGTCTCCTTCCGGAGAATCCATATAGCTTCAAGAAGCTCATCATTCTTTGTCTGTCAGCAGACTTCTTTGCATTCTTTTGAATGATGGCTCTTGACTTTGCAGCTTCTTCCCTTAGCTTCCTTTTGGTTGTTTTTCTTTCTTTGACAAGCTCAAGATCAAGTTGCTTTAGGTACTCGAACTCAATGAAGTCATAGGACAGGGGAAGAAGTGCATTGCCTGATAGAAGCCTGTGGCACTCAGGTAGTTGATCATCTTGATCCTATCTTCTTCTTTATCTACCTGAGGTTCTTGTGGAGCCACATCTTCCTGTGCAGGACGTTCTTGAACTGGAGAGAGAGTGGGAGCATGCTTATAAAGCCTTTTCTGTCTCTTCTCCTCTTTGAATTGGAGAAGTAACCTTGCATCCTCTTTCTCCTTCATCTCTCTTGACACTTCCATGTCAGCCAGTTCATTAACTCTTCTAAGGGGAGGGAGATGATTTCATCAATATCATAGTTCCTGGTTTGTAAATAGGTAATCTTGACTGCCCTTAACTCATCATCTTGAGTATTTGGTCTGGGGGCAGCCCTGATTGCAGCTTGCATGAAGGTAGATGACCCAGAAGAACTTTCTCCCCTTAGCCTCCTTTTCCTCTCTCTCTCTTCCTCCTCAATTTCCTCAGGAGTCATTTTCCTTTTCCCTTTGTCACCAACAAACCTTTGTGACTCAGGGTGGATTGAGGCTTGGCCTTCATTGCTTGGTGTAGCTTCCATGCTGGCCAGAGAGAGGCTGAGAAACACCTTCACCAGCAGGTGTTTCAGATGGAGTTTGGACCTCTCCAGCAGTTGTTGATGATGAGACAGGGGTCTCAGGTTTTGCCACTGGGCCTTCAGTCAAGGTTTCCCCTATGAAACTAATCTTAGGGTCCACCTCAACATCCAGTTGACCGATGACATTGCCTGATTGCCTATGTCTCCTTCTTAGAGTAAACTCTGCAAGGATCCTTTCTTGGATTCTTTAAGCCAGCCTGTCAGCTTGTCTTGAATTGCTTGGATTGACAAGTGGCATGTTGACTAAATCCAGTCTTTCATAGAAGCTCAGGCTTTGGAACTGAAAAACTTCTTGTTGGCCTTGAACTCTGTGAAGTATAAGGGCTCTTCTATCCTCATCATACCTCCACCTTATGATGTAGTTGCCAGTTCCTTGTGGTGGAGATGAGAAGCCCTTGGTATACCTTCCTCAAAGAGACTCCTGATGATTGAGTCTATAGAGTCCACATTAATGTGAACTTGAGGAAGTTGCTGAGAATGCACAACAGCAAGATGGTGAGTCCTCTATGTCATTCTCTTTGAAGAACTCCCAGGTTCTGTGGTTGTAACAACTTTTCCCCCTTTTTGGTAGCAGCACCCACTTGCATAGGTGAGCTGGAGGATAAGTCAATTACTTCCATAGGTTCTTGTGTTCCTAGTTGAGTTGTCCTTAAAGGTCTCTCAGCTAGTTGTTCCTGCAGATATGAAATCTGAAGTTGCTGATCATTGACCTGGTTTTGTAAGGTAGTCACCTGAGATTCCAAGTGACTAACCTTAGAGACTAAATAGGTGCATGTTTTTGACAATTTCTGCACCTTTAGTCTCAAATTCCCCTCATCTTCATTAAAAGAATCAGTGGGGGATGAGATGATTGAACCAAAGTCCTCTCGCTCACCACCAGCTTGAGTTTCTTGGCTGCTGGTTTTCCTCTGCTCACTGGAAGCCTTAGTTGAGATGCCAAGGAGCTGAGTTGCCATGGTGGAGGTCTTAATGATGTAATCACTTTCAAAAGTGAGAGCCTCTTCCATATGGACATCTTGAACAAGTTCAGAAGTGTCCACCTTAGTAATAGGTGACTGATGTGGATAGACTGAGGAGAGTCAGAGGTACTCATCTCTCTTTGAGTAGGGGATGGGAAGAGAGACTCATGGTACTCACTGAATCCTAAGTCTTCATCAGTATAGAAGGATAGGTTGGGAATTGGTGGTTGAGATCCAAAGGCCGGGGATGGTAGCTGTCCCCTGAAGGTTGTTCACTTGAGTGTTGAGACTCAGAGTGAAGGCTTAAGGTTGTGGGCTAGTGAGCTCATCAGGCTGAGCATGAGGAACCTCAGCACTGATTCTTGGAAAAATGGGAGTGGTTTGCTCCTCAGGAGAAGTGGGAGCTCCAGTATCCACTTCTTCCTGTATGAGTGGTATATGGGTGCCTCCTCAGACTGAATAGTTCTGAGCAGGGGTTTGTTTGTATTTTCTTTGGTAGGTGATGGATATTTGGGGCTGTGTAGGTGGTTGGAAAGCAGCAGGTGTGGGTTCAACACTAGCTTGTGCTGCTAGGTTGTCACCTTGTGCAATGAGCTCTAACATTTTTGGGACTAGGGCTGTTTCTACCCCTGAGAAGCCTAGTGGGCTTCTTCATTATTTTAAAGATGCGGGCTTCATCTGTCCCAATTTAAGAATATTACTTGTTTCCCTCAACTGTGAGCCCAGTTCACAGTTGAGAATGTGTTGAACATATCTAAGAAACATGTAATACTCTAAGGAGTCTAAGTTTGCAAGTAAATTAGTATAAACAAATTGTGAATACCTGAACTTGACCCCCTGAACCATTCCATGAACTATAAAGGAGAGATCCTCAGGAATCTGGTCCCATCCACCATGCTTGTTTGATAAGCTGTGGATAACCACGTGGAGCAGGTATTTCCACTGGGATGAGACCTTCCCTTTCCTGAAGGTCTTTACAGAGAAATCTCCTTCGTAGCCCATCTGCTCAAAGGAATGATTTACAGCTTCCTTTGGGAAGAACACCTCACCTTCTTCATCATCCAGCTGAGGATGTCGGTTGATGATGGCCGGAGTGATGAAGATTGTTCTCCCTTGCACTGTGGCAGACAGTGCCTTCTCCCCGTCCATAATGACCTCTTGGCAGGTCTTCCAGAATTCAAGCAACTGATCCTCATAGAGTGGAGGATCAATGGTTAGGGAGGTGAAGTAGTGAGACAGAGACAAGAAACGGAAAACCTTTGAGAAATGAGGATCTTCTCAGAGCATAACAGAGCAACTTGATTATGTTGTCTGTGTAGCTGCATGGTAAAGTTGGGATCATTTCTGTGAGCAAGGTTAGCCATTGTGAGGTAGCTTAGAGATGAAGAAGAAATTTCAGAGAGAATATTTTGGGTTTTAGGTTTGGATGAAAAGCAGATGAGAGAGAGGGGGAAACCGTTGGGTTTATATGAGAGAGAGGGATTTCAGATAAATTTTAATGAAAGAGGATAAACTTTGAAATCCGAACGTCGGTCCCACCTCTGAAAAAGTAGTTTTCTTTTGCTCAAAAAGTTTTCTTGAAATTCGAAAAGCTTCCGAAGGTAAATTATCTTTGGAAGTTTTAATGAAAAAGCTTCCGAAGCTAAAATGACTTCGGAAGAATTTCCTGAGAGTATTTGATGATTTTGCTTCGGAAGAAAAAATTAAGACTTGAAGCTTGTATAGGGATCAATATAGCTTCCGAGAGTTAATTATTGCTTCGGAAGGAAATGGTCCTTGAAAATAAGTAAGTATCTAAGATAACTATTTAAGCTTCGGAAGATAAAATTTGAAAATTCTTCCGAAGATAAATTTCTTAGATAGTTAAATATTTTGAAGATGTGATTTTCTTCCGAAGTTAAAATGAATAACTTCCGAAGTATAAAATCATCAATTAATCTAAAGAAAATCTTCCAATCCAAGGAAAAAACATGAGCTTATGAAGATGATTGACTAGACAACTTAGAACACACATTTTTAAGAAATAATAAGAATTAGTTTTAAGAAAAATTTACTCAAGTTTGATCATCCCAATAGCTGATATTAGATATTTAAATCTTTGTTCATCAAAAGCCTTTGTAAACAAATCAGCATATGGTCATCTGTGTGAACCTTGACAAGTTAATTAATCCCTTTCATAATTATCTCTTATTAAATGATACTTGATGTTGATTTGTTTGTCCTTGAGTGCTGCACAGGGTTCTCAGTGATAGAGATAGCACTATTGTTGTATATGTGGATAGGAGTCTCTTTGAAGTTAAATCCATAGTCCAGCATCTGATTTTGAATCCAAAGCACTTGAGCACAGCAGCTTGCAGCAGCAATGTATTCAGCCTCAGCAGTTGATGCAGACACACAGGATTGTTTCTTGCATTGCCATGAGACAATCCTTCCACCAAGGAATTGACATCCCCAGATGTAGACTTTGCAGTCATGTTGCAACTACCATAATCACTGTCTGTATAGGCATACAGATTGAATTAGGATTCTTTGGATACCATAGACCAAGTTTGAAGCACCTTTGAGGTATCTTAAAATTCTTTTCACAGTGATTAAGTGAGACATCTTAGGGTTGGCTTGATATCTTGCACAAATACATGTAGCAAACATGATATCAGGCCTGCTAGCTGTAAGATACATAAGAGACCCAATCATAGCCCTATATAAGTGTTCATCTACACACTGCCCCTCAAGATCTGGACCAAGGGAGTGGTTCTGGATATGGGTGTCTTAGCAATCTTACAATCAGTCATGTTGAACCTCTTGAGTATGTCTTAAACATACTTTGACTGACTTATGAAGATGCCATCCTTAACCTGCTTCACTTGAATTCCTAGAAAGAAGTTGAGTTCTCCCATTGAACTCATTTCAAATCTGTCTTTCATCAGCTTCTCAAAGTCTTTACAGAGCTTTGGATTGGTTGAACCAAAGATGATGTCATCTACATATACTTGAACCAACAATAAGTCATTTCCCTATCCTTTGATGAAGAGAGTTCCATCTATAGCACCTCTCCTATAACCATGTTTACAGAGATACTCAGATAGTGTACTCACTTCCTGGTGCCTGATGCAGCCCATAAAGAGCTTTGTCAAGCTTGCAGACATAATCAGGATGATCAGGGTCTACAAAACCAGGTGGTTGTTTGACATAAACCTCCTCATCAATCACTCCATATAAGAAAGCACACTTTACATCAAGTTGATAGAATTTGAAGTTCTTGGATGCAGCAAATGCCAGGAATATCCTAAGAGCTTCTAGTCTCGCTACAGGAGCAAAGACATCAGTGTAGTCAATCCCTTCTTCTTGTGTGTATCCTTGAACAACTAGTCTTGCCTTGTTCTTGATGATGATTCCTCTATCATCCTTCTTATTCCTAAAAACTCATTTGGTTCCAATGGTACTCTTCCCATGAGGAAGTGGACAAAGGTTCCAAACTTTCTGTCTTTTGAATTGAAGCAGCTCTTGTTGCATAGCTTCAACCCAACTTCCATCCTTTAGAGCTTCATCAACTTTATTTGGCTCTATCTGAGATAAGAAACAAGAGTGAAGACAAATATTTGCTTCATGAGTTTGTCCTCTTGTTCTTACCCCTGTGTCAACATCTCCAATGATGTTTGTGGAGGGGTGAAACCTGTGGATCCTTAGCTGAGGGATCACAGCAAGTTGCTGAGAGAGATCCAAATTTGAGAAATTTAGATCTGGGCTTAAAGATTTACCTCCACATTATCACACTTATCAAAATTAACTTGAACCAATGAGTGTGTGACATCATTGATGTTGTCATCTATGGTATGGTTATTAGCATCAAGAAATTCCTGATCACTATCACCATCACCATTGTTGTCTTCTACAATTGAGGTGTCTTTATCTGGTTGAGAAGCCTCTGAGCTAAAATTTGAAGGTATACCAGATGTATCAGCTGAATTTGTCATTGTTGTGCTGATAGAAACTTCATTTGTTGAAGTAGTTTCAATTGTAGCTGAAGATGTATGTCTTGAAGATCTTCCTAGCTTAAATCTTGGGTCAGGATCACATATTTAAATTTTCTGCAAATCCTGAAACATGCTCACAGATTTGTTAAAAATAGTTGGTAACTAAATCAAGATCAAACAGCCAATCCGGACCAGAACCAGCAACACATGGTGTGTGTTCATTGAAAGTCACATTGGCTGACTCCTCAACTATTCTAGTTCTGAGATTGTATACTCTATAAGCTTTAGCTTGAGAGGAGTATCCAATGAAGTGTCCATCGTCTGATTTCTCAGCAAACTTGGTGATTTGATCTTTGGTATTCAAGATGGTGCAGGACATCCAAATGACCTGAGAAAACCAATGAAAGGTTTCCTCTTGTGCCAAAGTTCATAAGGGGTCTTACCATGTGTCTTAACTACTAAAACTCTGTTATGCACATAGCAAGCAGTATTAACTGCCTTTGCCCAGAAGGTGATAGGCAGTTTAGAGTCGGACAACATAGTTCTTGCAGCTTCAATAAGTGTCTTGTTCTCCTCTCAGCAACTTCCGTTTTGCTGAGGAGTCCTGGAGCACTAAATTGTCTGGTAATACCCTTTTTCATCACAGAATGTATCAAGGATTTGGTTCTTAAATTGGTTCCTTGATCACATCTTATGATCTTGACCTTGTGATCACATTGATTCTCCTCTTTAAGATGAAATTCTTCAGAATCTCAGGGGTTTCATCCTTAGTTCTAAGGAAAAAGACCCAAGTGAATCTTGTAAAGTCATCTGTGATCACCAAACAGTAAGAGGTCCTTCCTAAACTCATTACACTGGTGGGGCCAAAGAGATCCATATGTAACAAGTGTAGGGAGTAGTGATGGAGTTCTTTTCCTTAAGCTTGTGAGATACCTTGTGTTGCTTCCCTTTGAGGCATGCAACACAAAGTTCTTCACTTGTAAACTCTTTCTTTGGCATTCCAGTTACCAGATCATGTTTAATCAATTTATTTATGTTCTTAAAGTTTACATGGCACATTCTTTTATGCCATAGGAAAGACTCATCATATTTGCTTTAGATAGAAAGCATGAAACTTCTCCAGAAGGAGATGTTTCTTGCAAATCCATCTTGTACATGTTCCCTTTCCTGGGGCTCTGAGCATGATATGCTCATGAGGAATGACCACTCCTGGCTTGAGAACAATGCACTCATGCTCAGTAAAGAGCATGTTATGACTCTGATCACAAAATTGGGATACACTCAAAGATTGTACCCAAGCTCCTTAACAAAGTTTACCTTCTCGATGCTGAGCTTACCATTTGTGACCTTGCCCCTTCCAGAAATGTAACCACCTTCATGTCCTCCAAAGCAACTGGTCCTCCCTCAATTCTCTCAAAATTATGGAGTAGAGACCTATTGCCTGTCATGTTCCTGGAACAGCCACTGTCAATTATCCAGACATTCCTGTTTGTCTTGAGTGTTCCTGCACAAAGAAAATGATTAGTTACATTTGGAAACCCAAGCCTTACTTGTCTTGGGCTCAGTAAGTGTAATAGAAGGTGCAAAATGCATAAAATCCTATGGTTGTACTATGGGGATTTCAGCAGTTGTTGATGGAGAAATTTCAGTCATTTGGTCTTTCTTAGACTTCCACACCACCTTTGGAGTCTTGGACTTGACCTTCAAAACCTTAGAAGCTTTTGGAACTTCACACATTTTGATGACTGAACCTTCGGAAGATTCTACAGTCACTGCAGCAGACTTAGTGCTTCGGAAGAATTCCTTTCTTTCGAGACCAATTTTACTTCCGAAGGTAATTTTCCATTTATCTTCTTCTTTGATTTGGAGCTTCTGAAGGAAACAGACTTTCCTTCCGAAGCTTGAGACTTCTTGAGATTCTTTGAAGTCTTTGAATTGGTCATGTGGATGGTACTTTTAGGATTGTATGGGCAACCTTGGTAATGTGAGAAGTACTTTCACACATGACACATAACATTTTCTTCTTCAAAGGAGTCTCCTTTTGAGAGCAAGACTGGCTTTGGTCACATTCCTTCTCCACCTTTATCTTGATAGATGCTGAGACAGTTCTTTTGGGCTGTGAACTGTTCTTGGAGTTTGATGGTCCAGGCTGTGCAGCATGGTACACAGCAGCTTAGTCTTCTTCTTTGCACTGTGATGATTTGAACATGAACCAATACTCTTAGCTGAGGAGTCTTGGTTGATGTCTTCAGTCTTTACTACTTTGAAACCTACAGAGATAAAAACTTGTTTCTGCTTAGCATCAAAAGTAGCCTTGATTTCTTGAGCCTTCTTTGCTTTCCTTTTGCTCTTCCTGATCAAGTTCTTTCTCTTAGACTTGGTCATCACAGTTGATTTCTTCTCCTCATAAGGATAGTGGCCCTTGGAAGAATCCTCATCTTCACTCTTCTTAGAGGAATTCTTCACTATCACTTCTTCATCATCCTCACTTACAGGATCTATGAGAGGAAGCTCATCTTCACAAGTTCCACATCTAGGAGATCTTACAGACAAGATTGTGTGTGGAGGAGCTATCTCATTTGATCCCAGTCCCTGTCTGTTTTGATAGCACACTTTGTTGTGCAGGATGAGGATATCATGTTCTTGAAGGTCTCTTCTTCAAGAACACTCTTTTTTCTTGCCCTGGCTTTGCTGATCACAAGCTCAGCCTGGCACTCAGTTAGCTTGGTTATGAGATCTTGAATTTGAGTTCTAAAGTCTGTGTGTTCATGTTTTAGAGCTGAAATGGTTTTCTCTAAGTCCTCTATTTTCAGTTTATAATCATTTTCAGACTTTCTAAAATCAGATTTTAAAATGTTTAAGGACTCAAGATCAGATCTCATCTCCAAGTTGTAGGACCTGTATCTATTTACTTTAGCAATGCATTCAGGAGTACAGAGATGTTCCAATACCTTGGCTTCATCATGATCAACCATCAGTGCTTGGTTTGGAGAAGCATCTTCCACCTGAAAACTCCAGTCAAAACCTCCTTCTTCAACAGCAACAACAGCATGTTGCTTAGTCTTCTCAGACTGAGGAGCTTTGTCAGTGTAGTTTGGTCTGGGTTGTGTTTGGCCCCCATTTTCTTTAGGTGCCTTACACTCCCTAGCAAAGTGACCCATAAGGTTGTAGTTGTAACACTTAACTTTGCTTTTATCCAGCCCAAACTTTCCACTGATAGCATTGCTTGGAAATCTTCTTCCTGTTCTCTTGTAGAACTTCTTGGCTCTGTGAGTGAGGAGAGCCATCTGCTGAACTATCTCCATGTATTCCAGGTCATCTGGATGAATACAGTCCAGGTCTTCAAGAGTGAAGAGATAATTCCTACAGCTTTCATCAGTAGACACAAAGGCTTGAGAAGAACTTGTCTCTTGGAATGGACTTCATCGAGTAAAGTTCTCTCTTGGTGTCTCTGGGAGGTGATGAAAGGACCCTTATGTGAGTTGTCAGGGTAGCATATGAGATGATGTTGGGGTTCTATGCTGTCCCTTTCAACTACATGAAGGGCTGAACCCATTTGATTGTTGGAGTTTCCAGATGAACCTTGCATGTTCATTTCCATCTGGTATCCACTGAGAATCCCATACAACTCTGTCAGAGTAAGAGTTTTAAGGTTCTCAGTCCTCTTGATCACCACACAATAGTGTGTCCATTGCCTAGGAAGTGAGGACATGAACTTCCTTACAATGTCCCTGTTCTCAAGAGGTACTCCTCCATCCACTAGGGTATCCACAATCTCAACATACCTGAAGTATTGTTGGTCATGGTTTCACCTGCTTTGAAGGTGAAATTTTCAAACTGCTGCTTCAGAAGATCTTTCTTGTTCCCCTTGGCTTCAGAGGAGCCTTCATACATCAGCTTCAGTGCATCCCACAGCTGTTTAACTGTTTTGCACTTCTTAAAACCTCTGTATACAGAGTTTGGGAGAGCAGTCTGAAGAGCAGTCATGGCCTTCCTATCAATCTCTACTCTTTTCCTATCTTCATCTGAGTAGTTAGCCATATCTTTAGGGATCATACCAGCACCAGTAGCAGAGGGGTGCTGGGTATGAAAGGTCCATTTACATAGATTCCCACATTCTTGAGTCAAGAGACTTGATGAAGCCTTCCATCCTCATGCACCAAGTGTCAAAATCATCAAGAGTGATCAGTGGGGATTTGTTCATGGTTCCAGTCTCATATCAGTCTTTGAGATGGAAGCCATTTGAAGAGTTTAGTTTTTGTGTGTGTGAGGGATCTTAAGATGGTTAGATCTTATATCAAGAACCTGGAAGGCTCTGATACCAATTGCAGGACCGTTTAAGGCTTTAACACAATTACAACACAACGACACAAAAAGAGGAGATTAACTAAACTTTAATCAAACAGTGAACTGGGTTAACCAAAGTGATACAAAGAGCACAAGTAAAGTAAGAGACGAACAAGAGAGTATGGTTTTCAAGAATGCAGTATATTGCTTTCTCTATGTTCTATTACAAGTGTTTCAAAGCATAAGATAAAAAATACAAGAACATGAGATACTTATACTATATCCTACAGCTGGCTATACTTTGAAAGCCAGCTAGATACAATTGACTAGACACACAAACAAAATCAATTGTAGAGTCAAAAGGCAGATTGCCTTTTGACTTGTGACTATGACATGCCATAGCTCACATCCTTATCTATTACAAAAAGGATAAAGTACATAAAGTAGAAAGTATACAGACTCAAGACCTCAATGTACAGTTACCAAAAGCATGGACCTTTTCACCAACTCATGTAAGTTGGTGACTTGGAGAGGTACAGCGGAAAGGTGTCCAGCTTTATAGAAAAGTACATCAGAAAAAGCATGTCTTAAAAGTCTTCGGAAGAAATCTGTCTTCATAACTTGAAGCTTCGGAAGACTTTCTCTTGAGGCTTCTAAAGACTTCATCTTTGGCCTCGGAAGATATTGGTCTTGGCTTCGAAAGATATGGTCTTGGCTCGAAGATATTGGTCTGGCTTCGGAAGATTTTACACTTAGAGTATTTTCTAATGCATTGTGTAAAACTTCCGAAGCATTCTTCACTTCAGTACTTAGTGCATGTTGTGAGACACTTTGGATGTTTTGGTTGCATCAGACTTAAGGAATCCTTCATAGTTGCAGTTACCCGGTTGATGTGAGTTAAAGATGAACAAGATGGATGAGGTCGCGACCGAGGTGAGTCATAAATGTGGAATAGATGAAAACAATCAAATTAACTCGTGGATAGATTCGGAATGATGTCTGTGATGCAAAGCCCCTTGTCAATTCAGTTTAAACACTCGGAAGATGGGTTTCGACTAGTCGCAGCTCGCGATGAAGGTGATGATTGAATGTGATGTTTGCGTTTGTTTCAGTGAATGATTATGTATACGATTAAAGGTAGATAGAGTCGTTCGTGTGTTTTAATGAGTTATTATGGTTTTTAAGGCCGAACGGTTGTGGGGTTAATACTTCGGTTATTCATCGATTAGGATTAGTAACCGACATTTAAGGTGAATAATTGCAAGTTAGGTTCGAATCATGTACACAAAAAGTTTAGAACGGTTTAGAGTCGTTTTTCGAAGGTTCTGGTGAATTTTTAGGACCGCCGGAGGTCGGTCGGCGGTGGCTGGTGACTGGCCGGAGAATCGGGAAGGGACATAGGGGGGGGTTGGGTTTTAATAATTTTCACATTTAGTCCCTGCAGTTTTGTTTATATTTTATGAACAAAACTTGCATTTAAAGTTTTTAAAAAAACAACAATTTACCCCCTAACTTAATTGTTTTAAGTTCTCCTTATTATATAGTATTATTATTATATTATCATACTATTAATTATTATTATTATTTATAAGTTTTACTATTAGCGTTATAGTTATTATTATTATTAGTATTGCTATATAACTAGTACTCCTATTAATATTAATATAATTAATATTATTGATATATTTATATATTATATATATATGTTAACCTTCAATAGAATAAGCACATGAGTTTTTATAATAGTCAATAACGACCCTTACAAGATAAACAAAGTTAACTTTTGTTAACAGAAATATGAAATGTTACAGTCTCCCCAACTTAAAAGAATTTCATCCCGAAATTAAAAGAAATGAAACTATACAAATAAGAATGGGTATCTCTTCTTCATGTGCTCCTCACGTTCCCAGTAAATTCAGCGCCACGTTTATTTTCCCAACGAACCTTGACGATTGGGGTTGTTGTGGTTCTAGTCTTCTTCATTATACGATCCATGATCTACACGTTCTCGACAAAATGTAATGACTCGTCAATCTGAATGTCTTCCAGCGGAACATACAGCTTTCGTCGGCCAAACACTTTCTCAAATTTGGGACGTGGAACACATGATGAATTCCACTAAGGTCGGAAGGTAACTTAGTTTATAAGCCACTTTCCCAATCCTTTTTAGGATTTTGAAAGGTCCTACAAACTTGGAGCAATTTGCCCTTCTTTCAAAGCGAACCACACCTTTCCACGATGAAACCTTAAGAAAAACCATCTCCCCAATTGGAATTCCAATGGCTTACGTCGCTTGTCAGCATAGCTCTTTTGACGACTTCTCGCCACTTCAAGGTTCTTGCGAATAATAGAAACTTTATCGGTCGTCTCTTGTATAAGTTCAGGACCAGTGATGAATTTTTCACCAATGTCGGTCCAACAGATCGGTGAACGACATTTCGACCATAAAGTGCTTCAAACGGTGCCATCTTGATACTCGAGTGGTAACTATTGTTATACGAAAATTCCGCGAGCGGTAGATGCGTATCCCAATCGCCACAAAGTCAAGAACACAAAGACGTAGCAAATCCTCCAAAGTTTGGATCGTTCGCTCAGTTTGACCATCAGTTTAGGATGGTAAGCCGTGCTAGATCTAATTGTGTACCCAAAAGTTCTTGCATAGACGACTAAAAATGTGAAGTGAAACGAGCATCTCGGTCGGATATGATGTGCAGAGGTACCCCATGACGACTTACAATCTCATCAACGTATATACGAGCTAACTTTGATGTCTTGTAAGTGTCACGTATGGGTATAAAATGTGCCGACTTGGTCAATCGGTCAACGATCACCATATGCTATCATGTCCTCGAGAGGTTTGGGGTAGCTTGGTTATGAAGTCCATGGATATGTGTTCCCATTTCCACATAGGAATCTCGGGTTGCTCAAGTAATCCACTTGGACGTTGATGTTCAGCTTTAACCTTCGTACATGTGAGGCACTTAGCTACATAAGTCGCTATGTCTTTCTTCATTCCAGGCCACCAATATTGACCACGTAGGTCCATGTACATCTTATCGGAACCAGGATGAATAGAATAACGAGTTTGATGAGCTTCGTTCATAATAAAGGTACGAATGTTATCGGGATTTGGAATCCAAATGCGATTGGCGAAGTACATCAACCCATTGGGTTTCGTTTCCAATTGGGTTAGAAGATTATGCTCCAATTCATCCTTTATTCTCCTTTCTCGTTGAACCATTTGTTGAGCCTCCAGGATGCTAGACTCGATGTCACTATCTATTCTCAGGTTTTGTAGTAGTACAGTGGTCTCGTTGACATCTAGTCGGATCTCAGTATCGAACTCACCCAAAGTGTCAAACCATTGACGTCGATCGCGAATTTCTTGGAATGAGATCATCTTGTGTGAATCTTTCGGCTTAGTGCATCGGCTACAACGTTTGCTTTACCAGGATGGTAACGAATGTCACAATCATAGTCACTAATCAACTCCACCCAACGACGTTGTCTCATGTTGAGATCTTTTTGATTGAAAACGTGTTGAAGGCTTTTGTGATCGGTGTAGACTATACATTGCGTACCATACAGGTAGTGCCTCCAAATCTTCAAAGCAAATACAACAGCACCAAGCTCGAGATCATGAGTTGTGTAATTCACCTCGTGAACCTTCAATTGCCTCGATGCGTAAGCTATGACCTTCCTCGTTGCATAAGAACACAACCAAGGCCTTGTTTAGATGCATCACAATACACGGTGAAATCGTCGTTTCCATCGGGTAGGGTCAAGATAGGAGCATTGCATAACTTATGCTTTAACGCTTCAAAAGCTTCTTCTTGCTCGGAACCCCACTCGAATGGTTTATTCTTTTGTGTCAAAGTAGTGAGCGGTTTCGCGATCCTCGAGAAATTGGCAATGAATCGCCGATAATAACCAGCAAGACCAAGAAAAGAACGAACTTGGGTAGGAGTAGTAGGAACACACCAATTCTTCACAGCTTCCACCTTTGCAGGTCAACGTGAATTCCTTGGCTATTCACCACGTGTCCTAGAAATTGAACTTCCTCGAGCCAGAAGTCACACTTCGAGAACTTTGCGTACAATTGCTCATTCTTCAACAACTCAAGAACCAATCTCAAATGCAGCTCATGATCGGTGTTGGACTTGGAATAGATAAGTATGTCATCAATGAAGACGATCACAAACTTGTCTAGATAAGGCTTGCATACTCGGTTCATGAGATCCATGAAGACAGCAGGAGCATGGTTAAACCAAAAGGCATCACCATAAACTCATAGTGCCCATAACGAGTACGGAAAGCGGTCTTTGGGATATCATCATCATGGACTCGCAATTGATGATAACAGAACGTAAATCGATCTTCGAGAAAATAGCAGCTCCTTGAAGTTGATCGACAACATCATCAATACGAGGAAGAGGATAACGGTCTTGATGGTAAGTTGTTAAGCTCACGATAATCGATGCACATACGAAACGATCCATCTTTCTTCTTCACGAAAAGAACAGGTGCACCCCAAGGCGAAGAACTAGGACGGATGAAGCCCTTCTCGGATAGCTCTTGAAGTTGACTAGAGAGTTCTTGCATTTCCGATGGTGCAAGCCGATATGGTGACTTAGCCACGGGGTTTGCTCCGGTATCAAGTCGATTTTAAACTCAACTTCACGCACGGGAGGTAAACCACTAAGGTCATCGGGAAATACTTCAGGAAAGTCTCGTACGATAGGGACATCCTTAAGTTCTTTCCCTTTGACTTTCGTGTTGACCACATAAGCAAGAAAGCCATATACTTCTTGCTTAAGCATTTTCGGGCTTGAGTGCAAGACATGAGTTTAAGTCCTTTGGAAGATTTTTCACCGAACACCTTCAAGGTATCACCAGAAGGTAACGGTATACGGATGCACTTCTCGAAACAAATGATCTCAGCATGGTGTTTGGCTAACCAATCCATACCAATGATGACGTCGAAGCTTCCAAGTTTCATAGGAATAAGATCGATAAGAAAATCATGCGTGTCAAGACTTAAGATGCAATCCCGAATAATGACGTCAACGGTGATCGGTTCCCCATCGGCAACTTCAACGGTGGGGGTCTTTATAGTCTCGTATGTGGTTAGCAAGTATGGGTTCAAACTCTAACGAAACAAAACTTTATTGGCTCTAGAATCGAATAGGACATAGGCATAATTTTATTAATAAGGAACATACCTGTTCAATTTTTAAGGTATTTTACGATACAGGTAAAGTATGAAATGAATCGGATCACAAAAGTAAAGGTGAGTTAACATACCATTCACCACATCGTTGTTTGCTTGTGCTTGGTTAGCGTTGATGTTGAAAGCACGTCCCTCGGCTTGTGGAACATTACCCACAGACGAGGGCATTGTGGGCGAAAATGACCAGGTTCCCCACAGTTGTAGCAAACACGGTTTGTGACCACAGCGGCATTGTTAGGTGCACGGTGGCAAGTCGCCACCAAATGACCATATTTACCGCATAAGGTGCAATGCGGCATGGTTGATTCCCGGATGGTGATACCTACACGTGTTGCACATAGCTGAGGACCAGCATAAGCCTAGCCCCAGGAACTTGTGCCACAGGTACAGCCGCAGGTACCAGTTGTTTTTGGGGTTGTTTGGGTGCAGCCACAACATAGTTGCGTTCCGGTGTGAACTTGCGCTTTTTGTTGTTTTTGTTGTTGTAAGACGGTTTAGCTTTGGTCTCCTTAATAGTCTAGTAGCCGTCTTCTCTACCTTCTTTGCACCTTTCACAGACATGGTGCCCGCTGTATATGGTTCTCGGTGAGTTGAGCGGTGATAGTAATGGCTTCTTCCAAGGTGTGGGGTCGGCTACCCACCACAACATCTTGAATTTGGGGTGGTACACCCTTAATGAACTTCTCGATGTTGCGGGGGACAGTGTCGACCATGTGAGGTAGCAATATACTCAACTCATGATGCCTAGTTGAGTAGGCCAAATGATCACCATCGTTTTGCTTTAAATTCCAAAATTCTTCCTCCAACTTTTGCAGTTCGCTTCTCGGGCAGAACTTCATGATAGCGATGTTCTTGAACTCCTCCCAAGTAAGTGCCAGAATAGCATCAGGCCCACGATTTCTTTTCTCGCTATTCCACCAGGTGAGAGCCCTTTGTTGGAACATGCTAGTGGCATAACGAACTTTGAGTGCCTCGGGACACTCACAGTTGACGAAGGTGTTCTCCATGCTCTCGAACCACTCAAGAAGACCAGTGGCTCGTTCTTACCACTAAAACTAGTGGGTTTACATGAGCTAAAGTGCTTGAAAGTACAAGTTTGGTTGCTGCGCCCTTGGTTAGCACTACTTTCCCCATGAATATTGTTGCTAGCGTTGGTCATTAAGGTGCTATTAAGTTCAGCAACCATGGTCGGGATGACAGCAGCCATTTGTCGAGCAATCATGGCGGCTAACTTACGATCGGAACTTCCACTTTTCCATGATGACGAGACATGCTGGAATATACAAAACGAGTTAGATATGAGAATTGGAACAACAAGGATTAATGTTCAACAAGGATAAGGCAAAAGTTGTAAGGCACATGGAATGGTTCCATTTGGTAACGCATTACCATTTGGAAACGTTGACACGTCAAGGTAAGTTGACCCACTCGCCTTAGAAATTTGTGTATGTTGACCATAGTTTATCACTCATTCCAGAAATCCCCAGGTAAGCATAACTAGTCCCATAGGATTTATGCGATATGCTTGCCTTAGCCCGAGGGCCTTTTGCCAGGAAATCCAGAATACAGGTGTCTATGTGTCACACAAATTTCTTAGGTTCATGAATCAAAACCTTGATGAGATTTAACATAGATTAGACATAAGTCTAAAGATTCAACATCATAAGCATAAGTTTCCCATGTGTTGACGAGAATAAAATTAAGAAGTTTCATTGTCGGGGAGAGTCAAAGAGTCAAAGTTAAGTTTAGGAGACAATAACAAAGTTTAAACAATTACAAGGCGAACCTATGCTAAGGCATCAAGTTGCACATAAGTAAGGTATAGCATTATGTAGCATGTAACAATATATGTATTTCCAAGAATATAAATATTCCTATGAGGTTCATGCATAAGCTATAGTCTAGGTCACCATTTCTAATAACCTAAATCCCTATAGTTATGGGCTCTGATACCAATCTGTCACACCCCACCTTGACGGCGGAAACGTCGAGATGTGAGGGTTAAGATTGTTCACAACCACATAACGCTATATCAAAATTTATTATTATTATCATAAGTCTTGAAATGAAATACAATCATAAGTCTCAAACAAGTAAAAGTTCAAACATAACATAACATAATGTAACTTTTTATTTCATTAACTAGGTCCAAGTCCTAGATTATGCATGCTTCAAAGGATCACTTTAAACTTGAGGTTGACCTGAAACATGATAAAAATAGAGTCAACTAAAAATAGTTGGTGAGTTTCCAAGGTTTTCATACATAATATGAAAAAGGTTACAAGTAGCAATTCATGTCATAGGTCATAAGCAAGTAAGGTTATAGAACACATATCGTTACAACCAAACCTGGACTTGATTACAAGTATAAAAGATTGCTAAGTGTATTGGTTCCCATGATGAACAAGCATACGTCATCAGGAGCCGGCAATACCTCGGCTTTAGCACCAAATAGGCTTGTCAGGCTCAAAGATCTAAGACGTCGCCAGGCTAGCAATAGTTAATGATTGTAAACAAACTATGTATCTCATATAATCACTTACAATACACAAATAACCATGACAAAATAATAAGTTGAATTGCATGTGATTTACAAGTCTCAAATGTGTATAGTGTATCATGTATAATCTATCAGGTTTCACCCCAATTAGTGTGAAAATATGAAAAAGGGGCAAGGAAAACTCACTTGTCAAATAAGTATATATGAAGATCAATAAGAATAATATATGTCGTTCCAATAAAACCATCACAAGGCACCTAAATATATAATATTCCAAGATTTAAGTTAATATAAGATTAATGAGTTAACATAACTAGGGTATTAGAATTTGGGATTTTTATAACGTTAATAAATTCTTAAAAAATACCATTTATGAAATTTATAAAATTTTATTTTTAAGGAAATTGATCCTTTGTAAATAACTTGTGATTTTATAAAATTATATTTAAATTCTATAATTATCATGATAAAGTCTAATATTAATTTAATACCTTTAAGTATTATATAACATCTAATTTTTATAAAAAAATTAATTATAACATTTGTAAATAATTTTATATCAAAATATTAAAATGTTTACAAGAATAATTTTTAAGAAATATTTAATTGACTGCAAAAATATTTGAGGTTTATAAGTCATTTTTATAGTTATTATAAATTTTCTATAATTAAATTAAGGCTAAAAAAGGCTTTTAAAAAATATATGAGGGTGCCCGGTTCGAACCCGGACCTCATGTATGTGGGGCATTGTCTTAACCAGTGAACCAGCTTCTAGCCGCGTTAGAAATCGCGTTTTAATTGTTAAATACAAACTTAAACAAAACCCCAAACCTTAAGAACCCTAGAAACATATTCAATCAAATTGAACCCAATATGAACGTTGTAATCGATCGAAAGGTTAGGGCTTTTGATCTCCATATGAAATCGAGTAAGTAGTTGCGTTTAATTACCCGGTTTGATGTTGAGTTGATATGAACAAGATGGATGAAGGTCGCGACCGAGGTTGAGTCAATAAATGTGGAATAGATGAAAACAATCAAATTAACTCAGTGGATAGCTTCGGATGATGTTCTTGATGCAAAGCCCCTTGTCAATTTTAGTTTAAAACACTCGGAAGATAGGTTTCGACTATGTCGCAGCCTCGCGATGAAGGTGATGATTGAATTTGATGTTTGCGTTTGTTTCAGGTGAAATTGATTATTGTATACAATTAAAGGTAGATAGACGTTCGTTCGTGTTGGTTTAATTGAATTATTGGTTTTTAAGGCTCGAACGGCTGTGGGGTTTCATACTTCGGTTATTCACTCAATTAGGATTAGTAACCGACGTTTAAAGGTGAATAATTGCAATGTTTAGGTTCGAATCATGTACACGAAAAGGTTTAGAACGGTTTAGAGTTGTTTTTCGAAGGTTCTGGTGAGTTTTTAGGACCGCCGGAGGTCAGTCGGCGGTGGCCGGTGACTGGCCGGAGAATCGGGGAAGGGAAATAGGGTGGGGGTTGGGTTTTTAATAATTTTCACATTTAGTCCCTGCAGTTTTGTTTTTATAATTTTATGAACAAAACTTGCATTTAAAGTTTTTTAAAAAACCCACATTTACCCCCCCTAACTTAATTGTTTTAAGTTCTCATTATTATTATAGTATTATTTTATTAATATTATCATTATTATTCTATTATTATTATTATTTATAATGTTATTACTATTAGCGTTACAATTATTATTATTATTAGTATTGCTATTATAACTTGTACTCCTATTAATATTAACATAATTAATATTATTTATATATATATATATATATCTATATATATATATATATCTATATATATATATATATATATATATATTTAACCTTCATATAGAATAAGCACATGAGTTTTCATAATAGTCAATAATGACCCTTATAAGAATAAACAAAGATAACTTTTTGTTACCAAATATGAAATGTTACAGTCCCCTACTGAGTCTCCAAGACTCATAGAGTCTGCAATCAGGGCTGCCCCAGAACAGATACTCAGAATGATGAGTTAAGCGCAATCAAGATTAACTATCTGCAGACTAGGAACTATGACATAGATAGTGTCATTTCTCTCCCCTTGGATGAATTGAATGAGTTGGTTGATCTGGAAAGGTCAAGAGAGAAGAAGGAAGCAGAAGATGCAGAACTCCTAGTACAAGTCAAGAAGAGAGAAGAAGAAACAGACTGTACAAAGGTATGTCTACCCTCTCACCAGTTCAAGAAAGTCCTGAACAAGAGGATGTGGTTCAACACAAACCTCAGGTAGATAAGGACGGAGATAGAATCAAGATGATTAACTACCTGAGTGCCACATGCCTCTATCAGGCAGATGCACTCCTTCCCTTACCTTATGACTATATTGAGTTCGAGTACTTAAAACAACGTGAGCTTGAGTTAGTCAGAAAGAAAGACAAACAAAGAAGAGTTGGGAAGAAGCTACAAAATCAAGAGCCATCATCCAAAAGAGCATGAAGAAGTCTACCGATAGGTAGAGGATGATGAGTTTCTTGAAGCTGTATGGATTCTCCGGAAGGAGACTTGGACCCATGTCTCTATCCACTATGGATGAGCATATTAGGATAATCAAGCAAAAGATTAACAGTGGAGAGCTCACTGACTTACACTCCACTCCAAGTTAGGCCCCACCTAAGTGGCGGTTAAGGTTGAACAACCAGACACAACACAACCCGGACCTCCTGCTAATGCTTAGCAAGCTTCATCTTCTGATCCACAACAGGGTCAACCTCCCTCTCTATCTGAACTAGAGAGAGAGGAAGTCCCAATTGAGAAAGACAGTGAAGATCAATCTGGTGCTGCAGGCTAGTCTTCTCAGTTAAAATTGGAAAGAGAAAGTAGCGGATGGCTTCTAAACCAAAGTCTAAGAAGAAGATGAAGCCTCCATCCCCTTCTGAACCTCAGGATGAATCGAAACAGCCTGAGGATGTGCAGCCAGAGGACGCTCAATCAACTCCAACTTCAACAACTCCTTTAGCATCAGGAAGACCCATCTTGTCTTGGACATACACCACAAATCCAGAAAGGTGGGATGTTATTAGCGATCAAGGCATTGAAGACATATATACATGAAAAGATATGTTTCAGTTGCCTCTGCATGACCTCTTTGACATGAGAAGACACTTTGACAGCCTGAAGGATCCTGATCAACTTATGAAGAAAGGAATGGTGATCATCTTAATGAGGACTGTTAACATCTGAAGTTTTCTATGTGTTTTGGTAGCATCAGCCTAGGTTGAGTTTGTAGAGTCTAGTGAAGAGGCTGATACAACCTAAACATCTTTAGTGTTTCCTGCATGCTGCACAAGTGCATTGAAGTAGAATGCTTTGGAAGTTTCACATGTGCAACAGAAGTATTCTAAGTGTGAAATCTTTAAAGCCAAGACCAAAATCTTCCGAAGCAAGAACAACATCTTTCGAAGCCAAAGATGAAGTCTTCCGAAGCCTTAGAGACAAAGTCTTCCGAAGCTTCAAGATCATGAAGACAGATTTCTTTCGAAGACTTTTAGTAACATGCTTTATCTGATGTACTGTTCCATAATCTGGACACCTTTCCGCTGCAACTCTGCAAGTCACCAACTAACATGGTTTGGTAAAAAGGTTCATGCTTTTGGTACCTGTACATTGAGGTCTTGTGTTTGTAACTTTCTACACTATGTACTTTATCCTTTTTGTAATAGATAAGGATGCGAGCTATGGCATGTCATAGTCACAAGTCAAAAGGCAATCTGCCTTTTGACTCTACAATTGATTTTGTGTGTGTCTAGTCAATTGTATCCAGCTGGCTTTCAAAGTATAGCCAGCTGTAGGATGTTGTATAAGTATCTCATGTTCTTGTATCTTTCGAAATATGCTTTTGTAACACATGTAATAGAACATAGGGAAGGCAATGTACTGCATTCTTGAAAACCAACACTTGTGTTCTTTGTGTTCTGTCTCTTATATTATTGTGTTCTTAGTGTCACTACTTCGTTAATCAGTTACTATTTGATCTAAGTTTGGTTTATCTCCTCTTTGTGTTGTTGTGTTGTAACTTATACCCTTCAACGATCCTGCATTTGGTATCAGAGCATTCTAGGCTCTTGATATAAGATCTCACCATCTTAAGATCTCTCACACGCACAAATACTAAACTTTTTGAATGGCAGCCATTTCCAAAACTGATATGGAAACTGGAACCATGAACAAGTCCCCACTGATCACTCTTGATGAGTTTGACACCTGGTGTTTAAGAATGGAACGTTTCATCAGGTCTCTTGATTCAAGAATGTGCGAGTCTATTGAGAATGGACCTTTCATACCCAAAGTCATTACAGCCACAGAACTTGGGAGTTCCTCTGAGAGAATGGACATTGAGGACTCACCATCCTCACTTGCAACTGTGCATTCTCAGCAACCTCCTCTAGTTCACATTGATGTGGACTACACAGACTCCTTCATACAAAGTCTGTTTGAGGATGGGATACCGAGGGCTATGTCACCTTCACCATCCTTCAATCACATCATTGGGTGGAGGTATGACAACAACAGGAAGGCCCTGATCATCATAAGAGTTGAAGGACCGCAAGAAGTTTCAAATTTCAGAAGTTGGACTACTATGAAGGTCTGGATCTAGTCAACATGCCACTTGTCAACACAAGCCAATCAAGACAAGCTGACAGACTGGCTAAAAGAATCCAAGATAGGATCATTGCAGAGTTCAACATAAGAAGGAGACTAAGGCAATCAGGTAATGTCATCGGTCAACTGGATGTTAAGGCAAACCCTAAGATTAGCTTCATAGGGGAAACCTTGACTGAAGGCCCAGTGACAGAACCTGAGAGCCCTTTCTTATCATCTCCGACTGCTGTAGAGATCCATATTCCTTCTAAGACACCTGCTCATGAAGGTGTTTCTCCACCTCTCTCTGGCCTGAGCTCAGATGCTGCAACGAGCAATGAAGGCCAAAGCTCTCTCCACCCTGAGTCACAAAGGTCTGTGAGTGACAAAGGGAAAAGAAAGATGACATCTGAGGAGATTGAGGAGGAGGAGAGAGAGAGGAAAAGGAGGCTAAGGGGAGGAAGGTCCTCTACTGAGTCTCCAAGACTCATGGAGTCTGCAATCAGGGCTGCTCCCAGACCAGATACTCAGAATGATGAGTTAAGGGCATTCAGGATTAACTATCTGCAGACTAGGAACTATGACATAGATAGTGTCATTTCTCTCGCCTTGGATCAATTGAATGAGCTGGTTTTTCTCGAAAGGTCAAGAGAGAAGGAGGCAGAAGATGCAGAACTCCTAGTACAAGTCAAAGAAGAGAGAAGAAGAAAGAGACTGTACAAAGGTATGCCTACCCTCTCACCAGTTCAAGAAAGTCCTGAACAAGAGGATGTGGTTCAACAAGAACCTCAGGTAGATAAGGAAGAAGATAGAACAAGATGATTAACTACTGAGTGCCACAGGCCACTATCAGGCAGATGCACTCCTTCCCTTACCTTACGACTATATTGAGTTTGAGTACTTAAAACAACATGAGCTTGAGTTAGTCAAAGAAAGAAAGACAACAAAGAAGAAGTTGAGGGAAGAAGCTACAAAATCAAGAGCCATCATCCAAAAGAGCATGATGAAGTCTGCTGATAGGCAGAGGATGATGAGCTTCTTGAAGCTGTATGGATTCTCCGGAAGGAGACTTGAACCCATGTCTCTATCCACTATGGATGAGCATATCAGGATAATCAAGCAGAAGATTAAGAGTGGAGAGCTCACTGACTTACATCCACTCCAAGTCAGGCCCCACCTGAAGTGGAGGTTAAGGTGAACAACCAGACACAACACTACCCGGACCTCCTGCTAATGCTCAGCAAGCTTCATCTTCTGATCCACAGCAGGGTCAACCTCCTCTCCATCTGAACCCGAGAGAGAGGAAGTCCAACTGAGAAAGACAGTGAAGATCAATCTGGTGCTGCAGGCCAATCTTCTCAGTTAAAATTTGGAAAGAGAAAGCAGAGGATGGCTTCTAAACCAAAGTCTACGAAGAATAAGCCTGCATCCCCTTGTGAACCTCAGGATGAATCAGAATAGCCTGAGGATGTGCAGCCAGAGGATGCTCAATCAACTCCAACTTCAGTAGCTCCTCTAGCATCAGGAAGACACATCTTGTCTTGGACATACACCACAAATCCAAAAAGGTGGGATGTTAATAGAGATCAAGGCATTAAAGACATTTATACATGGCAAGATATGTTTTAGTTGCCTCTGCATGACCTCTTTGAGATGAGAAGACACTTTGATAGCCTGAAGGATCCTGATCATCTTATGAAGAAAGGAATGGTGATCATCCTAATAAGGACTGTTAACATCTGAAGTTTTCAAAGTGTTTTGGTAGCATCAGCCTAGGGGGAGTTTGTAGAGTCTAATGAAGAGGCTGATGCAACCTAAACATCTTTAGTCTTTCCTGCATGCTGCGCAAGTGCATTGAAGTAGAATGCTTCGGAAGTTTCACATGTGCAACAGAAGTACTCTAAGTGTGAAGTCTTCCGAAGCCTCTGAGACAAAGTCTTCCAAAGCTTCAAGATCATGAAGACAGATTTCTTTCGAAGACTTTTAGTAACATGCTTTATCTGATGTACTGCTCCATAAAGCTGGACACCTTCCGCTGCAACTCTACAAGTCACCAACTAACATGGTTTGGTGAAAAGGTCCATGCTTTTGGTAACTGTACATTGAGGTCTTGTGTCTGTAACTTTCTACTTTATGTACTTTATCCTTTTTGTAATAGATAAGGATGTGAGCTATGGCAGGTCATAGTCACAAGTCAAAAGGCAATCTGCCTTTTGACTCTACAATTGATTTTGTGTGTGTCTAGTCAATTGTATCCAGTGGCTTTCAAGTATAGCCAGCTGTAGGATGTTGTATAAGTATCTCATGTTCTTGTATCTTTCAAAATATGCTTTTGTAACACTTGTAATAGAACATGGAGAAGGAAATATACTGCATTCTTGAAAACCAAACACTTGTGTTCTGTCTCTTATATTACTTGTGTTCTTAGTGTCATTACTTGGTTAATCCAGTTTACTGTTTGATCTAAGTTTGGTTTATCTCCTCTTTGTGTTGTTGTGTCGTAACTTATACCCTTTAACGATCCTGCATTTGGTATCAGAGCATTCGAGGTTCTTGATATAAGATCTCACCATCTTAAGATCCCTCACACGCACAAATACTAAACTTTTCAAATGGCAGCCATTTCCAAAACTGATATGGAAACTGGAACCATGAACAAGTCCCCATTGATCACTCTTGATGAGTTTGACACCTGGTGTTTAAGAATGGAAGGTTTCATCAGGTCTCTTGATTCAAGAATGTGGGAGTCTATACAGAATGGACCGATCATACCCAAAGTCATTACAGCCACAGAACCTAGGAGTTCCTCTAAGAGAATGGACATTGAGGACTCACCATCCTCACTTGCAACTGTGATTCTCAGCAACCTCCTCTAGTTCACATTGATATGGACTACACAGACTCCTTCATACAAAGTCTGTTGAGGATGGGATACCGAGGGCTATGTCACCTTCACCATCATTCAATCACATCTTTGGGTGGAGCTATGAAAACAACAGGAAGGCCTTGATCATCATAAGAGTTCAAGGACCGCAAGAAGTCTTCAAATTTCAGAACTTGGACTACTATGAAGGTCTGGATCTAGTCAACATGCCACTTGTCAACACAAGCCAATCAAGACAAGCTGACAGACTGGCTAAAAGAATCCAAGACAGGATCATTGCAGAGTTCAACCTAAGAAGAAGACTAAGGAAATCAGGTAATGTCATCGGTCAACTGGATGTTGAGGCAGACCCTAAGATTAGCTTCATAGGGGAAACCTTGACTGAAGGCCCAGTGACAGAACCTGAGAGCCCTGTCTCATCATCTCCAACTACTGTAGAGATCCATATTCCTTCTGAGACACCTGCTGGTGAAGGTGCTTCTCAACCTCTTTCTGGCCTGAGCTCAGATGCTGCAACGAGCAATGAAGGCCAAGGCTCTCTCCACCCTGAGTCACAAAGGTCTGTGAGTGACAAAGGGAAAAGAAAGATGACATCTGAGGAGATTGAGGAGGAGGGGAGAGAGAGGAAAAAGAGGCTAAGGGGAGAAAGTTCCTCTACTGAGTCTCCAAGACTCATGGAGTCTGCAATCAGGGCTGCCCCCAGACCAGATACTCAGAATGATGAGTTAAGGGCAGTTAGGATTAGTATCTGCAGACTAAGAACTATGACATAGGTAGTGTCATTTCTCTCGCCTTGGATGAATTGAATGAGCTGGTTGATCTGGAAAGGTTAAGAGAGAAGAAGGAGGCAGAAGATGCAGAACTCTTAGTACAAGTCAAAGAAGAGAGAAGAAGAAAGAGACTGTACAAAGGTATGCCTACCCTCTCACCAGTTCAAGAAAGTCCTGAACAAGAGGATGTGGTTTAACAAGAACCTCAGGTAGATAAGGAAGAAGATAGAATCAAGATGATTAACTACCTGAGTGCCACAGGCCTCTATCAGGCAGATGCACTCCTTCCCTTACCTTATGACTATATTGAGTTTGAGTACTTAAACAATGTGAGCTTGAATTAGTCAAGGAAGAAAGACAACAAAGAAGAAGCTGAGGGAAGAAGCTGCAAAATCAAGAGCCATCATCCAAAAGAGCATGAAGAAGTCTGCTAATAGGCAGAGGATGATGAGCTTCTTGAAGCTGTATGGATTCTCCGGAAACACTATCTCAGAAATATTTGAGTTTGTCGTTCAAAGATAGAGTACAATACATGTGCCATCGTGAGGACATTTGATCCCATGAAGAGGTCTTTGAAGCAAGGCAGACATTCACCATGTGGAAGATAAGTCTTTCAGCATCATGGAAGTGCTTTTTGAGAATGGTTGTAGCACTTAAGTCTCCTTCATACCGTTGTTGATGAAAGACATATCAATGGTGCCTTTCGGGTATTCTATAATACAGGTGGCATGATGCAAATTTAGGGTTTTGCGAATGATGTCAGGGGTGATACCACCTGTTTCTGGTTGACCAACGACTGGAGAGTGATTTGGCTATCATTTTTACCAGTTGTTAAAGAGACGTTGATCGATCAATGATTAACCTGCTCTGATACCATTTGACAGATCAGAGACCACAAGTTTGATGTACAGAATACAGAGCAGCGGAATAAGACTAGAATTAGACAAATTGTAGCAAGCAATCGATACTTGTAAGCATTAAGATCGCATACGGTTATAGGGAGAGAATATGTATTTCTGATTTCTAGGAATGTTTATAGATGTAGAATATTTCTAATCAAATCAATCATTCATTCCATTCAATTACTCATTCCCCATTGATTACAATAGGTTGTCACTCCTTAATAGAGTGCAACAGTCACGCTGTTATCACGGAAAGTGACAACTGGCAGATCCAATACAAAAATAACTAATTCTTAACAAACTACTGAAATGTTCACAACTACTAAGAACATATCAGCATGTTAAGTACAAAATATAAAACTACTGAAATTACAACGACTGAAGAACAAGCTCTTCAGTCGTTTTACAAAACTACTGAAACATAAAAATATAAAACTACTGATATCACAACTACTGAAGAAGTACTCTTCAGCAGTTGTGACAAACTACTGAGGCTTCAGTACTTGATCTTCAGACTTTGACCTTCAGGTGTTTCATCAGCTGATGACTTCAGTAGATATCATCAGCTGATGTCTTCAGTCTTTGTCTTCAGACTTTGTACATCAGTTGTTGATCTTCAGTACTTGTGAACTCTTCAGCTGTTGTACTTCAGTACTTTGGTCTTTCAGCTTCAGCACTTGTGTTCTTCAGCTGTTGTACTTCAGCACTTTGGTTCTTCAGCTGTTAAGGTCTTCAGCACTTGATCTTCAGCTGTTGTAGTCTTCAGCACTTGTCAAACTACTGATGAGGCTTTCAGCAGTTGTTGTGATACCATGTGGGACTTAGAGGTTTTCTGATCTTGGCTCATTGGTTCTTTTGTCCAACAAACTCCCCCTGAACCAATGCAGCCAAAACCTCTAACTTATTTAATCTCCCACTTATTGATGGCAAAATGTTGGTCTTTTTCCTTCTTGATCAGTAGAGAAGATGACCCATGTAAGCTCCGGCCTGGGAAGAAATCTCAAATATTTGTTTGGCAGAGTATGAATGGGAACTCTGTTTTGGGGAACTGGACACAGAGTTGTTATCCCATTCATGAGATTTACTTCCCCATAATGAGTCTGTATGACTCACGAACATAGGCCTCAAGGAGAACAACTTGTTCCTCCTGAGAGAGTTCTTCTGCTCCTCCTTCGAAGAAGAACTCTGGACCATAGTACTCTGATAAGTACTTCATGGTCCTGCCATTTTTCAGCTCCACCGTAGTTACCTCCCTATATACAAATCATCAGGATGGTTGCCTTCAAGGAGTAACTGGAGCTCATTCTTTTGGATGTCTTCAAGCTTTTTATATAACAACCCCTTCTAATCATCTTGTTTTCTAGTAAGGCTTGAGGTGTCTTTTTGCTTGGTGAGCTTTCTTGAATTCATCATGATTTCCCAGGTGAGACTACAACGGCCAACATGATGGTAGACTCTATTGTTTTTCGTACTTGGCCGTTGTATCTGTGGGGATAGTTCTTTTATGGATTCTAGAACTCACCCTGGGGTCTGGCCATACTCTCACTCTCTCCTTCTGATACTGAAAGGTGTGCCTGAGAGTGTACAGCCTTTGAGCATGCCCTTTCATGGCTTGAATAGATGATGACTGAGGAAATTCCTTGTCAACCATCTTCAACAGTTGCTCATCGTGCTGTTTTTGCTGTTCTTCTTCTTCTATCTTGACTCTGACCATTTCCCTTTGAGAGTCAGGTGTGATCATGGGTTGACTTCGGTTTTGGTAGCTTCAGAACAGCAGAGAGTGGCAGACTATCATCTTCATCCTCTTCTTCTTCTTCTTCTCCATCCTCTCACCCTTCTCCTCCTCGGGTACATCACTGGATGATGGTTGGGTGGTGAAGGAATTGGTTTTGAAGAATGAGGATGTTTGGATTTTGGCTTAGAGGTTGGTTGGGAGATTTGAGGGATAGGATCTGTTTGAGTGGGTGGAAGGGAAGGTTGATCTAGCATCCTTTTAGTTAGCTTCGCCTTTGTGAGTTTAGCCATCTCTAACCTTTTACCAGCCCCAGCCTCATCAAGGGCTTCCACAATAATCCCTTTGTTGAATTGCTCAGACAGACAGATTCTGGTGGCTATAGCCAGAATGCTGTCCCTGGTCCATGCGCGGATCTCCATTAATGATCTTCCCAAGTATTTTGCAATAAAGCGGATCATTATTCCAACCTCTCTTTCTCAAGAGCATCATACCTGCCCATCGGGTTTGTATCTCTTGTACTTCTAACCTTCTGATCTCACTATCCAGTGTGGCTGTGTCAAACCCCTGCCTGAAGAGTTGTTCAATTATTTTATCCATGGAGCGGCTGTGTGTGGTGTCAGCTTCTTTGACCAGCTCCTCCAAGGATTTGTCTTCAGCAGTGTGATCATCAGCACTTCTCTTTCGCTTGTACGTGAGCAGAGGTTGCTTTTCTTTTTCCTCCTCTTGGACTTGCTTCTCTTCCTGTTCCTCGGATCTTTTCCTCTTCCTTTCTTTCACTGCAGTCTCTCCCCTTTTTGGTTGCATTGGAGGAAGGGTTTGTACCGCAGAAAGAGTCTTTTGGACAGCAGCATCAACCAAGGGCTGTAATGTGGAGGAAAGCCTCTCATCAAGGGCTTTGATCACTATATCAGTGATTATTGGGGTGATGAGAGGAAGGGAATTTTGGAGTACAGCACCTATTTGCTCAGGAGGGTGCTGTTCCTGAGAAGTAGGGCCTGAAGCAGAGGCAGGTGGGTGATTTGGGGTGGTTCTGTGTTTGGGAAACCTTCAAGGGAAGGTGCCATCTGTGGGTGTATGATGGTGGCAGATGGACTTGCATCCTGAGACATCTTGGCCAGCAGCTCTTTGAGTCTGCTAACCTCATCCTCTAGAATGGTGTTTTGAGCAACTACATCATAGAAGAAGCTCAGGTCATCATCAGTTGATACTGAATCACCTGACCTCCTGCTTAGAGCAGGATTTACATGCACTGGGTGTAGACCAGTTGGTGCATGTGCCCCTTGTGCTTGGTACTGGGGACTTCCAGCCTCAGGACAATGTCCATCATCAGCTGTTGCCTCTAGGGAGGTCTTAGCAATGTTACCAACCTCACTCTGGTCATGTGCTGAGTCAGAGGAGGTGGCAGCCTCACTAGATATTCTAAGCTCCTTGTCTACACCAGGAGATAGAATTGGGAAACCCCTGTGCTGTGGGTTCTCAGGTGCACTGTGTTCCTCCCCCTCAATATTAGAGGTATTCCCAGTAGTAAGTGGTTTCTGGGGAGGGGGTGAGGAGTGCAATTGAGTCAGCACTTGTGCAACTATTAAGTTGGGCTGTGAGGGGCGGTTGTTGTTGGTAAGGGGTTAGAAGCAGTGTGCACCTGGGGTGGATGGTGCTCTTCAATGGCAATCTCCTCAAGTGAGTAAGATCCCAGATAAGTAGGTGCCCCTTGGGTTGCTGCAGGCTCCTGTGGAGAGGAAGCCTGAGCGGCTGTGGCTGGAGGAGTCATTGTATCCACTAGGGGGTTTGGACTAGTGGATATATCCTGCGGTGTGTTGCAGGGGCATCCTCAGGGGACTCAATTCCCTGAGTAGCCATTTTGGGTTTCTGTTGGTGGGTTTGGTGGGGACATTGGATTTGGAGGTGGTGGCTGTGGGTTCCAGCTGCGTGGGTTTTCGCAGCTTGGCAGCCAGTTGAGTGCCGGTCAGAGTTGTGCCGGGAGTATACTTCTGGCAAACAGCCGTAGCAGGGACTCCCAAGCCAACAAGTCCCTCAGCATTAAGCTGGTCTGTAATAATGGCCATTATGAACCGTGGATAAAGTATCCAACGGTTGGCAGTTAGTTTTTGAGCCATATCTTTGAGCTCTGAAAATATTAATTCTGAAAAGTTTAGTGGTTGTTGCTCAAGGATAGAATACATTACCTGCTGCCATTTGGTGGACATTTGATCCCAAGACGACGTCTTAGGGGCCAAACATACATTGACCATGTGAAAAATCAGGCGCTCAGCGTCATTAAATGTTTCTTCATGATGGTGGTGGCACTGAGATCGCCTTGATATCCATGCTGAGCAAATGATAGATCGATGGTGCCCTTCGGATATCCAGCAGGAGAAGTAGCATCACTCAGTTGAAGAATTTTACGGATTGTTGCAGGAGTAATGACTACTTCTTTGTTGTTGACGACTGACCGGAGGGATGTGTGTTGCTCTCCTCAGTTGTAACAGTAACGTTCAACCAAAATTGGTTCAAGGATTCGGCATGTAAGACGGGGTTCAGAAGGAATGCCTTGTTGTATTGGGACTGAACCATAAGATCGATAGCAGTATCGAACTTAGTCCAGATTGGCGATTTTGTGAGGTAGGCAACACAGTTGTGTCGCGGTTTAATTTGCATAGACGCCATGGAGAAGAAGGAAGTTTTGAGAGGAACGTTAGGTTTGAAGAATGAAACATGGAGAGCTCAGGTTAGGGGTATTTATAGGGTACGGGTAAGGAAACGACTGAAGGATGTGGTGTTAGTCATCAGTAGTTTTAAACGACCGTTGACATGGTATTATCCTTTCAGACGTTGAAACAGCTGAAGTCGTGGTGTTAGGCATCAGTAGTTTAGAAAACTACTGAAGACCGTGGTTTTGACTTCAGATGATTGAAACAACTGAGGACATGGTGTTTGTCATCAGTAGTTATGAAACTACTGAAGACAGTGGTTTTGTCATCAGCTGTTGTAAACAACTGAAGACTTGGTATTAGTCATCAGTAGTTATAAAACTACCGAAGACGTGGTTTGGCTTCAGTTGTTTAAAATGAAACAGCAGTTGTACAAACGACTGAAAGAAAGTTCTCTCAGCTGTTTTCGTCAATTCTTAGTTTTCAGCTGTTTCAAACTGTCCTCAACACATTCATCAGTCTTTATGGCTGATTTCAGTTGTTTCATAGGACATCAGTACTTATCTGTTTTTACTGCTTGCAGTAGTTGTAACTGCATCAGTAGTTGTAACTACATCAGTAGTTAGAACAGATGAAGTACTTCAGTACTTGTGAGACATTTAGCCTTCAGTAGTTATAAAAACTACTGAGGTTAAAAGCTCATCAGTACTTATATGTGACATAGGTACTCATGATCATCAGTATGAATTACTAAGATCATCAGTAGTTGTCACCTATTCTAGCTGCAGCATACCAAGCCTTAACACCAGGTTTTGGAAAGTTGAACTATCCAAAGGCTTAGTGAAAATGTCTGCAAGCTCATCAGCACTAGGCACAAACTTAGGATCAATCAGACCTTTTTCAAAACAATCCCTTATAAAATGATGTCTGATCTCTATATGTTTGGTCCTAGAGTGCTGGACTGGATTTTTGACAATGCAAAGAGCTGAAGCACTATCCATTAACAATGGAGTCTTAGTCTCTGTAATGCCATAATCCAAAAGTGGTTTTGAAGCCAGAGTACCTGAGATGTACAGCTTGCAGCAGCAATGTACTCTGCTTCAGCAGTGGATGTAGCAACTGAGGTCTGTTTCTTGCTCTGCCAAGAAATCAAGCAGTTGCCTAGGAATTGACATCCACCAGAAGTTGATTTCCTGGTCAACTTACACCCTGCATAGTCACTGTCAGAAAAAGCAACTAATTTACCAGAATGTCCGGTAGAATACCATAAACCTAGAGATGGAGTGCCTTGCAGATATCTAAAGATCCTCTTGACTGCAATCAGATGAGACTCTTTAGGTGCAGCCTGAAATCTAGCACAAACACATGTAGCAAACATATATCTGGTCTAGAAGCTGTTAAATACATCAAGGACCCAATCATACATCTGTAAAGTGTTTCATCAACCACTTTACCTTTCTGATCTGAGTCCAGTTGTGTGGTGCTGCTCATGGGAGTAGAACAGGGCTTACAGTTTTGTAAATCAAACTTTTGCAAAAGATCTTTTGTATATTTGGACTGATGAATAAAAATTCCATCAGCCTTTTGTTTGATTTGCAACCCCAGAAAGAACTGTAGTTCTCCCATGGCACTCATTTCAAACTTATGTTGCATCAACTTTGTAAAGGCATCACACAACTTTGGATCAGAAGATGCAAAAATGATATCATCTACATAAATTTGAACAAGTAGATTATGCTGCCCAGTTTTCTTAATGAATAAAGTCTTGTCTATGGAGCCTCTAGTGAAATGTTTTCCAGAAGAAAGTTTGATAATGTCTCATACCAGGCTCTGGAGCTTGTTTTAACCCATAAAGAGCTTTATCAAGCTTATACACCCAATTAGGATGTTTATGTCCTCAAAGCCTGGAGGTTGACATACATAAACCTCTTCTTTAACTTTTCCATACAAAAATGCACTTTTGACATCCATTTGAAAGACTTTAAGGTTTTGATAAGCAGCATAAGCTAAAAACAATCGAATTGCTTCCAGTCTGGCTACAGGGGCAAAGGTTTCATCATAATCAATACCTTCTTCTTGTGCAAACCCCTGAACAACCAGTCTGGCCTTGTTCTAACAATAAGCCCATTTTCATCAGTTTTGTTCCTAAACACCCATTTAGTGCCTATTGCACACTTACCTGGAGGTAGAGGAACCAGTTCCCACACTTGCTGTTTCTTGAACTGAAGAAGCTCAAGCTACATGGCATCAACCCATCCATTGTCCTTTAAAGCAATGTGATAATTCTTTGGCTCTTGCTGACTGATGAAGAGAGCATAGAAGCAGAAATTTGACAATTGACTTCTTGTTGATACTCCAGCAGTGATATCACCAATGATTTGAGACATAGGGTGATTCTTCAGATCTTGATACACAATGAGATCTGTGCAAGTGTTTATAGCCGGTTCAGCAGCAACAGATGGTGATGGTGAATCATTTCCTTGAAACCAATCAGTGGATGGTAATTCAAAGAGGTTGAATTCGAAGAAATCTCATCAGCATTTGTTGTGGATGGTGCTACTGGCGCTACAGGAACATCAGGTCTAGCTGAGTCAGGCAGCTGATCACTAAACCTGAGGAGGTGAGTACTGCAATCATCATCATCATTAGCAGTACCACCAGGTGGTGAACTGTTGACAGGAGCAACAGCAGGAGTTTGATAAGGAACATATTGCAGTATGTCCAAATCAAATAACTCCACAGGACTTTGTGGAATCTTGTCCTTTGGAGATTCATTAAACTTAACATGTAGAGTTTCTTCAACCATCTTTGTTCTGCAGTTGAAGACTCTGTATGCCTTGCAAGTATGAATAACCAACAAAGTATCCTGCATCCACCTTAGGATCGAATTTGTGGAGTTGATCCTTTGTGTTGAGAATAAAACAGGGACACCCAAATGCTTTGAAAATGAAATCAGAGGAGCCAAATGATGGAGAACTTCATATGGAGTCTTCATCAACCTCTGATTTACTAAAACTCTATTTTGCACATAACAAGCTGTGTTGACAGCTTCGGCCCAAAAGGTCAATGGCAAACAGAGTCAGCCAGCATGGACCTTGCAGCTTCAATGAGAGTCCTGTTCTTTCTCTCCACTACTCCATTTTGTTCTGGAGTCCTTGGAATGCAGAACTGCCTTTTGATTCCCTTTGAAAGAAAGAAGTCATCAAGTGTATGATTTCGAACTCAGTTCCATTATCACTCCTAATACACTTGACTAGAAGGAATATTGCTTCTCAATGTACAACACAAAGTGGATAATCTTCTGAGCAGCCTCATCCTTTGAATGTAGAAAGAAAGTCCATACAAATCTGGAGTAATCATCCACAATTACCAGACAGTATTTCTTCTTTGCCATGCTCTTACTCTCACAGGACCAAATAGACCATATGCAGTAATTGCAAGCAGGCAGTGGACTTGGACACTTCAATAGGAGGAAATGAGACCTTGTGCTGTTTTCCTTTTAAACAAGCAGTGCAGGTTTCATCACAGTGGAACTCCTTTATTGGTAAGCCTCTGACTAAACTATTATGGCTAAGCTGATTCATGTTTTTGAGATTGACATGACCAAGTCTCCTGTGCCACAGTTTAGATTCTTGAGAAGAGGCTTTGGAAAATAGGCAAGGATTGCCTTTGAGATCTATCTTCTTAGAGAGATCTAAGGCATACACTCTTCCTGTCCTGTTGGCTTTCAGGAGTTGTGATCATCCAACACCTTGTCAATCAAGTGCAAAACTTTGGATGACAGAATCCTACAGTTTTGACTTGTGAAAAGGGCAACATGGCCTTTATCACACATTTGACTGACACTCAAGAGGTTGTACTTGAGATTTTCCACATGATTAACATCATCAAATTTGATTTCTCCATTGGAGACAAAGCCCTTACCGATGATGTAACCCCTAGCATCATTGCCAAAAGAGACAAATCCCTTCTTTCCTTGAGAGTAGTCATGAAGAAGAGAGATGTTCCCAGTCATGTGCATAGATCCCCCACTGTCTACATACCAGATGCTACTTTGACATGTTGAAGAACCCTGCAATAATAAACAATCAGTTAGTTTTAGAGACCCAAACCTTTTTGGTTTTGGGCCTGGTCTCATCAATAGATGGTAAACTAACATGTTTATTTGTAACAACAGCCTGAGAAGAAGAAGATGTTAGAAAGGAGTCCTTTGGCTTAGACCTCCTTTTCTGTGGTTTCACATAGGAGAATCTAGTTGGTTAACTCTACCCAACAGATGTTGTACCATCATCACCAGCTGTGTCTGATTTTGTGATAAAGCTTTCAGCTCATCAGACACATTACTAGTGGAGTTAGATAAGGTCCTATGTTGCACCTTCTTATTTTGAGCATCCTCAGCTGTCACCTGTTTAACTCCTTCCTTTTGGATTTCTTTAAGGACTTAAGGGTTACAGGATTTGATGTTGCTGAAACAAATGTGGTCTCAAACTCAGTTTTCATTTTTACCATTTTCTCATTAATTTCTTCTTTTTGTTTGAGTTTGGAACCTCTTTTGTACCAACAATCATCTGTAAGATGTTGAACAAACCACATACTTCACATGGTTTCTTCTTCATCTTAGGTTGATCATCAACTAAAGATGGTGAAGCAACAGAAGACTTGTTTTTCAATGCTTTGGAGCATTGGTTGCTTTCTTGACACCTCTTTAGTAGTCTTCAAACTCTTTCTACTGCCAGTTTTCTTCTCTTCAGTACTGACAGCAGTTGAAGTTTGAACTTCAGATGTTAAATCCTGCTCTCCAGTCCTTTCAGGACCTTCAGGATTAACTCCTGAGTTGATCAACTTATTGATCATGTGAATGTCAGCATTTGGACCATCAACATCAGCTGATAGGTTCAAAGAGGGCTTGATGCTGACTGCTACTTCTGATTGTGCTGTATCAGAAGGTAGATCACATGATGTGATGGATTGGTTATCACTCTCACCATCAGATTCTACCTCTGCTCTTGGGGTAAAATCTGTAGGTGGAGCAGTGTGATTGTAGCCAATTCCAACTTCACATTTGAAGCAGATTGCTTACTAAGAAGCATTTCAAACCCTTTGCATGATTGTACCCATCTATCACACTCGACCTGGGTAACTGCAAGGGTTTCTTTGAGATCTTTGTACTTCTCTAGAAGTACATCTTTTCTAGCCTTATCATCAATTATTTGGCAATTCATTTTATAACCTCATCATTTTATCTTTGAGCACAAACTCAAACTCAGCTTTTTTTTGGAAATTATTTGTTCTAGCTCAATGTTCTTATTAAATAAAGCTACATTGCTTCTCTAATGGAAGCAAATGCTGCTATGCATTGTTCAGAACATAATTTGGCTTTTGCCTCAGAGGATACCTGTGATACCTGAGGTGTAGAGGCATTGGAAGATGAAGTATCAGCAGACTCCAAAGCCATAAGAGCTAGATTTCCAAAGGGACTGTCACCACCATGTTGTCCAGCACCTGAGAACAGTTGATCATGACCAGACAAGTCATCTGGTAAACTGCTCCAGTCAACAACTCCTGGGGTGAAAGCTGTGTTGTTGAGATGAGGTTGTTGATGAGATAGGGAAGGCTGAGGTTCTGGTAATGCATGAGGTTGTGGTGTCATAGGAACTTGAACTTGATTTGACTGTGGCATGTAATAACAAGGGTACTGATATGGCATTTGACCCTGAGGAACAAAATATGCCGGAGAGTTGTTGGGAGATGATGACTAGATGTGACAGGATGTTGCCCTCTGTGTTGTTGACTATTGCCAGGACAAGTCACAAAGGGTGCAGTAGAGTTAGATCCAGTTGATCTACACTCTCTTGCAAAGTGTCCAAGCCGTTGGCATTCGTGACACCTCAACTTGCTCTTGTCAAAACCAACTTTGGTTTTGCCAGAGAGTCCTGGGAATTTTCTTCCAGTTCTTTTGTAGAACTTCTGAGATCTGATATTTATCAAGGCCATTTGGCTCAAAATATCCATCTCTTCTAAGTCATCATCAGCAATCCCCTTGAGATCATCCATGATGAAACATAGATTGTCATTATTACACCCAGTAAACGGACCATCAACACTTACAAATGCCGAATCAGAAGTGCTTGAAGAGAAATTAATATGCTCTTCATACTGGCATTCAGATGAAACATATTCTGACTCATGACCCACCAAGGCAGTGTTGCCTTGTATAAAGTCTCAGTGAGCTTTCCAGATGAAGACAGCTTCTCTTCTGTTCTATCTCTCTCTCAAAAGTGAGCAATTTCCCATGGAGTTGGGTTGAGAGATAGTTTGTCCAAACTTGCACTGGAGCGTAGGACAATAGTATATGTGTCCCATCTCTCAGGCAGTGATCTGAGAAATCTGTTTTCATCTGAATATTGGTGTATTGAAGTTTGACCATTTTTAGTTCAGAGATCAAACAAGAAAACCGCTCATATTGTTGAGTCAGTGTCTCACCCTTTCTATGAGAGAATGTCTCATATTGTTGGGCAAGAATTTCTCTATTATTTGCCAAGACCTCATCTGTTCCTCCAAATTGTTCTTTCAAAGCAATCCAGAGGTCATGGGCAGTTTCATGATGCATTAGCCCAGAATAGATTTCTTGGGCAATGCCATGGCCAGAATTCCATGGGCTTTTGCATCAATCTCAAGCAACTTCTTATCCTCATCTGAGTATTGCTCCCTCCTCTTCGGAACCATTTGATTGGTTTCCGGTTTATTAACCATAGGCTTGTGTGGACCATGTACCACTGATGTCCAACACCTTGCGCTGTTAACAGACAGGTGATGAGCATACGTCTTTGCCATATGTTATACTCATTCCTAACCAGCATAGGTGGCTTGGTTGAGGAACCAGTATTGTGAGGATCATTGGAAGGAGTGGTCATTTTCAATTCAAAAACAGTTTAGTTCAAGTTTTAAAAAGTTTTAGACGAACCACAACAAACTCAATGAGAACCAAGAAAAAGATCTCAGGATGAATGAGCAGAAATGCAGAAAATTCAATCTCTATAACCGTTTCTTGCAAAAACAAAAGCTAATTCAATCAAACTTAGATCTTGAATAGCATTTTCAATGATCAATTATTAGATCGATCAATGATTAACCTGCTCTGATACCATTTGACAGGATCAGAGACCACAAGTTTGATGTATCAGAATACAGAGCAGCGGAATACAGACTAGAATTAGACAAATTGTAGCAAGCAATCGATACTTGTAAGCATTAGATCGCATACGGTTATAGGGAGAGAATATGTATTCTGATTTCTAGGAATGTTTATAGATGTAGAATATTTCTAATCAAATCAATCATTCATTCCATTCAATTACTCATTCCCCATTGATTACAATAGGTTGTCACTCCTTATATAGAGTGCAACAGTCACTGCTGTTATCACGGAAAGTGACAACTGGCAGATCCAATACAAAAATACTAATTCTTAACAAACTACTGAAATGTTCACAACTACTGAGAACATATCAGCATGTTAAGTACAAAATATAAAACTACTGAAATTACAACGACTGAAGAACAAGCTCTTCAGTCGTTTTACAAAACTACTGAAACATAAAAATATAAAACTACTGATATCACAACTACTGAAGAAGTACTCTTCAGCAGTTGTGACAAACTACTGAGGCTTCAGTACTTGATCTTCAGACTTTGACTTCAGGTGTTTCATCAGCTGATGACTTCAGTAGATATCATCAGCTGATGTCTTTAGTCTTTGTCTTCAGACTTTGTACATCAGTTGTTGATCTTCAGTACTTGTGAACTCTTCAGCTGTTGTACTTCAGTACTTTGGTCTTTCAGCTTCAGCACTTGTGTTCTCAGCTGTTGTACTTCAGCACTTGGTTCTTCAGCTGTTAAGGTCTTCAGCACTTGATCTTCAGCTGTTGTAGTCTTCAGCACTTGTCAAACTACTGATGAGGCTTTCAGCAGTTGTTGTGATACCATGTGGGACTTAGAGGTTTTCTGATCTTGGCTCATTGGTTCTTTTGGTCCAACAGACTTGGTTTGGTCATCAGTAGTATGAAACTACTGAAAACTTGGTTTGGCTTCAGGTGTAGGAAACAACTGAGGACTTGGTGTTCGTCATCAGTAGTTGTGAAACTACTGAAGACATGGTTTTGTCATCAGTTGTTTAAGGTGAAACAGGAGTTTGTGGAAACGTTGAAAAAAAATTCTCATCAGTAGTTTTCGTCAATTCTTAGCTTTTTAGCTGTTTCATACTGTCCTCAACACTTACTCATCAGACTTTTTAGCTGTTTTCAGTTGGTTTCATAGGATATCAGTACTTATCTGTTTTTACTGACATCAGTAGTTATAACTACATCAGTAGTTAACTGCATCAGTTTCTTTAACAGAAAGTACAATACTTTTAAGTAATTTAGTCTTCATAGTTATGAAACCAACTGAGAAAAAACTTATCTACTTATTTGTGACATGTTTACTAATGGTCATCAGTACTTGTTTACTAGATCATCAGTAGTTGTCACTTATTCTAGCTGCAGCATACCAAGCCTTAACACAAGGTTTTGGAAAGTTGAACTGTCCAAAGGCTTAGTAAATATATCTGCAAGCTCATCAGCACTTGGCACAAACTTGGATCAATCAGACCTTTTTCAAAACAATCCCTAAAAAATGGTGTCTGATCTCTATATGTTTGGTCCTAGAAGCTGGACTGGATTCTTGACAATACACAGAGCTGAAGCACTATCCATTAACAATGGAGTCTTAGTCTCTGTAATGCCATAATCCAATAATTGGTTTGAAGCCAGAGTACTTGAGATACAACTTGTAGCAACAATGTACTCTGCTTCAGCAGTGACGTAGCAACAGATGTTTGTTTCTTACTCTGCCAAGAAATCAAACAGTTGCCTAGGAATTGACATCCACCAGAAGTTGACTTTCTGGTTAACTTACACCCTGCATAGTCACTATCAGAAAAAGCAACTATTTGCAAGAGTGTCCAGTGGAATACCAAAGACCTAGAGATTGTGTACCTTGCAGATATCTAAAGATCCTCTTGACTGCAATCAAATGAGACTCTTTAGGAGCACCTGAAATCTAGCACAAACACAAGTTGCAAACATATATCTGGTCTAGAAGCTGTTAAGTACATCAAGGACCCAATCATACATCTGTAAAGTGTTTCATCAACAGCTTTACCTTTCTGATCTACATCCAGTTATGTGGTGTTGCACATGGGAGTAGAACAGGCTTACAGTTTTGTAAATCAAACTTATTCAAAAGATTTTTTGTATATTTTGACTGATGAATGAAGGTTCCATTAGCCTTTTGTTTGATTTGCAAGCCTAGAAAGAACCGTAATTCTCCCATTGCACTCATTTCAGACTTTTGTTTCATTAACTTGTAAAATCATCACACAACTGGGGATCAGAGGATGCAAAAATTATATCATCAACATAAATTTGAACAAGTAGCTTATGCTGATCCACTTTCTTAATAAACAAAGTTTTATCTATGGAGCCTCTAGTGAAATTATTTTGAAGAAGAAAATTTGAAAGTGTTTCATACCAGGCTCTAGGAGCTTGCTTCAACCCATAAGAGCCTTATCAAGTTTATACACCCAATCAGGATGTTTATTGTCCTCAAAACCTGGTGGTTGACCCACATAAACCTCTTCTTTTATTTTTCCATATAAAAAAGCACTTTTGACATCCATTTGAAAAACTTTAAGATTTTGGAATGTAGCATAGGCTAAGAACAATCTAATTGCCTCCAGTCTGGCTACAGGGGCAAAGGTTTCATCATATCAATACCTTCTTCTTGTGAAAACCCCTGTACAACCAGTCAAGCCTTGTTCTTGACAATAAGCCCACTTACATCAGTTTTATTCCTAAACACCCACTTAGTGCCTATTTCACACTTACCTGGGGGTAGAGGAACCAGTTCCCACACTTGTTGCTTTTTGAACTGAATAGCTCAAGCTGCATGGCTTCAACCCATCCATTGTCTCTTAAAGCAACATGATAGTTCTTTGGCTCTAGCTGACTGATGAAGAGAGCATAGAAGCAGGGTTTTGTGGAATTTTATCCTTAGGAGATTCATTGAACTTCACATGCAAGGTTTCTTCAACTATCTTTGTTCTGCAGTTGAAGACTTTGTAAGCCTGCATGTGGATGAATATCCTACAAAATACCCTGCATCCACCTTAGGATCAAATTTGTGGAGTTGATCCTTTGTGTTGAGAATGAAACAAGGACACCCAAAGGCTTTGAAGAATGAAATTAGAGGAGCCAAATGATGTAGAACTTCATATGGAGTCTTCATCAACCTTTGATTTACTAAAACTCTATTCTGCACATAGCAAGCTGTGTTGACAGCTTCAGCCCAAAAGGTCAATGGCAAACCAGAGTCAGCCAACATGGACCTTGTAGCTTCAATTAGGGTCCTGTTCTTTCTCTCCACTACTCCATTTTGTTCTGGAGTCCTTGGGATGCTAAACTGCCTCTTGATTCACTTTGAGAGATAAAAATCATCAAGTGTATGGTTTCTGAATTCTGTTCCATTATCACTCCTTATACACTTAACTGATAGGGAATACTGTTTCTCAACATACAACACAAAGTTTATAATCGTCTGAGTAACCTCATCCTTTGAATGCAAGAAGAAAGTCCATACAAATCTGGAGTAATCATCCACAATTACCAGACAGTATTTCTTCTTTGCCATGCTCATCACTCTCACAGGACCAAATAGATCCATGTGCAGTAACTACAAGCAGGCAGTGGACTTAGGTTCTTAATAGGAGGGAATGAGACTTTGTGCTGTTTTCCTTTCAAACAAGCAGTGCAGGTTTCATCACAGTGGAACTCCTTTATTGGTAGACCTCTCACTAAACTATTGTGGATCAGCTGATTCATGTTTTTGAGATTTACATGACCCAGCCTTCTGTGCCACAGTTTAGATTCCTGAGGAGAGGCTTTGGAGAACATGCAAGGATGACCCTTCAAATCAATCTTCTTTGACAAATCCAGGGCATATACTCTTCCAATCCTATTGGCCTTCAGGAGAGTATGTTCATCCAATACCTTGTCAATCAGCCTCAGAACTATGGAAGACAGAATCCTGCAGTTCTGGCTTGTGAAAAGTGCAAAATGCCCTTTATCACACATCTGACTGACACTCAGTAGATTATACTTGAGATTCTCCACATGGTTAACATCATCAAATCTGATTTCTCCATTAGACACATATCCTTTCCCGATGATGTAACCCTTAGCATCATTTCCAAATGAAACAAATCCCTTCTTTCCTTGAGAGTAGTCATTAAAAAGAGACCTGCTCCCTGTCATATGCATAGAGCCTCCACTGTCTACATACCAGATGCTTCTTTGGCATGCTGAAGAACCCTGCATTCATCACAAGGAACTAGTTAGGTTTTGAAACCCAAACCTTTGTGGTTTTGGGTCTGTTTTTATCAACAGATTTAACCATAACTTGTTTCTCATGATTAACATCTGATGAAGGTGGAGATGGTGTTGAAATGGATTCCTTGGATTTGGGGTTGGAATACCTTTTCAGTGGTTTGATCACAGGTGCATCTAGTTGGTTAACTCTCCCCAACAAATGCTGAACCATCATAACAAGTTGTGTTTGATTTGTAGCTAAAGCTTTCAGCTCTTGTGATACATCAGTACTTGTTTTTGATGAGTTCTTGTGGCCCACCATTTCCTCCTTGAAATTCACAGACTTAGTCTGATTTTTATCATGAGGAACACTATCAGCTGTTTTATGATAAACCCTATCCTTCTTTTTGGATTTAGGTGAAGCCTTGGGTTTATCAATTTGGGATGACTGTGGTACAAACTTGGTCTCAAACTCATTTTTCATTTCATCCATCTGCATTTTAATGAGCTTATCTCTGTTGAGTTTGGAACCCTTTTTGTACTAACATTCATCAGAAAGATGATTGAATTTACCATATATGTCACATGGCTTATTCTTCATCTTGGATTGATCAACTGCTGAAATGGAAACTACTAAAGGTGTGATCTTCAATAGTTTCCTCCTTTCAGTACTTGTGTTAAGTGCAGAAGGATTTGTAATAACTGAAGACTTGTTCTTCAGCTGTTCTCTATCCGTCCTGAAAGACCGTATGATAGATTCCTCAACAGTTGTTAATCCTTTTATTTTAGTTGATTTGAAATGCTTTTCAGATGTTATGACTTGCCCTTCAGTACATGAGGTACTTTGAGGGACAACATCTGAAGTACTCAGCTTCATGTGCTTATCAGTAGTTAACCCATCAGGCAATTGATTTGTTGAGGTATCAACATTGATTTCATCTTCTGATTTTGGGTGATCTCTTGAGGATGATACACATGATGATGTGGTTTGGAAATTACTTTCACCTTCAGGTTTTACTATTGATTTTGGAGTAAAATCTGTAGGTGGTGCAATGTGATTGTAACCTATTCCAAACTTCACATTCGAAGCTGTTTGCTTGCTGAGAAGCATTTCAATCCCTTGCAGGATGATACCCAGCGGTCACACTCAACTTGGGTAGCTGCAAGTGTTTCTTTGAGATCTCTGTGGATCTCAAGAATAACCTCAACCTTAGCCTTTTCATCATTTAATTGGCATTTAAGCTTATAAATCTCATCATCTTTATCTTTAAGTACAAACTCATACTCAGCTTTTCTTTTGAAAAGGGTTTGCTCAAGCTCAAGATTTTGATTTATTAAAGCTACATTTGCCTCTCTAATAGAGATAAATGCAACTATGCAAGATTCAGAACATAGCTTGGTCTTAGCCTCAGAGGATACCTGGGTTACCTGTGATGAAGATGCATTGGAACATGAACCCTCAGTAGACTCAGGGCCATGAGAGCAAGATTCCCAAAAGGATGTTCACCACCATGTTGACCATCACTAGCAAATAATTGCTCATTACCAGAAAGATCATCTGGTAAACTGCTCCAGTCAACAGCCCCAGGGGTGAAGAAGTTGTGATGAGGTTGTGATTGAGATGGTTGAGGCTCAGGTAAGGCTTGAGGTTGTTGTGCAATAGGAACTTGAGCTTGATTGGCTGTGGCATGTAATAGTAGGGATATGGATATGGCATTGGACCCTGAGGGACAAAATATGCAGGAGATAGAGGTTGTGAGTGATGACTAGAACTAGCAGGATGTTGCTCTCTGTTTTGTAAACTATTGCTTGAAAAAGTCACAAAGGGTGCAGAAGAGTTAGATCCAATTGATCTACACTCTCTTGCAAAGTGCCCAAGCTTGTGGCATTTGTGACACCTCAACTTACTCTTGTCAAAACCAACTTTGGTTTTGCCAGAGAGTCCTGGAAATTTCCTACCAGTTCTCTTGTAGAACTTTTGAGATCTGATATTAATCAAGGCCATTTGGCTCAGAATATCCATCTCTTCTAAGTCATCATCAGCAATACTTTCAAATCATCCATAATGAAGCACAAATTGTCACTATTACAGCCTGATTGACTATCAACACTAACAAATGCATGATCAGAACTGTTTGAAGAGAAATCTATATGCTCATCATAAAGGCTTTTTGATGCAGCATATTCTGACTCATGACCAACCAAGGCAGTGTTCCCTGGTATAAAGTCATTAGTAAGCTTTCCTGATGATGCCAGTTTCCTTTTCTGCTCTATCTCTCTTTCAAATGTAAGCAGTTTCCTATGGAGTTGGGTGAGAGATAGGCTATCCAGATTTGCACTAGAGCGTAGGACAATGGTATATGTGTCCCATCTCTCAGGCAGTGATCCGAGGAATCTGTTGTTCATCTGGCTATTAGTGTATTCATGTTTGACCATTTTCAGCTCAAAGATCAAACAGGAAAGACGCTCAAACTGTTGAGTCAGTGTCTCACCCTTCCTATGAGAGAATGTGTCATATTGTTGGGCAAGGATTTCTCTGTTGTTTGCTAAGACGTCATTTGTTCAACCAAATTGTTCTTTCAATGCATTCCAGAGTTCATGAGCAGTTTCATGATGCATAAGCCCAGAATAGATTTCATTCGGCAGTGCCATGGCCAGAATTCCATGGGCTTTAGCATCAATCTCAAATAGTTTTCGATCCTCATCTGAGTATTGTTCCTTCTTCTTCGGAACCATTTGGTTGGTTTCCGGATTGTTCACCATAGGCTTGTGTGGACCATGTACCACAGATGTCCAACAACCTAAACTGTTAACAGACAGGTGATGGAGCATTCTTCGTTGCCATATGTTATACTCAGTCCTAACCAGCATCGGAGGCTTGGTTGAGGAGCCAGTATTGTGAGGGTCATTATAAGGAGTAGTCATTCTTAGATTCAATCAAATTCACTAAGTTTTAACCGATTTAGCGCAAAACACAACAAACTCAATACGAACCAAGAGAAATCTCAAAGCAAATAACCGAAAGCAGCAGAAATTCAATCTCTATAACCAATTCTTGCAATATGCTAATTCGATCAAACTTAGATATTGCAATAGCAGTTTCAATGATCAATTGTTAGATCGATCAATGATTAACCAGCTCTGATACCATTTGTTAGGATCAATGATTTAAGTTTGATTGATTAGAGTAGATTGCAGCAGAATTCGAACAATAAATTAGACAATTTAGCAAGAACTGAATTGATATTCAATGGAATAGTACACGGTTATAGAGAGAGAGAGAATCCCGCAAAAGGAATATTTCATTCAAATGCTTTCGTGGGGGCTGAAAGTCACACGTTACAATTCGGTCAACATTCCTTATATAAGGAATGTGACGTCTGCTGATGTCACTTGATAGTGACATCTAACAGAATTATACAAACAACTGAAACTATGCAAACTACTAAGAATGTTCTTAACAACTGATCACATCTCAGAGAATGCTAAGTACAAGAACATAAAACTACTGAACTAAAACTACTGAAACTATAAACTATTGAAAGGTAAATAACAAGTACTGAAAAGGAAAACCATCACAACTACTGAAGTTAATAACTTCAGCTGTTGTGACAACTACTGAAGTTAATAACTTCAGCTGTTGTGACAACTACTGATCACTCTGGTCTTCAGTCTTTTTCTTCAGTCTTTGTCTTCAGTCTTTGTTCTTCAGACTTTTATTTCAGGCGTTTTCTTCAGCTGATAGCTTCAGACTTTGTCTTTAGTACTTTACTTTCAGACTGTCTTCAGTAGAAATCTTCAGATATTGTCTTCAGACTTTGTCTTCACACCTTGTAATCAGTTGATGTCTTCAGCTGTTGTGATCTTCTTCAGCAGTTGTAATGTCTGTGGGACTTGGAGGTTTTTCTGATCAGGCTCATTGGTTCTTTTGGTCCAACAAACTCCCCCTGAACCAATGCAGCCAAAACCTCTAAGTTTATTGATGATCCCACTTATTCTTTGGCAGAAACACCATCTTGATCAGCTTCAGAGGTAATCATGTAAGCACAAGCCGGGAAAAGGTTTCTGATCTTTTGATTGGCTAAGTGTGGAAGGGAACTCTGTCTTGGGGAAACTGGACACAGAGTCTTGTCCCAACCATGAAACCTAATTTCCATTGATGAGTCTGTAAGACTCTCTTGCATAGGCCTCAAGGAGAACAACTTGTTCCTCCTTGGTGAGTTCTTCTGCTTCTCCCTCAAAGAAGAACTCAGGGCCATAATATTCAGACAGATACCTTACTGTCTTCCATTCTTCAACTCAACAGTTGTGATCTCTCTGTATGCGAATTCATCTGGATGAGAGCCTTCTAACAACAACTGGAGTTCACTCTTTTGAAGATCTTCAAGTCTCTTGTATAACAGCCCCTTCTTGATCATTTTGTTCTCAAGTAGAGATTGAGGGGTGTCTTTGAGTTGTGTGCTCTCTTGAATTCTTCTATAATCTCCCAGGGTGAGACTACCATAGCCAACATAATTGCAGCATTCAAAGTCTTTTTCACTTGGCCATGATATCTACTTGGTATGTTCTTCTTGTGTATTCTGGAACTTACCCTGGGATCTGGCCAAATCCTCACTCTTTCTCTTTGATGTTGGAATGTATGCCTAAGAGTGTACAGCCTCAGAGCTTGTTTCTTCATTGCTTGAATGGATGAGGACTGAGGGAAGTCATTGTCAACCATTTTGAGAAATTGCTTATCATGTTGCGTCTGCTGTTCTACTTCTTCAATCTTCACTTTCACCATTTGCATTTGCAAGTTAGGTGTGATCATCTATGACTTCTGGGCTCAGGTGTTTTAAGTTTGAGAACAACAGAGATTGGCAGACTGTCTTCATTCTCATCCTCTTCTTCTTCTTCTTCTACCCTCAACACCCTTCTCCTCCTTCTGGGTATATCACTGGGTGTGGTTTGAGATGGTTTTTAGGGTAATGGAATTGGTTTTGTGGGTTGAGTTGTGGGTGGTTTTGGTTTAGGGATAGAATTGGTAGATTTTAGAGATGATTGCTTTGAGGGTTGTTTTTGAGTGGGAGTATGAGAAGGCTGATCTAGCAATTTAATGGTGAGTTTGGCTTTTGAGAGCTTTGCCATCTCAGTTCTCTTCCCAACACCTGCTTCATCTAGTGCTTCGATGATCAACCCTTTGTTGTAGCTTCCAGCAGAATAGATTTTCTTGGTTATCTCCAAGATACTGTCTCTGGACCAAGACTTCATCTCTATCAATGATCTTCCTAGATATTTGGCAATAAACCTGATCATAATCTCCAACCTTTCCCTGTCCATCACACTGTAACTAGCCCATCTTGCTTGAATTTCATTTATCTCCAGCCTTCTGATCTCAACATCTAAGGTGGCTGTGTCATGACCCTGTCTGAAGAGCTGATCTATTATTTTGTCCATAGATCTGCTGTGAGCTTCATCAGCTTCTTTGACTAGATCCTCTAAGGACTTTTCTCCATCAGACTTTGACTCAGCACTTCTCTTCCTTTTGTAAGTGATCAGCTGATCTTTCGGCTCTTTGTCTACGCTCAGATCTTGCACTGTGATCAGCTGTTTCTCTGAGATCAATTCTTGTTCTTTCTCCAACTCCTTTTCTTTTTCTGGTTCTTTCTCATCTTCTACTCTCTTCCTTTTCCTTTCTTTCACTGCCTTAGACTTAGTAGTCTCCCCCTTCTGGTGCATTAGGATCAGGGGCTTGAAAGGCAGAAAGTGACTTGTGAATAGGATCATCAAGGAGTGTTTGTAGATTTGAGGAGATCCTCTCATCAATGGCTTTATATACTATCTCAGTGATGATGGGAGTGATGAGAGGTAAGGAGCTTTGAAAGGTTGCAACCATCTGCTCAGAGGGGTTCTGTCCCTGAGAGGTGGTGCCAAAAGCAGTGGCTGGTGGCTTAGTTAAGTGTTTTGGCTATGTGTTGGTGAACCTTCAAATGAAGGTGCCATCTATGGTTTATTGGGGCAGATGGACTTTTATCCTGAGACATTTTGGCTAGCAGTTCTTTGAGTCTGCTCACCTCAGTCTCTAGGATTGTGTTATGGGCTAAGACATCAAAGAAAAAGCCCAGGTCATCATCAGTCTTTGCTGAATCATCTGACCTCTGATTAAATCAGGATGTACATGCCCTGAGTGTAGATCAGTATATGCATGTGCCCCTTGTTCTTGGTTCTGGGGACTTCCTGCCTTTGGACTTTGTCCTTCATTGGCAGTTGCCTCTGGTGAGGTCTTATATATGTTACCAACTTCATCCTGTTCATTTGCTGAATCAGTAGAAGTGGCAGCCTGACCAGATGTTCTAACCTCTCTTCTACACTTGGAGATTGAACACTATAACCCCTGTACTATGGGTTATCAGCAGCATTTTGGTCCTCCTCCTCAATCGTTGAGGTATTCCCAGTGTTAATTGGTTTCTGGGGAGGGGGTGAGGAATGCAGCTGACTTAGCACTTTAGCAACTATTAGGGTTGGGCTTTGAGGGGCTGTTGCATTTGGAGATTGGTCAGAAGCAGATTGCACCCGGGGTGAGAGATGTTCTTCAATGGTAACCGTCTCAACTGAGATAGGTTCCAGTAATATGGTATCCCCAAATTTGGTTGCAACAGGATCCTGTGGAGAGGATACCTGTGTGGTTTCAGCTGGTTGAGTCTCTGACATGACTGGGAGGTTAGAACCAGTATGTGTTTCATGTATTGGTGGTACAAGGGCATCCTCAGGGGACTCATCTCCCTGAGTAGCCTTTTTGGGCTTTTGGGGTTTGGGTTTGGTGGGGACTTTGGATCTGGAGGTGGAGGCTGTGGGTTCCCTCTGCTTGGGTTTGAGCAGCCGGGCAACCCCTTTGAGAGTAGGGTCAGAGTTATGCCTGGAGTATACCTCAGCTAAGACAGCTGGAGCAGGGACTCCAAGACCAACAAGGCCTTTAGATTTTAATTGATTTAAAATTACGACCATTAGAAACCTGGGATATAGTAGCCATCTGTTTGTCACATGTTTCTGAGCTAGATTGTTAAGTTCCAGAATACAGAAGAAGAACATACCAAGTAGATATCATGGACAAGTGAAAAAGACTTTGAATGCTGCAATTATGTTGGCTATGGTAGTCTCACCCTGGGAGATTATAGAAGAATTCAAGAGAGTACACAACTCAAAGACAACCCTTCAATCTCTACTTGAGAACAAAATGATCAAGAAGGGGTTATTATACAAGAGACTTGAAGATCTTCAAAAGAGTGAACTCCAGTTGTTGCTAGAAGGCTCTCATCCAGATGAATTCGCATACAGAGAGATCACAACTGTTGAGTTGAAGAATGGGAAGACAGTAAGGTATCTGTCTGAATATTATGGCCCTGAGTTCTTCTTTGAGGGAGAAGCCGAAGAACTCACTAAGGAGGAACAAGTTATTCTCCTTGAGGCCTATGCAAGAGAGTCTTACAGACTCATCAATGGGAATTAGGTTTCATGGTTGGGACAAGACTCTGTGTCCAGTTTCCCCAAGACAGAGTTCCCTTCCACACTTAGCCAATCAAAAGATCAAAAACCTTTTCCCGGCCTGTGCTTACATGATTACCTCTGAAGCTAATCAAGAGGGTGTTTCTGCAAAAGAATAAGTGGGAACATCAATAAACTTAGAAGTTTTGGCTGCATTGGTTCAGGGGGAGTTTGTTGGACCAAAAGAACCAATGAGCCTGATCAGAAAAACCTCCAAGTCCCACAGACATTACAACTGCTAAAGAAGATCACAACAGCTGAAGACATCAGCTGATTACAAGGTCTGAAGACAAAGCCTGAAGACAAGATCTGAAGATTTCTACTGAAGACAAAGTCTGAAAGTAAAGTACTGAAGACATAGTCTGAAGCTATCAGCTGACGACAACGTCTGAAATAAAAGTCTGAAGAACAAAGATTGAAGATAAAGACTGAAGACCAGAGTGATCAGTAGTTGTCACAACAACTAAAGTTATTAACTTCAGTAGTTGTAATGGTTTTCCTTTTCAGTACTTGTAATTTACCTTTCAGTAGTTTATAGTTTCAGTAGTTTTAGTTCAGTAGTTTTATGTTCTTGTATTTAGCATTCTCTGAGATGTACTTGTAATTCTCAGTAGTTTGCATAGTTTCAGTTGTTTGTATAATTTTGTTAGATGTCACTATCAAGTGACATCAGCAGACGTCACATTCCTTATATAAGGAATGTTGACCTAATTGTAACGTGTGACTTTCAGCCACCACGAAAGCATTGGAATGAAATATTCCTTTTGCAGAGTCCTCTCTCTCTATAACCGTGTACTATTCCATTGAATATCAATTGATTTCTTGCTAAATTGTCTAATTCATTGTTCGAATTCCGCTGCAATCTACTCTAATTAATCAAACTTAAATCACTGATCCTAACAGAGACTTGGACCCATGTCTCTATCCACTATGGATGAGCATATCAGGGTAATCAAGGAGAAGATTAAGAGTGGAGAGCTCACTGACTTACACTCCACTCCAAGTCAGGCCCCACCTGAAGTGGAGGTTAAGGTTGAACAACCAGACACAACACAACCCGGACCTCCTGCTAATGCTCAGCAAGCTTCATCTTCTGATCCATAGCAGGGTCAACCTCCCTCTCCATCTGAACTTGAGAGAGAAGAAGTCCCAACTGAGAAAGACAGTGAAGATCAATCTGGTGCTGCAGGCCAGTCTTCTCAGTTAAAATTTGGAAAGAGAAAGAAGAGGATGGCTTCTAAACCAAAGTCTAAGAAGAAGAAGAAGCCTGCATCCCCTTCTGAACCTTAGGATGAATCAGAACAGCCTGAGGATGTGCAGCCAGAGGATGCTCAATCAACTCCAACTTCAATAGCTCCTCTAGCATCAGGAAGACCCATCTTGTCTTGGACATACACCACAAATCCAGAAAGGTGGGATGTTATTAGAGATCAAGGCATTGAAGACATTTATACATGGCAAGATATGTTTCAGTTGCCTCTGCATGACCTCTTTGACATGAGAAGACACTTTGACAGCCTGAAGGATCCTAATCATCTTATGAAGAAAGGAATGGTGATCATCCTAATGAGGACTGTTAACATCTGAAGTTTTCTAAGTGTTTCGGTAGCATCAGCCTAGGGGGAGTTTGTAGAGTCTAATGAAGAGGCCGATGCAACCTAAACATCTTTAGTCTTTCCTGCATGCTGCACAAGTGCATTAAAGTAGAATGCTTCGGAAGTTTCAAATGTGCAACAGAAGTACTCTAAGTGTGAAATCTTCCGAAGCCAAGACCAAAATCTTCCGAATCCAAGACCAACATCTTCCGAAGCCAAAGATGAAGTCTTCCGAAGCCTCAGAAACAAAGTCTTCTGAAGCTTAAGATCATGAAGACAGATTTCTTTCGAAGACTTTTAGTAACATGCTTTATCTGATGTGCTGTTCCATAAAGTTGGACACCTTTCCGCTGGAACTCTACAAGTCACCAACTAACATGGTTTGGTGAAAAGGTCCATGCTTTTGGTAACTGTACATTGAGGTCTTGTGTCTGTAACTTTCTACTTTATGTACTTTATCCTTTTTGTAATAGATAAGGATGCGAGCTATGGCATGTCATAGTCACAAGTCAAAAGGTAATCTACCTTTTGACTCTACAATTGATTTTGTGTGTGTCTAGTCAATTGTATCCAGCTGGCTTTCAAAGTATAGCCAGCTATAGGATGTTGTATAAGTATCTCATGTTCTTGTATCTTTCAAAATATGCTTTTGTAACACTTGTAATAGAACATAGAGAAGGCAATATACTGCATCCTTGAAAACCAAACACTTGTGTTCTTTGTGTTCAGTCTCTTATATTACTTGTGTTCTTAGTGTCACTACTTGGTTAATTCAGTTTACTGTTTGATCTAAGTTTGGTTTATCTCCTCTTTGTGTTGTTGTGTTTTAACTTATACCCTTTAACGATCCTGCATTAGGTATCAGAGCATTCGAGGCTCTTGATATAAGATCTCACCATCTTAAGATCCCTCACACGCACAAATACTAAACTTTTCAAATGGCAGCCATTTCCAAAACTGATATGGAAACTGGAACCATGAACAAGTCCCCACTGATCGCTCTTGATGAGTTTGAAACCTGGTGTTTAAGAATGGAAGGTTTCATCAGGTCTCTTGATTCAAGAATGTGGGAGTCTATTCAGAATGGACCTATCATACCCAAAGTCGTTACAGCCACAGAACCTAGGAGTTCCTTTGAGAGAACGGACATTGAGGACTCACCATCGTCACTTGCAACTGTGCATTCTCAGCAACCTCCTCTAGTTCACATTGATGTGGACTACACAGACTCCTTCATACAGAGTCTGTTTGAGGATGGGATACCAAGGGCTATGTCACCTTCACCATCCTTCAATCACATCATTGGATGGAGGTATGACAACAACAGGAAGGCCCTCATTATCATAAGAGTTCAAGGATGGCAAGAAGTCTTCAAATTTCAGAACTTGGACTACTATGAAGGTCTGGATCTAGTCAACATGCCACTTGTCAACACAAGCCAATAAAGACAAGCTGACAAACTGGCTAAAAGAATCCAAGACTGGATCATTGCAGAGTTCAGCCTAAGAAGGAGACTAAGGCAATCAGGCAATGTCATCGGTTAACTGGATGTTGAGGCAGACCCTAAGATTAGCTTCATAAGGGAAACCCTGACTAAAGGTCCAGTGACAGAACCTGAGAGCCTTGTCTCATCATTTCCAACTGTTGTAGAGATCCATATTCCTTCTAAGACGCCTGCTGGTGAAGGTGCTTCTCAACCTCTCTCTGGCCTGAGCTCAGATGCTGCAACGAGCAATAAAGGCCAAAGCTCTCTCCACCCTGAGTCACAAAGGTCTGTGAGTGACAAAAGGAAAAGAAAGATGACATCTGAGGAGATTGAGGAGTAGGAGAGAGAGAGAGGAAAAGGAGGCTAAGGGGAAAAAGTTCCTCTACTGAGTCTCCAAGACTCATGGATTCTGCAATCAGGGCTGCCCCCACACCAGATACTCAGAATGATGAGTTAAGGGTAGTCAGGATTAACTATCTGCAGACTAGGAACTATGAAATAGAAAGTGTCATTTCTCTCGCCTTGGATGAATTGAATGAGCTGGTTGATCTGGAAAGGTCAAGAGAGAAGAAGGAGGCAGAAGATGCAGAACTCCTAGTACAAGTCAAAGAAGAGAGAAGAAGAAAGAGACTGTACAAAGGTATGCCTACCCTCTCACCAGTTCAAGAAAGTCCTGAACAAGAGGATGTGGTTCAACAAGAACCTCAGGTAGATAAGGAAGAAATAGAATCAAGATGATTAACTACCTGAGTGCCACAGGCCTCTATCAGGCAGATGCACTCCTTCCCTGAGGTTATGACTATATTGAGTTTGAGTACTTAAAACAACGTGAGCTTGAGTTAGTCAAGGAAAGAAAGACAACAAAGAAGAAGCTGAGGGAAGAAGCTGCAAAATCAAGAGCCATCATCCAAAACAGCATGAAGAAGTCTGCTGATAGGCAAAGGATGATGAGCTTCTTGAAGCTGTATGGATTCTCTGGAAGGAGACTTGGACCCATGTCTCTATCCACTATGGATGAGCATATCAGGGTAATCAAGCAGAAGATTAAGAGTGGAGAGCTCACTGACTAACACTCCACTCCAAGTCAGGCCCCACCTGAAATGGAGGTTAAGGTTGAACAACCAGACACAACACAACCCGGACCTCCTGCTAATGCTCACCAAGCTTCATCTTCTGATACATAGCAGGGTCAACCTCTCTCTCCATCTGAACCTAAGAGAGAGGAAGTCCCAACTGAGAAAGACAGTGAAGATCAATCTGGTGCTGCAGGCCAGACTTCTCAGTTAAAATTGGAAAGAGAAAGAAGAGGATGGCTTCTAAACCAAAGTCTAAGAAGAAGAAGAAGCCTGCATCCCCTTCTGAACCTCAGGATGAATCAGAACAGCCTAAGGATGTGCAGCCAGAGGATGCTCAATCAACTGCAACTTCAGTAGCTCCTCTAGCATCAGGAAGACCCATCTTGTCTTGGACATACACCACAAATCCAGAAAGGTGGGATGTTATTAGAGATCAAGGCATTAAAAACATTTATACTTGGCAAGATATGTTTCAGTTGCCTCTGCATGACCTTTTTGACATGAGAAGACACTTTGATAGCCTGAAGGATCCTGATCATCTTATGCAGAAAGGAATGGTGATCATCCTAATGAGGACTATTAACATCTGAAGTTTTCTAAGTGTTTTGGTAGTATCAGCCTAGGGGAGTTTGTAGAGTCTAATGAAGAGGCTGATGCAACCTAAACATCTTTAATCTTTCCTGCATGCTGCACAAGTGCATTGAAGTAGAATGCTTCGGAAGTTTCACATGTGCAATAGAAGTACTCTAAGTGTGAAATCTTCCAAAGCCAAGACCAAAATCTTCCGAATCCAAGACCAACATCTTCCGAAGCCAAAGATGAAGTCTTCCGAAGCCTCAGAGACAAAGTCTTCTCAAGCTTTAAGATCATGAAGACAGATTTCTTTCGAAGACTTTTAGTAACATGCTTTATCTGATGTGCTGTTCCATAAAGCTGGACACCTTTCCGCTGCAACTCTGCAAGTCACCAACTAACATGGTTTGGTGAAAAGGTCCATGCTTTTGGTAACTGTACATTGAGGTCTTGTGTCTGTAACTTTCTACTTTATGTACTTTATCCTTTTTGTAATAGATAAGGATGCGAGCTATGGCATGTCATAGTCACAAGTCAAAAGGCAATCTGCCTTTTGACTCTACAATTGATTTTGTGTGTGTCTAGTCAATTGTATCCAGCTGGCTTTCAAAGTATAGCCAGCTATAGGATGTTGTATAAGTATCTTATGTTCTTGTATCTTTCGAAATATGCTTTTGTAACACTTGTAATAGAACATAGAGAAGGCAATATACTGCATCCTTGAAAACTAAACACTTGTGTTCTTTGTGTTCAGTCTCTATATTACTTGTGTTCTTAGTGTCACTACTTGATTAATCCAGTTTACTGTTTGATCTAAGTTTGGTTTATCTCCTCTTTGTGTTGTTGTGTTTTAACTTATACCCTTTAATGATCCTGCATTTGGTATCAGAGCATTCGAGGCTCTTGATATAAGATCTCACCATCTTAAGATCCCTCACACGCACAAATACTAAACTTTTCAAATGGCAGCCATTTCCAAAACTGATATGGAAACTGGAACCATGAACAAGTCCCTATTGATCGCTCTTGATGAGTTTGACACCTGGTGTTTAAGAATGGAAGGTTTCATCAGGTCTCTTGATTCAAGAATGTGGGAGTCTATTCAGAATGGACCTATCATACCCAAAGTCATTACAGCCACAGAACCTAGGAGTTCCTTTGAGAGAATGGACATTTAGGACTCACCATCCTCACTTGCAACTGTGCATTCTCAGCAACCTCCTCTAGTTCACATTGATGTGGACTACACAGACTCCTTCATACAGAGTCTGTTTGAGGATGGGATACCAAGGGCTATGTCACCTTCACCATCCTTCAATCACATCATTAGGTGGAGGTATGACAACAACAGGAAGGCCCTTATCATCATAAGAGTTCAAGGATGGCAAGAAGTCTTCAAATTTCAGAACTTGGACTACTAAGAAGGTCTGGATCTAGTCAACATGCCACTTGTCAACACAATCCAATCAAGACAAGTTGACAGACTGGCTAAAAGAATCCAAGACAGGATCATTGCAGAGTTCAGCCTAACAAGGAGACTAAGGCAATCAGGCAATGTCATCGGTTAACTGGATGTTGAGGCAGACCCAGTGACAGAACCTGAGAGCCCTGTCTCATCATCTCCAACTGTTGTAGAGATCCATATTCCTTCTAAGACACCTGCTGGTGACGGTGCTTCTCAACCTCTCTCTAGCCTAAGCTTAGATGTTGCAACGAGCAATGAAGGCCAAAGCTCTCTCCATCCTGAGTCACAAAGGTCTGTGAGTGACAAAGGGAAAAGAAAGATGACATCTGAGGAGATCGAGGAGGAGGAGAGAGAGAGGAAAAGGAGGCTAAGGGGAGAAAGTTCCTTTACTGAGTCTCCAAGACTCATGGAGTCTGCAATCAGGGCTGCCCCCAGTCCAGATACTCAGAATGATGAGTTAAGGGCAGTCATGATTAACTATCTACAGACTAGGAACTATGACATAGATAGTGTCATTTCTCTCGCCTTGGATGAATTGAATGAGCTGGTTGATCTGGAAAGATCAAGAGAGAAGAAGGAGGCAGAAGATGCAGAACTCCTAGTACAAGTCAAAGAAAAGAGAAGAAGAAAGAGACTGTACAAAGGTACGCCTACCCTCTCACCAGTTCAAGAAAGTCTTGAACAAGATGATGTGGTTCAACAAGAACCTCAGGTAGATAAGGAGAAAGATAGAATCAAGATGATTAACTACCTGAGTGCCATAGGCCTCTATCAGGCAGATGCACTCCTTCCCTTACCTTATGACTATATTGAGTTTGAGTACTTAAAACAACGTGAGCTTGAGTTAGTCAAGGAAAGAAAGACAACAAAGAAGAAGCTGAGGGAAGAAGCTGCAAAATCAAGAGCCATCATCCAAAAGAGCATGAAGAAGTCTGCTAATAGGCAGAGGATGATAAGCTTCTTGAAGCTGTATGGATTCTCCGGAAGGAGACTTGGACCCATGTCTCTATCCACTATGGATGAGCATATCAGGGTAATCATGCAGAAGATTAAGAGTGGAGAGCTCACTAACTTACACTCCACTCCAAGTCAGGCCCCACCTGAAGTGGAGGTTAAGGTTGAACAACCAAACACAACACAACCCGGACCTCCTGCTAATGCTCAGCAAGCTTCATCTTCTGATACATAGCAGGGTCAACCTCCCTCTCCATCTGAACTTGAGAGAGAGGAAGTCCCAACTGAGAAAGACAGTGAAGATCAATTTGGTGCTGCAGGACAGTCTTCTCAGTTAAAATTTGGAAAGAGAAAGAAGAGGATGGCTTCTAAACCAAAGTCTAAAAAGAAGAAGAAGCCTGCATCCCCTTCTGAACCTCAGGAAGAATCAGAACAGCATGAGGATGTGTAGCCAGAGGATGCTCAATCAACTCCAACTTCAGTAGCTCCTCTAGCATCAAGAAGACCCATCTTGTCTTGGACATACACCACAAATCCAGAAAGGTGGGATGTTATTAGAGATCAAGGCATTGAAGACATTTATACATGGCAAGATATGTTTCAGTTGCCTCTGCATGACCTCTTTGACATGAGAAGACACTTTGACAGCCTGAAGGATCTTGATCATCTTATGAAGAAAGGAATGGTGATCATCCTAATGAGGACTGTTAATATCTGAAGTTTTCTAAGTGTTTTGGTAGCATCAGCCTAGGGAGAGTTTGTAGAGTCTAATGAAGAGGCTGATGCAACCTAAACATCTTTAGTCTTTCCTGCATGCTGCACAAGTGCATTGAGGTAGAATGCTTCGGAAGTTTCACATATGCAACAGAAGTACTCTAAGTGTGAAATCTTCCGAAGCCAAGACCAAAATCTTTCTAAGCCAAGACCAACATCTTCCGAAGCTAAAGATGAAGTCTTCCGGAGCCTCAAAGACAAAGTCTTCCGAAGCTTCAAGATCATGAAGACAGATTTCTTCCAAAGTCTTTTAGTAACATGCTTTATCTGATGTACGGTTCCATAAAGCTGGACACCTTTCCGTTGCAACTTTACAAGTCCCCAACTAACATGGTTTGGTTAAAAGGTCCATGCTTTTGGTAACTATACATTAAGGTCTTGTGTCTGTAACTTTCTACTTTATGTACTTTATCCTTTTTGTAATGGATAAGGATGTGAGCTATGGCATGTCATAGTCACAAGTCAAAAGGCAATCTGCCTTTTGACTCTACAATTGATTTTGTGTGTGTCTAGTCAATTGTGTCCAGCTGGCTTTCAAAGTATATTCAGCTGTAGGATGTTGTATAAGTAGCTCATGTTCTTATATCTTTCGAAATATGCTTTTGTAACACTTGTAATAGAACATAGAGAAGGCAATATACTACATTCTTGAAAACCAAACACTTGTGTTGTTTGTGTTATGTCTTTTATATTACTTGTGTTCTTAGTGTCACTACTTGGTTAATTCAGTTTACTGTTTGATCTAAGTTTGGTTTATCTTCTCTTTGTGTTGTTGTGTTGTAACTTATACCCTTCAACGATCCTGCAATTCATCATCAAAAGTCAACTTACATCATCCCCGGAAACATTTCAATTCAAAGCGTACATTTAACATTTTCCCCAAAATTCAGAAAATAATTCTAAGTCTTAGGCGCATGCCCTTCTGGGCGCATGACCTTTTGGGTGTGTGGGGAAAAACACTTAGTCGCATGGAAAGTTTGGCGCATGGGCCACTGTTCGGGCGCATGGGCCATTGTTCAGGCGCATGGGCCACTGTTCAGGCGCATGAGCCAACACTTAGTCATTCTTGCAAAATTCTAGGCGCATGAGCAGTATGCAGACGCATGAGTACTTAGGCACATGGGCAATGTAGGAGTTTGGAACACTTAGCCAAATTCAACCTATCCTAGGCGCATGACCACTATTGGGGCGCATGAGCTTTGGGCGCATAGGAAAAAACACTTAGGCGAATGGGAAAAAATACTTAGGTGCATGGATAGTTGGGCACATATGCCACTGTTCAGGCCCATAAGCAACTAACTTACCATAATTCATCAAAATTCACACCCAAATTCAATTCCAACACAATCGTTCTGTTAGGATCGTTTACGTATGGAGTACTAACTGATTCTGCGCGTAGACCAACTCAAATAGTGTGGAATCCTATTTGATTGGTGATCCAATCAGGGATAACACAGTTCAGATCAATCTAACGATTAATGTGATGGTAAGAATGATTAGAACACGATCAACTGTGATCTATGAACTTGGAACAGGTTTTCTTGAGTCTCTGGGTGGCTAGGGTACAATTTTGTGCGTAGGTATTCAAATTGTTGCGTTTTTTCATGAATTAAGTGGTATTTATAGGTTAGGGTCTTCCAATCAACGACTGAACCATTAGCCTGGTTGAGTCATTCGACTGAATCATGCAATTGATCAATCCGCACGACTGAAGGTCCAGTCGTGCGACTGAGTCAATCTTATGTGTCAATCGGGTGACTGATCCACTCACCTGGTTCAGTCGTGTGACTAATCCAGTCACCTGGTTCAGTCGTGCGACTGGTCCATTAGCATGAAGTATTCATGCGTATGGTCCATTAGCATGGTCCATATACGATCAAGTTTGAACATGTTTCTCAATCATTATTGACTAAGAATTATGTACAACAACCACAAACCTATATAGTTAGTTCACTATAAGTTATCACACAATAAAAAATGAAATATTAAACATTATAAGCTTAAACTACAAATTATATTTCATTCATACCCATTTAATTACATATATGTAAGACATGATAGACATTTTACATTAAGCTCCTAAACTAGGTACATATGTATCAACAAGTTCTAACATCCTAAGCATCATAACAAGAACCAAACATCATCACAACATCAAGGGCAACCAAATTCATAACCCATCCGTATTCATACACACATAAACTACGGGTATAAAACCCACTTCCATAAAAGCATTCCCATATGTAGTTCCAGCCCCAAAATCAGTTAATACATGTAAAAAGGGGGTTCTAGAACTCACCTTAGAAGCCTTTGGGTATGACTTCCTTCAAACCCATTTGCAATTGAGTTCAAACACCTAAAACCCATCAAAACACAAACCCGAACACACATAAACACACACAAGTATGTAACCGAGGCATGGGCGAGTCAAGATCAAGCCAAAACAAAGAATTATTACTTTGAATTCAGTCTTCTTCTTCTTCTTCTCTCTCAAACCGAAGCTTCTTCGCTTATCTCTCTAAATCTGGTTGAAAAGTGGATGTGCAGCCACATGGGCGGCCATACCACCTTTTGTACCAACTTTTGAACTTTCTTGTCCTTTTGACAAATTTAACCCCTTAACTTGAGTTAAATTGTGTTTATTTTTTTTTCTTCACTTTTATTCTATCTTTTGTAACACCTGGTTATTTCCTAAAAAGAAAAGAAAGAATAATAGATGAAGAATAAAAGAAAGAAAAAGCAATAACACCCAAGTAGAGGGATTAAAAGCGTAAAAAGGACAAAAATCTTTGAAAAGTTGGTGTAAAGGTGGGCATGGCTGCCCACCCTCTTTTCACATCACTCTCATTCGGACTTTAGAGAGAGAAAGACAAGAGGAGAGTAGAAACTCTCGGTTTGAAGAAGAAGAAGAAGAAGAAGAAGAAGTGAATGAATTCAAGGTAAGGATTCGTGGTTTTAAGTGTTTATGACGGGTTTTATCCTGGTTACATGCTTATGTGCTTATGTGTTTGTGTATGTGCTCGGGTGTGTGTGTGTGTTGATGTTGTTTTTAGGTGTTTGACCTCATTGCAAGCGGGTTAGAAAGGAAGAAACACCCAAGTTACATCAGTGACTTCTAGACCCCGGTTTTTACTTGTTTAAACTATCTTTGGGGCTGAAAATGTATTAAATGATTTTACAAAGCTTATGTATGTTTACCCATATGTAATGTGCATGTTGGATGTTGGTTCTGAATGCTTATAGGTTGTTCATGTTTAGAATAGCCACGTTAAGCTTAGAGCAGATGGCTTTGATGATTGGGTTTGAAAACATACTAGAAACATGTCACACAGAAGATCCATGCGCGTAGATAAAGCTCATAAGCCTGAAAATGCCTTAGAAGGAATTAAGTGTAATTCATTCGCCTAAACAGTAGCCCATGCGCCTAAGATTGCCTTAAAAATGTTTAAGTACAGCTCATGCGCCTGAACAGTGGTCCATGTGCCTAGAATATTTGTTGGATGACTAAATGTAGGGCCATGCGCCCTAATAGTGTTCATGCGCCCAAGTGGCCGATGCACCTAAGTGTTCATACGCCTGAATAGTACCCATGCGCCTAGAATTGGGCTGGAATTGACTAAATGTCCAGACGTCCAGGATTCCCCATGCGCCTAAGCACTCATGTGCCTGCATAGTGCCCATGCGCCTGAAAGTTGCCTATGAGCCTAAGTGTTCCCCATGCGCCTGCATAGTGTCCATTCGCCTGCATAGTGCCCATGCGCCTAAGGACTTAGAATATTTTTCTGATTTTTGGGGAAAAAGTGTAATGTAGGCTTTGACTTGGGAGATTCCCGGGGGCTATGTAAGTTGACCTTTTGATGTCATTTATGTTGTGATAATGTGATGTATGATGTGATGTATGATATGTTTATGTTCCTTATTACGATGTATGATTATTTGTGGCTTTACGTGTGATGTTAATGAACGAATGAATTATTATGTAACATAAAGTGAAAGATTAAGGAAAGAGGAACATGAAGTAAAAATACATGCATTAATGAGTAATGAAAGTAGAGATAGTCTTGCAAGCATGGCATGTACATCAGGATCTTTCTTTGTGATTGACCATTTGCATAGAACTATTGCTGCATACCTTAGGTACTGTGACCATGAGCTACGATGCACCGTTATAGAAGGTCTATGATAGGCCTAGGTCCAGAACCACGAACAGAAAGGTATTGCATAGTAAACCTAAATCTTACCCTAGGTACCATGACCATGAAGTGCGATGCACCGTTATAGAAGGTCTATGATAGGCCTAGGTCCAGTACCATGAATAGAAGGGAATGGTTTATGGTTATCAGAAAGGAATAGTAAAGCATGAAAGATTAAAGAAGATAGTGATGATATTATCTGTATGTACGTACGAACATGAATGAATAAAAAGTATAGTATGATTTTGAAAGAAAGTAAAGAACGGTTTTACGAAAGAAAAGTATATTTTATTTCTAAAACTAGAACTTACTCAGCAACACAGACTTTTATACATTTTCAGTTGGCACGTAAATTTTGCTGGGGATGGCACGAGGCGGCTACTCAGCTCTTTTGGGTGGCATTCTTTTGTTAATGTTTTTGCATTGTAATGCGAACGAATGATGTTTTGAAATGAACGGTTGTATTAACTTGCAAAAACATTTGTAATGATATGAAAAGTTATATTGTATTTATGTTTCCGCTGAAATATTTTCATAAGGAAAATGTAATTATAATGTTTTATTTGCAATGAATGACCAACTGTTAGGTCTCCGGGAACGGGGCCTTAAAAGTTGTTATCAGAGCCAGAGTTTAAGTGAAATGGGTAAATTTTCAAAATAAACCTTAAGTTAAGCTGAGAATGGGACAAAATGGGAATGGGATGCCAATCTGAGTAGCTGCGTGCCATCAGGTATTTTCGTAATGTTAACCGGTTTATGTGCGTATGGTATGTGGTTATGTGCTCTTAGTAGGTTAGATACTGATTAAGTCAGGATAGGAGATGCTTGGGGTATGAAGAGTAAAGTAAGTGGCTAATCACAATTGGCCACTGTAATTAGGGACTTACTATACTTGACATAAACTGAGTTATTACCTTGAATGACCGCGTTAGTGTTTGAATCTTATAGTGTGCTTTTAGAGGATGGATGGTGGTAGATCTTCTAATGCCTCTCGTGGTGGGAGTCACGGTGCTGCTCCGCGACCCAAGAGAGGGAGACCCAGAGTCAAGAAAGTGGTTCATGAAGAACTAGAGACCCCTCATCCGGAGGGAGGCGATGAGAGCGCCAATCTGAGAGCCTCGGTAAAGGAGGCTGTGGTGGAAGAGGTTCACCAGGTCATGCAGACGATTCTACCATCTGTGGTGACCGAAGTGATCAAGGCAGTAAGGGATAGGGAAAGAAAGAAGAGGAACAGGTCCTCAGGGGGACGAGAACAACCAGAGCCAGAAACGGTTCTCTCTGATGATGAGGAGGAAGAAGAGGAGCCTGCGCCGGAGGCGACTAGAGGCTGTAACTGTGGGGCGTTTATGAGATGCAAGCCCCCTACTTTCGATGGAAACGGCACTGCTTTAGCTGCTCATCGGTAGGTGAGGGAAATGGAGGTCGTTCTCGATATCAGCGAGTGCCAGGAAGACCAAAAGGTGAAGTTCGCTACCCACTCTTTTGTGGATTCGGCTTTGTGCTGGTGGGACAACATTGTCCAAGCCGAGGGTAGCAGGGCCATCGAGAGGATGAGATGGTCTGAGCTGAAAAAGTTGGTGATTGAAGAGTTTTGTCCTCATCGGGAAATGGACAAGGCCAAAAGGGAGTTCCTACAACTGGAGGCGGGAATAATGACGCACCAGCAATACACCATGAAATTCAATGAGATGGCACGTCTGGTGCCGGATCAAGTGACACCTCTGTCTCGAAAAATCAAGAGGTACATTCAGGGTTTGCCAGCGGATATTCGTAGGCACATGATCGCTGCCCGGCCGAGCACGTTTAGGTTGGTAGTGGATTTGGCAAGGAGACTGTATGATGAGAGGACGGTGGTAGTGAATGAAGGTGGAAAGAAGAGTGGTGGTGATCGAAACTGGCAGGGGAAAAGGTTTGGTCGGGGTAATGCTTCGACGGGTAACAAGAAGGCACGGGTGGACGACCGTCGTGTGGTCGCATCGGGTGCGGGTATAAGGAAGTGTGATAGGTGTGGGAGAGAACACATCAGGGAATGCAGGCTGGGGTTGAATGTATGCTTCAAATGTGGGAAGCCAGGGCATATAGCCAAGGACCGTCGTACGGTCTGGTGTTTTAACTATGGCATGGAGGGCCACGTGAACAAGGATTGTAAGAAGCCCAGGGCTGAGAGTTCAGGAGCGAAGAAGGCTGGAGGAGAAGGATAGAAGGCAAGCGCCCGAGCTTTCACGATGACTCGGGAAGAGGCTAGGACAGACCCTGATGTGGTGTCAAGTATGTTTCTAGTAAACCAAACTCCTGTGTCTGTGTTGTTTGATTCTGGTGCTAGTAGGAGTTTCATTTCTGCTGCCTTTTGTCCTAAGTTTCCCAGTAAGAGTAGATGTATTGATGAGCCCTTCGAGGTAGAAACTGCCATAGGTAAGTCTACAAGGACTTCTGAGGTGATAGAAGGTTGTGACATAGAACTAGACGGTCATAAGTTTCCTCTTAGACCATTCGTGATGACCTTAGGCGTTTCGGTGTAGTCCTAGGAATGGATTGGTTGGCGGACCACGAAACGAATATTGTGTGTCGCAAGAAGATGATCCGATTGACATCACCTGATGGGGATAAGGTGATGGTTTATGGCGATCAAGTCGTGACGATCCCGAAAGTGATTTCGATGGCGGTGGCGGGAAAGTGCATGAGGTGTGGATGTAGTGCCTACTTGGCCTACGTAAAGGATGTGGACGCGCCAACACCACAACTATCTGATGTACTAGTTGTGCGTGACTTTTCGGATGTGTTTCCAGAAGATTTACCAGTGTGCCCTCGGACTGTGAGGTTGAGTTTCGGATTGACTTGATACTATGTGCCCAACCGGTAGCTAAGGCACCGTATCGGTTGGCTCCGACTGAGATGAAAGAGTTAATGGAGCAGTTGCAAGAGCTGCTCGATAAGGGGTTCATTAGACCGAGTATCTCTCCCTGGGGTGCCCCGGTCCTGTTTGTGAAGAAGAAAGACGGTAGTATGAGGATGTGCATTGACTACCGCGAGCTGAACAAGTTGACGGTGAAGAACCGATACCCCTTACCGAGAATAGATGATCTGTTTGACCAGCTTCAAGGTGCCAATTGGTTTTCAAGGATAGACCTTCGATCTGGTTACCATCAGTTGAAGGTGAAGGAGCAGGATATCCCTAAAACAGCTTTTCATACGCGCTACGGTCACTACGAGTTTCTTGTCATGTCCTTTGGTTTGACCAATGCGCCAGCTGCTTTTATGGATCTGATGAACCGTGTGTGTCGGCCTATGTTGGATAAATCAGTGATTGTGTTTATTGATGATATCCTGATTTATTCGAAGAGTGTGATTGAGCATGCCGGTCACATTCGGGAGGTTCTGGAGACGTTAAGAAGGGAGAAGTTGTATGCAAAATTCTCCAAGTGCATGTTTTGGTTGCGTGAAGTTCAGTTCTTGGGTCATGTGGTCAATCCCGACGGGATTATGGTGGACCCGACTAAGGTGGAGGCAGTGATGCAATGGAAGTCTCCAAAGACGCCATCCGAGATTCGTAGTTTCTTGGGGTTGGTGGGGTATTATCGAAGGTTCATTCAGGACTTTTCCAAGATCGCTTCTCCACTGACCAAGTTGACCCGAAAGGATGTAAAGTTTATATGGGTTCAAGCTCAAGAACAGGTGTTCGAGGAGTTAAAGGTGAGGTTGACTCAAGCTCCAGTCTTGTCATTACCCAAAGGAAGCGAGGATTTGGTGGTATATTCAGATGCTTCTTACTCGAGGTTGGGGTGTGTATTAATGCAGAGAGGGAAGGTTATAGCCTATGCATCCCGACAGTTGAAAGTCCATGAGGTCAACTACCCTACTCATGACTTGGAGCTAGCAGCCGTGGTCTTTGCACTAAAGATTTGGAGGCACTATCTATACGGGACGAAGTGCACCATTTTCACTGACCACAAGAGCTTTAAGTACTTCTTCGAGCAAAAAGATCTGAGCATGAGGCAGAGAAGATGGTTGGAGCTCATAAAAGATTATGATTGTGAGATCCATTATCATCCGGGCAAAGCCAACGTGGTGGCTGATGCTCTTAGCCGAAAGGAGAGGCCCTAGCCGATTCGGGTGAAAGCATATCAATTGATCATGACCTCTGATGTAATGAAGCAAGTCAAGGAGTTTCAAGATAAGGCATTAAAAGAAGATCATCTAAACTCTGAAAGGATGAGAGGTCTGGTTGGGGAATTAGGTGAAAACACACTTGGTGCAAGAACTCGATTTGGACGGGTGTGGATTCCTTGTTTTGGGGATCTACGTGTGAGGATTTCGGATGAAGCTCACACAAGACTCGATACTCCATTCATCCTGGTGCCACAAAGATGTATCATGATATGAAGAAAGATTATTGGTGGCCGGGTATGAAGCGTGACGTGGTGGAGTATGTGAGTAAGTGCCTTACTTGTTTGCAAGTGAAGACCGAACATCAGAAGCCGTATGGGAAGATCCAACCTTTGGATATACCGGAATGGAAGTGGGAACACATCACCATGGATTTCATTACAAAGCTACCACGTACTCCGAAGGGGTACGATGCCATATGGGTGATTATTGACCGTTTGACGAAGAGTGCTCACTTCCTACCGATCCGCAAGACATATTCATCCGAGAGGTTGGATGACCTATTCATCACGGAGATTATAACTCGTCATGGTGTGCCAGTGTCCATTGTGTCTGATCGTGACACCCGGTTTACATCTAAATTCTGGAAGAAATTCCACGATGCAATGGGGATGAGGTTACATATTAACACGGCTTATCATCCCCAAACTGATGGTCAGTCAGAAAGGACCATTCAGACATTGGAAGATATGCTTCGGGCATGTGTGATTTATTTTGGGGGAAGTTGGGAGGACCACTTACCGTTAGCTGAATTCTCGTACAACAACAACTATCATTCCAGCATTGGTATGCCACCATACGAGATGCTATATGGTAGGAGATGCAGAACACCCGTTTGTTGGGGTGATAATGGTCAAAAGGAATTGGGGAGCGCCGTGGTCATTGAGGCTACGGCCGAGAAGTTTGAGAAGATTAAAGCCTTCATGAAGGCAACTAAAGATAGGCAAAAGTCGTATGCTCATAGACGATGCAGACCAATCGAGTTCCAGGTGGGTGACCGGGTTATGTTGAAGGTCTCACCTTGGAAGGGTATTAACCGGTTCAGGAAGCGGGGCAAGTTAGCCCAAAATATATAGGCCCTTTCCGAATCATTGCTCGAGTAGGAGAGGTGGCCTATAGGTTAGAATTACCGGATGAGTTAGTGGGATTCACCCGACATTCCATGTATCTCATCTGAGAGAGTGTTTAGCTTATGCAGACATGATTGTTCCATTGGAGGATATCGAAGTAGACGAAAGGCTCAATTATGTGGGGCAACCAGTGGCAATCATCGATCATAAAGAGAAGAGGCTGAGAATAAAGTGGTTCCTCTTGTGCGTGTATAGTGGAAGCACAGGAAGGGATCCGAGTCTACATGGGAGACTGAGGAGGAGATAAGGCAGCATTATCCTCATCTATTCGAGGAATAACAGGTTTCAAGGACGAAATCTATATAAGGGGGGTGGACTTGTAACACCCGGTTATTTTTTAAAAAGAAAAGAAAGAATAATAGATGAAGAATAAAATAAATAAAAAGCAATAACACCCAAGTAGAGGGATTAAAAGTGTAAAAAGGACAAAAATCTTTGAAAAGTTGGTGTAAAGGTGGGCATGGCCGCCCACCCTCTTTTCACATCACTCTCATTCGGACTTTAGAGAGAGAAAGACAAGAGGAGAGTAGAAACTCTCGGTTTGAAGAAGAAGAAGAAGAAGAAGTTAATGAATTCAAGGTAAGAATCACGGTTTTAAGTGTCTATGACGGGTTTTATCCCGGTTACATGCTTATGTGCTTATGTGTTTGTGTATGTGCTCGGGTGTGTGTGTGTGTGGTGTTGTTTTTAGGTGTTTGAACTCATTGCAAGCGGGTTAGAAATGAAGAAACACCCAAGTTGCATTAGGTGAGTTCTAGACCCCGGTTTTTACTTGTTTTAAACTATCTTTGGGGCTGAAAACGTATTAAATGATTTTACAAAGCTTATGTATGTTTACCCGTATGTAATGTGCATGTTAGATGTTGGTTCTTGAATGCTTATAGGTTGTTCATGTTTAGAATAGCCACATTAAGCTTAGAACAGATGGGTTTGATGATTGGGTTTGAAAACATACTAGAAACATGTTACACAGAAGGTCCATGCACCTAGATAAGGCTCATACGCCTGAAAATGCCTTAGAAGGAATTAAGTGTAGTTCATGCACCTAGATAAGGCCCAAGTGGCCCATGCGCCTAAGTGTTCATACGCCTGAATAGTACCCATGCGCCTAGAATTGGGTTGGAATTGACTAAGTGTCCAGACGTCTAGGATTCCCCATGCGCCTAAGCACTCATGCGCCTGCATAGTGCCCATGCGCCTGAATGTTGCCCATGCGCCTAAGTGTTCCCCATGCGCCTGCATAGTGTCCATGCGCCTGCATAGTGCCCATGCGCCTAAGGACTTAGAATATTTTTTTGATTTTTGGGGAAAAAGTGTAATGTAGGCTTTGACTTGGGAGATTCCGGGGGCTATGTAAGTTGACTTTTTGAAGTCATTTATGTTGTGATAATGTGATGTATGATGTGATGTATGATTGTATGATATGTTTATGTTCCTTATTATGATGTATGATTATCTTTCTTGTGGCTTTACGTGTGATGTTAATGAATGAATGAATTATTATGTTACGTAAAATGAAAGATAAAGGAAAGAGGAACATGAAGTGAGAATGCATGCATTAATGAGTAATGAAAGTAGAGATAGTCTTGCAAGCATGGCATGCACATCAGGGTCTTTCTTTGTGATTGACCATTTGCATAGAACTATTGCTGCATACCTTAGGTACTGTGACCACGAGGTGCGATGCACCGTTATAGAAGGTCTATGATAGGCCTAGGTCCAGAACCACGAACAGAAAGGTATTGCATATGGCAATGGTAAACCTACATTCATACCTTAGGTATTGTGACCACGAGGTGCGATGCACCATTATAGAAGGCCTATGAGAGGCCTAGGTCCAGAACCATGAACAGAAAGGTATTGCATAGTAAACCTAAATCTTACCCTAGGTACCGTGACCACGAGGTGTGATGCACCGTTATAGAAGGTCTATGATAGGCCTAGGTCCAGTACCATGAACAGAAGGGAAGGGTTTATGGTTGTCAGAAAGGAAAAGTAAAGCATGAAAGACTAAAGAAGATAATGATGATATTATCTGTATGTACGTATGAAGACAAATGAATGAAAAGTATAGTATGATTTTGAAAGAAAGTAAAAAACGGTTTTACGAAAGAAAAGTATGTTTTATTTTTAAAACTAGAACTCACTCAGCAACGCTGACTTTTATACATTTTCAGTTGGCAGGTAAATGTTGCTGGGGATGGCACGAGGCGGCTACTCAGCTCTTTTGGATGGCATTCTTTTGTTAATGTTTTTGCATTGTAAAGCGAATGAATGATGTTTTGAAATGAACGCTTGTATTATCTTGCAAAACATTTGTAATGATATGAAAAGTTATATTTTATTTATGTTTCCGCTGCAATGTTTTCGTAAGGCAAATGTAATTATAATGTTTTATTTGCAATGAATGACCAACTGTGAGGTCTCCGGGAACGGGGCCTTATATCTTTCTTGCTAAATAAAATATTCGGGTGTTACATGAGCTCGGGCGGAGTCAACTGCTAGGGTACAGGCAAGGTAATTTGTTGCTTTCTAAACATATACAACTTTGGTTGTGTTGAATGACAACTCAATTCACACCAAAGAACAAATTATACAACTCGAATTAAGAGATCCTACTCAAGAATCTTATTGATTTACCATCTCTAATTTGATACAATTGAACAAGAAAGAAAACCTTGACTATGAGAAAGTCAAAATAGAAAAATCACTAACTAACTAATCTTAACAACCTCATTTATACTAATTAAATCACTTAACCACAAGAAATGATTAATGACCTTAGCAACCCACAAGAATTACAATATACACAATTGGTCCTTGTACTACTATACTCATAATTCTCCACCTTAGGACAAGACCAATGACTTACCTAATATATAACAACTCCAAGCACTTCATAAACTTTGTACCAGACATCACTTTGGTCATAAAATTAGATACATTGTCTTCGATACCAACACTTTCTACTTTAACCTCCTTTGACTGTATAACCTCTTTAATAAAATGGAATCCAACATTAATATTCTTTGTTCTCTCATGATGCACTTGATTCTTTGAAAGTTATATAAGGTATGCTATAAGACTTGATATAGGTTATTCTTTGTCCTCCACCATAGCTTGCATCCACCTATCTCTATCACAAGATTCAATTGCCTAAGTATAAGACAGAGGATCTTCTATCCTTTCTATATCAGCTACGGTAAACATAAAAGCTGATAAGTCGCTATCAGTCCTATACCATGCCGGAACCACAACTTGTCTTCTAGTTCTATCTTTAGAAAGACTATAACTAGGTTGCACATCAAGTATAGACCTACTATTACTACTATCAGAGGTGCTTACATGTTCACTTGAGCTTTCAAAGTTTGAATGTAACTCCATATCAATATGAATACATCTCTGCTTATATTCACTTAGGACTTACATCATCAAGCTTAAATAGTCTATAAGCCTTCACACCTTTGGGGTACCCCAACATAATGCACTTTTGAGCTCAAGGTTCAAGTTTATCACCTTCCACATGTGCATAAGCTAGAGATCCAAACACCTTTAGATGATCACACTTAGGCTTACCCCCAGTCCATATTTCTATAAGGTTATCATTTCTATAGCTAAAGAAGGGGATCTGTTTATCAAATAAGCAGTTGTGGTAATAGCCTCTGCCCAAAACATCTTTGATAACCCATAGTTTGACAAGAAGCATCTAACCTTGTTTAACAATGTGTGATTCATTCTCTCAGCTGATCCATTTTGTTGAGGATTCCCTAGCATAGTTAGATGTCTACCTATACCATGATCTTTGCAAAACTTATTGAATATGCCATTATAAAACTCCAGGCCATTGTTAGTTTTCAATGTCTTAACTTTCTTCCCAGTATGTGTTTCAACCAGCATCCATCATTCTTTAAACTTCTGAAATGTGTCATCTTTATGTTTCATAACATTTATCCATACTCTCCTCAAGTTATCATCTATTATAGAAAGGAAATTCTGAGCTCCACCTAAAGAACTGGTTCGAGCAAGTCCCCATAAATCAACATCTATACATTCTAACACATCTCGGGTCACATGCTTCCCCCCTGCCAAACTTCACCTTGGTTGTCTTGCTAAATACACGATGTTTACAAAACCCAACATAATTTTCATTGTCCTCATTGATCACCTATTGTTTCTTTAATTTTGTCAGCCCTTGATCACTTATATGACCTAATCTCATATGCCACATCATTGCCTTAGTCATGCTATGATCATCTACAACCACATAAATGTTGCTAAATGCTTTTTCAGCTAACATATAAATGTTATGCACTTTCAAGTACCTGATAGTATTGTTAAAGACCTTTTAATGATCTTAACTTTTCTATTTCTTAAGCTAACCACATATCCATTACTTTCTAAAGTGCTAAGTGAGATGAGATTTCTTTTCAGGTCAGGGATATACCTTACTTGCTCAAGGTTGAAATAAACTCCATTTGCTAGCTTCAATGTAATTAAGCCAATACCTTGATCATACAAGGCATATCATCCCCTAGTTGAACTATACCCATGTATGTCATATTTAATTCTCTAAAAAATTCTCTATTAGGGAACATGTGGTATGAATAACCTGAGTCCATGATCCACTCTTGAGCTACACTCCCATCAAAGACCATTAAGACATTTACACTTTCATACCCATCTGAAGCGCCATCTATAGGCACACTTCCTTGGCTTCTGAATTGGTTAGTATCAGATTGTTTCTTGTGTTTCTCAGGAAAATATATTTTCAAGTGTTTATCAGAGTTACATATCAACATCTCTATTTAAATCTTGACTTGAATCTTGAAGGATTCTTCATCTTAAAGGTTTTCGTTTCAGACTTTCCTCTAACAACACTCCATCACCATTTCCTCCTTTACTTTTGATCTTCTTTTCAATTCTTATGAGTTAATTGCAGCCAAAACTTCTTCCATGGATAGTGACTCCTTTCTATACATTAGGGTATCCACAAAGTGTTCCTAGCTTTGTGGTAAAGAAGCTAGGAAATAATTGCCTGATCTTCATCTTCCAATTCCACTTCAATATTTTCTAAGCCAAGAATCAATTTATTAAGCTTATCTACATGGTCTTCAAGGGACTTCTCGAGTGCCATTTGAAATGTGTATAGGTGTTTATCAAGTATAGCCTATTCGTTAGTGATTTGTCATGTACAAACCTTCCAACTTAGCCCACAAGCTTCTAGCAATTATTTCCTTTGATACTTCTCTCAACACATGATCACCCAAGCTGAGTAGCATCGCACTATGTGCCTTTTCAAGTATATCCTTCTTTTCCTTATCAAAGAGAGTTATTGAGAGACTGATTTCATCTTTGAGCGCATCCACCACACCCTGATGTACCAACAACGCTTGCATCTTCAGTCTCGGGAGCCCAATATCGGTTTTGCCATCAAACTTCTCGATATCAAACTTGGTTAACACCATTATCTTTCACGAATTGAATCACAATATTTATCTTGCAATTCGAGCCGAATATGGTCTGATACCAATTTTTGAATGAACGCCTCAATTCACACCAAAGAGCAAAGTACACAATTGAATTAAGAGAAACTACTCAAGAATCTTATGGATTTGCAATCTCTATTTTGATATGATTGAACAAAAAACAAAACCTTGACTATGAGAAAGTAAAAATAAAAAAATCACTAACTATCTGATCTTAACAACCTCATTCATACTAATCGAATCAGTTAACCACAAGAAATTATTAATGACCTTAGCAACCCACAAGAATTACAATATACATAATTGGTCCTTGTACAACTATACTCATAGGTTGGTCCTTAATGTTTGTTTGGTTATCTTTTGTCAAAAGTATTAAAATTAAGTTTTAAAACTTATAAAATTAGTTAGTTTTATTAAATAAAAAACAAACTTAAGTAACAACTAACTTAACTAATAACTAACTTAACTACAACTAACTTAATAATTTATTAACTTTATAGTGATACTGTCATTCATATTGGTTGATTGTACTATTCATAGTATACTTGATAGTTCATAGGTTCTTGATTCCAGTAATAATATAAGTTGATAACTGGCGACCTGACCGTAGTCGTTGGCGATGTATCAAGGTTAGTAGGCGGTGGTCTCTTGGATCCGTAGATCAAGAGATTAGATTTGTTCAAATAAAAAGAGAAAATAAAGCAAGCTAGTGACAATGGTCAAGCGGTGATTTCTTGAATCCGTAGATCAAATGATAAGATCCGTAGATCAAATGATAAGATCCATAGATCAATGAAATAAAAAAATATATAATCAAACCATAGTTTTAGATCAATGGTTACGGACTGTGGCCCTAGGTGCGGCTAAAAGACTTATAATAAATAAAAAGTGAACAAAATGTTAGGAAACGATCCAAGAGAATGATGGTGAATGAACCAATAGAATATATATTAGCTTTGAATCTTCAACTGACAACGAAGTTTTATTCAATGGGAACTAGAAAATAGAGAAGAAATGAAACAAAAAACAATGATGGGATAGGGTGGCAGTGGTGGCACACCTCTTTGTCTGTGGTTTAAACTCGATGGCACAACTAGGGTTTGTATTTTTTTGTGATTGTGTAATGGAGAGGAAAAAGATAATAAAAACCATAAGATTTTGATAACATGTAAGATGGTTAAATAGTTAACTAATCATTCTTTTAAAGGATGATTACAATATATAAAATTACAAGAAACTTTAAAAACCTAAACTGCGCTCGTATTCTCAACCCTAATAATAGTCAATATTGAACCCTAATATTATATTTCAATAACCAGTATGCAGGTCACACATAATAGTGGATTATGTGTAATATGGGTTTCTTACAACGAGTCTTAAGTATTATGGATTGCTTGATGAGATCTAGTTCGACTATCACAGTGTTGGTCATTACGTACTAGTGCTTTTTAATTGCATAAGGTTTGATTGATAGTGACCACAGGGTTGGTGTGTATCCAAATCATGGCTTCTAAAATCAAAAAATTTGTTCATTCAATTCTAGCATCAGAAACACCATCTGCATTATGCACCATATCCTTAATGTTCACTATCATTTATTTGAGTACATATTTTAAATTTGTTTTTGAGCTGATTTATGTTGCCATTTGTAATGGAGATGGTACAATACGTTGCTCCAAATTTGGTTCTACTAAATTATCTTTGCCTATATATATGTATGTAGGTTACGCACTTACGTACCTATGTATCTTTTTTGTTAAAATACTTGGATTCATTGTAATATTACTCTAAATTATGACTTGATCACAATTACAAGTTATGATAATTGGATAGACGAGTTGAAAATGTAGTAAAAAAATTACAATTGTTTTAAACACGTAATTATTGGAGATGTTCAATGTGTGGTTATGATGTTTAAATTTCTATAGATGAGTTAATTCTCTTTTTAAAATTTTTATTTGTTAAACTATTAGATTAGATACAATATTGAACAGAATCATATGATAAAACAAACCCGACCCACACAAGTTGGTCACGATAATTTATTTTTAATTATAGTAGTTTTGTACCTCAAATTTAAATTTCTACATTTTATAACTTGTTAAAAAACTTTAGATTTTACAATTTGTTCAAAATTTACAAGATTTTGAAAATTGGCTTTTAAACTTCCACTACATTGAATAAAACTTTAATTTTTTTTATAAACATTTTCCAACCGGTAACATCATCCATTATATTGCAAAGGAACTACCGGCAATTTCTCTGTAAAAAGCCTTCGCTAATCAATCGGTAATAGGGTCAAAGTGCGACATCACATGGGTATTCCATCAAAAAAAAGTATTGACAACAATAAGATTTATAATGAAATACTCGTTTTTTAGTTGTGTACAGTGGAATTCCTATCCAAATTAACCCGAATTTTCATGTTTCTCGACCATGTTGATGTGTTGTTGTACTTGTGGATTCATTGTCAGAGTCGTAGGTTACAAACTCTAGTATGATTGTGTCTGTTTCATTGTAAGGTGCTCGTTTCCTTGTCGCCTCTAACACTCTGCTAGACAGCCTAAAATTGCTGTTGATGTGTGTTAAAATAAAGTCAAGTAACTATTAGGTTCAACAAATGCAAACATGATATTCTGCCAGTGAATTGGTTCCATCCTAGCTCATAGCACTTGACATTGCACCAAAATCTTGTACAACTAAACCAAAAAGATCAAAGTGGACCAAGGCAAGACGTAACAATATACAAAGTCAACATTCGTATTTTAATATTTGGTTTATTGGTAATCTGCTTTTGACTTTTAGAGATTGGGATGTGATTTTGACAATTTCAAGAAGATTATAACAATATATTGGAAGATACAGTTGACCTTTGTGATTTTCAAATATTCTTTGAATTGCACATATAAAGCAAATAGATAATTATTTGACTTGGAAATTATGACCAACAAGTACGGGTCAATTACATTTAATTATATATTGACTTACAGATTTTTTAATTTGAGCTCGAGGGGAGTGTTAACACACATTACTAAGACTGTTGCCAATTCTACCTAATGACAGAAAAAAAAAACTAATAACCTAACCCACCTGAAAAACCGAACTTGTTATAAACCAAATTATGGAGGGGGCAAGAGGCGAAAGTAGGAATTTTAATATATATTATAAAATTTTAAACTATTGAAGGAAAATTAACACTACTGATAAAAAGTTAACAATACTAATGTAAAAAAAGAAGCAATGCCCCGACCCCCTGGGAGGCCCCTATTAAGCTTCGTCCATGCAAGTAACATAATTAGTTTGTAATCGGTTAACCTGTTATTATCTTTACCCACAAAAATAGCCAATTTACAACGACCATATAACCGTTGGAACCCTGTTTTGACCATTTTACTCTCATATTATAGAATAATAAGTATTGGGTGTATCTAAACGATCACAACAATTCTCTAACTCCAAAGACACTAAAAGAAAAAAAATTACACAAAATTTGTATATTACAATGCATAGAGCTCCTTTTGTGTATACAGTCATCATATATATACATTGGATTCTTCTCAAATCCTTCCACCTTTTTAATCACTCAAACTAGGTTTTCTTATTCATATAGTTCTTTAAGCCATTAAAATGCTTAATCTTTTGTTTAACGTTATAGTTTTCATAGGAACTTTTTAAGAAGGAAGGAATGTAGCTGGATGATGAAACACATTCCTATTAGAGCTATCAAAAGAGTTAAAAAAGAGATAGGAATCATATGGATTAAAGAATAGAATGGACAAGAAAAGACCATGGTTTGTGTGATTATGAAAGATTAAAGGTTTTAGAGGTAAGATCATGTTTTCAGGATACCTCACGGTTGGATTTGGACATAAAAAGTTACAAGTTCTTAAACCCAATATCACGTTATCAATAAGCAGTAGCATTACTTTGTCTATACTTTATGATTACATATTCAAGAAAATATAAACAACACAAGTGTCAAATTATTTATAATTAAACCATGCCAGGATGCTAGTTTTTATGTAGATATCAAGTAGCTTCAAAATCCATGCCATGCTATATCCCTTTATTCTAACACTTGCATATCTGTCAAACTAATATACATACAAAAATCAATATTGTTAAGTGAGTTCTAGCTTTACTTTATCACAAAACTTTAACCAAACTTGATCTATAATGGTTTTTCTGTATCATAGCATTAAGTAGTACATTAATCTTTAGCATTAAATCACACATTAACCGAATTCTATACTTTAAACTTTATTAACATTACCCACATGCTTACATGTGGGTAAGTCTCCTTCAACTTTTATATATATATTTTTAAATCATACTTTAGCCAATACTTTATCATTACATTAATATTCTTTACTTTTTCTTTATTTTTACTTCATCATGACTCTATATTTCATGCGGACTCCTTTAGTAATTGCTCGTGTAGTACATAAGAATTTACTATTGCTTGCCATTACACAGAACTTTTGTCCGCCTTGCAACAAATGCAAGACTCCTTTGTTGAAGCTTGAAATATATTAAGACCTCTATACTTGCGAGACTTCTTTAGCATATTTTAGCAATTTCACAGCGATGCTTTAGCGGGGTAACTATTCTTAAATTATTTTTTATGTTCTTTACTATTCACTTGTGAACTATGTAATTAGCTAAATCTTTTCTCTTTAACAAAACTTTAACAATAGTAATACTTATAACATTCTTTCTTTCTTTAGCTATTAATCATCATTCATACTATCTATATCTATATACTACATAATAATAGCCATGCAAATACTTTAAAAGAATCATACATTCAATGATGACATTAAAGAATCATATTATGTAAGAACTATGTTTCGCGCGAGAAGTTTACTGTACAAGACTCATGATTCGCGTGAGAACTATTAGGAAAACATCACTATATGATAACATAGTCACACTAGAACATTAGCTATAAGCAACACTATCATGCAGTAACCACCTCTAGAGAATATACATAGAAGCTGAAGCAACCAAAGACTTTCTGCATGCATGTTGCACAAGTACCGAAGAAGAATGCTTCAGAAGTTTTACACATGCAACATAAATATTCTAAGTGTGAGATCTTCCGAAGCCAAGTCCAATATCTTCCGAAGCCAAAGATGAAGTCTTCCAAAGCTTTAGAGACAAAGTCTTCCGAAGCCTTAACTCTTGAAGACAGATTTCTTTCGAAGACTTTTAGTAACATGCTTTATCTGATGTACTATTCCATAAGTTGGACACCTTTCCGCTGCATCTCTGTAAAGTCACCAACTTACATGAGTTGGTGAAAAGGTCCATGCTTTTGGTAACTGTACATTGAGGTCTTGAGTCTGTGACTTTCTACTTCATGTACTTTATCCTTTTTTAATAGATAAGGATGTGAGCTATGGCATGTCATAGTCACAAAGTCAAAAAGGCAATCTGCCCCTTTGACTTTAAAATTGATTTTGTTTTGAGTCTAGTCAATTGTATCCAGCTGGCTTTTATAGTATGGCTGGCTGTAGGATGTAGTATAAGTATCTCATGTTTTTATAACTTTATGGATATGCTTTGCAACACTTGTAATAGAACATAGAGAAAGCAATGTACTACAATCTTGAAAACCATATACTTGTGCTCTTGTGTTCTGTCTCTTACATTACTTGTGTTCATAGTGTCTTATTATGGCTAATCCAGTGTACTGTTTGGTTAAGTTTAGTTAATCTCCTCTTTGTGTTGTTGTGTTGTAAGTGAACCCCCTTCACTAGTCCTGTATTTGGTATCAAAGCTTTTGAGGCTCTTAATATAAGATCTCACCATCTTAAAATCCCTCACACACACAAATACTAAACTTTTCAAATGGCAGCCATTTCCAAGACTGATATGGAAACTGGAACCATGAACAAGTCCCCACTGATCACTCTTGATGACTTTGATACTTGGTGCCTGAGAATGGAAGGTTTCATCAGGTCTCTAGACTCAAGAATGTGGGAGTCTAGTGAGAATGGACCTTATATACCTAGCACCACCTCAGCTGCTGGTGCTGGTATGATCCCTAAGGCTGTGGCAAACTACTCTGATGAAGACAGAAAGAGAGTAGAGATTGATAGAAAAGCCATGATAGCCCTTTAGACTGCTCTTCCGAACTCTGTAGACCGAGGTTTCAAGAAGTGCAAAACAGCCAAACAACTATGGGATGCACTGAAACTAATGTATGAGGGTTCCTCTGAAGCCAAGGAGAACAAGAAAGATCTCCTGAAGCAGCAGTTTGAAAACTTCACCTTCAAAATAGGTGAAACCATGACTCAACAATACTTTAGGTATATTGAGATCGTGGATACCCTTGTGGATAGAGGAGTTCCTCTTGAGAATAGGGACATTGTAAGGAAGTTCATGTCCTTACTTCCTAGGCAGCGGACACAATACTGTGTGGTGATCAAGAGGATTGAGAATCTAAAAACTCTTACTCTGACAAAGTTATATGGGATTCTCAATGGCTACCAGATGGAGATGAACATGCAAGGTTCATCTAGCAACTCCAACAATCAAATGGGTTCAACCCTGCATGTGGTTGAAAGGGATAGCATAGAACCCCAACATCATCTCATATGCTATCCAGACAACTCATCAAAGGGTCCTTTCATCACCTTCCCAGAGACACCAAGGGAGAACTACACTAAGGAAGCCCATTCCAAGAGAAAAGTTCTTCTCAAGCCTTTGTGTCTTCTAATGAAAGTTGTGGAAGCTTTCTTTTCACCCTTGAAGATCTAGACTATATCCATCCAGATGATCTGGAGTACATGGAGATAGTCCAACAGATGGCTCTTCTCACTCATAGAGCCAAGAAGGTGTACAAGCGGACTGAAAGGAAGTTTCCAAGTAATGCAACCAGTGGAAAGTTTGGCCTAGACCAAGGCAAAGTCAAGTGTTACTACTGTAACTTGATGGGCCACTTTGCCAGGGAGTGTAAGTCACCTAGAAAAAATGGTGGCCAAACACAGTCCAGACCCAACTACACTGACAAAGGCCCCTAGAATGAGAAGCCAAAGTAGCAGGCTGTTGTTGCCGTTGAAGAAGGAGGCTTTGACTGGAGCTTTCAGGATGCTTCTCCAAACCAAGCACTGATGGCAGATCATGATGAAGCCAAGGTATTGGAAAATCTCTGTACCCCTGAATGCATTGCTAAAGTTAATAGATATAGGTCCTATAACTTAGAGATGAGATCTGATCTTGAGTCCTTAAACATTTTAAAAGCTGATTTTAGAAAGTCTGAAAATGATTATAAACTGAAAATAGAGGACTTAGAGAAAACAATTTCAGTTCTAAAACATGAGCATACAGATTTTAGGACTCAAATCAAGGATCTCATAACCTAGTTAACTGAGTGCCAGGCTAAGCTTGTGATCAGCAAAGCCAGGGCAGACAAGTGTGTTCTTGAAGAAGAGACCTTCAAGAACATGATATCCTCATCCCTGCATAACAAGTGTGCTATCAAATCAAGTAAGAACTAGGATCAAATGAGATAGCTCCTCCATACACAATCTTGTTTCTAAGATCCCCTAGGTGTGGAACTTATGAAGATGTGCTTCCTCTCATAGATCCTTTGAGTGAAGAGGATAAAGAAGTGATAGTGAAGAATTCCTCTGAAAAGAATAAAGAGGAGGATTCTAAGAAGGGCCACTATCCTTCTGAGGAGAAGAAGAAGACTGTGATGACCAAGTCAATGAGGAAAAACTTGATCAGAAAGAGCAAGAGGAAAGCAAGAAAGGCTTAAGAGATCAAGGCTACTTTTGACTCCAAGCAGAAACAAGTGCTTATCTCTGCAGGATTTGAAGTAGTAAAGACTGAAGACATCAACCTAAACTCTTCTGCTAAGAGTTTTGGTTTTTGTTCAAATCATCTCAGTACTACGAAGAAGACTGATCTGCTGTGTACCATTGTTGCACATCCTGGACCATCAAACTCCAAGAACAGTTCTCAGCTCAAAAGGACTGTCTCAGCATCTACAAAGATGAGGGTGGAGAGGGGATGTGACCAAAGTCAGTCTTGTTCCTAGCAGAAGGCTCTTGGGAAGAAGAAAATTGAGTGTGTCATGTGTGAAAGTACTGCTCATCTTGCTAATGATTGTCCATACAATCCTAAAGGTACTTTTCACATGACCAAGACAAAGACTTCCAAGAGTTCCAAGAAGATTCAAGCTTTAGAAGGAAAATCTGTTTCTTTCAAAAGCTCCAAATCTAAGAAGAAGGCAAGTGGAAAATTGCCTTCAGAAGAAAAGTTGGTCTTGGAAGGAAGGAATACTTCCAAAGCATTGAAGTCTGTTGTAGTGTCTGCAGATTCTTCTGAAGGCTCAGTCATCAAAACTTCCGAAGTATCAAAAGCTTCGGAAGTATTGAAGGTCAAGTCCAAGACTCCAAAGGCAGTGTGGAAGTCTAAGAAAGACCAAGTGACTGAGAATTCTCCATCAACAACAGCTCAAGATCCTCCTGCACAACCATAGGATCTATTACTGTTGCATTACCTTCTGTTTTTCTTAATAAGCCTAAGACAAGTAAGGCTTGGGTTTCCAAATGTAACTAATCATTTTCTTTGTGCAGGGACTGCTGAAGACAAACAAAAATATCTGGATCATAGACAGTGGTTATTCCAGGCGCATGACAGGCAATAGGTCACTACTCTAGAACTTTGAAAGGATTGATGGAGAGCCAGTTGCTTTTGGAGGAGATGAAGGTGGTAACATTTCAAGAAGGGGCAAGGTCACAAATGGTAAGCTCACCATTAAAAAGGTAAACTTTGTCAAGGAGCTTGGGTACAATCTTCTGAGTGTATCCCAATTTTGTGATCAGAGTCATAACATGTTCTTTACTGAGCATGAGTGCATTGTTCTCAAGCCCAGGGTGGTCATTCCTCATGAGCATATTCTGCTTAGAGCCCCCAGGAAAGGCAACATGTACAAGATGGATTTGCAAGAAACATCTCCCTCTAGAGAAGTTTCATGCTTTCTGTCTAAAGCCAATAGTGATGGGTCTTTCCTATGGCATAAAAGAATATGCCATGTAAATTTAAAAGTAGTATAAACTTATTAAGAATGATTTGGTAACTGGAATACCAAAGAAAGATTTGACAAGTGATGACCACTATGTTGCATGTCTGAAAGGGAAGCAACATAAGGTATCTCACAAGCCTAAGGAAAGGAACTCCATCACTACACCCCTACACTTGTTATATATGGATCTCTTTGGCCCCACCAATGTAATGAGTCTAGGAAGGACCTCTCATTGTTTAGTGATCACAGATGACTTTACAAGATTCACTTGGGTCTTTTTACTTAGAACTAAGGATGAGACTCCTGAGATTCTAAAGAGTTTCATCTTGAAGATTGAGAATCAATCTGATCACAAGGTCAAAATCATAAGATGTGATCAGGGAACTGAATTCAAGAACCAATTCCTTGATGCATTCTGTGATGAAAAAGGTATTTCAAGATAATACAATGCTCCAAGGACTCCTCAGTAGAATGGTGTTGCTGAGAGGAGCAACAGGACACTGATTAAAGCTGCAAGAACCATGTTATCTGACTCTAAGCTGCTTATAACCTTCTGGGCAGAGGAAGTCAACACTGCTTGCTATATGCATAACAGAGTTTTAGTAGTTAAGACTCATGGCCAGGCTCCTTATGAACTTTGGCATAAGAGGAAACCTTTCATTGGTTTTCTCAGGTCATTTGGATATCCTTGCACCATCTTGAATACCAAGAATCAAATTGCCAAATTGCTGAGAAATCAGATGATGGACACTTCATTGGATACTCTTCCCAAGCTAAGGCCTACAGAGTATACAATCTCAGAACTAGAATTGTTGAGGAGTCAGCCAATGTGACTTTCAATGTACACACACCCTGTGTGGCTAGTTTTGGTCATGATTGGCTCTTTGATCTTGATTTAGTTACCAATTGTTTTAACAAATCTTGTGAGACTGTTTCAGGATCTGCAGAAAATCTAAATATAGGTGATCCTGATCCAAGATTTGAGTTGAGAAGACCTTCAAGTAATACATCTTCAGCTCCAGTTGGAACTACTTCTACAAATGAGGTTTCTATCAGCACCATAATGACAAACTCAGCTGATACATCTGGTATGCCTTCAAATTCCAGCTCAGAGGCTCCACAACCAAATAAGGATGCTTCAATTGCAGAAGAAAATGATGGTAGTGGTGAAAGTGATCAAGACTTTCTTGATGCTGATAACCACTCCATAGATGATAACATCAATGATGTCACACACTCCTTGGATCGAGTCTCTCTTGATAAGTGTGCTGATGTGGTGGGTGAAACTTCCATGCCCGAGCTAAATTTCTCTAATTTAGATTTTTCTCAGCAACTTACTGTGATCCCTCAGCTAAGGATCCACAAGTCTCACCCCACCACAAACATCATTGAGGATGTTGTCACAAGGGTAAGAACAAGAGGACAAACCCATGAAGCAAATGTTTGTCTTCACTCTTGTTTCTTATCCCAGATAGAGCAAAGAAAGTTGATGAGGCTCTAAAAGATGGTAGTTGGGTTGAAGCTATGCAACAAGAGCTACTTCAATTCAAAAGGCAGAAAGTTTGGAACCTTTGTCCTCCTCCTCATGGGAAGACTACCATGGGAACCAAATGGGTGGTTAGGAACAAGAAGGATGATAGAGGCATTATCATCAAGAACAAAGCTAGACTAGTTGTTAAGGATATACACAAGAAGGAGTTGACTATACAGATGTCTTTGCTCCTGTAGCAAGACTGGAAGCTGTTAGGATATTCCTGGCATTTGCTGCATCTAAGAACGTCAAGGTCTTTCAACTTGATGTGAAGTGTACTTTTCTTTATGGAGTGATTGATAAGGAGGTGTATGTCAAACAGCCACCTGGTTTTGTAGATCCTGATCATCCTGATTATGTCTGCAAGCTTGACAAAGCTCTTTATAGGCTACATCAGGCACCCAGGAAGTGGTATGAGACACTATCTGAGTATCTTTGCAAACATGGATACAAGAGAGGTACTATAGATGGAACTCTCTTCATAAAAGGACAGGAAATGACATATTGCTAGTTCAAGTATATGTGGATGACATCATCTTCGATTCAACTAATCCAAAGCTCTATAAAGACTTTGAGAAGTTGATGAAGGATAGATTTGAAATGAGTGCCATAGGGGAACTCAATTTCTTTCTAGGAATTCAAGTGAAGCAAGTTGAAAATGGCATCTTCATTAGTCAGTCAAAGTATGTTCAAGACATACTCAAGAGGTTCAACATGACTGATTGTAAGATTGCTAAGACACCCATAGCTAGAAACCACTCCCTTGGACCTAATCTTGAGGGGGAGTGTGTAGATGAGCACTTATATAGGGCTATGATTGGGTCTCTTATGTATCTTACTGCTAGCAGGCCTGATATTATGTTTGCTACATGTATTTGTGCAAGATATCAAGCCAACCCTAAGATGCCTCACCTTATCACAGTCAAGAGGATTCTAAGATGCATCTAGGTGCTTCAACACTTGTTTTATGGTATCCCAAGAATCCTGACTTCAATCTGTATGCCTACACAGATAGTGATTATGGTGGTTGCAACATGACTACAAAATCTACATCTGGGGGATGTCAGTTTCTGGGTGGAAGGGTTGTCTTAAGGAAATGAAAGAAACAATCCTATGTCTTTGTATCAACTGCTGAAGCTGAATACATTACTGCTGCAAGCTACTGTGCTCAAGTGATTTGGATTCAGAATGAGATGTTGGACTATGGGTTCAACTTTAAGGAGACTCCCATTCACATAGACAATAATAGTGCTATCTCAATCACAGAGAATCCTGTGCAGCACTCAAGTACCAAACACATCAATATCAGGTATCATCTAATAAGAGATAATTGTGAAAATGGATTAATTAAACTAGTCAAAGTTCACACAGATGAATAATATGCTATTCTGTTCACAAAGGCCTTTGATGAACAGAGATTTAAATATCTCATATCAGCTATTGGGATGCTCAACTTTGAGTAGGTTTTTCCTAAAACTAATTCTTATTATTTCTTAAAACATGTGTGTCCTAAGTTGTCTAGTTCATCACTTTCATAAGCTCTTGTTTTCTTTGGATGAAATTCTTTTGAAGACTTTCCTTAGATTTATGTAAAATTTTGATCCTTCGAAAGTTATGTTTTTAACTTGGAAGAAAATCATGTCTTCAAAACAAATAATTGTCTAAGAAATTTTAGCTTTGGGAGAGATTTCTAATGTATCTTTTGAAGCTTTAATGACTGTCTAAGACACTTATATGTTTTCAAGGACCTTTTTCTTCCGAAGCAAAATTAACCCTCAGAAGCTTTGTTCTTTTGGGTACAAAGATTTCAAGTTTTAATTTCTCTTCGGAAGAAAAATTTTCAAAACTCTCTGGAAATTCTTCCGAAGTCATTTTAGCTTCGGAAGCTTTTTCATTAAAACTTCCGAAGATAATTTACCTTCGGAAGCTTTTTGACTTCCAAGAAAACTAATTTTTGAGCAAAAGTAAACTACTTTTTCAGAGGTGGGACCGACATTCGAATTTCAAAGTTTATCCTCTTTCATTAAACTTGTCTGAAATCCTTTTCACATATAAACCCAACGATTTCCCCCTCTTTCTATCATCTACTTCTTCGTCCAAACCTAAAACCCTAAATTTCTCTCTGAAATTTCTTTCTTCATCCTTAAGCTATCTCACAATGGCCAACCCCACTCATAGAAATGACCTGAACTTTACCATGCAGCTCCACAGGCAACACAACCAGGTTGCTTTGTTAAGCTCTGAGAAAGATCCTCATTTCTCAAAGTTTTGTCGTTTCTTAGCTTTGTCCAACTACGTCACCTCCCTAACATTGATCCTCCACTTTTGAGGATCATATGCTTGAATTTTGGAAGACCTGCCAAGAGGTCGTAATGGATGGGGAGAAGGCACTGTCTGCCCCAGTGTAGGCGAGAACAGTCTTCATCACTCCGACCATCATCAACATGCATCTTCAGCTGGATGATGAAGAAGGTGAGGTGTTCTTTCCTAAATCAGCTGTCAATCATTCTTTTGAGCAAATGGGGTATGAGGGAGATTTCTCTATAAAGACCTTTAGGAAAGGAAAGGTCTCATCCTAGTGGAGCTCCATATGGTCATCCACAGCTTATCAAACAAGCATGGTGGATGGAACTAGATTCCTGAGGATCTCTCCTTCATTATCCATGGAATGATTCAGGGGATCAAGTTCAGGTATTCTCAATTTGTTTATACAATTTGCTTGCTAATTTAGACTCCTTACAATATTACATGTTTCCTAGATATGTCAAGTACATTCTTAACTGTGAACTGGGATCACAGTTAAGGGAAACAGGTAATATTCTTAAATTGGGACAGATGAAGCCCGGCATCTTTAAAATACTGAGAAAGTCCACTGTTGGATTCTCTGGGGTAGAAACAGCCCTAGTCCCAAAAATGTTAGAGCTCATTGCTCAAGGTGACAACCTAGCAGCACCAGCTAGTGTTGAACCCACACCTACTACATCCCAACCACCTACATAGCCACAAATTACCATCACCTACCAAAGAAAATCCAAACGAACCCCTGCTCAGACTATTCAGTCTGTGGAGGCCCCCATACACTCAACTATACAGGAGGAAGTGGAAATTAGAGCTCCTACTTCTCCTGAGGAGCAAACCACTCCCATCTCTTCAAGGATCAGTGCTGAGGTTTCTCATGCTCAGCCTGATGAGCTCATAAGCCAAACCACCTTAAGCCATCACTCTGAGTTTCAACACTCAAGTGAACAACCTGCAGGGGACAGTTACCATCCCCAGCCTTTAGATCTCAACCAACCAATCCCCAACCTTGATTTCTACACTGATTAAGATCTAGGCTTCAGTGAGTAACATGATTATCTCTTCTTTTCCCCTACTCAAAGAGAGATGAGTGCTTCTGAGGCTCCTACTTCTAGCCCCCATCAGTCACCTACTGTTGAGATGGACACTTCTGAACCTGTTCAGGATGTCCATATGGAAGAGGCTCTCACTTTTGAAAGTGACTACATCATTAAGGTCTCAACCATGGCAACTCAGCCCACTGTCATCTCAACTAAGACTGCCAGTGAGCAGACGAAATCCAGCAGCCAAGAACCTGAAGCTGGTGGTGAGAGAGAGGACTTTGGTCCAATCATCTCATCCCTAATGATTCTTCTGATGAAGATGAGGGGAATTTAAGACTAAAGGTGCACAAACTGTCCAAAACATGCACCTATTTAGTCTCCAAGGTTAGTCACCTTGGATCTCAAGTGACTACCTTGCATAACAGGGTCAATGATCAGCAACTTCAGATTTCATATCTTCAGAAAAAACTAGCTGGGAGACCTTTAAGAAGAGCTCAACCAGGAACACAAGAACCGGTGGATGTGATTGACCTAACTCCTGGCTCACCTATGCAAGTGGGTGATGCTACCAAAAAATGGGAGAAATTTATTACAGCTACAGAACATGGGAGTTCTTCAAAGAGAATGGACACTGAGGACTCACCATCCTCACTTGCAATTGTGCATTCTTAGCAACCTTCTCAAATTCACATTGATGTGGACTACATAGACTCCTTCATATAAAGTCTGTTTGAGGATGGGATACCAAGGGCTGTGTCATCTCCACCATCTACCAATCATATCATTAGGTGGAGGTATGACAGCAACAAGAGAGCCCTAGTCATCATAAAAGTTCAAGGACAGCAGGAGATCTTCAATTTTCAGAACTTGAATAATTATGACAGTCTGGATTTAGTCAACATGCCACTTGTCAATCCAAGCCAATCAAGACAAGCCGACAAATTGGCACAAAGAATCCAAGACAGGATCACTGCAGAGTTCAGCCTAAGAAGAAGACTGTGGGAATCAGGCAATGTCATCGGTCAACTTGACGTTGAGGCAGAGCCTAAGATTAGCTTCATAGGGTAAACCTTGACTGAAGGCCCAATGATAGAACTTGAGAGCCCAGTCTTATCACCAAAAAATGCTGTAGATATCAATGCCCTTTTTGAGACACCTACTGGTGAAGGTGCTTCTCAACCTCTCTCTGGCCAGAGCTCAGAAGTTGCATCAAGCAATGAAAGCCAAAGCTCTCTCCATCCCGAGTCACAAAGGTCTGTGAGTGACAAAGGGAAACGAAAGATGACATCTGAGGAGATTGAGGAGGAGGAGAGAGAGAGGAAAAAGAAGCTGGAGGAGAAAGTTCCTCTTTTGAGTCTGCAAGACTCATGGAGTCTGCTATTAGGGTTACCCCCAGACCAGATACTCAGAATGATGAGTTAAGGGTAGTCAGGATAAAATATCTATAGACAAGGAACTGTGACATAGACAATGTCATCTCTCTCCCCTTAGAAGAGCTAAATGAACTGGTTGACCTGGAAAGGTCAAGGGAGAAGAAGGAGGCAGAAGCTGGAGAGCTTCTTGTACAAATCAAAGAAGAAAGAAGAAAGAAAAGATTGTACAAGCATATGCCTACCCTCTCCCCAGTTCAAGAAAGCCCTGCACATGAGGATGTGGTTCAACAAGAACCTCAGGTAGATAAAGAAGAAGAAAGGATCAAGATGATCAACTACCTGAGTGCCACAAGCCTCTATCCGCCAGAAACACTTCTTCTCCTGTCTTATGACTATGTTGAGTTTGAGTCTCTCAAACAACTTGAGCTTGAGATAGTCAGAGAAAGAAAGAAAACTAAAAGGAAGCTGAGGGAAGAAGCTGCTAAGTCAAGAGCCATCATCAACAAAAGCATGAAGAAATCAGCTGACAGGCAGAGGATGATGAGCTTCTTAAAGCTGTATGGATTTTTCGGAAGGAGACTTGGCCCCATGTCTCTATCCACTATGGATGAGCATATCAGGGTGATCAAGAAGAAAATCAAGAGTGGAGAGCTGGTTGACTTACATTCCCCTCCAAGTCAAGCCCCACCTGAAGTGGAGGTTAAGGTTGAACAACCAGAGACATCATAACCTGGACCTCCTGCTGAATCCCAACAAGTTTTATCTTCTGATCCACAACAGGGCCAGACTCACTTTTACAGAACTTGTGAGAGTTGAAGACCCAACTAAGAAAGACAATGAAGATCAATCAGGTACTGCAGGCCAGTCTTCTTAGTTAAAAGTTGTAATGAGAAAGAAAAGGATGGCTTCTAAACCAAAGCCAAAGAAGAAGAAGAAGACTGCATCCTTTTCTAAACCTTAGGATGAGTCTGAACATCCTGAGGATGTGCAGCCAGAGGATGCTCCATCATCTCCTATTTAATAGCTCCTCTTGCATAAGAAAGACCCATCCTACCCTGTACATACACTACAAATCTAGAAAGGTGGCATGTCATCAGAGATCATGGCATTGAGAATGTCTACACTTGGAAAGACATGTTTCAGTTGCCTCTACATGATCTCTTTGACACGAGAAGACATTGTGACAGTCTAAAGGATCCTGATCATCTCATAAGAAAGGGTTGGTTATCATCCTGATGAGGACTGTTGATATCAAAAGTTTTTAAAAGTTTTGGTAGCATCATCCTAGGGGAAGTTTGTAGAGAATATGCATAGAGACTGAAGCAGCCAAAGACTTTCTACATGCATGCTGCACAAGTACCAGAGAAGAATGCTTCGGAAGTTTCACAAGTACCAATATCTTCCAAAGCCAAAGATGAAGTCTTCCGAAGCTTTAGAGACCAAGTATTCCGAAGCCTCAACTCTTGAACACAGATTTCTTCTGAATACTTTTAGTAACATGCTTTATCTGATGTACTATTCAATAAAGCTGGACACCTTTCTGATGCATCTTTGTAAAGTCACCAATTTACATGAGTTGGTGAAAAGGTCCATGCTTTTGGTAACTGTACATTGAGGTCTTGAGTCTGTAACTTTCTACTTCATGTACTTTATCCTTTTTCTAATAGATAAGGATGTGAGCTATGGCATGTCATAGTCAGAAAGTCAAAAAGGCAATCTGCCTTTTTTACTCTACAATTGATTTTGTTTTAAGTCTAGTCAATTGTATCAAGCTGGCTTTCATAGTGTGGCCGGCTGTAGGATGTAGTACAAGTATCTCATGTTCTTGTAACTTATGGATATGCTTTGTAACACTTGTAATAGAACATAGAGAAACCAATATACTACAATCTTGAAAACCATATACTTGTGCTCTTGTGTTCTGTCTCTTACATTACTTGTGTTCATAGTGTCTTATTGTGGTTAATCCAATTCACTATTTGGTTGAGTTTAGTTAATCTCCTTTTTGTGTTGTTGTATTGTAAGTGAACCCCCTTCACCGGTCCTGCACCGCCTTATGCGAGAACCTATCAGCCAATGCGAAAACATTGCATCAGGGCCCAGATTTTAGCACCAAGTTATTGATTTTTTGACAATTTTTACATGTAAACACATTCTATATTGTAACACCAGGTTATTTATTTAGAAGCCGACGAAAGGAGAAAAAGAAATAAAGTCCAAAGTCGAAGGACCAAACTCGCCAATGAGAAAAAGTTAGGTGAGTGGAGGTATTTAAAGGGAGAGGGCAGCCCTCACCCTCTCCCCACGTAAAAATCCGCCAAAGAGGAGAAGAGAGAAAAAAGGGAGAAAAAGGGAGAAAACTTGGTTCGGGTGTACTCAAGCGTGCAAAATCGAAGTGTAGCGGGACTAATCGAAGCTTTACTCATCGGTGTTGTTTGTGTGAGTTCTAGGACCCCTCTTTTACATGTTTTTGAATGATTTTGTTGCTGGAACACATCTGAAACCCATTTTTGAAATGTGTGTGTGTGTTTGACCCGTATGTATGTGTTTGTGTGTGATGCGAGTGATGTATATTGTATGGTGTTGTGGTATGTTTTCCTAAGGTTTAGGATGGTTGATTTGGGCTTAGAACGGGTTTGGAAGAGCTTGGAGGTCCAAAATGGCAAATTGGGTTCGGGAAGAACTGCATTCTGCATCAGCTAGGGCTAGGCGACTGAATGGAGGCGATACGCCCGAATGAGGTGCGATTGATGTTCATTCGCACGATTGAGGGCCAGTCGCATGGGGAGTTATGCGACTGAGGGCCCATTCGCATAAGTGTTCATTCCATTAGTTCCATCCGCACAAGGTGCTCATTCGCATTAGATCCATTCACATGGGTGTTCATTCGCATAGGTGTTCATTCGCATAGGTGTTCATCCGCATTGGTCCATTCGCATGATGTTCAGTCGCCTGGTGGCCATGCGATGGAAGGTTGCCCATACGCCCAAGTAGGGCTGATGTACCCGGGGAAAATGTAGTCTATTTACTGACTTTCAGGGGAAAGTGCGTATGTAAGTTTTGACATGGAAGGTTCTCAGGAGTTCACATAAGTTGACTTTTGAGGTCATAGACGCTATTTTGGGCATGTTGATGATGTATGATGTTGTATGTTTTTGCATGATGTATGTTATGTATGTATGTTGATGCCCTATGTGATGTTGACTGTGTATGATGATGTTCCTAGCTTTGTATGTTTAGCTTTCCCGTGGCTTTACGTTGAATGTTAATGAATAAAATGAAAAGTATTATGTAATGTAAAGTGGAAGATAATGAAAAGAGGAAAGAAACAAAGAATGCATGCATTAATGAATGATGAAAGTAATGAAAGTCTTGCAAGCCTTGTATGTCGGGACACGCCCCTTTGTAAGGTGTTATCCCAACGGTGTGCGGGTTCGCTACCCCAAAAGGATGCACATCGGGGTTTTTCTTTGTGATCAACCACTTGTATAGAACCTTTACCGCTTACCCCGGTACTACGGCACCATGTATAGCTGTCTATTTATAGACTTTGGCCTAGTAGCCATATAGTTTGGGGTGTAGCACATGGTATTGGTACGGAAGATATAAAAAGTGAAAGAATGAATGAATAATGAAGATAATTATGATATTATCTATATGTACGTATGATGTATGATCGCATGAATGTAAGGAACGGTTTTAACGAAAGGAAAGTATATTTTATTATAAAACTATAACTCACTCAGCAACGCTGACTTTTATGTGTTTCTAGTTGACAGGTAATGATTACTGAGGATGGCACGAGGTGGCTACTCAGCTCTTTTGGGATGACATCCATTTTTATAATGCTTTTGTGATGTAATGCGACATATATTTTTGTAACTGGATAATGATGTATTGTTTTGCAAAAGCCTTTATAATGAAATGAAATGTCATTTTAGAATGTTTCCGCTGTAGTGTTTATTTAAAATAAATGAAAATATATGGTTTATGTGCAATGATCGACCAGCTGTAAGCGTCCCGGGAACGGTGCCTTACAAGTTGGTATCAGAGCCAAAGTTTAAGTGAAATGGGTAAATTTTCAAAATAAACTTAACTTAAACCAAGAATGGGACGGAAAGGGAAGGGATGCCAGTTTGAGTAGCTGCATGCCATCAGGTATTTTCCTAATGTCAACCGGTATTATGTGCCCATGTTATATGGTTATGTGTTGTTGTAGATTTAAATACTAATGTAGTCAGGATAGGTAATGCTTGGGGTATGAAGAGTAAAGTAAGTGGCTAATCACAACTGGCCACTATAATTAGGGACTTACTATACTTGACATAAACTATGTTGTTCCCTTGAATGACCGTGTTGGTGTTTGAATCTTTCAGTGTGCGTGTGAATGGTCGGTGGTAGATCTTCAAAAGCTTCACGGGGTGGAGGTCGTGGTGCTGAACTGCGACCCAAGAGAGGAAGACCCAGGGTTGAAAAGGTAGTTCATGAAGAACCAGAGACCCCTCATCCGGAGGGTGTTGATGAGAGTGCAAACCTAAGGGCCTCGGTGAAAGAGGCTGTGGTTGAAGAGGTGTATCAAGTCATGCAGATAATCTTACCATTTGTAGTAACTGAAGTGATTAAAGCTATACGGGAGGGGGAGAGGAAAGAAAGAAGTAGAACTATGGGCGAAAGGAGATAGCCCGAGACTGAGATGGTTTTATCTGATGATGAAGAAAAAGGGAGGAAGAAGAGCCTGCGCCGGAGGTGGCACGAGGCTATAACTACGGGGTGTTTATGAGATGCAAGCCCCCTACTTTTGATGGTAACGACACTGCTGCTGTTGCTCACCGGTGGGTGAGGGAAATAGATTCTGTTCTTGATATCAGCGAGTGCCGGGAGGACCAAAAAGTGAAGTTTGCTACCCACTCGTTTGTGGACTCGGCTCTGTGTTGGTGGGACAATATTGTCCAAGTCGAGGGTAGCCGGGTGATAGGAAGTATGAGGTGGGAAGAGTTGAAGAAGATGGTGATTGATGATTTTTGTCCTCATAAGGAAACAGAAAAGATACAGAGAGAGTTCCTACAGCTGGAGGCGGGAACCATGACACACCAGCAGTACACCACCAAATTCAACGAAATGGCACGGCTGGTGCCGGATCAGGTGACACCTCTGTCCCAAAAGATGAAGAGGTACATTCAGGGCTTGCTGGTGGATATTCACAGGCATATGATCGCCGCCTGGCGAGGCACATTTAGGTCGGCGGTTGATTTGGCAGGGAGATTATATGATGAACGGGAGGTGGTGGTGACTGAAATGAGCAAGACGGGTGGTGGCGATCGGAACTGGAATGGGAAAAGGTTCGGTCAAGGTGATGCCTCGACGGGTAACAAAAAGGCACGGGTGGATGACCGCCTTGTGGCCACAACGAGTGCAAGGTCAAAGAGGTGTGGCAAGTTTGGAATGGAGCATGCGGGAGAATGTAGGTTGGGATTGAATGTGTGCTTCAAATGTGGGAAGATGGGGCACATCGCAAAGGATTGCCGTGCGGGCAGATGTTTCAACTGTGGGGAAAGTGGTCACATGGGTAGAGATTGTAAGAAGCCGAGGGCTGAGGGTTCCGGGGTGAAAAAGACGGGGAGTGAAGGACCGAGGGCGAGCGCCAGGGCATTCACTATGACACAGGAGGAAGCTAGGATAGACCCTGATGTTGTGTCCAGTACGTTTCTAGCGAACCAAACTTTAGCTTCTGTGTTATTTGATTCTGGTGCCAGTAAAAGTTCTATCTCTACTGCTTTCTGTGCTAAGCCGCCTCTTAGTAGTAGATGTGTTGATTTCCGTGGTGTTAGAGGGTTGTGATGTGGAACTAGAAGGTCATAAATTTCCTATGAGACCGTTCGTGACGACCTTAGGTGGTTTTGATTTGGTTCTTGGGATTTATTGGCTAGAGAACCATGAGGCGAACATTGTGTGTCGCAAGAAGATGATCTGTTTGACAGCGCCTGAAGGTAGTTCGGTGACGGTTTATGGTGATCGGGTTAGTACGATTCCGAAGGTGATTTCAATGGCGGTGCGGGAAAGTGCATGAGGCATGGATGTAACGCCTATCTGGCTTATGTAAAGGATGTGGATAGACCAACACCATAACTGTCTGATGTACCAGTTGTGTGTGACTTTCCAGTCGTATTTCCCGAAGACCTACCAGGAGTGCCACCTAACCGTGAGATCGAGTTCCAGATTGACTTGATGCTGGGTGCCCAACCTATTGCTAAGACACCGTATCGGTTAGCTCCGACAGAGATGAAGGAGTTAATGGAATAACTGTAGGAGTTACTTGACAAGGGGTTTATTAAGCCGAGTATCTCACCTTGGGGTGCTCCGGTCTTGTTTGTGAAGAAAAAGGACGGTAGCATGAGAATGTGTATTGACTACCGTGAGCTGAACAAGTTGATGGTGAAGAACCGATACCCGTTACCGAGGATCGATGATTTGTTTGATCAACTTCAAGGTGCTAGTTGGTTCTCAAGGATAGATCTTCGATCTTGCTATCATCAACTGAAGGTGAAAGAGCAAGACATTCCTAAAACAGCTTTCCGTATGCGCTATCGACACTACGAGTTTCTCATTATGTCATTTGGTTTAACCAATGTGCCAGCTGCTTTTATGGATTTGATGAATCGAGTGTGTCAGCTGATGTTGGATAAATCAATGATCGTGTTTATTGATGATATTCTAATTTATTCATGTGGTGAATCCTGAGAGGTGATGGAGACGTTAAGAATGAGGAGGAGCATGCCGGTCACATTCGAGAGGTGATGGAGACGTTAAGATGGGAGAAGTTGTATTTTAAATTCTGTAATTGCGCATTCTGGTTGCGCGAGGTTCAGTTCTTGGGTCATGTGGTGAATCCTGAGAGGATTATGGTGGACCTGGCAAATGTGGAGGCAGTGATGCAATGGAAGTCTCCAAAGATGCCATCCGAGATTCATAGTTTCTTGGGTTTGGCGGGCTACTATAGAAGATTTGTTCAAGACTTTTCTAAGATCTCTTCTCCACTAACTAAGTTGACCCAAAAAGATGTGAAGTTTGTATGGGGTCAAGCTCAAGAGAAGGCGTTCGAAGAATTGAAGCAAAGATTGACTCAAGCTCCTGTCCTGTCATTACCCGATGGAAGTGAAGATCTTGTGGTTTATTCTGATGCTTCCTACTCGGGGTTGGGGTGTGTGTTAATGCAGAGAGGGAAAGTTATAGCCTATGCATCCCAATAGTTAAAGGTTCATGAGGTTAATTATCCTACTCTTGATTTGGAGCTAGCAGCTATGGTCTTCGCATTAAAGATTTGGAGGCACTACCTTTACAGGACGAAGTGCACCGTATTCACCGACCACAAGAGCTTGAAGTACTTCTTTGAGCAGAAATATTTGAACATGAGGCAGAGACGATGGTTGGAGCTTATAAAAGATTATGACTGCGATATCTATTACCATCCGGGCAAAGCCAACGTGGTGGCAGATGCCCTTAGTCGAAAAGAGAGGCCCGAGCCGATTCGGGTGAAAGCGTATTAGTTGGTCATGACCTCGGATGTGATGAAGCAAGTCAAAGAGTTCCAAGATGAGGCGTTGAAAGAAGATCATCTTAACTCTGAAAGAATGAGAGGTCTGGTAGTGGACATGGGTGAAAACAAATTTGGTGTTAGAACTCGATTCGGGAGGATGTGGATTCCTCGTTTTGGGATCTACGGGTGAGGATTATGGATGAAGCTCACAAGACTTGATACTCCATTCATCCCGGTGCCACTAAGATGTATCAAGACATGAAGAAGGACTATTGGTGGCTGGGTATGTAGCGTGATGTGGTGGAGTATGTGAATAAGTGCCTTACTTGCTTACAAGTGAAGGCCGAGCATCAAAAGCCGTATGGGAAGATCCAACCTGTCACATCCCGGCAGAAGCATGAGATGCTAATTGGGTGTGACTTGTTTGACCATAACTCATTGATTAAAAGACTAAACAATTTAGTACAACAAAACAAAACATCACATATAACCTTATATAGTTAGGATTACATCAAATCATAAATAATCAAAATTTGATCTAAAATAATCCTATTACAAACATATAATCTAACTGCTACATATTCAGCAAAACTAATAGGGGCCGGAGCTGCTACAATTGCTTCAGCGGGAGCTGCTATCGGTATTGGAAACGTCCTTAGTAAAATAATCCTATTACAAACATATAATCTAACTGCTACATATTCAGTAACGATGGAAGTGCGCGTCCACCGATAAGCTGAGATCATACATGTTTACAGTTAGATTAACACAAACTTTCCCCATAATTTCTCACCAGCCATTATAAACGTCAAAACAAAACATTATACTATTACTCATGATGATTTCCTAAAAAGGCATACTCAAAATAGTCAACATAATGTTGGTGAGATCATAGGTTTAACTTTAAACAAATAGTTTGATGCATCATATACAACCAAACCTTACATAATACTCAAATGATTTATAACTGTCATATAATTCATAAAATCAGATAATATAGCATCACAACACTCATCCTGTTGGTGCAGGAAATATTTTTCTAAGTAACGCTATCTATATTATCCAACGGTTCCACATCCGAATTAATGGTTGTAACATAAATGAAAGTACATCTTAAAATTCTTACATAATTGCATCAAACAAATAACAGTATGCTTTTTCCCCTAAAAGTTTATAAGAATAAAATGGGGCTATGAGTCTCACCTTTTCTCCAAGAGATAACCTATAAACAAAATATTCGTAGTTTAGAAAATATATTTTCTTCAAAATTTTTAGTACCTCAAATATATATCATGAAATTTCTTTACAACAAGTGGGTCCATAAATTAGACTTAATACATTAAAATTTCATGTTCCAGTGATTTTTAGATTATTTTCTATAATTGTTATAATATTTGAACAAATTATCAGAAATATCTTCGGGTTTCTAAAAATTATCAAACTTCGTCAGCATATTTGTCATAATATTTATAGGTTCTCAAAACTTTCTTAAGTCCTAAATCACAGCAGAATCTTTGTTTATATGATTTTTATCATTTTATCAATATTCGGTAAAAATATCAAAACATACTCAAAAATTCTAATTCTTATACAAACTGTCCTATTCTAATTTTTATACTTTTTGTAAAATTTTCATGATTTATTTCATAGTTTAATTATTTTTCCTGATTTTTGTTTAACAGAAATTTTAAAAATTCATAACATAGGTATAACTTTGAATTAGGTCACGAAACTTTTTCTGTAAGCCTTATAATTTATAAGAGTCAACATATAATTCTTTCAACCATTTTCTAGGTTCCGTTCTTCTACCATAAAATGTTCTTCCAAATATTCAAATAATTTATATAATTTAATTTACTTGTAGTAATAGCCTCAAAATTTACAGAATAGTATTTCCTAATATTCCAAACATATTCATATCGTTTGTTCCCACAATCATAGACAAATACATATCAAATTGAATTTAGTAAGTTGATACATAATTTTCAACCTTTTTGTTGATGGTTTCTTTTATATAACTTTTGATGATTAATATCCATCCATTATTTTCAGGTTAAAAGACCTTCTTAGTATTCTTTTAATAACATTATCACATTTGTAAGATTATGTGAAGAACTTATGAGTTTAACCACAAGGGTTGTTTATATGTGTTGTTTAGACACATATATATATTTTGGTAAATTCGACTAGTTATGGTTTAGGGATTATAACCTTGATTTTGATAATGAAAGGGGGTGACGATAACTGATGGTAGCTTCTTTCTCCGCTGGACCAAGTTTAGCGAGTATCTTCAAGCATCCAAACCTTGTTCTTCTTGCAACGGTTGAAAGATGATGATGTTTGGTTATGGTGACTTTAAGGTAGTAACCGAGAGCTTTAAAGAGAAGGAAATAATGTAGAGATGATAGTGAGGTGAGGAGTGGAGGTGACCGGGAGTTGAGTTGGTGGTGGTGTGCGGTTTGTTGAGAGAGGGCCGAGAGTTTTGAGTGTGGTGGATGAAGTGATTGATGGTAGTCTTCATTGGCCGAGGGATGATGTTTTATGGTGTAATGGGTCGGCTATCACTAATGGAGTAATCATGATAGCTATATGCTAGCTTGGGTGAATAAGCTAAGTATAGATCAATGAAGTGTCCAACTCTTGAAACACAAGTAAGGTGGCGGCTATGTGGGTATTAAGGTGTCCAAGCCAATTATGGTGGCAACAAGGGGAATTAATGACTCTCTTAGTCATTAAGTAAGTTTAAGTATATGTTGGGTGTTTAATCGGTTGGTTAGTTGCTTTAATGAACCGAGTCTTAATCTTAAATGGTGCTTAGTTTAAGATTTTAAGTGTACAATGTTTGCTTAGTTTGTTTGATGCCAAGTTTTTCTTTAAGGTTGTATTGCATGGTGTTTGGTTAAGTTGTGTTTTTGTTTTATTTGGTGAAGATTTGATGTTACAAAGTTGTAACATTTGATCATATAATGTTTGGTATCTAAAACCTATGTATATGGTTACGTGTATACGTAAAATTTGTGCATGCATGCAACCATGCATACATGCAACATATATATACACATAAACACATATAATATATATAGGGTTAGTCAAATAATTATTAACATGTAGAAGAATTTTATTAATATGTTAATTTTGTCTAGCCTAATTTTTAGGGTCGTCACAGAACCTTTGGATATACCGGAATGGAAGTGGGAGCACATCACCATGGATTTCATTTCGAAGCTGCCGCGTACCCCGAAAGGGTATGATGCTATATGGGTGGTTGTTGAATGCTTGACGAAGAGTGCTCACTTCCTACCGATTCGCGACACATATTCATTGGAGAGGTTAGTGGATCTTTTCATCAAGGAGATTGTAACTCGTCATGATGTATCGGTGTCTATTGTGTCTGATTGTAACACCCGGTTGACATCTAAATTTTGGAAGAAATTCCACGACGCTATGGGGAAGAGGTAACATATTAGTACGGCTTATCATCCTCAGATTGATGGTTAGTCCGAAAGGACCACTCAAACATTGGAGGACATGCTTCAGGCATGTGTTATCGATTTTAGGGAAAGTTGGGATGACCACTTACCATTAGCTGAATTCTCATACAACAACAGTTATCATGCCAGCATTGGTATGCCACCTTATGAGATTGTAACACCGGTTATTTAAAAACAAGACAAGACATGAAGAATAAATGAAAGAAAAGCAATAAAGTTCAAGTGGAAGGACTAAAAGTGTCTAAAAGGACAAATCTTTGAAAAGTTGGTGTAAAGGTGGGCATGGCCGCCCACCCTTACTTCACATCACCATTTTCTTCGGTTTCAGAGAGAGAGAGCAGGGGAAACTCTCGGCTGAAGAAAAAGAAGAAGAAGAGAAGTAGAATTCAAGGTAAGAATTCGTTTTTTTTAAGTGTTTATGACAGGTTTTATCCTGGTTACATGCTTATGTGCTTATGTGTTGTGTATGTGCTCGGGTGTGTGTGTGTGTGGTGTTGTTTTTAGGTGTTTGAACTCATTTTCAAGCGGGTTAGAAAGAAGAAACACCCAAGTTGCATCAGGTGATTTTTAGACCCCGGTTTTTACTTGTTTTAAACTATCTTTGGGGCTGAAAATGTATTAAAATGATTTTACAAGCTTATGTATGTATACCCGTATGTATTGTGCATGTTGGATGTAAAATCTTGAATGCTTATAGGTTATTCATGTTTAGAATAGCCCCATTAAGCTTAGAACAGATGGGTTTGATGATTGGGTTTGTAGGCAGACTAGAAACATGTTACACAGAGGGTCCATGCGCCTAGATAAGGCTCATGCGCCTGAAAATACCTTAGAAAGATTTAAGTGTAATCCATGCACCTGAATAGTCGCCCATACGCCTAAGATTACCTTAGAAATGTTTAAGTACAGCCCATGCGCCTGAACAGTGGTCTATGCACCTAGAAATATTAGTCGGACGACTAAGTGTAGGGCCATGCGCCCTAATAGTGCCCATGCGCCCAAGTGTTCATACGCACGAATAGTGCCCATGCGCCTGAATAGTTTATGCGCCTAAGTGATAAATGATTAAGTGTTGGCTAATACGCCTATATAGTGATGAAACGCCCAAACAGGGCTCATGCGCCCAAATAGTGCCAAAGCGCCTAAGCACTTAGAAATTTTTACAGAATTTTCTGGGAGTCTATGCTTTTAGGGTTTTGACCGAGGTTGACTAAGGCTTATTTATGATGATGTTTCATGCATGGTTATGATTGTTCCTTATTATTGTTATTGCTATTATTATTATTATTATTATTATTACTTATAGTATGTGACTTTACGTGGTATGTTTATTATCGTAACGTAAAGTTTATCATAAAAATAAAGAGAAAGAGCAATAAAGAAAAGAAGAGGAACATTAATGAAAATGTTAACAAGTCTTGCAAGCTTACAGGAGGTACACGATCATGTTGTCGTTAGCTCAACTGTGCTGCGGGTTAGCTACCCTATTATGCACACAGGGCAAATCAATTGAGATTGGCAGGACCTTTGTAGCGTACCCTGGGTGATTGGGTCGGCCTTATACACAGTACACGGAACCCTTTCGAGGGATACAATTGACCCTTTCGAGGGATATAGTTGACCCTTTCGAGGGATATAGATGGCCCATCACCCATTTTCCATCGTGCATATAGTTAGGGTGTTGCTCATTGGTCCATACAGAAAGTGAAAGATAAATATAAAAGTTTATAGAACTGACAAGGCATACAGTAAAGAGAACGAACAGTATCTGTTCATATAGTTAATACGTGCTCACATATACAGTGCAAAGTTGTATTTTACAGAAAATAGTATTTTCATATACAACATATAGAAAGTATTTTATTACTTTTAAAACTAGAGTTCACTCAGCAACGCTAACTTTTATACATTTTCAGTTGGCAGGTAATTATTGCTGAGGGTGGCATGAGGGTGAAGCTACTTGGCAGGGAAAGACTGACATCCATTCATATTCTATGTTGTTGTTGTTTTCTAATGTAGTAAAACAATTCTTTTGTAAACAGTTTATGATGATGTATTGCTTAACAACAATGATTTAAATGAAATGAATGGTTTTTGATAAATCATTTCCACTGCTTAAGTTTGTATAATTATAATGTGTAGTGTTTTAACTAATGTGATTGACCAACTGTGAGGTGCCCGGGAACGGGACCTTACAAGTTGGTATCAGAGCTAAAGTTTAAGAGAATTGGGTTAAATAAACTTTTAAAACCTAAACTTAAACTGAAAATGGGACAAATGGAGGGATCTCAGTCCGAGTAGCTACGTGCCATCAGGTATGTCTTTTCCGAATGTTAACCGGTATTATGTTTGCATGCTATTTGATTATGTGCTCTTAGTAGATTTAGATACTGACTAAGTCAGGATAGGAGATGCTTGGGGTATGAAGAGTAAAGTAAGTGGCTAATCACAACTAGCCACTGTAATTAGGGACTTACTATACTTGACATAAACTGAGTGCTACCTTGAATGACCATGTTAGTGTTTGAATCTTATAGTGTGCTTTTAGAGGATGGCTGGTGGTAGATCTTCAAAAGCCTCTCATGGTAGAGGTCACGGTGCTGCTCCACGACCCAAGAGAGGGAGACCCAGAGTCGAGAAAGTGGTTCATGAAGAACCAGAGACCCCTTATTCGGAGGGTGGCGACAAGAGCGCCAATCTGAGAGCCTCAGTAAAGGAGGTTGTGGTGTAAGAGGTTCACCAGGTCATGCAGACGATTCTACCGTATGTTGTGACCGAAGTGATCAAGGCAGTAAGGGAAGGGGAAAGAAAGGAAAGAAACAGGTCCTTGGGAGGACGGGAACAACCAGAGCCGAAACGATTCTCTCTGATGATGAGGAGGAGGAAGAAGAAGAGCCTGCGCCGGAGGCGACCCGAGGTTGTAACTATGGGGTGTTTATGAGATGCAACCCCTACTTTCGATGGAAACGACACTGCTGCAGCTGCTCACTGGTGGGTGAGGGAAATGGAGGCTGTCCTTGATATTAGTGAGTGTCGTGAAGAGCAAAAGGTGAAATTCGCTACCCACTCTTTTGTGGACTTGGCTTTGTGCTGGTGGGACAATATTGTCCAAGCCAAGGGTAGCAGGGCCATTGGGAGAATGAGATGGCTTGAAGTGAAGAAGTTAGTGATTGAGTAATTTTGTCCTCACAGGGAGATGGACATGGTAGAAAGAGACCTCCTGCAGCTGGAGGCGGGAACGATGACACACCAGCAGTACACCACTAAATTTAATGAAATGGCGCGGTTGGTGCCCGATCAAGTGACACTACTGTCACGAAAGATTAAAAGATACATCCAGGGGCTGCCGGTGGATATCCGTAGGCATATGATCACTGCCTGGCCGAGCACTTTCAGGTCGGCGGTTGATTTGGTTGGTAGATTATACGATGAGCGCGAGGTGGTGGTGGTTGAGGTGAATAAGAAGGATGGTGGTGGCTGGGATTCATTTGTGTCCAACCTAAGACAGAATGACATACTTGCTACGTTGGACATAAATGACTTCATATTGAAGTTAAAGGAGGAGGAACTGAGGATGAAGTACAAGTCAAAGAAAGGATCTTACGTTTAGAATCCTTCACTATACAACTCGGTTCCCAATCCAACTGGTTCAGGAGCACCATTTCAAACAGCTTTTGTGTCTAGTACCGCGGCTCCTTCTCAATCCACTGCTTCAGGACAAGAAACGTCTAGGTCTTCATTTACTAAATACATAGTGCCTGAAGTCAATACTGTGAAGTTGAAGACTGAGAACCTAAGTAATATCACAGTGGAGGTTGTAAAAGAGCACATGGCCTTCTTGCAGCAATGATTCAATCATATGATGGTCTAGTTGCTGGGAAGATCGGGAATTGTCATCTTGCAGATGAAGATTACGAGCAGGTTGACGAGAATGAGCTGGAAAGGATGGATATCATGTGGGCTCTTGCAAGTGCAGTTAGACAAGCGAAAAAGTTCATTAAGAAGACGGGACTGAATCTAGTAGCCACAAAAGATATGACCTTTGGTTTCGACAAAACCAAGGTCACCTGCTTCAATTGTGGTGAAAAGGGGCACTTCAAACGTGAGTGTGTGAAGCCCAAGAAAACAGGAAATGGTAACCCATTTCCTACCTTCTACCGCCAAGACAAGGACATGGTTAAAACCAGTCCTTCAAATAAATATACTAAAGCAGTAACTGCCCAAGGGGATGAAGGACAAGAGTGGTCCTTCCAATTTGTCTCTCCTAGAGAATCAAACATTGCTTTGGTCGAATCATTGGATGACGGGTCTGCCAGTGAAGGGGAGATTGCAGCTGAGCAAGTGATGTCAGATACAGAAGAAGCTGTGAATGTGGTAAACCACTTGGTTGAGGAAGAGCTTAGAGCAACAAGTTCAGAATCTCCAACAACAGAAGAGTCTACCTCTGCATTGATGGCTGCTTCAACGGAATCCTCACAGGTTAGTTCTTTAGATCAACTATTTAATTACCATGCTTGTTCTGAATGTGAAAATTTTAGGGAAAGCATAGATCTAAATTTGCTAGGTTATTAGAACATAATGATAACTTAGTAAATGACTTACAACTCTGCACTGAAGCTAACCGTATTTTAAAACAAAATGAGCCAATTTTATGAAAAAGATAGAACTTTTGGGTAAACAACTAAGGGAAATCGAGGTTGTTGCCTTAAATCAATCTAATGATAAAATTTTATTTAAACTCTTTAGAAGAAAGAAAAAAGGAGAAATCAGTTTTGAAAGTCGAAGTTAATTCACTAAAACAAAAACTGCACAGTTTGGCTAGTTCTTCTCATATAGTAAAGAACCTGGTGAAAGAATAAAACAATGGGGAATGTTTGAGATTCAAAGTAGTTCCACCACCACATGGATCCTCTTGAATGCCAAATGTAGACCTATAAATAACAACCCAATTAAGGATCATGTGGTGTCTACTCCTCTAGTCAGTGACCCTGATTCCACAGGTAAACCAATGAAATCTAACACTAAACAGAAGGAGGCTACTTTGAAATCAACAAGAAAAATGCCAGTTGAGAACTTAGATGATGCATTTAAAGGGGTTAACGTAAGTTCAGGTTCACCAAAGTCCATTTCAGAACCTAAACTGACTAAACTAGTTAACCACAAACGTGTAATCATCAAAGTCCAACCAAAGGGCAAGTTAAAGATGTTCAAAACTTCAAAACAATTAATTTTGTTCATAAGGGTGAAACATCTAAAAGAGTAGTGACTAAACCAAACCAGACACACCTCACACCTTCACTAAACTCAACATCACATAAAAGCCTTCCTCAGTCTATAGAAGCAAGATCTTGCTACAGTTATGGAAAACGAGGACATATTTCTACTAATTGTCCTTACTATTAAACACCCAGAAAGAAAATTGAACTTTATGATACATAATAAAGTTCTTCTTAAATAAGATCTAACACTCCATTTAAGAGTGTTAGTGAATCAAAAGTTCAAACCATAAGTCAGTCGCTTGTTTATCACAAACAGGCCTTACACAAAACTGGCCTATGGAAAGAAAAATCAAGTATAGGGTCTGATAGTGAGAATGATAAGAAGAAAGATATGCCCTCATCCTCAAAAGGACAATGGGTTGAGTTTATGATGTGTGATTCCTCTGGGTCACCCAAGCCAGTTAAGGCTTGGGTCCCAAATCTAAACAAACAAGTTTCTTTGACTGTGCAGGGTGTCCGCTATAGCGCTATCACTATTACCTGGATTATTGATAGCGAGGCGTCCAGGCACATGACAAGGAATTCGTCCCTCCTTTTGAACGTTAATCAAATCAAAGGGGGACATGTTTCATTTGCTGGGAACAAAGGAGGCTACATCACAGCACAAGGCGAAGTAGGAAACGAGAAAGTAAAGTTTGACAAGGTAAACTACGTTCAACAACTTCAAAATAATTTACTTTCAGTCTCCCAGATATGTGACAAAGGCTTTAAGGTTGTATTTGACAACAAGAAGTGCTATATGTTAAAGAAGATCTATGTGATTAAGGAGGATAAGGTTCTCATGTCAGCTTCAAGATATAACGACCTATATGTCTTGTCAAAGGCTATTGAGAGAGACTAAGTCTTGTGGCATAGGATAATGGGGCACATCAATCCTATAAAGATGAATCACTTGATTCCGAATGATCTAGTGAATGGTGTAAATGTCAAGAACTTCCAGCTTCCAAACTTCTGCATAGCTTGCAAGAAAGGGAAACAGACCAAGAAGGCTCATAAGGCAAAAAAACTCAACTCTATTGATATGCCTCTTGAGCTTCTACACATGGATCTGTTTGGCCCTGTTAGCACAAAGAGCATTGCAGGAGATCTGTATTGATTTGTAGTAATAGATGATTACTCAAGATTCTCTTGGGTGATGTTTCTGAAAGCCAAATCAGAAACTTTTGAATCATTCAAACATCTGGTAACTACATTAGAATCACTCTACAAGTAAAAGTTAAGCAGATTCGATCACACAACGGCACTGAATTCAAGAATTAGTGGATTGAGGCCTACTGTAGAGAAAAAGGAATTGTTCATCAGTTCACATATGCCTACACTCCATAGATGAACGGCGTAGCTGAAAGAAAGAATTGAGGTTTGATCGAGATTGCCAGAACAATGCTTGCTGACTCGAAACTGCCTATTCAATTCTGGAATGAGGCAGTGGCAAATACGTGTTGCGCAATCGAGTGTTAGTGGTCAAGCGACATGGAAAAACGTGTTATGAACTACTCCAATGATGTAAACCTATTTTGGAGTATTTAGAACCATTTGGCGCACCTTGTACATTGTTGAAGAAGACACAGAATGGAAAGTTCAGCGAGAAGGCAGAAGAAGGGATATTTCTTAGATACAACATACCAAACAAGAGAGTTTACAACAACTCAACGGGTTAGGTAGAAGTGTGATGCAACATTGACATTCAAAGATACACCACCCCCCAACTAGGAAAGGACCCTCATTCTTCTTTAACTATGATAGATTTTTTAAATCCTTCAATCTGCCGCCTTCTCATACTGATGACAAGGTTTCAGCAAGGATGATATACGATGCTCTTAACACTCCTCCACTAGACTCGACATCAACTGGTCCATTAAATGATTTTGCTAACCCTTCAGGGGGAGACCTTGAAGTGAGTGAGTCTTCATCTGATGATGAGGCAATTAAGACTGCTAATGAGGACAAGGAGAAACAGGTTCCTACCAATGAAAGTACACAAGCATCAAATCTTGATGCCTCTGACACTTTGGAACCTCATACTCCAACAGCCACAGATCCTGAACCTGAGTCTAACAATCTGGATAATGAGGTGGTTGTTCCAACAACTCCCAAATCTCGGCTAAACGTTTATCATCCTCTAGACAATGTCATTGAGGATGTTCGATCTGGAGTACAGACCAGAAATCAGCTGTACACAGCTGATTATGCCGCGGTAATAGAAAAGGGATACCTTCACGATGGAGCATATCAATTTTTTCTGTCTTAATTTGAACCAAAATATGTTAGTGAAGCATTAAACGATGAGGCATGGGTTAGTGCGATGCAAGAAGAACTCCTATAGTTCAAGAAGTTAGGAGTATGGACCCTTATGGACAAACCAAAATGTGCTAAGGTGATTGGCACTAAATGGGTACTGAAATTCAAGAAAGCTGACCAAGGGGTCATAATCAGAAATAAGGCCCGACTTGTAGTACAAGGGTTTTGACAAGTTGAAGGCATAGATTATAATGAAGTTTTGCACTAGTGGCAACGATGGAAGCAATATGTATCTTTCTAGATTACGCATCCTACATGAAGATCAAAGTCTAATAACCAGATGTCAAGAGTGCGTTCCTTCATGGTGAAATCCATGAGACAGTTTATGTCAGTCAACCCAAAGGATTTGAGGATCCTTATCATCGGGACAGAGTTTACAAGCTGGATAAGGCTCTCTACGGGCTCCATCTAGCCCCTAGAGCATGGTATGAGAAACTCTCAACTCATCTGGTAAAACATGATTTCAGCAGATGAGTTATTGACTGTACACTGTTCATCAAAGAAAAGGATGTCGACTTATTGCTGGTACAGATTTATGTTGATGACATAATTTTCGGTTCCAAAATCAAAGATTTATGTAAAGAATTCGAATCTGTAATGAAAGCGGAGTTTGAGATGAGTGCCATGGGGGAGATGAAGTTTTTCGTTGGATTACAGGTGTGTCAGACACCAAATGGAATCTTCCTGCATCAGACCAAGTATGTAGGCAATATCCTTAGTCGGTTTGATATGGAGAATGCTTCTGCAGCTTGAACTCCACTGGCTACAAACCATGACATAGCACCCGACGAAAATGGTGATTTGGTTGATGCCACCATGTACAGAGGAATGATCGGATCTCTCGTGTACCTTACAGCATCACGTCCTGATATCATGTACGCGACGTGTCTTTGTTCCAGATATCAGGTGAAACCAAAAGTTAACCATCTCATCGGAGTCAAAAGGATTTTTCGTTATATGAAGGGTACTCCAACACTTAGGTTGTGGTATCCTCATGATGATGAGTTTGAGCATACAGCGTATAGTGACTCGGATTATGGCGGTTGCAAAATGAATTACAAGTCAACATCAGCAGGATGTCAGTTCTTTGGTAGACGGTTAGTCACCTGGCAGAGTAAGAAGCAGACCTCTGTTGCTCTGTCAATATGTGAAACTGAATACGTTGCTGCTTCTAGTTGTTGTTCACAAATAATTTAGATTCAACAGCAAATGTGCGACTACGGTATGTAATTTTCTAACACTCCTATTTTTGTTGATAATTCTGCTGCTATTGCTGTAACAAAAAATCCGGTCCAACATCCTAAAACTAAACACATCAGTATTAAGTATCACTTTATACATGACTGTTTTAAAAAGCAATTAATCGATGTGGTTAAAATTAATACGGATTTTCAACGTGCCGACCTCTACACAAAAGCATTTGATAAACCGAGGTTTTTATATCTTCTAGAGGTTAATGGCGTGAGAAAAAAAAGTGATGTGATTCTAGAAGACGAAAGTTTGTAGTCAGACTAGTATAGGTTTTAATTTAATTTAATTTTATTTTCCTGTCTATTAAAATATAAAAACACAAAAAGATTTTTGGTTTTAGAATTTTAGGGGGAGAATAGTTTAATCTAGTATAAATTAGTGCAGTATTTAATTACTTAAAAAAATGGGAGAGGGCAGCTTAGCTAATAAGAAATGAAATCAAATATGTGATTCTGATTCAAAGTAAATGGAAAATGATAGTACACAGGGAATGAACTGGTTGAGACTTCAAAACTAGTGTGCTCAAAATGCGAAATTCAATATACAAGTCTGAGAAGTCTAAGCACAATTAAAGAAATATGATAGTTAAACTAGTTGCTACTGAGATGACATGGAGAAAGTAGACCTAGAGGTTGCTAGTTCATAATATGATGTATCGGTAGATTCAACACAATAGATTAGTAGACTTCAATGGTGAATTAAAAAGTCAAACTAACCTGTTCAACTTGTTGTGGGTTCTCATATTATCCCTGGTTAACACAATCAACGTATTTCCAATAAGGGGTGATGAGCAAAATAAACGCCACAAATGTGTGCGGATGACCACAAATATGAGCAAAGCACATGTAAAAACTGCTAAAAGCAATCAAGCGGATAACTTATGTTGTTGGTGAGTTATGTGCGAAAAGAAAAATAAATGCTCTAACAAGAAGATAGGTTGTGTGCCTCTGTGCTGTGCGGTGGCACTGACCTGAGGATAAGATAACCTAAATATTCTAGAATTCATTGTTGTTTGCGCCTCTCTGTCGTGCGATGGCACTGACCAAAGGCTTGGCATCTCTTTGAAAGCTCTTAGAATAATCTCTTCCTATCCAATACTCGTAGACCGCTCAAAAATCTCCTGAGGAATGTTGATTACCAAATAAGTGTGAGATCCACAAATGCATTTTGAAATAATTAAACCTAACTCATCACCATTGTAAGTTAAAAGTTTGTGTATGGATTTAAAGGGACAAACATATTGACAATCATCATGACTGCAAGTCTTGAAAGTCAAAATCATTGTGTGCATCGCAAATGACTCTCAAACACAACAAAAATCTAGCATCGAGGGCATATTAATAAAGGGTTCCCAAATGATTCTATTATACCTGTATGATTCCATAATGAATCATTCCAGAAATGATCTAATCAACTTGAAGTTGTTCTGCTCAAACCCAAAACAACAAAAATATGTCTTGTTTGTTTTAATTTCTAAGTTATTTTCTATTTTCTAGTCGTTTGTAGGATTAATCGTCGGACTATAAAAATGGATGTACTTTGTGAATATAACGTTTCGATTTACATTTATTTTTTTAAATGTAATATTACTCCTTGTTCAATCCTTGTAATCTTAAGATTTGATCATAGTAAAAATATTTTTAATGTAATTTTTGTGGATTATATGTTTGTGCAACGCTTAAACAATTACAAATGCGCATATCAACACAAAACCGAATAACTTATCGGGACTTATATATTTCAAAAAATTAATTACAAGTTTTATTATTATGATTCATATATTAAAATACTCATTTTTAGTTACTAGTTATGGTGCAAATTAATAAATAAAATAAGTTAAGGGGTTAAAATTGAAAATTTGCATTTTCCCTCCAGTTATTTTCCCAACTACTTACACTTATGGCCAACCATAATTTTCACCTATAAATACTAACTCAAATCTCCCTCTAGTCACTTTCATCAGTCTAAACTCTCTCAATCCATCCAAGAACTTCATCTTTTTAGCAAAAAAAAATTATTCAAGAACAACTTGTGAGTTTTAATTAATTTATTTATTTATTTATATATTTATACTTTCCTTCTTACTTTCTTCTTCATTTTCTCTACCACTTGGAATAACCTCTAGGACATAACCACTTAGTCACCACGGTGACACAAGTATGGTAACCCCCATTGTGAGGTCCAAGTTGGAAATATCATACTTGATTCTTTCATACATGTTTTCTTGTTTTATTTTTAAACCTTTTACATACTAAACCAAGTTACCAATAACTTCAATGTTGGAAGGCTTGTGTTGAAGTTATATTTCTGAAATTTTAAGTCTTTTACACTCTATTCTTTCATCTTTACAAAACACTAAGTGATCTACAAATCAAGAAGTGGATGAAACCAAACCGAGCTTCCAACCAATGTTGAAAGGCTTGTGTTATGGTATGAAATGGTGATGTTGAACCTTGGTTCTACAACTAATTTATCCACCATACCCCACTTCAACACTTAGTCAAACTAGTGAATTTACTTTAGTATTTTCATTTATATACTCATTACCATCCGAATCACCCTTATGTGGAGATTTTGTGCAATGGTGATAATCTTGAGGTTTGTGGATATCCCTACCTCTAATACATGACCTATATGAATATAACACTTGAAGTTTGTCAATTACCCTACCTCTAATGCATGACTTATATTTATATCCACATAATACTTAGTCAAAACCAAACCATAATATCAATCAACCATGGTTGAAAGTTATGTGTTAAGGTAGACATTATACTAATCTTATGATTCCTTATTTTGGACTTCCAATGAGTGACTTAAACTCATAAAGAACACACACAATACATGGTGTCCAATTAAGTGTCTAAGTGGTATATACTTTCATTTACTCTCGTATTTATAATTTTTGTATACTTTCCAATTGCTAAAATCTCAAACTTTGAATCCTAAACTTACACACTTTCATTTACCTTATAGGATGACTTTGGTGAATCACTTAAACTCAATCATCTATTCTTGTGGATTCTAATCGCCAAACCGTGAGTCATACTTTGCCCATTTTGTTTTAACACTATTTGGGTTGCAACATGTATCAATTATCAAATTCACTCAATTATTCATTCAATGAAAATCATTATAAAACTCAATTCATACAACATGCTTACTTGTTATACTATTTGTGAATACATTCTAGAATACATTATCTTGCAAGCAATCTAAGCCTCCCTTAACATGTATAGCGCTATAGGACTAGCACATCTGCCCTATTATGACGGGTCTATGTTAAGTTATACAATATTTACGGTCTTGGTCATTCTTTAATGCTAAGATTAAGCTAGTGGACACTTTGGTTTGATTATCGGATTTTCATGCTAGCAATGTACAAACATTAGTATACTTTACTCATGTTGAATTGAGATTTATTCACTATTATACTATGTATTCAAACTTGTATGCTCACCAACATATTCATATGCTGACCTATATTTTATACATGTTGCAGGAAATGTTTGAAGCTTTATCAAGAAACTCAATTAGGTGGACTTAGAAACACATCAAATCTACTATTTTGTTATGCTTGTATTAGACTTGTATTTCTCAAAATTTTTGTATGTTCATTTGAAGCATTGTAATGTTATGTTGATTAATGGAAATGAAATTTAATCTTAATTTATTGTCACTTTAGTTCTATGATGTCTTTGAACGATCTATCACTTGTCGCGCCTCGATGTTTCCGCCATCGGTTGGGGTGTGACAGATTGGTATCAGAGCCATAGTTATAGGGAATTAGGAAAATTTCCATGTTTTAACCTAGACTATGACTAAGGACTCCCATTAGTAATGCTTATGATTTGTTTGATTATCTTATGTTTATGCCAAAATAAAAAGAAAAGAAACCCTCAAATCTACCTAATCTTGCTTCTCATCTTATTCTCGGCCAAAAAGAAATACACCTTTCCTAAGGTGTAATCATGCAATGACGATACGAAGACACTCGTATTTTACAAATGAAATGACTTCACCGAAATAGGAGTGAATCCCTTACTTTGATGATGTCTTTCAATCCACCATTCTTGTTTTTCTGAAATTAAACCATTAAGATAGGAGTGATTTCCTTACCTTGATGGCAATTTCACTTATCTCACTCTTGTGGACCCTTGCCAATGAGTTAGGATTAAACTCCTTACTTTGATGGATAAGTTCCAACCACGTTTAGGGAACGACACCACCAAGTTAGGAGTGATATCCATATCTTGGTGACTAGTTCCATTCTTTGATTTTCGATCTACCAAAGTCTTGAGATTTTGATTGACAAGGGACATGTAGTAACTAGAAGGGCGAATACCGTTACCCAACTTATCGGCGAGAGTATTCCAACCCATTAAGCCAAATCATGATTCCCGAACTCAAAAGAAGTCTTGAATACTTTGGATTAGTCTTAGTTCCAAAACCGGAACATTCCAAGCCTTAATCGAATTTCTTTTATGTTTGTATTTATTTTATACATTTATGTTTTATCCTTTTTCCTCTTGTCAAGATCGAATCATTCGACTCACATTAATCTCTCAGCCTCAGACGCTAATAATCAATAACCAATAAAAACTTAAAAGCTTTCATTATTGTTTATCTAATTCTTTTGAGTGGTTGTATGATTATTATGAGAACCGATTTGAAACCTACTTGCTTAGGTGTTATGTTATAATGCTCTAAATATGCAAAAATTATTTTAAACACTATTGATCAAGTCTCATCATTCTCTTTAACCTACATTGTAGATGTGTTCCAAATCCCATAGAAGCTTCAAGCAAAGTTCTAATAAGAAAATGGTCGCTTTCATGGTTAAGCAAATGGCTCGAGTTATTCACGATATTGTTAAGCAAATCAATGCCACCCCTAGCCCAAACACTTCATTTGAATCCCGAAACCCTAGTCCCAAAACCTCAGCCTTTTCCTATAAGCACTTCAATTCATGTGGCCCCGAACCTTTTACGGGTGAAGAGGGTGCCTCCAAGATGTTGGAATGGTTAGATAGCATCGAAGTCACTTTCATCAATAGTGAATGTCCCGACGAGCTTCGGACTCGTAGTGCCACCGGTGTCTTCACATCGAGAGCACTTGAATGATGGAAAAGTTAAAGGAGTACTTGTGGAAATGAGGTCGCCTTCGCCTTACCATGGGAAGAAGTGAAGCAACTCATGATAAATGAGTTTTGTCCTCCTCATGAAATGCAAAGTCTTGAAGAGGAATTCTGGAACCTCAAACAAGTTGGAGGTGACAATTTGACTTACACCATTCGCTTTAAAAAACTTAGTATCCTTGTCCCTCACTTGGTCAACACCACTGACCGAGCCATAGCCAAGTACATAAAAGGTCTTCCCCCTATTATCCGTGACTCCGTCACCATAGCCGAACCATTCTCAGTTGAGCGAGCCATCCGGTTGGCGGCTACCTTATCCAACAACCAAGTGAAAGATGGATCTTTGTCTCTTAAAGGCTCATTTAAAACCGCCCGTCAAGCCATCTCCGAAACACCTGAGGAAACCAAAGACATAAAAACACCATCCAAAAACACCCGTCACGGCAAGAAACGGAAGTTTCAAAGCCGCAACTATGCCATGACAGCACCAACAACCCAAGCTCCTATCAATTTGAACCAAGAACCACCTAAAAAAGCCTACACCAGTAATTTCCCAAATGTGCCAATTGCCAATACCACCACCCACCTGCCTCTCAGTGTCGTCAATGCACAACGTGTAACCGTTATGGCCATTTTGCCTCAGCATGTCGAAGTGGTCCTAGCCCACACGTTAACCCACCTTCAGCTCACACCGGTACCCAAAGACCCCCGACTAATGCAAATGGTTGTGCTTGCTTCAAATGTGGTGATCCAAACCATCTTGCTCCTCAATGCCCTCACAACAATCAAGTTCAAGTCCAAGTGCCACGTGGACGCGCATTTAACATAAATGCATTTCAAGCTCAAAACGACAATGACGTCGTAAATGGTACGTTTCTTATAAATGGAATTTATGCTTCTGTGCTATTTGATACTAGTGCGGATAAAAGTTTTGTTTTCGTGAAATTTGAAGCAATGCTAAAATGTACACGTTCTAAATTGCCAAAATCATTCACCGTTGAAGTCGCTAACGGAAAATCTGTCACCGTCGATTCCATTCTCCTTGATTGTCTTTTAAGTCTTAATGAACATGAATTTCCTATCGAACTCATACCCATGCAATTGGGTAGTTTTGATGTCATAGTAGGCATGGATTGGCTTGCCATGGTTCGTGCCGAAGTCGTTTGCTTTGAAAATATATCCGTATTCCGCTTCCTTCCGGCGACACCTTACAAATCTATGGCGAGAAAACCTCAAACAGACTCAAACTCATCTCTTGTACGGAGGCACGAAAGTGCTTACGTTAAGAATGTATTGTGTTTTTAGCTCATGTCATGACAGAAAAAGAAAAGGGAAAGAATGTGAAAGACATTCCAATCATTTGTGACTTTCTTGACGTGTTCCCTAAAGATCTACCCGGTCTTCCTCCGGCTCGTTCCATTTATTTTCGGATTGATCTCATACCGGTGCTACACCTATTGCTAAATCTCCCTACAGCCTCGCACCCTCGGAAATGCAAGAGCTAGCTAGTCAACTTCAAGAGTTGGTTAACAATGGATTCATACGTCCTAGCTCATCCCCTTGGGGTGCTCCAATCCTTTTTGTAAAGAAGAAGGACAATTCGTTCCGCATGTGCATTGATTATCGTGAGCTTAATAAACTTACTGTCAAAACCGTTATCCTCTTCCTCGTATCGATGATCTCTTGGCCCAACTCCAAGGAGCAACTTGTTTCTCAAAAATCAACTTAAGATTTGGTTATCATCAACTTCGAATCCGTGAAGAAGATATTCTAAAAACCGCTTTCTGCATAAGGTATGGTCATTACAAGTTCATGGTTATGCCTTTTGGTTTGACCAATGCACCGCAACCTTTATGGACTTGTTGAACCGCGTGTGTAGACCTTACTTGGATCATTTTGTAATTGTGTTCATTGACGATATTTTAATCTATTCTAAGACCGACTTCTAACATGAACGACACTTATGTTTGATCTTGGAACTTCTTCGAGCCGAACGACTTTACGCCAAATTCTCCAAATGTGAATTTTGGTTGAAAGAAGTTCAATTCCTTGGTCACATCGTAAGCAAAGAAGGCATTCATGTTGATTCCGCTAAAATCGATGCTGTCAAAGGGTGGATTGCTTCAAAATCCCCTACCGAAGTACGTTCTTTTCTCAGATTGGCGGGTTACTACTGTCGATTCATCTCCAACTTTTCAAAAATCGCCATACCTCTCACCTCTTTGACCCAAAAATATAAACCTTTTGTTTGGGGTCCCAAACAAGAGGAATCCTTTCAAACCCTCAAGCGTGTGCTCTATGACGCACCCATCTTAACCCTTCCCAATGGAAATGATGATTTCGTGGTTTATTGTGATGCTTCTAATCAAGGTCTTCATTTTGTCCTTATGCAACGAGGCAAGGTTATCTCTTATGCGTCAAGACAACTCAAAACCCATGAGAAGAACTACACTACCCATGACCTTGAACTCGGAGCTGTTGTTTTCGCTTTAAAGATTTGGAGGCACTACCTTTATGGTACTCAATGTGTTGTCTTCACCGATCATAAGAGTCTCCAACATATCTGTAATCAAAAGGATCTCAACATGCGTCAACGACGATGGGTTGAATTGTTGAACGACTATGATTGTGAATTTCGTTACCACCCCGGAAAAGCAAATGTCGTGGCCGATGCTCTTAGCCGAAAGAGTCATGTCAATGCTCATAGCATTTTTGTAACCAATCGTCTTTGTTGTTTGCAAATCCAAAGCGACATTCAAACCCGTATTCGTGAAGCCCAACACTCATCAGTCGTCGAAAACAATTTGTATAATGAGATGCAATGTGGTGTTGAAGACCAACTTGAGTCTAAAGCTAATAGAATTCTCCATTACCTTGATCGTATTTGGATTCCGAACCGTGACAACCTTCGTACACTTGTAATGAATGAAGCACATAAATCATGATATTGCATTCACCCTGGTGCAGACAAGATGTATCAAGATCTTCGTCGTACTTATTGGTGGCTAGACATGAAAAAGGATATCTCTCTTTTTGTGGCCAAATGCATCACTTGTTCAAAGGTAAAGGCCGAACACCAACGACCCTCTGGTTTACTTGAGCAACCTGAAATCCCGAGGTGGAATTGGGAAAGTATCGCAATGGATTTTATCACCAAACTTCCCCGAACATCTTCCGGGCATGATAGTATTTGGGTAATTATCGATCGATTAACCAAATCAGCTCATTTTCTTCCCATTCGTGAAGACTACTCCGTTGAAAAGCTAGCTCGTATCTACACTTCTGAAATCATTAGTCATCATGGTATCCCTCTCGATATCATCTCTGATCGTGATGGTCGATTCACTTCCCGTTTTTGGATAACTTTTCAGTTAGCTTTGGGCACTCAACTCAATCTTAGTATGGCTTTTCATCCTCAAACTGATCGACAAACTGAACGTACTATCCAAACTCTCGGAGATATGCTTCGATCTTGTGTTATCAATTTGGTGGCAACTGGGATGTACACCTACCATTGGTTGAATTTTCGTACAATAACAGTTATCACTCTAGTATCGAAATGGCACCATTTGAAGCTCTTTATGGTCGCAAATGTCATTCACCTATTTGTTGGCACGAGATCAGCGAGGCACAAGTCACTGGTCCTGAAATTATTCAAGAGACAACATATAAAATCTTGCAAGTTCACGACAACATACTTGCTGCAAGAAGCCGACAAAAGAGTTACGCCGCTAAACGGCGTAAGCCCTTGGAATTCAATGTTGGTGATCTCGTACTTCTCAAGGTATCTCCTTGGAAAGGAGTAGTACGCTTTGGTAAGAAAGGAAAACTTGCTCCACGATATGTAGGTCCTTTTAAGATTCTCGAAAGAATTGGTAAGGTGGCATACCAACTTGATCTATCACAAGAACTAAGCAACGTTCACCCAACTTTCCATGTCTCTAATCTCAAAAAGTTCCTAGCCGATGAAGGACTTCAAATTTTGCTTGACGACATACGTGTCGACTATACCATGCACTTTGTTGAGAAACCTGTTGAAATCATGGATCGTGGAATGAAACAACTCAAACAAAGTCGTATTCCAATTATTAAGGTGCGTTGGGAAGGAACACGTGGTCCAGAATTTATTTGGGAATGTGAAGATCAATTCAAGATCAAGTACCCGCATCTTTTCCCAGAACCTTCTTCTAAATGAATTTCAGGTCGAAATTCCCTAAAGTAGGGGAGACTATAACGTTCCGCATTTTACATTTATTTTTTTAAATGTAATATTACTCCTTGTTAAATCCTTGTAATCTTAAGATTTGATCATAGTGAAATTATTTTTTATGTAATTCTTGTTGATTATATGTTTGTGCAACGCTTAAACAATTACAACTGCGCATATCAACACAAAACTGAACAACTTATCGGGACTTATATATTTCAGAAAATTAATTACAAGTTTTATTATTATGATTCATATATTAAAATACTCATTTTTAGTTACTAGTTATGGTGCAAATTAATAAATAAAATAAGTTAAGGGGTTAAAATTGAAAATTTGCATTTTCCCTCCACTCAGCTCCCCAACTACTTACATTTATGGTCAACCATAATTTTCACCTATAAATACTAACTCAAATCCCCCTATAATCACTTTCATCACTCTAAACTCTCTCTATACTCTCTCAATCCATCCAAGAACTTCATCTTTTTAGCAAAAAAAAATATTCAAGAACAACTTGTGAGTTTTAATTAATTAACTAATTTATTTATATATTTATACTTTCTTTCTTACTTTCTTCTTCATTTTCTCTACCACTTGGAATAACCTCTAGGACATAACCACTTAGTCACCAAGGTGACACAAATATGGTAACCCCCATTTTGAGGTCCAAGTTGGAAATATCATACTTGATTCTTTCATACATGTTTTCTTGTTTTATTTTTAAACCTTTTACATACTAAACCAAGTTACCAACAACTTCAATGTTGGAAGGCTTGTGTTGAAATTATATTTATGAAATTTTAAGTCTTTTACACTCTATTCTTTCATCTTTACAAAACACTAAGTGATCTACAAATCAAGAAGTGGATGAAACCAAACCAAGCTTCCAACCAATGTTGAAAGGCTTGTGTTATGGTATGAAATGGTGATGTTGAACCTTGGTTCTACAACTAATTTATCCACCATACCCTACTTGAACACTTAGTCAAACTAGTCAATTACTTTAGTATTTTCATTTATATACTCATTACCATCCGAATCACCCTTATGTGGAGATTTTGTGCAATGATGATAATCTTGAGGTTTTATCCCTACCTCTAATACATGACCTATATGAATATAACACTTGAGGTTTGTGGATTACCCTACCTCTAATGCATGACTTATATTTATATCTACATAATACTTAGTCAAAACCAAACCATAATATCAATCAACCATGGTTGAATGTTATATGTTAAGGTAGATATTATACTAATCTTATGATTCCTTATTTTGGACTTCCAGTGAGTGACTAAAACTCATAAAGAACACACACAATACATGGTGTCCAATTAAGTGTCTAAGTAGTATATACTTTCATTTATTCTCGTATTTGTAATTTTTGTATACTTTCCAATTGCTAAAATCTCAAATTTTGAATCCTAAACTTACGAACTTTTATTTACCCTTTAGGGTTACTTTGGTGAATTATTTAAACTCAATCATCTATTCTTGTGGATTCTAATCGCCAAACCGTGAGTCATACTTCACCCATTTTGTTTTAACACTATTTGGGTTACAACATGTATCAATTATCAAATTCACTCAGTTATTCATTCAATCAAAATCATTATAAAACTCAATTCATACAAACATGCTTACTTGTTATACTATTTGTATATACATTCTAGAATACATTATCTTGCAAGCAATCTAAACCTCCCTTAACATGTATAGCGCTATAGGACTAGCATATCCTCCTATTATGATGGGTCTATGTTAAGTTATACAATATTTACGGTCTTGGTCATTTTTTTAATGCTAAGATTACGCTAGAGGACACTTTGGTTTGATTATCGGCTTTTCATGCTAGCAATGTACAAACATTAGTATACTTTACTCATGTTGAATTGAGATTTATTCACTATTATACTATGTATTCAAACTTGTATGCTCACCAACATATTCATATGCTGGCCTATATTTTATACATGTTTTAGGAAATGTTTGAAGCTTTATCAAGAAACTCAATTAGGTGGACTTAGAAACACACCAAATCTACTATTTTGTTATACATGTATTAGACTTGTATTTCTCAAAATTTTTGTATGTTCATTTGAAGCATTGTAATGTTATGTTGATTAATGTAAATGAAATTTAATCATAATTTATTGTCACTTTAGTTCTATGATGTCTTTGAACAATCTATCACTTGTCGCGCCTCGATGTTTCCGCCATCAGTTGGGGTGTGACAGTGAATCACTTACTAAAATGGGTCACGTCTGAAGTGACCAATCAGTCTAAATTAAATGGGTCACGTCTGAGGTGATCAAATGGTGTTAAAAGGTCATAATGTGTTGGAGCATATATAGTCATATATAGTGTGTCCGTCGCTTGTCGAATAGTCTAGGCTTAATGTTATACATCTGATATGTTGTAAACACATGAAACTGGGTCATTCGTAGGAGCATATGCGAATGAAACTCAGACGTACGACTGAGCCATGCCAATGGACCAGCCGTGCGATTGAGAGATGCGATTGGGACATTCGTAAGACTGAACCATAAGTATGGTCTAGTCGTAGGATTGAACCATACGCATGGTCCAGTCGTACGATTGAACCATACGCATGGTCCAGTCGTACGATTGAACCATACGCATGGTCCAATCTCACGAATGGGCCCAGTCGCATCTAATATGGGCCGAGGCTTATATATACCAGTTTCAATGTGTAGAGAAAGTGGGGATTGAGAGGAAGTCTGCCCGGAGCCTAGGGCTGCCGGATGAGAGGGGAGATCATGCTCGATCTTCCCCTTGCCAAGAGTCTTGATTCTTATGCTGTAACAAGCTTGTAATCGTTAGGTTTTTATCAATGAAACCAATATTTGATAGTTCGTGTTATTGATTTGACTTTTGGTTTTGGTTGTTCATCCCTCCGTCAAGAACATGCTCGGATGTTTATCGATCCCGAAAAACCGACTTCACAATTGGTATCAGAGCTGGTTATTGCTGGAATGATCTAACAATCATTCTAGCAACCCGAGCTCTTGATTTCTGGATTGAATTTCAGATCTTGACGTTATACCACTTCGTGTTCTTCGTGTTTTGCTCAGATCTTGTTACGTGTGTTGCTTCTATGTTGAAATCGAATTCGAAACCATGTTCCTATCACCCTTTCGAATCTGATGATGTCTACTTTGTTTCGGTTCATGTTGAATTCGTCATATTAGGGTTTTGGGCAGCCCTGGCGGCTGCAGATCTGAAAATCTGCGTGCATACCCGTTCATGCCACTGGGCCATGCGAACGGACCATTCGTACGACTAGACCATGCGAATGAGCCATTCGTATGACTGGACCAGTCGTACGTTCAGTCGTGTGACTAGACTAGTCGTATGTTCAATCGCACGAATGAGCCATCCGCATTGACTCATCCGCATTTGTTCCAGACCAAAAAAAAACAAAAAAGAGAGTCTGGAACAGCTTCTTGCACAGATTTGAAGATGAGCAAAGCATATTCACCCAGAGGTTCGTTTGTCAAATAAGTTCGATGTGTACCCCATCATTCATCGGATTTCCAGAATAGGTGAATGTAATTGGAACACGAAAGAGAGAAGAGAAGATGTTAGCAGTTGGTGCTGATTTTGTGGGGGGTAGTCAGGAGCATCTCACTACTTATGGGCCAATCAAGTTATATTTATCTGCACAGAAAGGATTCTGCTTCTTAGGGGGAATCCTTGTATATAGAAAGTGAAGACGCAATCAGAAAGTGATGATGTGAACCGGTTTCCGATGATGAATCTCGTGCATGCTGATTTGGTTATATTGTCAGCTGTGGATTGGAACCTTCAACCTTTTGCCCAATACACCGTGTCAAGACACAAGGAGAGCACAATGTCTATATATTAGGATATGCTGAATGTGAGGGGAATTTCTGCAGGTGGTGATGTTAATCAAGTTAGCCTGTGTGAAGATTGAAGCAATGGAAAACTGTTCGTGTCATTATCTGGAAAAATCAGTCATATGGGGAATCTTGCTGCTATGATAGTGTTCTACAAAGTAAATGAAAGCTATTGTGCCTAAATTCATTTTCAGGGATATGGTAGTAACCTGACGGATCAGCAACGTTGGCTAATATAGTTTTCGTTTCATTCTATTGGCAACCAGAGCAAAGATTGACTGAAGATTGTAAGAGGTGTATCTACTATTCGCAAGCAACATACAAGGGGGAATTTGTTGGAGCATATATAGTCATATATAGTGTGTACGTCGCTTGTCGAATAGTCTAGGCTTAATGTTATACATCTGATATGTTGTAAACACATGAAACTGGGTCATTTGCAGGAGCATATGCGAATGAGACTCAGTCGTACGACTGAGCCATGCCAATAGACCAGCCGTGCGACTGAGAGATGCGATTGGTACATTCGTAACACTGAACCATAAGTATTGTCCAGTCGTACGATTGAACCGTACGCATGGTCCAGTCGTACGATTGAACCATACACATGGTCCAATCGCATGAATGGGCCCAGTCGCGTCTAATATGGGCCGAGGCCTATATATACCAGTTTCAATGTGTAGAGAAAGTGGGGATTGAGAGGAAGTCTGCCCGGAGCCTAGGGCTGCCAGATGAGAGGGGAGATCATGCTCGATCTTCCCCTTGCCAAGAGTCTTGATTCTTATGTTGTGACGAGCTTTTAATCGTTAAATTTTTATCAATGAAACCAATATTTGATAGTTCGTGTTATTGATTTGACTTTTGGTTTTGGTTGTTCATCCTTCTGTCAAGAACATCCTCGGATGTTTATCGATCCCGAAAAACCGACTTCATATAATGTTTACATTTTAAAGGGTTCAAAGTGTAGAGGGCTCAAGCTCATAAGTATGAACCAATCGCATGATCAGATCATAAGTATGAGCCATTCACATGATTGGATCATAAGTATGAGCCAATCGCACGATTGAACCATAAGTATGAGCTAGTCATATGACTGGACCATGAGTATGGAACAACCATGTGATTGGACTACAACACTGAACCAATCGCACGAATGGATCGAGGAGAATGAGCCAGTCGCACGACTGAACCCCAGTTGCCCAATTGAAGCATGAGTATGAGCTCAGTCACACGACTAGAGCATGCGTATGGGTCCAGTCGTATGACTGAACATTAAGACAGTATAAAAGAGGGGTGAGTCAGTCTCTTTTCTCACCACCCCTCAAATCGTTCAAAAAAACTACTCATACGTAAACACACTGCCAAATTTTCATCTCACCTTGATTTCTTGCCGATTGTGATACTAACCGATCTACTGTTCATTTACAGGTATTGTGGGACTGAAATCGATCAGAATGACCGGTATAATCAAATCCTAAATGACCTAATCGCCTAAAATCAAGAAATTAGTAACTCTTTAAATAGATCACTTAAATGGACATAATCATTGATATGAAGGAGATTAAGTGATATTTAGAGTTCCTGCGAATCTAATGAGTCTATCCACGATGTCTAACATCAAGATTTGACCAAGATTTAGGGTCGGAGTGTCGCATAGAGCATTCTGCGAATGGACACTCCGAATGAACTTCAGTCGCACGATTGAGCTAGGTGCACGATTGAATCATTCGGTGACTCAGTCGCACGACTGACTTAATCGCATGGCTTAATACACGACTAAGTTCAGTCACAAGCTCAATTGCACGACTAAACTCAACCGCATGCTCAATCGCACGATTGAACTCAGTTGTATGGTTCAATCGCACGATTAAACCAGTTTGATCTAAAACAGTTTAAGTTTCAAGTGTCTTCTCTAATACACATCTCAAATGTATATGTTTATTGTGTTACAGAACCATGGCTGATAGATGGACCATGACCCCAAAGCACAACATTTGTGCTCACTTGGATGCCTCCACTCGGAATGCTTCGAGTTTGCTGGGATCATTGCATTTCTTCGGAGATCGAGGATCTTCAAAGCCATTTTGACACCATGCACACCGTACAGGTCCATACAGTAGGCATTTTCGGAAAGTGCCAGGGTTGACAGATCAATTGAGCCACATCGTATACGGTGCTCTATCTTCGGTCAAGAGATAGAGATTACTGAGGATGACTTGAGACGGGTCTTAGGTCTGGGTGAGGACGGAGCCCACCCAACTAAGCTACATCCCCTCACGGCTCGGGAATGCTTTATGAGGATCAAGTATGGCAGTGATTTAAATGTCGGAGTACTAAACAAGAGTCACATGTGCCCTCAATTCAAGTATCTAGCACACGTGATGCTGAAGTGTATTGCCTCCAGGCATGGAGGATTTGACGAGCTATCTGACCAAATCCAAGGTTGCACTGGTACTAAACCACTTGTTTAGTTTCTTGCGCATGATCTTCTCCTACTTGATCGAGAACCTTGAGGCCAAAGGCAAGGAAGGCTTTTGTATGTACCCACGTTTCTTACAGCTTATTATAGACGAGAAGCTTTCTTTGCTACGAAAGGAAAGGGATGATGCTGTTGTGCTGGAAGTTATGGATGACACAACATTGGGAAGGATGAAAGTTTACAGGGGAAAGCAGGTGAAGCCCCCTATCAGGAGATTGTTTGGGTATTGGCAAGGGATAATTACGTGGCGCCTGCTTGCAAGATATGGCATCACGATGACAGTGACTCTAACGTCGAGCCCATCATGGCACAAACTGAAGAAGACGATGACGATGAAGAAGACGATGATGACAAGGTCAAGGTGGTGATGCTCCTAGTGAAACTGAAGGGGTTGCCTTCCACCAAAGCTTCTTGGTTGATAGGATGAGGAGTCAGATGAGGAGCCTCTGGTGAGGACTGTTGGGAGTAGGGTGTGGCCACAGGAAAGGCATAGAGGTGGTAGGGTGTGACATCGGTAAATTTCCGTTACCAAACCCCGTTAGTTCCGTTAAGTCTTGTAAACACGTGTCGTGAGCACACACTAGTTGTCGTTGAACGTTGGTGACCTAATAATAATTATTAATGTTAATTTGATGTGAATCTAAGTGATTATGTAAGTATTGGGTTATGTTTATGTGTTTACACATTTATAAACGGTTAATTAAAGAATTTATCGCGTAACGCGGAAACGTGCATATTTGTTCGTATGTCTTGTGTTTTTGCAAAGATAAATTATGTCATGAATTTTATAAGTTTATATCTCTATATTATGAAGTTAAAAACACTTTACAAAGAGTTTAAAGCTTAGTTTTTATAAAATACAAATTACAAGGGTTAAAAGGGTAAATATGTAAATTAATATTTAATAAAACAAACCCAACCCTAATCCACCATTTTCGGCCGCGATCAACCTTCAAACACCCCTCCCACTTCGATTTCAATCAAGAACAAGCAAGGGAACACGAAATTGGATCGATTTCAAGGCATATAACTTGTTGGAATCATCAATTGCAAGTTATAACTCGTTTAAAGGTTAGATTTTTCATGTTTTTTGTGAGTGTTCATTATGGCCGAACCTATTTGCGGAATTGACCTCATTAGGTCGAATTGGTTGTTGTTTGATGATGTTTATATGTTAGTTAGGTTGAATACATGTTAGTTAACGTCGATCATGGGTGAATTACATGTTTTTAGTGGATTGATCATGAAATTGTTTTGAGCAAACCCTAATTCGTAAATTGTATGATATGGATGAATGATGGTTGTTTGATGAATGTGTGGTGATTAATAAGTTGTATGAATGTTAGGAATCATGAATCTTGCAAGAAATCGATGACTTAGGGTTGATGTTCATAGGTTACTAATAATAGTAACTTATTTGCATGAAATGTTGAATTATGGATGCTATGATGTTATGGGTGTGTTCATGATGATAATTAGATGCTAGATTGGTATTATGAATGCTAGAAATCTTTAATTTGATGATGTTGATCATAGCTTGCCAAAAGTAGAAACTTTTGTTTATGAAGATTGTTGGATTGAGGTGTTTAGTGTGTTGATCATGCTTAGATGTTAGTATGAGCTTGAATTGGTATATATGATGAATTCATGTATGCTTTGGATGTTTGATAGATTTTGGGATGTTCTTTCCCAAAAGGGAAACTTTATTTGTGTAAATGTTGAAGTATGATGTTGTGATCATGTTTGAGATGATAGGAACTTGCTAATATGTTCAAGGATGGATCCTAGTGTAATAGAACGTGTTAAATTAGTTGTATGGCATGTTTGGATGATCATGGGTGATAATTGGAATTGGTAATCATGTATGGTTTGGATGTGTGTAGTAGTAGGACATCATGCTTGGGTCTGGTAATTGATTGTTGTGATGTTGTGATGCAATGTATATGCTTAAAGAATTTGGTTGTGATCATTATACACGCGTGCGAATCTGAGGCCCCTACTTAGTAGGATTGGCAGGGTTTAGGATGTGAATTTGTGAGTGGCTTCACATGGCATGTGATGAATGATTGAACCTTGTATGACATGTTAGTTGTATTGTAGCTATGGTTATGTTAATGTGCTAGATTCGCATGACTTGTATAGTACTTGATTGTATGATGATCTATGTGATACACCTGGTTGATATAGCATATGTATGATACTGTTCGAATGCTTATCATGTATGTTGTATGTGCTCATTGGCTTTATTTGAATTATAACTCATAATGTCACCAACGGGTCAAACGGTCAACTAGGTCAAACGTGTCTATTTGTCTGGAAGCTTGAGTCTTTGATTTTGGTATGATTAGGGTTTCACATGTCTTTTATTTACACGTACTTATGTACTCACATGATCTAGGTAACCTGTGAAGGTTGGCTATCCTCTCGTTTCTCAAAATAAACCCTAAGTACTTTGCATACATCAGGTGAGTTCATGCCCCACTCTTTACTTAATCTCTTTTGGGGGGAGATAGCATACTGGTATTTATACGAACGCTTTTATGATTTAAGTTGTGTAAATATTAATATAGTGCTGTTTACCATGAGAAAAGTCCTCACACTTTTGAATTGTTAATATTAATAGAGCGGGGAAACTTGGGTAGTACTACTGGGTCTGACGAGCCCCACCTGTGTGACTCGAGGTCAACCGGGTGCAATTTGTCCTATTGATCATTGTCACGACATGGTAAGTCGTGACAGGAGGCAACAACTATCACAGTCAGCTTCAATTGCAAAATCACTATGTATTAATATTTACTGATAATAGACTAGCTATCTATTACCATACACTGCTTATATTTATCGCAACTGTTTACTTTATTGAACTCAAACTCTTGAACTCACCAACCTATGTGTTGACATTTTAGTATGCTTTTCTCAGGTCCTTAACTTGCTTGCCATAGGAGCACTGCACGGTTCACTTCATTTAAGACAGTATGCTTCAAGACAATGTGACATTTTAACAATTTTGGTTTACTTTTGGTTTGGCACTTGTTTTGCCATAAGTTATACTTTATAGACTTGGGTTGTTTTCAAAAACGCTTCCGCATTATTTAACGTTGGTATTTTGGTTGATTTTGTTATGTTATGGCATATAGAGTCGTTCTGAGTAACTATTGACTGTGATCCTGGTTTGTTCACACGCCTCGCGGTAAAACTCCGCAAGTGGATTTTGAGGGTGTGACAGATTGGTATCAGAGCCATTGGTTATAGGGAACTAGGTTGCATACACACTAGACTATAACCGCACAGTTAGTTAGTTATCTGCTTCTTGTTCCATCGACTGTACACTCATTGGCATACACATCACATTATCTGCAGCATGGCATCGTCTTCAAGAGCTCCGGGTAAACGACCCGAATCACCTACACGATCTGAATCCCCACCTCTGCACACTGTACCTGATGATGGATTCGATTGGCCCAGACTGGCTTATCCCAGAGAGGAGATTGACTGGGATCAACCATTCGCGTTGATGAAGCGTGACCCTCCGCGTGACTGGCGTTCTTATCCTAGGTTTGTTGACCATATCATGTTTAGGGAACGCGTACCTGTCCTAAAGCCAAGGACTAGGAACAATGCCAATCAACCCATGCTTTCACTCCCACGAACGACGCAGTCTAACGAGCAACTGATTGCTGCACTAATGGCTGCATTGGATACTGAACAGCATCGCGTAAGACGACTCACAGGTGATGTCTGTACACTACAGCAAGAGGTGTACAACCTGAGACATCAATTGGACGAACTCAAGGAAGAACACGGGAAGACGCTGAACGGTTGTCACCATATGCAAGATGGTGTTATGGCACTCCAAGGACGCGTGACTGCTCGTGAACAGCGGGACGCCATAGCCGATAATAGGATTGCCATATTAGAAGCTCAACTAGCAGCACTCCAGATTGCTATAGCTCCTGCTCCTGCCGCAGACTCTGAGGATGAGGAGGATCCCGAGGAGGGACCCGAGGAAGAGGAACCGGAGGAGATGGAGGATGATAGTGATGGGTCAGACATTGTCGATTGACTTCTTTATATGACTTAGACTACGTAGTGTTTTCTTTTTGAAACCTATGTGGGAAGGGTTGTTTCCCCACACGAACGACAAAACTTCAATTTTGACATTGCTAAATACATTGTGACTTATTGCAATTTATTTACTTTGGTTATTATTTTTGTTATGAATGTTGTGATTGTGATGATACGTTATTTCTTTCATTTACTGTTTACTATGCTTCAATGAGTTAAATGTGTATGATGTTACTCATTATTGTATTGTGAATTAAAGTGAAAAGAATGGACGCTCGTGGACGTGGACGTGGTCGTGGACGCGGACGTGGACGTGGCACCGGAGAACAGGCTGGTGGTGCTATTAACATGACTCCTGCGGAATTGGCTGCTCTAATTAATGAGCATGTTCAGGCGGCAGTGGCTGCTGCCCACGCGGGTCAACCAGCAGGTAAACAATGACAGAGAAAAAAATCTGATATCCTTTATAACTATAGGGGATGCTTGATTAATGTGTGTTGTGTTAAAACAGGACCACCAGTGTGTACATACAAGTCCTTCATGGACTGCAAACCACACACCTACAGCGGAACAGAGGGAGCTGTAGGGCTTGTACGCTGGTTTGAGAAGACTGAGTCCGTTTTCTCCAAATGTAACTGTCCACCGCGGATCAAGTAAAGTATGCCACCGGGACATTGGAGGGTGTGCTGCCCTGTCATGGTGGAACGCGCAAGTCCAGATGCTTGGACAAGCGATGGCAAATGGACTCCCCTGGAATGAGTTCAAGGATATGATGATCGAGGAGTACTGTCCTCGAAATGAGGTGCAAAAGTTGGAGATGGAATTCTGGCAGCTCAAGATGAAGGGTTCAGAAATTGAGGCTTATACAACCCGTACTCATGAGCTGGCCACATTGTGTCCAGGAATGGTTAATGAGACAATAAGAGAATCGAGCACTACATACGAGGGTTGGTGCCTGAAATCCAAAGTATGGTAACGGCTTCTAACCCGACTACGATCAGCAGGCCATCCAGATTGCTCACAAACTTACTGACCAGGCGGTAGAGCAAGGGCGTCTACCCAAACGGGGCGCTGTGGTGAGCGTGCCCGACAACAAAAGGAAGTGGGATGCTCCCAGCAACAGCAACAACAAATCATCATCATCATCGTCTGGCGGTCAACAACAATCCCAACAGCAACAACAACCAGCTCAGCAGCAACAGCGGCGGTTCGATAATAACCGCAATTTCAACCAAACTGCCCCAAATAACCAAGGACCCAGCGGTTACGGCGGCAGACATCCCAAATGCCCACGGTGTAACTACCACCACGTGGGACGGTGTGATAACTTCAAGTGTCAACGTGTGGAAAGATTGGACACGCGCGAAGGATTGCCGTGGTGAACTAATGAGGAGGCCACAACAACCTCAAGAAACTCCCAAGGGTTGTTTCGAGTGTGGGAAAGAAGGACATTACAAACGAAACTGCCCACAACTGAGAAGGAACGGAAATGGCAACAACAACAACAACACCAACAATCATGGGAACAACAACAACAATGGCAATAATAACAACAATGGTGGAAACGGCACTGGAAATGGCGGCAATAGAGATGGAGCCAAAGGGAGAGCCTTCGTCATTGGCTCAGGTGAGGCTCTAAATGATCCCAAACTGTTACTGGTAGATTCCCTGTTAATGGTTGTTTTGCTACGGTACTATTTGATACTGGAGCCGATAGGAGTTTTGTGTCCTTAAAATTCTGTAGTCTTTTAAGTGATATACCCTCTGCTTTAGAATCTAAATACACTGTGGAATTAGCCGACGGTAAACAAATCCATGTAACGCATATCCTTAAGGACTGTAGGATAGAACTTGCTGGTCATATTTTCGCTATAGATCTCATGCCTGTTACGCTGGGGAGTTTTGATGTTGTGATAGGCATGGATTGGCTCTCTAGCAAGCAAGCGGAAGTCATATGTCACGAGAAGATTATACGGATCCCGGTTGACGATCAATTCTTACCGTCAAAGGTGATAGGAGTGGTGCTGTGATAGGCATCATCTCGTATATGAAAGCTCAAAAGTTGTTACGAAAGGGCCGCGTGGCTATCCTAGCACTTGTGACCGATAAGCAAAAGGAAGAAAAGAGAATGGAGGATATTCCGTAGTACGCGACTTTCCGGAGGTGTTCCCAGAAGATCTTCCTGGATTACCACCGCAACGCCAAGTGGAATTCCAGATTGAGTTGACTCCCGGCGCAGCTCCGATTGCTAGGGCACCTTATCGTTTAGCACCCAACGAACTACAGGAGTTGTCGTCACAACTTCAGGAGCTTCTGGATAAAGGTTTTATCCGACCTAGTACATCACCTTGGGGAGCTCCTGTACTCTTTGTTAAGAAGAAGGATGGCACATTCCGGATGTGCATCGACTATCGAGAGTTAAACAAAGTAACAGTCAAGAACCGATACCCTTTACCTCGTATCGACGACTTGTTCGATCAGCTTCAAGGATCAAGCTATTACTCGAAGATTGACTTGAGATCTGGTTATCATCAACTCAGAGTTCGAGAGGAAGATATTCCCAAGACTGCATTTCGTACTCGTTATGGTCATTATGAGTTCTTGGTCATGCCTTTTGGGTTGACTAATGCACCTGCTGTGTTCATGGACCTCATGAACCGTGTGTGCAAACCTTATCTTGATCAGTTTGTCATTGTGTTCATCGATGATATACTGATATACTCTAGGACCAAGGAGGAGCATGAAGAGCACTTACGAATGATCTTGGAACTGTTGAAAAATGAGCAGCTGTATGCTAAATTCTCAAAGTGTGACTTTTGGATAAGAGAAGTACAATTCCTAGGTCATATTGTTAATGAGAAAGGAATACACGTTGATCCTGCCAAAATTGAGGCGATAAAGAATTGGACCACACCCAAAACGCCAAGCGAGATAAGGCAATTTCTTGGATTAGCAGGATATTACCGCCGATTCATAGAAGGATTTTCTAAGATCGCACAACCTCTCACAGCCTTGACTCACAAAGGAACGACATACAAATGGGCTGAGAGTCAAGAATCAGCTTTCCAATTATTGAAACAAAAACTCTGTACTGCCCCGATATTAGCATTACCAGGGAACAGATGACTTTGTGGTGTATTGCGATGCATCCATTCAAGGATTGGTTTGTGTCTTGATGCAACGAGACAAGGTGATAGCTTACGCCTCGAGACAACTAAAGGTTCACGAGAAGAACTATACTACCCATGACTTAGAATTGGGCGCAGTAGTTTTTGCCTTAAAGATCTGGAGACATTATTTGTACGGTACCAAGTGCACAATCTACACCGATCACAAGAGTCTTCAACATATCTTTGAGCAAAAAGAGTTGAATATGAGGCAGCGACGTTGGGTGGAACTACTAAATGATTATGATTGCGCAATTAAGTATCATCCGGGAAAGGCGAACGTAGTTGCCGATGCTTTAAGCAGGAAGGAAACAGCTAAACCCCGACGGGTGCGAGCTTTACAGCTTACTATCAGTACCCAACTGCCCGAACAAGTTAAGGAGGCACAAATGGAAGCTTTAAAGGTGGAAAATATTGGTTCTGAATTGTTAAGGGGAATGGATAAGCAGCTAGTGATGAAAGAGGATGGAATTCGATATTTCATGGATAGACTTTGGGTGCCTGTTCATGGAAATCTGAGAGATTTAGTTATGAGCGAGGCACACAAATCTAAGTATTCTATACATCCTGGATCCGACAAGATGTATCATGACCTAAAGGCTCACTATTGGTGGCCTAACATGAAGGCGGATGTAGCTACGTACGTGAGCAAGTGTTTGACCTGCTCGAAGGTGAAAGTGGAATATCAAAAACCATCCGGACTATTACAACAACCCGAGATTCCAATGTGGAAATGGGAACAAATCTCCATGGACTTTATTACTAAACTACCCCGGACTAGTACTGGTTGTGACACGATATGGGTTATTGTGGATCGATTGACAAAGTCTGCTCATTTCCTTGCAATAAAGGAAACCGACAAGATGGAGAAGTTAACTCGCCTGTACCTCAAGGAGATCGTTTCGAGACACGGGGTACCGATCTCAATTATCTCTGACCGTGACGCTCGTTTCACGTCACATTTCTGGCAATCATTGCAGAAATCTTTGGGTACACGTTTGGATATGAGTACTGCATATCATCCACAGACGGATGGTCAGAGTGAGCGTACTATACAGACGTTGGAGGATATGTTACGTGCTTGTGTGATTGACTTCGGGAATAACTGGGAAATTCACCTGCCATTGGTGGAATTCTCTTATAACAACAGTTATCACACTAGTATACAAGCAGCACCTTTCGAGGCGTTGTACGGGAGAAAATGTCGATCACCGGTTTGCTGGGCAGAAATTGGTGATAGTCAGATAACAGGTCCGAGCTAATTCATGAGACGACTGAGAAAATTATACAGATACGGAACCGTATGGCTGCAGCGCGAGACAGGCAAAAGAGTTATGCTGACAAGAGACGGAAACCTTTAGAGTTTCAGGTTGGTGACAAGGTTTTGTTGAAAATCTCACCATGGAAAGGCGTAGTTCGGTTTGGTAAACGAGGGAAACTAAATCCGAGGTACGTTGGACCATTTGAGATTGTGGAAAGAGTAGGTCCAGTAGCGTATCGATTATCCCTACCTGATTCGCTAAGTGGAATTCATGATGTATTTCACGTGTCAAACTTGAAGAAGTGCATAACTGATGAAACGACGATCGTACCACTAGAAGAAATCCAGGTGGATGAACAATTGCGCTTTATTGAGGAACCAGTTGAGGTGATGGACCGTGAGGTGAAAACACTTAAGCAAAGCAAGATACCTATTGTTAAAATCCGTTGGAATTCGCGACGTGGACCGGAATTCACATGGGAACGGGAAGATCAAATGAAGCTTAAGTACCCTCAACTATTCGAAGGAACGATGCCAGCAGACGAAGGTATTGATTTAAATTTCGGGACGAAATTTCTTTCAACATGGGGATGATGTGACAACTCATCCAAAACTCACACGATTTCGATTTCTGTGTGCCAATGCAGTAGACCAGTGATGGAAACCAGTGATGGAACACTCTCACCATGTAACGCAATTTTCGGGACGAAAATTCTTTCAACATGGGGATAATGTGACATCCGGTAAATTTCCGTTACCAAACCCCGTTAGTTCCGTTAAGTCTTGTAAACACGTGTCGTGAGCACACACTAGTTGTCGTTGAACGTTGGTGACCTAATAATAATTATTAATGTTAATTTGATGTGAATCTAAGTGATTATGTAAGTATTGGGTTATGTTTATGTGTTTACACATATAAACGGTTAATTAAAGAATTTATCGCGTAACGCGGAAACGTGCTATTTGTTCGTATGTCTTGTGTTTTTGCAAAGATAAATTATGTCATGAATTTTATAAGTTTTATCTCTATATTATGAAGTTAAAAACACTTTACAAAGAGTTTAAAGCTTAGTTTTTATAAAATACAAATTACAAGGGTTAAAAGGGTAAATATGTAAATAATATTTAATAAAACAAACCCAACCCTAATCCACCCATTTTCGGCCGCGATCAACCTTCAAACACCCCTCCCACTTCGATTCAATCAAGAACAAGCAAGGGAACACGAATTGGATCGATTTCAAGGCATATAACTTGTTGGAATCATCAATGCAAGTTATAACTCGTTTAAAGGTTAGATTTTTCATGTTTTTTGTGAGTGTTCATTATGGCCGAACCTAATTTGCGGATTGACCTCATTAGGTCGAATTGGTTGTTGTTTGATGATGTTTATATGTTAGTTAGGTTGAATACATGTTAGTTAACGTCGATCATGGTGAATTACATGTTTTTAGTGGATTGATCATGAAATTGGTTTTGAGCAAACCCTAATTCGTAAATTGTATGATTATGGATGAATGATGGTTGTTTGATGAATGTGTGGTGATTAATAAGTTGTATGAATGTTAGGAATATCATGAATCTTGCAAGAATCGATGATTAGGGTTGATGTTCATAGGTTACTAATAATAGTAACTTTATTTGCATGAAATGTTGAATATGGATGGATGATGTTATGGTGTGGGTTCATGATGATAATTAGATGCTAGATTGGTATTATGAATGCTAGAAATCTTTAATTGATGATGTTGATCATAGCTTGCCAAAAGTAGAAACTTTTGTTTATGAAGATTGTTGGATTGAGGTGTTTAGTGTTGTTGATCATGCTTAGATGTTAGTATGAGCTTGAATTGGTATATATTGATGAATTCATGTATGCTTGGATGTTTGATAGATTTTGGGATGTTCTTTCCAAAAGGGAAACTTTATTTGTGTAAATGTTGAAGTATGATGTTGTGATCATGTTTGAGATGATAGGAACTTGCTATATGTTCAAGGATGGATCTAGTGTAATAGAACGTGTTAAATTAGTTGTATGGCATGTTTGGATGATCATGGGTGATAATTGGAATTGGTAATCATGTATGGTTTGGATGTTGTGTAGTAGTAGGACATCATGCTTGGGTCTGGTAATTGATTGTTGTGATGTTGTGGATGCAATGTATATGCTTAAAGAATTTGGTTGTGATCATTATACACGCGTGCGGATCTGAGGCCCCTACTTAGTAGGATTGGCAGGGTTTAGGATGTGAATTTGTGAGTGGCTTCACATGGCATGTGATGAATGATTGAACCTTGTATGACATGTTAGTTGTATTGTAGCTAATGGTTATGTTAATGTGCTAGATTCGCATGACTTGTATAGTACTTGATTGTATGATGATCTATGTGATACACCTGGTTGATATAGCATATGTATGATACTGTTCGAATGCTTATCATGTATGTTGTATGTGCTCATTGGCTTTATTTGAATATAACTCATAATGTCACCAACGGGTCAAACGGGTCAACTAGGTCAAACGTGTCTATTTGTCTGGAAGCTTGAGTCTTTGATTTTGGTATGATTAGGGTTTCACATGTCTTTTATTTACACGTACTTATGTACTCACATGATCTAGGTAACCTGTGAAGGTTGGCTATCCTCTCGTTTCTCAAAATAAACCCTAAGTACTTTGCATACATCAGGTGAGTTCATGCCCCACTCTTTACTTAATCTCTTTTGGGGGAGATAGCATACTGGTATTTATACGAACGCTTTTATGATTTAAGTTGTGTATAATATTAATATAGTGCTGTTTACCATGAGAAAAGTCCTCACACTTTTGAATTGTTAATATTTAATAGCGGGGAAACTTGGGTAGTACTACTGGGTCTGACGAGCCCCACCTGTGTGACTGAGGTCAACCGGGTGCAATTTGTCCTATTGATCATTGTCACGACATGGTAAGTCGTGACAGGAGGCAACAACTATCACAGTCAGCTTCAATTGCAAAATCACTATGTATTAATATTTACTGATAATAGACTAGCTATCTATTACCATACACTGCTTATATTTATCGCAACTGTTTACATGTTTATTGAACTCAAACTCTTGAACTCACCAACCTATGTGTTGACATTTTAGTATGCTTTTCTCAGGTCCTTAACTTGCTTGCCATAGGAGCACTGCACGGTTCACTTCATTTAAGACAGTATGCTTCAAGACAATGTGACATTTTAACAATTTTGGTTTACTTTTGGTTTGGCACTTGTTTTGCCATAAGTTATACTTTATAGACTTGGGTTGTTTTCAAAAACGCTTCCGCATTATTTAACGTTGGTATTTTGGTTGATTTTGTTATGTTATGGCATATAGAGTCGTTCTGAGTAACTATTGACTGTGATCCTGGTTTGTTCACACGCCTCGCGGTAAAACTCCGCAAGTGGATTTTGAGGGTGTGACAGGGGGCCAGGCTGAGTCTAATGGTGCTGTTGATGACGTTACACATCCTACATACACCCATGGACCAGTCCAGTAGCAAGGGGGAGACACCTGTGCCAAGGCTTGAGGAAGAAGGGGATGGCTCTCCATGCAAGAAGGCAAAGAGGCCAAGGTTACTGTGATCACATCTCCTGCCATAGATACGGTCAACACCCTCCCCTTTCACCACCACTACCACAGCTAACACAACTAACCCTAGCTCCCATCACCACCACCACAGCCACTACTACCACCACCAGTCCTCCGACTACTATTTTCTCTCATCCCACCACCTCTACCACAGACACTCCACCACATCCCACACATATTCCACCTCCCATATTTACCTCATCACCCACTACCACTCACCAAGCTGGTACTTCTACACACACACTCCATTCGCTACTGGACCCACTCTACCCCACATCGGGTTAGCGGAATAGCTGGCTAACCTAAACAACACTATGCTTAAGCTGCTAGCCACTAATGAGCTTAGGGCTTCTCGATTACACAAAATGATGGAAGTTAATACTGCTCAAGCCAAGAAGATCAGGGAGCTTAGTGAGAAGAGTGGCCTATATGAGAGAGCTTTAAATCGAGCCCACCATGTGCTTACAAGTCATAATGAGTTGGTGCCGGCATCTATAAAGAGGATTGAGGAGCTAGAGAAGAAGAACAAAAAGATACTTCTGAAGCTAAAAGGATCAAAGTCTAAGCCATTAAAGATCAAAGATGGTGATGATAATGAAGAGGATGAAGATGACTCTAAGGAGGATGTTAGAGAGGGTGGACCGAGCGGGTAAGATCTAGAAGATGATGATAATCAGGAAGGTGATGTTGCTGCATCAGGCTCTCCTCAAGCTCAAGAGAGGCGTACCAAACATAGCCAAGATCAAGGAGCCTCATCCTCTGCTCCTCCAGCTGAGAAACAAAAAGATCAAGATAAAAGTAATGATTAGATTTTTTGTATTTAAAAAACTTTTGTACTTGAATTATATGTTACATAAATGTAGTTAATGTTCAATTATGTTTATTTATGCTTAAATATCTTTATCTAATGAATTTTATGTGATATGCTTAATGTTTAATCATCCGGATAAAGCTCAACAGACCGATGAATTTGATGTACAACCCCTTCAGTAGGTCAAGACTCAATTAACCATGATTCTAGACTTGCAAGGGATTGTTAGAAGGTCTGTGAGCTACATGCCAGAGGAGGGAGAGATCGTACACGACCTGGCGGATGAATAGTTGGCTGAAATATTCAGGCTGAATCCGGATCAGTTGGTCAAAGATGCTCCTACAGTTGATGTGGCAAGTGACGATGAACTTAATGATGTAGACGAGATTGAGATTGAGGAAGTCAATGCTAAACACTATCCAGAGTACACTGACCACGAAGGCAATGTTATACCCAATTTGGGTGATGCTTTTGGCAACGCTACATTGAGAAGTGGATGAATTAGAGAAAGAAAAGGAGAAATAAGAAAGCTCAGCCCAAGCTTTGGATGCCAATGTCGAATTGAAGAAAGCTGAATGGGCGGCTTGTTTTGCTGAAATGAAAGCCCAGTGTGCACCTACAAAGCAGAATGCCTACATAAAGCTCTACAAAGTCAAATGTCATCATAAAAGTGTCAGGAAAAATCATTGCGTGGGCCTATTTTGAAGACTTGAATGTCTATGTTGTAAGAGATAAAAGGGAATTGATTACTTCAGCTACCCTCATGATCTGAAGACTCTCCCTAGTGTTGAGCTTAACCGACTAGCATGCTTAGATCTCCTGTATGCTAATCCAAGGAAGATGTCAGGTTGGTTTGAGGTTGCGTTGAAGAAAGAATACCACACCAGATGGGTAAACTTCAAACCTCAACAACCGAAGAGGTACATCCACAGGTCTGAACTTGACCCTATATCTGGAATGCCAAAAGTAGTGCTAAAGTGGAGTCCTCCATGCATAATGTCAAAGATTCCCTTACGGTAAATGCCTCAGGACTTCACTCCACACTCCAAATGGTGGTATTATGATTTGAGGACATGTGAAGTGGTCATAGTACTAAATAAACATGGAAAGATAATGACTATCCGGCTATTTGACCCTATGTGGCTTACAAACTTGCCGGCTGAAGATGTTACACTTTATACAAGTGGCCATTTGAAAGGATCGAGATCTAGTTTGATCAATTAGATTAGGATTTGCAGTGGAATAGCACACGAATTAGACAAAATTCTAGCAAGAATAATATGAATATTCAATTAAACAGTAACAGTTATAGAGAGAGATTTTTCTGCAAAAAGAATGTTTTCATTCATGCACAAACTTCCCATAGGGGGAAATTAGGTCAACATTCCTTTTATAAGGAATGTGACATCAGCTGACGTCACTTGATAGTGACATCTAAGTGATTTGTACAAACAACTGAAAGTAAACAAAACTACTGAAGATGTCCACAACAACTGGGGACACCTTCATTAAAAGCTAAGTATAAACGAACATTACAACTACTGAAGTTATAACATAAAACTACTAATTACAAACTACTGAAATATAAACCATCACAACTACTGAAGAGAACTACTTCAGCTGTTATGACAACTTCTGAGAACTTGATCTTCAGACTTGTCTTCAGCAGTTGTCTTCAGACTTTGTCTTCAGCAGTTGTCTTCAGACTTTGTCTTCAGCCGTTGTCTTCAGACTTTGTCTTCAGCCGTTGTCTTTAGACTTTGTCTTAAGACTTTATCTTCACCAGTTGTCTTCAGAGTTTGTCTTTAGCTGTTGTAGATCACTTCACTTGTTTTGATGTTTGTAGGACTTAAAGGTTTTTCTGATCTGGCTCATTGGTTCTTTTGGTCAAACAATCTCCCCCTGAACCAATGCAGCCAAAACCTTTAAAATTATTGAGGTCCCACTTATTGGCAGAAACAAAATCTGGATTAGCTCAGAATTCTTCAATATAAGCTCAGGCCAGGGAAGAGATTTCAGAAGGTTTGATTGGCAAAGGATGAATGGGAACTCTGTCTTGGGGAATTGGACACAGAGCTGTTACCCCATCCATGAAACCTACTTCCCAATGATAAGTCTGTAAGACTCTCTGACATAGGCCTCAAGGAAAACAACTTGTTCTTCCATTGTGAGTTCTTCAGCTTCACTTTCAAAGAAGAACTTAGGCCCATAGTACTCTGATAAGTACTTAATATGCTTTACATTCTTCAGCTCCACAGTAGTTATTTCTCTGTATGCAAACTCATCGGGATGAGTGCCTTCAAGCAACAACTGGAGCTCATTTCTTCTTATTTCTTCAAGCTTCTTGTAGATCAACCCTTCTTTACCATTTTGTTTTCTAGTAAAGTTGTGGAGTCATCTTAGACTTGTAAGCTCTCTTGAAGTCATCAAGGATTACCCAGGGTGACACTACAATGGCCAACATTATCACATCATCTACATCTTCTTTACTTGGCCATTATATCTGCTTGGAATCTTCATTTTGTGAATTCTGTCACTTACTCTGGGGTCAGGCCAAATTCTCACTCTCTCTTTCTGATATGGAATGTAAATCTGAGAGCATACAACCTCTGAGCATGTTTCTTCATAGCTTGTATGGATGAAGACTTGGAAACTCTTTATCAATCATCCTTAAAGTTGCTCATCATGTTGTTTGTGCTGTTCTTCTTCTTCAAGTTTGACTTTTACCATTTGCCTTTGAAAGTCAGGTGTGATTGTTGTTGGTTGACTCCTAGGCTTAGGATTTTTATTTTGAGAACAGCAAAAAGTGGCAGACTATCATCCTCATCATTTCTCTTCTTCTTCCATCCTCAACACCCTTCTCTTCCTCTTAGGTGCATCATTGGTAATGGGTTCAGTAGGTTTCTTAGGTAAAGGAGTTGGTTTTGAGGGTGTGAAGGTGGTGTTTTGGTTTGGGTGATAGTGCAGGCTGCTCTAACATCTTGGATGTGAGTGAAGCTTTGGATAATTTTGCCATATCAGTCCTTTTCCTAGCACAGCTTCATCAAGAGCTTCTATGATCAATCCTTTGTTAATACTTCAGAAGAACAGATTTGGTGGTTATCTCCAAAATACTGTCTCTGACCATGACTTTACTTCAATGATTGACCTTCCCAGATGTTTTGATATAAATCTTGCCATAGTTTCCAGCTTTTCTCTTTCTTTCTCACTCCAACTTGCCCATCTTTGTTCAACTTCTTGAATCTCTAACCTTCTGATCTCATAGTCAAGTTTGGCAGTGTCAAATCCTTGTCTGAAGAGTTGATCAATAATCTTATCCATAGATCTGCTATGTTGCTCATCAGCTTCTTTGATCAATTCTTCTAACATTTTCTCACCTTTAGTCTTTTTAGAGATTTTCATCCTTTTGTAGGTGATCATCTCCTTTTCTTTCTTCTCTTTTCTTTCTTCTTCTGCTTCCTCTTCAACTCTTTTTCTTTTGTCTACTTCACTGACGTAGACTCCCCCTTTTTGGTTGCATTGGGTTCAGGGGTGTGAATGTCAGAAAGTCGCTTAGAAACCGCAACATCAACTAAAGATTGAAGATTTGAGGAAAGCCTCTCATCAATGGCTTGATGTATAGTGTTTGTGATTATGGAAGTGATGAGAGGTAAGGATGTTTGAAAGGCAGCAACCATTTGCTCAGAGGGGTTCTGTCCCTGAGAAATGCACCTGAAGTAGAGGCTGGTGGCAAATTTGTTGAGAGTGGCTCAGTGTTTGGGATAGTTTCAGGAGAAACTGCCATCTGTGGGTGAATGTGGGCAGATGGACTTGATTCTGGTGACATTTTGGCAAGCAATTCTTGTAGTCTGCATACCTCAGTCAAGAATAGTATTGTGGGCTAGAACATCAAAGAAAAAGCCCAAGTCATCATCAGTCTGTGCTGAATCAGCTGACCTCCTGATGAAATCAGGATGAACATGTGCTGAGTGTAGATCAGTATTCACATGTGCCCCTATTTCTTGGAACTGGGGACTTCCTGCCTCAGGATGATGTCCTTCATTGGCAGTTGCCTCTGGTGAGGACTTAGAAATGATACCATCTTCATCTGATCATGTGCTGAACAAGGAGAAGAGGTAGCCTCACCAGATGTTCTAATCTCCTCCTCTATACTGGGAGATTGAACTCTGTAATCCCTGTGCTGTGGGTTATCAGCTACATTATAGTCCTCTCCCTCAATTGTTGAGGTTTGCCCAGTGGTAATAGGTTTCTGGGGAGGGGTAGAGGAATGTAGTTGAGTCAGCACTTGTGCAATAACCACAATTGGGCTTGTAGGGGTGGTTTTAGTGGGAGATAGGTGTGACAAGGATTGCACCTGGGGTGAATGGTGCTCTTCAATGGCAATCCTCTCAAGTGAGAGAGATTCCAGTAATGTGGTTTCCCCATTTTTGGTTGCATCAGGATCCTGTTGAGAGAATACCTGAGTGGTTTCAGCTGGTAGAGTCCTGGAAACTACAGGGGGATTACTACCCATAGTTTCAACCTGCCTTTGTGTTGCAGGGGCATCATCAGGGGACTCAACTCCCTGAGTAGCCTTTTTGTATTGTTTGGAATGAGGTTTGGAGGGGACTTTGGATCTGGAGGATGAGGCTGTGGGTACCTTCTGCTTGGGTTTTAGCAGTTTGGCAGCCTCTTTGAGGTGTGGGTCAGAGTTGTGCCTGGAGTATACCTCTGGCAAAACTACCACAGCAGGGACTCCAAGGCCAATAGGGCCATCAGATTGTAACTGATTCTGATTATGGCCATAAGAAACCTTGGATATAATAGCCATCTATTAGCTACAGGTTTCATTGCCAGATCTTTTAATTCTAAAAATATAATCAAAAAATTTATGCTTTGGCGTTCAAGAATATAATACAATACCTGTTGCCACCTGGATGACATTTGATCCCATGAAAGGTTTTGGGGGCAAGGCAAACATTGATCATGTGGAAGATTAGGCATTCAGCATAATGAAAGTGCTTCTTCAGAATGGTGTAGCACTTAGGTTGCCCTCATAGCCATGGTTATGAATGAAAGATCAATGGTGCCCTTCGGGTATTTGGTGACAAAGGTAGCATCATTCAGATCTAGCGTTTGGCGAATGATAGCAGGAGTGACTACCACCTTCTTCTGGTTTACAGATGACTGGAGAGTGATCGCAACATCATTCTCACCAGTATGGATGGTGACATTTGTCCAAAATTGATGAAGAGAGTCGGGATAGATGGTTGGATTAAGAAGAAAAGCAGTTCGATACTGGGAATCAGCCATCAGATCAATAGCATCATCAAACTTAGTCCAAAAGTTTGATTTTGTGAAGTAGCAACACAGTTGTGTCGAGGTTTGATTTGCATGGTCGCCATTAATGGGAGATGAACGTTCGAAAATCGATTTATGAAAAGTTTGAAGTTAGGGTTAGGTATTTATAGGTTATGAAACGGATGAAAAAAACAGCTGAAAGTTTTGGTTTTAGTCATCAGTTGTTAGAACAACTGAAGACATGGTTTTAACTTTTAGATGTTGTAAACAACTGAAGACTTGGTGTTTGTCATCAGTAGTTGAAAACTACTGAAGACTTGGTTTTGGCTTCAGTTGTTTTGAAATGAAACAGTAGTTGTTGAAACAATTGAAGAATAAACTACTCATCAGTTGTTGTCGGCAATTCACATATCTCAGTTGTTTCATTTGACCTTAACACTTACTCAGCAGATTATCTGATTTTCAGATGTTTCATTGGTCATTAGTACTTATCTGTTAGAACAGACATCAGTAGTTGTAACCACTTCAGTACTTTGCAACAGATAAATCACTTCAGTACTTTAAGGAATTTAGTCTTCAGTTTATGAAAAACTGCTAAGATAAAATAGCTTCAGTACCTATTTGTGACAGCTGTATACTAATGCTCATCAGTACTTGTGAGCTGAGATCATCAGTAGTTGTCAATTATTCAAGCTGGAGCATACCAAGCCTTAGCACAAGATTTTGAAAAGTTGCACTGTCTAAAGGCTTAGTAAATATTTGCAAGCTCATCAGCACTAGGAACAAACTTTGGATCAATCACACCTTTTTCATAACAATCCCTGATAAAATGATGCCTGATCTCAATACGTTTGGTCCTAGAATGCTGGACAGGATTCTTAACAATACAAAGAGCTGAAGACTGTCCACTAGTAAAGGAATCTTAGTCTCTGTAATGTCATAATCCAGTAATTGATTCTGAAGCCAGAGTACCTGAGATGTACAACTTGCAGCAGCAATGTACTCTGCTTCAGCAGTGGATGTAGCAATAGAGGTTTGTTTCTTACTCTGCCAAGAAACTAAACAGTTGCCTAGAAATTGGTATCCACCAGAGGTTGATTTTCTGGTTAATTTACACCCTGCATAGTCACTATCAGAGAAAGCAACTAATTTGCAAGAGTGCCCAGTGGAATATCAAAGTCCTATAGATTGAGTTCCTTGCAAATATCTAAAGATCCTTTTGACTGCAATCATATGGGATACTTTAGGTGCAGCCTGAAATCTAGCACAGACACAAGTTACAAACATGATGTCTGGTCTAGAAGCTATAAGGTACATCAAGGAACCAATCATACATCTGTAAAGAGTTTCATCAACTGCTTTACCTTTCTGATCAGCATCCAGTTGTGTGGTGCTGCACATGGGAGTAGAACAGGGCTTATAGTTTTGTAAATCAAACTTTTTCAACAAATCCTTTGTATATTTTGACTGATGAATGAAAGTACCATCAGCCTTTTGTTTGATTTGCAACCCCAGAAAGAACTGTAATTCTCCCATGGCACTCATTTCAAACTTTTGTTGCATCAACTTAGTAAAGGCATCACACAACTGTGGATCAGAGGATGCAAAAATAATATCATCAACATAAATTTGAACAAGGAGCTTATGCATGCCTACTTTCTTAATGAACAAGGTTTTATCTATGGAGCCTCTAGTGAAATTATTTTGAAGAAGAAAGTTAGACATTTTCATACCAGGCTCTGGTGCTTGTTTTAGCCCATAAAGAGCCTTATCAAGTTTATACACCCAATCTGGATGTTTATGATCTTCAAAACTGGTGGTTGGCACACATAAACTTCTTCTTTTATTTTACCATATAAGAATGCACTTTTGACATCCATTTGAAAAACTTTGAGATTATGAAAAGCAGCATCAGCTAAAAACAATCTGATTGCTTCTAGTCTGGATACAGGGGCAAAGGTTTCATCATAATCAATACCTTCTTCTTGTGAAAACCCCTGTACTACCAGTCTGCCCTTGTTCTAAACAATTTGGCCTTTTTCATCAGTTTTATTCCTAAACACCCATTTAGTGCCTATGGCACACTTACCTTGGGGAAGAGGAACCAGTTCCCACACTTGCTGCTTTTGAAACTGAAGAAGCTCAAGTTGCATAGCTTCAACCCATCCATTGTCTCTTAATGCAATATGATAATTATTTGGCTCTTGCTGACTGATGAAGGGGGCATAGAAGCAAAAGTTGGACAATTGATTTCTTGTTGAAACACCAGCATTGATGTCACCAATGATCTGAGACATGGGATGATTCTTCAGTTCTTGATACTCAATAAGATCTGTGCAAGTGTTTGTAGGTGATTCAGTAGCAACAGATGGTGATCCTGATTCTTGAAACCTAGAATGAGATGATAATTCAAATGAAGTAGAGGATTCAGAGATCTCATCAGCATTTATGGTGGATGGAACTGCTGAAGCTACAGGAACATCAAGTTTAGTAGACTCAGGAAGTTGATCACTAAAACTTGCATTTATACCAACAGATGGATAACAGGTTGCAGAAGATGATGGATTCACAGAACCTGCAACATTTGGAGACTGATAAGGAACATATTGCAGTATGTCCAGATCAAATAACTCCACAGGGTTTTGTGGGATTTTCTCCTTTGGAGATTCATTAAACTTTACATGCAAGGTTTCTTCTACAATCTTTGATCTGCAATTAAAAACTCTGTATGCCTTGCAAGTAGAGGAATACCCAACAAAGTACCCTGCATCCACCTGGATTCAAACTTCTAAAGTGGATCCTTTGTGTTGAGAATATAACAGGGACACCCAAATGCTCTAAAGAAGGAAATCAAAGGAGCCAAATAATGTAACACTTCATAAGGAGTCTTCATCAACCTTTGATTTACCAATACTCTATTTTGCACATAACAAGCTGTGTTAACAGCTTCAGCCCAAAAGGTTAGTGGCAAACCAGAATCAACCAACATTGACCTTGCAGCTTCAATAAGGGTCCTGTTCTTTCTCTCCACCACTCCATTTTGTTTAGGAGTTCTAGGAATGCTAAATTGCCTCTTGATTCCTTAGAGAAATAAAATTCATCAAGTGTGTGATTTCTAAATTCTATGCCATTATCACTCCTCACACACTTGACAGAAAGAGAATACTGCTTTTCTACATGCAACACAAAGTAGATGATAATTTGACCAGCTTCATCTTTTGAATGTAAGAAGAAGGTCCATACAAATCTGGAATAATCATCCACAATTACCAGACAGTATTTTTTCTTTGCCATGCTCATCACTCTTACTAGACCAAAAAGATCCATATGCAGTAATTGCAAGCAGGCAGTGGACTTTGGTTCTTCTATTGGAGGGAATGATACTTTATGTTGCTTTCCTTTTAAAAGCAGAGTAGTTATCATCACATTTGAACTCCTTTAATGGCAGACCTCTCACTAAGCCATGAAGGATCAGTTGGTTCATGTTTCTAAGATTCACATGACCAAGCCTTCTGTGCCAAACTCATATTCCTGAGGAGGCCTTGGAGAATAGACATGGATGGCCTTTTAGATCATTTTCTTAGATAAGTCTAAGGCATATAGTCTTCCAATCCTGTTGGCTTTCAGGAGAGTATGTTCATCCAATATCTTGTCAATCATATTCAAAACATTGAAAGACAGAATTCGACAGTTCTGACTGGTGAAAAGTGCAACATGCCCTTTATCACACATTTGACTGACACTCAACAAATTGTACTTGAGATTCGCCACATGGTTGACATCATCAAACCTTATTTCACCATTTGAAACAAAGCCTTTGCCGATGATGTACCCCTTAGCATCATTACTAAAAGATACAAATCCCTTCTTTCCTTGAGAGTAGTCATGAAGAAGAGATCTGCTCCTAGTCATATGCATAGATCCTCCACTGTCCACATACCAGATGCTTCTGTGGCATGTTGAAGAACCTGCATATATCACAACAACTAGTTAGCTTTTGAGACCCAAACCATTTTGGTTTTGGGTCTGTTCTCATCAACAGATTTTATACTAACTGATTTGTCATGATTAATAGCCTTTGAAGATGGAGATGGTGCTGAAAAGGATTCCTTTGATTTCGGCTTAGTTTTCCTTTTCAGTGGTTTAATCATAGGTACATCTATTTGGTTAACTCTCCTCAACAGATGTTGAACCATCATAACAAGTTGTGTCTGATTGGTTGTTAAAGCCTTCAGTTCAGCAGACACATCAGTACTTGTTTTTGAATGGTTCCTGTGATACACCATGTTCTCCTTTTGAAAGACACAACTTAGTCTGTTGTTTTGATACTCCTTGAGGAACATCTTCCGTTGTTTTATGATAAACTTCTTTCTTCTATTTAGATTTTTGTGAAGACTTTGGTTTATCAGGTTGAGATGTTTGTGGCACAAACTTGGTTTCAAATTCATCTTTCATTTTATTAATTTTCTTTTTAATGATTTTATCTTTGTTAAATTTGGAACCCTTTCTGTACCAACATTCATCAGTGAGATGATTGAATAAACCACATATTTCACATGGCTTTTTCTTCATCTTCTGTTGATCAGCTGCTGAAGAAGATGAAACTACTGAAGGTGTGTTCTTCAGTACTTTCTTCCTCTCAGTACTTATGTGAAGTACTGAAGGATTTGTAACAACTGAAGACTTGCTCTTCAGAAGTTTTCTATCAGTACATTTGGATTTCCTGATAGACTCTTCAGCAGTTGTCAAACCATGTTTGGTTCCATTTGGTTTGTAATGTTCTTCAGGTGTTGTTACTTGCTTTCAGTACTTTGAATACCTTTTGAGACAACACCTGAAGTACTCAGCTTTTCTTTGATCATGTGTTCATCAGTAGTAGGACCATCAGCAGATTGATTAGCTGAGGTACTATTACTGACTTCATCCTCTGATTGTACATTATCACTTGAGGATGAGACACATGATGAGTGGTTTGGGAATTGATTTCACCTTCAGATTTTACTTCTGTCTTGGGAGTAAAATCTATAGGAGGTTCAGTGTGATTATATCCAATCCCAAACTTCATATTTGAAGCAGTTTGCTTACTGAGAAGCATTTCAAACCCCTTGCAAGATGTTACCCAACGTTCACACTCCACTTGAGTAGCTGCAAGTGTTTCTTTGAGACTCTTGTGATTTTCTAAAATGACCTCTACCTTAGTCTTTTCATCAGTAATTTGGCATTTTAATTTGTAAATCTCATCATCTTTTTCTTTTAAAACAGACTCAAACTCAGCTTTTCTTTTGGAAATCACTTTCTCTAGGTCAAGTTTTTGATTAATTAAAGCTACATTTGCTTCTCTAATTGAGGCAAAAGCAGCTATGCATGACTCAAAACACAACTTGGCCTTAGCCTCAGAAGATACTTGTGGTACCTGTGATGATGAAGCATTTGAGCTTGAACCACCAGTAGACTCCAAGGCCATAAGAGCAAGATTTCCAAAAGGATTTTCACCACCATGTTGACCAGCACCATAAAACATTTGTTCAGAATAACCAGAAAGATCATCTGGTAAACTACTCCAGTCAACAACACTAGGAGTGAAAAAGATGTGATGTGATTGAGATTGAGATTAAGATTGTTGACTTGATTGAGATGGAGGAGGCTCAGGTAGGGCATGTGATTGTTGAGCTATGGGTACAGGAACCTGATTGGACTATGGCATGTAAAAACAGGGATAAGGATATGGCATTTGACCATGAGGAACAAAATATGCAGGAGATGATTGATTTTGTGAATGATGACCAGAACTAGTAGAATGTTGCCCTTTGTTTTGTGAATGATTGCTTGGAAAGGTCACAAAGGTGCAGAAGAGTTAGATCCAGATGATCTACACTCTCTTGCAAAATTTCCAAGTCTATGGCACTTGTGACACCTCAACTTGCTCTTGTCAAAACAACCTTGGTTTTTCCAGAGAGACCAGGGAATTTTCTACCTGTCCTTTTGTAAAATTTTTGAGATCTGATATTAACTAATGCCATTTGGCTCAAAATATCCATCTCTTCCAAATCATCATCAGCAATTCCTTTCAAATCATCCATCAAAAAGCACAAATTGTCACTATTACATCCTGAATTACAATCAATACCAGCAAAAGCATGATCTCCACTGTTTGAAGAGAAATCAATATGCTCATCATAGGAACTTTCTAATGTAGCATATTCTAACTCATGACCAACCAGAGCAGTATTCCCTGGTACAAAATCATCAGTGAGCTTCCCAGATGAAGTCAGTTTTTTTCTGTTCTATCTCTCTTTCAAATGTTAGCATTTTCCCATGAAGTTGGGTGAGAGATAGACTATCTAGATTTGCACTGAAGCGTAGGACAATGGTATATGTGTCCCATCTCTCAGGCAGGGATCTGAGAAATCTGTTGTTCATCTGATTGTTTGTATATTCATGTTTAACCATTTTCAACTCAGATATCAAACAGGAGAATCGCTCAAACTGTTGAGTCAGTGACTCACCCTTTCTATGAGAGAATGTCTCATATTGCTGGGCAAGGATTTCTCTATTGTTTGCTAAGACCTCATCAGTTCCTCCAAATTGTTCTTTCAGAGCAACCCAGAGGTCATGAGCAGATCATGATGCATAAGTCCAGAATAGATTTCATTAGGCAGTGCCATGGCCAGAATTCCATGGGCTTTAGCATCAATTTCAAATAGTTTCAGATCTTCATCTGAATATTGCTCTTTCTTCTTCGGAATCATTTCATTGGTTTCCGGATTACTCACCATAGGCTTATATGGTCCATGAACCACAGATTTCCAACAACCTGAACTATTAACAGATAGGTGATGGAGCATTCGTCGTTGCCATATGTTGTACTCACTCCTAACAAGCATCGGAGGCTTTGTTGAGGAGCCAGTATTGTGAGGATCATTGATTGATGCAGCCATTTTCACCAATTCAAACAAGTTCAATAAGAGTTTAACAGATCTAACTCAAAAACTCAACAACACAGTTTGAAACAAGAAGAATCTCAAATTGATTCATAGGAAGCAACAGAAAAACAAACTCTATAACCAATTCTTGCAAATTTTCTAATTCGATCAAACTAAGATATATCAAAAGAACAATTTCAATGATCAATAGTTAAATCGATCAATGATTAACCTGCTCTGATACCATTTGAAAGGATCGAGATCTAGTTTGATCAATTAGATTAGGATTTGCAGCGGAATAGCACACGAATTAGACGAAATTCTAGCAAGAATAATATGAATATTCAATTAAACAGTAACAGTTATAGAGAGAGATTTTTCTGCAAAAAGAATGTTTTCATTCATGCACAAACTTCCCGTAGGAGGAAATTAGGTCAACATTCCTTTTATAAGGAATGTGACATCAGCTGACGTAACTTGATAGTGACATCTAACTGATTTATACAAACAACTGAAAGTAAACAAAACTACTGAAGATGTCCACAACAACTAAGGACACCTTCATTAAAAGCTAAGTGTAAACGAACATTACAATACTGAAGTTATAACATAAAACTAGTGATTACAAACTACTGAAATATAAACCATCACAACTACGGAAGAGAACTACTTCTGCTGTTGTGACAACTTCTGAGAACTTGACCTTCAGACTTTGTCTTCAGCAGTTGTCTTCAGACTTTGTCTTCAGCAGTTGTCTCCAGACTTTGTCTCCAGACTTTGTCTCCAGACTTTGTCTCCAGACTTGTCTCCAGACTTTGTCTCCAGACTTTGTCTCAGACTTTGTCTCCAGACTTTGTCTGCAGACTTTGTCTCCAGACTTTGTCTCCAGACTTTGTCTCCAGACTTTGTCTCCAGACTTTGTCTCCAGACTTTGTCTCCAGACTTTGTCTCCAGACTTTGTCTCCAGACTTTGTCTCCAGACTTTGTCTCCGACTTTGTCTCTAGACTTTGTCTTCAGCGTTGTCTTCAGACTTTGTCTTCACCCGTTGTCTTCGGACTTTGTCTTCAAACTTTATCTTCAGCAGTTGTCTTCAGACTTTGTCTTCAGTGTTGTAGATCACTTCAGTTGTTTTGATGTCTGTGAGACTTAAAGGTTTTTTTGATCTGGCTCATTGGTTCTTTTGGTCCAACACCATTGTCCTATGACACATAAGAGATTGTACAAGCTCTCCAGTTTCAACACGTGATAAGACTCTACTTTGCATTTGAAATACATGCAAGAGTTACAAATGATGAGAAGTACAAGAAGTTCCAAGAACATGTGAAGAGTGTTAGACAACAGAGGAAACTAGGTTCAAGGGGGATTTTTTAGATACATGTGTACCTAGTTTATGAGCTTAATGCACATGTCTTTCATGTCTTACACATATGTAATGGATGGGTTCAATGAAATATAATATATGGTTGATGTTATTAATGTTTATTTATTTTATAGTATTAGTGTTAAAATATAATGAACTTACTATATAGGTTTGAGAGTGTTGTACATAATTCATAGTCAATAATGATTGAGAAATGTGTTCAACATGGTCGGATGAGTAATTATGCGAATGGCCCATACTCATGGACCATATGCATGAATACATCATACTTATGGACCAGTCGCCGACTGAACTAGGAGACTGGATCATTCGTACAATTGAAACATAAGATTGACTCAGTCACACGACTGAACCTCAGTCGTGCATATGACACAGTCACATGATTCAGTAGCATGACTGAACCATGCTAATGGTTCAGTCGTACGAATGAAAGCTCCTAACCTATAAATACCACTTAATTTGTGGAAAATCAAAAGTATTCGAAACACTTGATACTATTACGAACCCTAGCCATCCAGAACGTTCAAGGATGCCTGTCCAAGTTCATAGATCATTCTTGATCGATCTCTATTTTTTCATAACGTTTAGTTTCAATCGTATATCGATCGGGTAATTGTTCTCACCGATTGGATCGCCAATCAAATAGGATTCCATACTATTTGATTTGGTATAAATGCAAAATCTGTTGGTATTCCGTACATACACGGTCCTGACACATTTGTCTTGTGATTTTTGTGAAATCTTTGATGAAACAATGGTAGAATCCTGCATGACGTAGGAAATTCTAATATCTTTCACAGTTGTGGGATGTGGATGTTTGGAAATAGTGTCGACTTTGGCTTGATCAGCTTCAAGCCCTGCTTGAGAGATCTTATGCCTAACACTATTCCTTTAGTAACCATGAAGTGGCACTTTTCCCAATTCAAAACCAGGTTAGAATCTTCACATCTAACCAGCATCTTTTCTAGATTTTTAAAACATTGTTCAAATGGGTTTCCAAAGATGGATAAGTCATCCATGAAAAAATCCATCGAGTGTTCGATCATGTCATGAAAGATTGCTACCATGCATATTTGAAATAATAGGAGCATTACACAATCCAAAAGGCATTTGCCGATAAGCAAATGTACCATTTGGACAGGTGAATGTTGTTTTCTCTTGATCTTCAAGAGTAATAGGAATTTGGAAATAACCTGAGAAACCATCCAGGAAACAATAGAACATTTTTTCAGATAATCTCTCAAGCATTTGGTTGATGAAAGGAAGAGGGAAGTGATATTTCCTTGTGGAGTCATTGAGTTTATGATAGTCGATGCAAACTCTCTATCCTATAACCATACGAGTGGGAATAAGCTCATTCTTCTCATTAGTTACAACAGTCATTCCTCTTTTCTTTGGAACAACTTGGTTGGGACTGAACCAAGGGAAATAAAAAATAAGGTAGATCAAACTGACATCTGGCAGTTTTATTACTTCTTTCTTCACCACCTCTCGCATGCTCGGATTTAAACGTTTTAAGGTTGAATGACAGAATTGAAGTTTTCCTCCATCAGTATCTTGTGTGTGCAAAAGGATGGATTGATTCTCTTGATGTCCATGATTTTTTATGTAATTGTCTGTTTATGTTCCTTAAGCACATTGAGCAACTTGTTCTTCTAAACAGTTGTCAAGGTGGATGAGATTATGACAGGAAGTTGAGATGTGTTTTCAAGAAAGGCATATTCAAGATGAGATGGAAGTTCTTTGAATTCTAAAATCGAAGGATCTTTGATAGAAGGTTTGGATTTAGGTTCTAGATCTTGTTTAGTGATCTCAAATGCTTTTTGATACGATGATGTTTCATCAACTTCTGGTTATGGAATGATTTGATTATCACAGATGGGTTCGGTGGTTTGGACCTCTATTAATTGAGTGTTGCAAGCTTCAAGTTGAAGATTTTTCTTTAAATGATAGCTTATGATTGAATCTCAAACATCAATGTAATAGAATGAGTCATCATAATGTTGAGGGTGTTTCATGGACTAGCCTATGTTAAAAGTTACTTCCTCCTCTTCTACTCGAAGCGTGAGTTTGCCGATGCAAACATCAATGAGGGCTCGAGCAGTTGCTAACAAAGGTCGCCCAAGGATAAGAGGAACATTCTTATCCTCATCCATGTCAAGGATCATAAAATTAACAATAATATGAATTTTTCGATTTTAACTAAGAGATTTTCAACACTGCCCCTCAGATATTTAACCGAATGGTCAGCTAACTGGATGCTCATATGAGTAGGTCAAGGTTCAACTAAGTTTAACTTTTCAAAAACCGCATAAGGCATAAAGTTAATGCTAGCACCTAAATCAGCTAACGTGTTGCTAACAAAAAGATTTCCTATTTGGCAAGGTATGGTAAATCTTCCTCGATCAGTCATCTTTTGAGGTAGTTGGTTTGAACAACTGTAGAGCATTCCTCATTCAAAACTACGTGTAATGACTCTTCCAGTTTCTTTTTGTTCGACAAGGCACCCTTCAAAGACTTAGCATAATTTAGAATTTGGGCTAAGGCTTCCACCAATGACAGATGATGTGGAGTTGCTTGAATAACCCTAGGAATTTGCCATATTATGCCTCCATTCATTGTTGTCTCAAACAACCTAGATATGGAGGTGGTGGAACATAGGGTGGTGGTGGTACATATCTGTTGGCTGGTTCTTCAATAGAAACAGGTTGCTTTAGCTTATCACTTGTATTACTTGGAGTTTCAGTTTGTACTTCTTCAAGGATGGGTTGTAATGTAGGTGCATCACCTTGAGTGGTTTTGCGACTCCTGGTGGTGATGGCTTTCACTTGAGCATTAGGGTTTGTAATAGTGTTGCTAGGCAAAGCACCTTGGGCTCATTCAGATAGTTGTTGACTTCTCTAACCTACTTGGTGTTCTATTGTTTGTAATGATGCTTTGTTGCTTTTGATGTAAGCCTCGTTTCTTTGGAACCTCTCTTCGATTAGTTTTCTTGATGTACTCATCTATGGCTTGTGTGGTTAACAACATTTGCTGTAACAGGTCTTCCACTAATGATGCTCCATAATCTTGGTTACTACTTCTTGGAACTTGGTATGGTGGTTTCTGTTGTTGGTACGATGGCCTGCGGTTGAATCCAGTTGATGATTGGTGTTACCAACATCACTGTAATTCGAGTTGCTTCTCCAATTTGAGTTGCTGTTATATGAGTTGCTTGGGCCTCCTACATAGTCAACATCTTCAACCATCATAATGCCTTCTGGGCATTCATTGGTCTTGTGTGAATTTTCGCATGTGTTGCATCGTGTTGGAGTTTTGTTTAGCTCAGCTTGCAATTGTTTTAATCATTTGGTTAGAGCTTCTAATTAGACTACAATTAGGGTTTTAGAGTCTACTTGATGAATGCCTTTAGAACTGGGTTTGGTTCTTAAGGGATTATAAGCAAAGCTCTTGTTAGCTGCTCTTTCTAGGGCTCGGTATGCCTCTGTTGGCGTGACAATTCCCAAATCTCCTCCCGCATTTTGGTCGACAACTTGTTTGTGTGCTCCACTGATTGCATCGTAAAAGGTTTTACACTGCAGCAATAGATCAAGTCCATGATGTGGGTGTCTCTAAAGGAGACTTTTACATCTCTCCCATGCTGCATGTAATGATTCATCATCGTCTTGGCAAAAGCTTGTGATGCGATTTCTTAGTTTGGTAGTGCGATTGGGTGGAAAGTATTTCAGAAGGAATTGTTCTGCCATTTCTGCCCATATGGTGATGGAACCAGGCGGAAGCAAATCAGGGAAGTCAACGGCTCGGTCTCGAAATGAAAATGGAAAAAGTCTTAGTCAAATGGCGTCGTCTAAACAATTATTGATTTTGAACGTCACATAGATATGAAGGATCGTGAGATGTGAGCGTTATGATCTTCATCTTGCAATTCGTGGAACTGAACAGAGTTTTCTACAAGTTGGATAATACTAGGCTTAATCTCAAAATTGTTGCCCGCTATTGCTGGTTGGACAACACTAGACTTGTAACCATCGATCGACGGCGTGACATAGTGTGTCTTCTTCATTTCCTCGTCGTGGTTGTTAGCCATGTCTTCTTTGGATGGTGTACCTTCCAACACATCTTCTTAAATGATTGTAGTTGTTTGTCAGGGTGTTTCGCATAACCTTTGAAATTCAAGCTCCAAATGAGGCGAAACAAGTTCAGGAGAAGACGAGTGGCACATACACTAACTTACGAGGGAATAAACTAACTAAAGTTTAGAATGAATCAGGAAAATGTAACTAAACTAACTAAGGCAAACTATCAAACAAAAATAAAATAAAATTGAAGAAAATTTTATTAACAGGATATACGCAAGTTAGTAAAAAATTAGATTGTCTTTCAAAATTGTCGTGTGTCCCCCGCAACAGCGCCAAAAACTTGATGCGATGCAGAATGTGTATATTTTGATAAAGGTTTTTTTGCATAGATTCGGTTTTAATTGGTTATTACTAATACTAAACCACACACACAAAAGGCAAGTGTACCTATCGTGTGGTAGTATAATGATGGTAAGAACCGAGTATCAATCCGTGGACACACCTAGCTTACTCAACAACCTTAATATTTGACTATCAGATTTAGTTTTTGTTTGAGAAAATGATAGGATTCATTGATAAGATATTAATAGGGTTTAAAAAATAATTAAAATAAAGTAAAAATAAGATTGAAGTGTTTGGATTTAAAACCAGGGAATAAAGGTTATCCTCCTATTTAGATTACACTTATGTAACTGTGATGAATTGGTGGTGTGATTAAAGATATTGATTAATGTAATTATGTTAATGCTTATAAAGGTGAGCTGGCGCGATTTCTCATCCATCCACTCCGTAGTGACTAGGATCACGTCAAGTTAAGATTTACTACTTAGATCAAAGACCTAGTAATGTAGGTGAATCTTTTGTGGCCTTTTTAACATACAATTTCTGAAATCATAAGTTAATGTTAAAAAGAGAGTTGATCGGGTTCCTTCCGAATATACCATTAATTTTAGAAAATCATAACAATTATTGTATATTTCTCAGACTAATAAAAGAGAATTCACAAATGATCAAAAAGTTAAGATGATATGATTTTTAATAACCATTTCTAGTTCATTAGCCATGGATTTATTATGAAGGCCGGTTTCGTGAATGAAAGTTGATTATACGTTTTTTCAACCATGTAAGACAATCACAAACACAAACCATAAAATTATAACTTTCCATTCAAATGTAGATGCTACCCATCAAAAGTTTTCCCAAGACCACCTTAACATTAACATAATATATATTACACTATTAGTTCATCACATATTACATAATTTTCATCCTATTAGGATGATAATAAGAGTTTAGCTCATATTGAGCTTGAGCATGAAACAAATAACATAGAAGATATATATGAAATGATCGGTGAAACGGAACAATCAAACCGGTGATCCACAAAGGATGATGTTTAGACAATCTCGAGTTCTTCCAAGTGTTGTATGCACCTCCCAAGCCTCCAATTGTTATTGAAGATTTGATTCCTGAGATAATTCTATAGAGTGACTCTCCCACCAAAGCTTGCCAAAATGGTGAACTTAGGTCTCTATTTATAGGCTTTCTGGAGTCTTTAAGCACAATCTTGTGCTTAAAAGGCACGACCCCTGCTAGTACAATGCTTACGAAAATTTGTCAGCTCATACGTGTAGGTTGTGTGGGGCATGGCCCAGTGTTCAACGGGGCACATCCCCGTGTTGGAGGTGGGGCACGACCTCGTGCTTACTCTTGGGGGACAATACTGTTGGATCAATGTTGGACCAAAAGAACCAATGAGCCTGATCAGAGAAACCTCTAAGTCCCACAGGACATCACAACAGCTGAAGAAGACCAGCTGTGTTCTACAAAGTCTGAAGAATACAATGCTGAAGTACGTCTGAAGTACTGAAGACAAAGACTGAGACAACAGGAAGATCTAAAGTCTGAAGACTTCAACAAGTACTGAAGACAAAGACTGAAGATCAATAGCTGAAAGACAAAGTCTGATGTTCAAGTACTGAAGACATCAGCTGATGTTAACAGCTGATGACAACAGCTGAAGAGGGCTTCTTCAGTTGTTGTGATGGTTTTTCTTCTTCAGTAGTTTTTCTTCCTTTCAATAGTTTGTTTACTTTTCTTTTCAGTACTTGTAAACAAATGAAGAGGTTGTTCTTCAGTTGTTGTAGTGTCAGTAGTATTATGTTTTTCAGTAGTTGTAAATAAGATGTTTAACACTTAGGAACATTTGTAAGAAGATGTCAGTTGTTGACATCTTCAGTAGTTGTTAAACATCAGTAGTTATAAACGGTACATGTCACTTTCAGGTGACATCAGCCTACGTCATTCTTTCCTTTATAAGGAAAGATGACTCACCTGTAATCGTGCCTTTGAGGCCGACAATCTTAATGCAATATTCCTTTTGTCGGATATTTCTCTCTCTATAACAAATCTTTTATCGTTTTATATCGAATGTTCTTGTTGAATTGTCTAATTCTGAGCTATTCCGCTGCTATATCTGTTCAAATCGATTAAACCAAGAGGCTGAGATCCTAACAAATGGTATCAGAGCAGGTTAATCATTGATCGATCTAACAATTGATCATTGAAACTATTCAATCGCTCTAGTTTAATCGAATTAGCAAAATTCGCAAGGATCTGTTATAGAGATTGAGAGTGTATCGCTTCTGGCCGTTTTATTTGAGGTTCTGTGTGTTTTGAGCTAAATTTATTGTGATTTTACTTGAATCTGTCTGATTTTTCACACATGACTACTTCTTCGAATGATCCTTTCAATACTGGATCCTCTACCAAGCCTCCGATCTTGGTGAGGAATGAGTATAACATTTGGCAGAGAAGATTGCTCCATCACCTGTCTGTCAATAGCTCAGGTTGTTGGACATCTGTGGTACATGGACCACATAAGCCAATGGTGAATGATCCAGAAACAAACCAGTTGGTTCCAAAGAAGAAGGAGCAATACTCCGATGAGGACAAGAAGTTGTTTGAAATCGATGCAAAAGCCCATGGAATTTTGGCTATGGCTATTCCTAATGAGATTTACTCTGGGCTTCTGCATTGTGAGTCTGCTCATGACCTCTGGAATGCCATCAAAGAACAATTTGGCGGTACTGATGAGGTTTTAGCAAACAACAGGGAAATCCTCGCCCAACAATGATGAGACTTTCTCTCATAGAAAGGGTGAGACTCTGACTCAACAATTTGAGCGGTTTTCATGTTTAATCTCTGAATTGAAAATGGTTAAACATGAATATACCAGGAGTCAGATGAACCATAGATTCCTAAATCACTGCCTGAGAGATGGAACACATATACCATTGTTCTACGCTCAAATGCTGATGTTGATCGCCTATCTCTCACCCAACTTCATGGGAAACTGCTTACATTCGAGAGAGAGATAGAGCAGAAAAGGAAATTGGTTTCATCTGGCAAGCTCACTGAGGATTTTGTCCAAGGGAACACTGCCTGATTGGACATCAAGAGTCAGAATATGCGTCATCTGAAAGCCAGTATGATGAGCATATTGATTTCTCTACAAACACTTCTGAGCCTGCCTTTGTGAGTGTTGATAGTTATTCTGCTGGTAGTAATAGTGACAATCTATGTTTCATCATGGATGATCTCAAGGGGATTGCTGATGATGACTTAGAAGAGATGGATATTTTGAGCCAAATGGCCTTGATAAATATCAGATCTCAGAAGTTCTACAAAAGAACTGGAAGGAAATTCCCAGGACTCTCTGGCAAAACCAAAGTTGGTTTTGACAAGAGTAAGTTGAAGTGCCATAAATGCCACAGGCTTGGGCACTTTGCAAGAGAATGTAGATCATCTGGATCTAACTCTCCTGCACCTTTTGTGACTTTCCCTGGCAATAGTCAACAAAACAGAGGGCAACAACCTGTCAATTCTTGTTATCATCATCAACCACAATCTCCTGCATATTTTGTTCCACAGGGGCCAATGCCATATCCATACCCCTGATATTACTGCCACAACCAGGCCAGGTTCAAGCACCCACTGCTCAGCAACCACATGCACTCCTGAGCCTCAACCATCCAATCTCATCAACCTAATCAACCTCAACAACACAGCTTCACACCAGGAGTTGTTGACTGGAGCAGTTTACCAGATGATGTGTCTGGTAATGAACAACTGTTCTCAGGTGCTGGTCAACATGGTGGTGAGCATCCTTTTGGAAATCTAGCTCTCATGGCTTTGGAATCCTCTGATGGATCATCCTCAAGTACCTCTTCAACACAGGTATCACAGGTATCCTCTGAGGCTAAGGCCAAATTATGTTCTGAAACTTGCATAGCAGCATTTGCCTCTATTAGAGAAGCAAATGTGGCTTTAATCAATAAAAATGTAGAGCTAGAACAAACAATTTCCAAAAATAAAGCTGAGTTTGAGTCTGTGCTAAAAGAGAAAACTGATGAGATTTACAAATTAAAATGCCAAATTTCTGATGATAAGGCTAGGGAGGATGTACTCTTAGAGAAGTACAAAGACCTCAAAGATACTCTTGCTGTCACCCAGGTAGAGTGTGATCGATGGGTACAATCTTGCAAGGGCTTTGAAATGCTTCTTAGTAAGCAAACAGCTTCCAATGTGAAGTTTGGAATTGGTTATAATCACACTGCTCCTCCTACAGTTTTTGCTTCAAGAGCAGGAGAGAATCTGATGGAGAAAGTAATGACCAATCCACTCATCATGTGATTCACTACTTGATAAAGCACCATCAGTAGTTGAAGTCAGTAGTAATCCCTCTGTGAACCTATCAGCTGATATTGATGGTTCAACTGTGACACTCACATGATCAATGAGTTGATCAACCCAAGTGTTATCCCTAGAAGTACTGAGGGTACTGGAGAGCAGGGGATAACATCTGGAGTTCAAATCCTAATGACTGACAGCACTAAAGAGAAGAAAACTGTCAGTAGGAAGGATTTGAAGCCTACTAAGGAAGTTGACAAGAAGGCAAAAAGTGCTTCTAAACTGCTGAAGAGCAAGTCTTCAGTAGTTTCATCTTCTTTAGTTGATGATCAACAGAAGATGAAGAAGAAACCATGTGAAATATGTGGTCTATTCAATCATCTCACAGATGATTGTTGGTACAAAAAGGGATCCAAACTCAAACAAAAGGAGAAAATTAAAAAAAACTTGGCTAAAATGAAAACTGAGTTTGAGTCCAAGTTTGTACCAGCAGCATCAAATCCTGTTACTCCTTTGTCCAAAAAGAAATCTAAAAGAGAAGGAGTGCAACAGGCAATAGCTGAGGTTGCTCAAAAGAAGATGGTGCAACACAAGAACTCATCATCAAACACCAATACCAAAGTGTCTGAAGAGCTGAAAGCTCTTCCCAGAATCAGACACAGCTGGTAATGATGGTTCAACATTGTTGGGAAGATTTAACCAACTTGATGGCCCTGTGTTGAAACCCCAGAAAAGGAGATCCAAGCCAAAGGATTCCTCTTCTACACCATCTCCTTCACCTCAAGCTGTTGTGCCCAATAAACTGTTAGTTTACCATCTATTGATGAGACCAGGCCCAAACCAAAAAGGTTTGGGTCTCCAAAACTAACTGATTGTTTATTAATGCAGGTCTTCAACATGCCAAAGTAGCATCTGGTATGTAGACAGTGGGGGATCTATATATGACTGGGAACAACTCACTTCTTAATGACTACTCTCCAGGAAAGAAGGGTTTTGTTTCTTTTGGCAATGATGCAAGAGGTTACATCATCGGGAAGGCTTTGTTTCCAATGGGGAAATAAAGTTTGATGATGTCAACCATGTGGAAAATCTCAAGTATAACCTCTGAGTGTCAGTCAATTGTGTGACAAAGGCCATGTTGCCCTTTTCACAAGCCAAAACTGCAGGATTCTGTCATCCAAAGTTCTGAGTTTGATTGACAAGGTATTGGATGCTCACACTCTCCTGAAGGCCAACAGGACAGGAAGAGTGTATGCCTTAGATCTTTCCAAGAAAATAGATCTCAAAGGTCATCCTTGCCTATTTTCCAAGGCCTCTCCTCAAGAATCTAATCTATGGCATAGACGGCTGGGACATGTTAATTTCAAGAACATGAATCAGCGATATACCATAGTTTAGTAAGGGGAATGCCTATGAAGGAGTTCAAGTGTGAAAACAACTGCACTGCTTGTTTGAAAGGAAAACAGCACAAGGTTTCATTTCCACCTATTGAAGAACCAAAGTCCACTGCCTGCTTACAACTTCTTCACATGGATCTCTTTGGTCCTGTGAGAGTGATGAGCATGGCACATAAGAAATACTGTCTGGTAATTGTGGATGATTACTCCAGATTTGTATGGACTTTCTTTCTACATTCAAAGGATGAAGCTGCACAGAAGATCATAAACTTTGTGTTGTATGCTGAGAAGCAGTATCCCTCTCAGTCAAGTGTATTAGAATGATAATGGAACAGAATTCAGGAACAATACACTTGATGAATTCTACCTTTCCAAGGGAATAAAGAGACAGTTTAGTATTCCAAGAACTCCTGAACAGAATGGAGTTGTGGAGAGAAAGAACAGGACCCTCATTGAAGCTGCAAGGTCTATGTTGGCTGATTCTGGACTGCCATTGACCTTTTGGGCTGAAGCTGTCAACACAGCATGCTATGTGCAGAATAGAGTGCTAATAAATCAGAGGTTGATGAAGACTCCATATGAAGTTCTACACATTTGGCCCCTCTCATTTCATTTTTTAGAGCATTTGGGTGTCCCTGTTTCATTCTCAACACAAAGGATTAGCTCCAGAAATTTGATCCTAAGGTGGATGCAGGGTACTTTGTTGGTTATTCATCAACTTGCAAGGCATACAGAGTCTTCAACTGCAGAACAAAGATGGTTGAAGAGACTCTACGTGTCAAGTTCAATGAATCTCCAAAGGACAAGATTCCACAAAGCCCTGTGGAGCTCTTGATTTGGACATACTACAATGTTCCTTATCAATCTCCTGTTGTTGCTCCTGTCAACAGTTCACCACCTGGTGTTACTACTGAAGATGATGATGATAGTAGTAATCACCTCTTCAGGTTTAGTGACCAACTGCCTGTGTCCTCTAAACCTGATGCTCCTGTAGCTCCAGCAGCACCATCCACAACAAATGTGATGAGATTTCTGCATCCTCAACTTCATTTGAGTTGCCACCATCTTCATGGTTTCAAGAATCTGCATCAACATCTGCTGCTGCTGAAGATCCTACAAACACTTGCACAGATTGATTGTTTACCAAGAGCTGAAAAATCACCCAATGTCTCAAATCCTTGGTGATATCAATGCTGGTGTTTCAACCAGAAGCCAGTTGTCCAATTTCTGCTTCTATGCTCTCTTCATCAGTCAGCTAGAGCCGAAGAACTATCATGTAGCTTTGAGAGACAATGGATGGGTTGAAGCCATGCAGCTTGAGCTTCTTCAGTTCAAGAAACAGCAAGTGTGGGAGCTTGTTCCTCTACCCCCAGGTAAGTGTGCAATAGGCACTAAATGGGTGTTTAGGAATAAAACTGATGAAAATGGGCTAATTGTTAAGAACAAGGCCAGACTGGGTGCAGGGTTTGCACAAGAAGAAGGTATTGATTATGATGAAACCTTTGCCCCTGTAGCCAGACTGGAGGCAATTAGATTGTTTTTAGCCTATGCTGCACTCACAATCTTAAAGTTTTTCAAATGGATGTCAAAAGTGCTTTTCTATATGGTACAATAAAAGAAGAAGTTTATGTGTGTCAACCACCAGGCTTTGAGGATAATAAGCACCCAGAATGGGTATATAAGCTGATAAAGCTCTTTATGGGTTGAAACAAGCACCTAGAGCTGGTATGAGACCTTATCTAACTTTTTCTACAGAATAACTTCACTAGAGGCTCCATAGATAAAACTTTATTTATTAAGAAGGGGATCAGCATAAGCTACTTGTTCAAATTTATGTGATGATATTATTTGCATCCTCTGATCCCCAATTGTGTGATGATTTCCAAACCTTAATGCAACAGAAGTTTGAAATGAGTGCAATGGGAGAATTACAGTTCTTTCTAGGTTTGCAAATCAAACAAAAACCTGATGGAATTTTTATTCATCAGTCTAAATACACAAAAGATCTTTTGAATAAGTTTGATTTACAAAACTGTAAACCCTGTTCTACTCCCATGTGCAACACCACACAATTGGATGTTGATCAGAAAGGTAAAGGTGTTGATGAAACCCTTTACAGATGTATGATTGGTTCCTTGATGTATTTAACAGCTTCTAGACCAGATATTATGTTTGCTACATGTGTGTGCTAGATTTCAGGCTGCACCTAAGGAGTCTCATCTGATTGCAGTCAAGAGGATCTTTAGTATCTGCAAGGTACACAATCTCTAGGCTTATGGTATTCCACTGGACATTCTTGCAAATTAGTTGCTTTCTGATAGTGACTATGCAGGGTGTAAGTTGACCAGGAAATCAACTTCTGGTGGATGCCAATTCCTAGGCAACTGTTTGATTCTTGGCAGAGTAAGAAAAAACATCTGTTGCTACATCCACTGCTGAAGCCGAGTACATTGCTGCTGCAAGTGTACATCCCAAAACTCTGGCTTCAGAATCAACTTTTGGATTATGGCATACAGAGACTAAGACTCCATTATTAATGGATAGTGCTTCAGCTCTTGCATTGTCAAAAATCCAGTCCAGCACTCTAGGACTAAACATATAGAAATTAGACATCATTTTATAAGAGATTGTTTTGAAAAGGGTCTAATTAATCCTATGTTGGTGCCTAGTGCTGATGAGCTTGCAGAATTTTACTAAGCCTTTGGATAGTTCAACTTTCCACAACCTGGTGTTAAGGCTTGGTATGCTGCAGCTAGAATAAGTGACAACTACTGATGATCTCAGTACTTACTGATGATCATTGTAACCATGTCACATATAAGTACTGATGAGTTATTTTACCCTCAGTAGTTTTTATAACTACTGAAGGCTAAATGCTTTAAGTACTGTACTTTATCTTTTCACTACTGATGTAGTTACAACTACTGAAATCAGTAGAAACAGATAAGTAGTGATGTCCTATGAAACAATGAAAACAGCTAAAAGCTGATGAGTAAGTGTTGAGGACGGTATGAAACAGCTGAAAGGCTATGAATTGACGACAACTACTGATGAGTACTCTCTCTTCAGTAGTTACAAACTGCTGTTTCTTTAAACAACTGAAGCAATACCATGTCTTCAGTAGTTTCACAACTACTGATGACTAACCCAAGTCTTCAGTTGTTTACAACAACTGATGGCAAAACCACGGTCTTCAGTAGTTCACAACTACTGATGACTAATACCAAGTCCTAAGTTGTTTCAACATCTGAAGTCCAACTTGTCTTCAGTAGTTTTTAAAACTACTGATGCCTAAATCAGAGACTTCAGTTGTTTCAACGTCTGATGTAAACACCATGTCTTCAGTTGTTTTATAACTGCTGACCACACCAATACCATCAGTCGTTTCAAACCTCTGAAAGTTAATACCACGTCATCAGTTGATTCAAATACTGATGACTAACACCAAAACCTTCAGTCGTTTCATAATCGTACCCTATATATACCTGATCCCTCTTTCAGAGTTTTTCATTCTTTCACGACCTAAAAATTTCAAAAGCTCTGAAAACCTCACCTTCATTAATGGCGACCATGCAACTCAAGCCTCGACACAACTGTGTCGCGTACCTCACAAAATCGCCCTTCTGGACCAAATTTGATAATGCTATAGATCTTATGGTCCAATCCCACTGAAAACGGCTTTCTCTTAAATCCAATCATTTATGCCGATTCGCTACATCAGTTTTGGACGAATGCGACCGTTAATGGAGAATCTATCCATTCGTCCATCAACTCTCATAAGGTGGTCATCTCTACTGCTACCATCGTCAGACATTACTGTTAGATGATGCTGCCTACCTGTTGGATATCCTAAGCGCCAACTTGATCTTTCATTTGGACAACATGGATATCAGGGTGATCTTAGTGCTTCGACCATCCTGAAGAAACATTTTCCAGATGCTGAACGCTGATTTTTCATATGGTAAATGTTTGCCTGGCCCCGAAGACTTCTCTTGGGATCAACTGTCTTCCAGATGGCAACAGGTATTGTTCTCTATCCTTGAACAAGAACCACTAACTTTTCTGAAATAATTTTTCTTGAACTCAAGGATATGGCCACAAAACCACTTTCTAACCGTTGGATACTATATCCTCGGTTTATAATGGCCATAATAGAGAATCAGCTTTCTGCTGAGGGACTAGTTGGTCTGGGAGTCCTGCTTTGGCTGTATTGCCGGAGGTATACTCCCGACACAACACTGACCAAACTTTCAAACAGGCTGCCAAGCTGCGCAAACCCACGCAGCTGGAACCCACAACTCCACTTCCACATCCAAAGTCCCCTCCAAACCCACTAAGAAGAAGCCTAAGAAAGCTACTCAGGGAGTTGAGTCCCTGTGGATGCTCCTGCAGCACCAAAGCAGGTTATCTCTACTGGCTGTAACCCCCCAGTAGAGACTATGACTCACCAACCGAAGCGCTCAGGTTTCCTCTCAAAAGGAACCTGAAGCAACCATTCAAAGGGAAGCCACACTGCTGGGATCCTCCTCACTTGAGGGGATTACCATTGAAGAGCACCACTTGTCCGGGTGCACACTGCTTCCACACCCTCTCCTGATGCAAACGCCCCTCAAAGCCCTACAATCATTGTTGCAAAGGTGCTGACGCAGTTGCATTCCTCACCCCCCACCCAGACACCAATCACTACTGGGATAACCTCAACACCTGAGGGGGAGGATCACAATGCTTCTGTCAACCCACAGCACAGGGGTTATCATGTTCATCTTCTAGTGTAGATAAGGAGGTGCGAACTTCTGGTGAGGCTGCCACTGCCCCTGACTCAGCAAATGACCAGGATGCAGTTGGTAACATCTCTAAGACCTCACCAGCGGCAACAGCTGATGAAGGACATAGTCCTGAGGCTGGAAGTCCCCAGAACCGAGAACAAGGGGCACATGCTATAATTGATCTACACTCAAGGCATGTTCATCTGACTCTGTCAGGAGGTCAGGTGATTCAGTATCAACTGATGATGACCTGAGCTTCTTCTATGATGTAGTTGCTCAAAAACACCATTCTAGAGGATGAGGTTAGCAGACTCAAAGAACTGCTGGCCAAGATGTCTCAGGATGCAAGTCCATCTGCCACCACAATACACCCACAGATGGCACTTCTTCTGAAGGTCCCCTACACACTGAGCCAATATATACTTCCAAGCCACCAGCTCTGCTTTCGGCACTGATTCTCAGGAACAGAACCATCCTGATCAATCAGTTGCTACCTTCAAAAATCCCTACCTCTCATCACTCCCATGATCACAGATATAGTGATCAAAGCCATTGATGAGAGGCTTCCTACAATAATACAACCTTGGTGGAGGAGTTGGTGACTAAATCCTTTCTACTGCTCAAACCCTTGCCCCCAATGCAACCAAAAAGGGGGAGAGTCAGTCAGTTAAAGGAAAAAGGAAGAGGATAGATGGGGAGAAGGAGAAAGAATCAGAGAAGGTAACTGAGAAGAGAAGGAGAGTGAGAAGGGAGCTAAGTGAATGAAAGTCAAAAAGACTTTCATGTCACATATCAAAAGAGAAAAGGAGAGTCTGAGAAGGAGAAGGAGCTGAATGATATGGTGAAAGAAGCTGACGCCAACCATAACCGTTCAATGGATAAATCATTGAGCAGTTATATAGGCAGGGTTTTGACATCCAACAACTAGACTCCGAGATCAGAAGGTTGGAAACAGAGGAGATCAACTCAAGATGGGCCAGCTATGATGCCTTAGAAAGAGAAAGGCTGGAGATAATGATCAGATTTATAGCCAATACTTGGGAAGATCTCTCATTAAATAAGGGCCTGGACCAGGGACAACATCTTGGCAATAACCACCAAGATTTGTTCGTCTGAAGCACTCCAAAGGTTTAGTGATTGAGGTATTGAATGAAGCTGGGGTTGGGAATCGAAAAGAACTGACAAAATTTACCAAAGCCTCCCTTACAGCCAAAATGCTAAAACAGTCTGAAAAACCTCAATCCTCAAATCACTATCTCACAACCCACTAAAACAAATTTACCCTCTAAACCAACCATCCAACCCACAAAACCAAATCCTTTACCCCCAAAACCCACTGCCAGTGATGTACTAGCCAAAAGAAAAGAAAGGTACTGAGGCCTGATGAAGATGAAGAGGAGGATGAAGACAGACTGCCACTCTCTGCAGTTATTACTTTGCCTAAGGCTAAACCAATGTCCATCACTCCTGCTTCTCAAATGCATGATGTAATGATAAAGATTGAAGAGGAACAGATGCAAAGACATGATGAGGAAATGCTGAAAAGCATTGACAAAGCATATGCCACATTCTTCCATGATTAGCATGAAGAAAGAAGTATAAGATTGTACACCCTTGCTATACCTTTCAATACCAAAGGGAAAGAGTAAGGATATGGCCTGATCCTAGGGTGGCACACGGATTGTCAAGAAAGAAATTCCTTCAAAATACAAGGGCCAAGTGAAGAGAGTTGTCGACGAAGACATCACTGTGGTTCTTGTAGTGTCACCTTGGGAAATTGTTGAAGAGTTCAAGAAAGCCTATGAAGCCAAACAACCACCTCAAAAGATGTAGAGAACAAAATTATAAAGAAGGGATTGGTTTACAAAAGACTTGAAAACTTCAAACAAGAAGAGCTCAACCTGCTCTTAGAAGGGACTCATCCAGATGAGTTTGCTATAGACAAATAACCACGGTTGAGCTCAAGAATGGAAAACAGGCCAAGTATATCTGAAGTGTATGGCCGAGAAGGATTATTTGATGGTGTGCCCGAGGTGCTGACAATGGATGAGCAAATCATGTTTCTAAGGGCTTACACCAGGGAATCATATAGGCTGATACACGGGAAGTAGATCTCATGGTTGGGGTAACAGCTCGGTGTCCAAGTCCCCAATACAGAGCTCCCAACCATATCATGCCAAACAGATCATCAGAGACTTCTTCCCAGGCCGGTGCTGAAAAAGGGTCACTTCTCATCTGATCAAGAGGATAAAAAGACCAATCTATCTGCCAAAATAAGTGGGACTCGTCAATAACTTAGAGGTTTTGGCTGCATTGGTTCAGGGGGAGTTTGTTGGACCAAAAGAACCAATGAGCCTGATCAGAGAAACCTCTAAGTCCCACAGGACATCACAACAGCTGAAGAAGACCTGATCAGCTGTTCTACAAAGTCTGAAGAATACAACTGCTGAAGTACGTCTGAAGTACTGAAGACAAAGACTGAGACAACAGCTGAAGATCTAAAGTCTGAAGACTTCAACAAGTACTGAAGACAAGACTGAAGATCAACAGCTGAAAGACAAAGTCTGATGTTCAAGTACTGAAGACATCAGCTGATGTTAACAGCTGATGACAACAGCTGAAGAGGGCTTCTTCAGTTGTTGTGATGGTTTTTCTTCTTCAGTAGTTTTCTTTTCCTTTCAGTAGTTTGTTTACTTTCTTTTCAGTACTTGTAAACAACTGAAGAGGTTGTTCTTCAGTTGTTGTAGTGTCAGTAGTTTATGTTTTTCAGTAGTTGTAAATAAGATGTTTAACACTTAGGAACATTTGTAAGAAGATGTCAGTTGTTGACATCTTCAGTAGTTGTTAAACATCAGTAGTTATAAACGGTACATGTCACTTTCAGGTGACATCAGCCTACGTCATTCTTTCCTTTATAAGGAAAGATGACTCACCTGTAATCGTGCCTTTGAGGCCGACAATCTTAATGCAATATTCCTTTTGTCGGATATCTCTCTCTATAACAAAATTCTTTTATCGTTTTATATCGAATGTTCTTGTTGAATTTGTCTAATTCTGAGCTATTCCGCTGCTATATCTGTTCAATCGATTAAACCAAGAGGCTGAGATCCTAACAATCAAGAAGAAGGCTAATACAACCAAAACTAAGTCACTTAGACAATTTTGGGCTGCATGCAAAGGTTCTGAAGCTTAGCATGAAACTTCTGAAGGTTGTAGAGTTCTTCCGAAGAACAAGTGAAAGATCAACTTCCGAAGACAGAACTCTACTTCCGAAGTCAAGTGTATACTTCCAAAGTTCAAGTCTTAGAAGAATAAGCTGAAGACCACTTCCAAAGTATGATGAAAAGAAGAAGTCTCCAGCTTTGGAAGAAGCAGCCTCTTCCGAAGTATAAGTGGCTTCGAAGTAACTCTTCCAAAGCCATTAAACCTTCGGAAGACATACTATGAACCAGTGGACAAAAGTATGGTCTCTGACACTCTGTGCAGACCTCTATACTATATGGGTTTTCTCAAAGAGCCATGCAGTTGACCCTTTATTCCACTGTTCACCTTTTTGTGTAGACATTTTACCAACTTTAGTTGGTGACAAAAGGTAAGTCAAGGACAAGTCTGACTACCAAATCTCAAATAAGACTTTATCCGAGATACCTTAAACTATAGTCTTGTAGTTAGGTTTAGTTATAGGATCCCATCTGGTATCAAAGTATATCCGGCTTAAGTAGATTATATAAGGTTCTTCTTTAAATCATTCCACTGATGGAAGAGTCTTGTATTATGAGTTGAGAAGCAATATATAAAAGTACCTTGAAAATTACTTCCTGTGTTCTTTTTACTACTTTCTATATTGTGATCAACTCTACTACTGATTCTATCTTAACCCGAGTGTTGTCTAGGTGAGTTGAAATAAACAAAGTGTTAAGTGACTAACATCAATCGTACATTTGGTATCAGAGTTCTCAGGCTCTTGATTACGTGATCTAACCATCCAAATCAACCTGTTTTTCTCTCTCCCTACAACCCCCCACTCACTCAAATGGCCCTTACAAGTCCGAGGTAGAGATGGAAACCAGACAAAGGCCCATCATTACTCCTGAAAATTTCAGGGTCTTGGAGTAGGAGAATGGAAGGCTTCATCAGATACCAAGACAGCAAGATGTGGAACTCCGTTGTCATGACCCGTATAAGCCAAAGCTGGCATCACTGGTGGTGGAACGGTGCCATGATAGAAAAGGCTGTAGAGGATTACTCTGATGAAGACAGAAAAAGATGGAATCGACGGCAATGCAATGACCATTCTCATGACTGCAATTCCGAACTCCATCATGGTGGGATTCGAGCATTGCACAACTGCCAAAGAATTGTGCAGGATCAGTGTTTGTCACTTAAACACAAAGGTTTTCTCTCCAACTCACCTAGAATCACACTCGGGTAAGAATCAATAAGAGTTGATCACAATATGAAAAGTAACTAAGAACATATAAAGATAATTTCAAGATACTTTTATATATTGATTCTCAACTCAAGATACAAAGACTCTTACAAGCAGATGATAATCTTTTTTCTATGAGTTACAAGGAGAACCTATATATAATACTATCTACAGCCGGATATACTTTGATACCAGCTGGGATCCTTTAGCTAAAGCCTATACTACAAGACTATAGTTAAGGTATCTCAGATAAAGTCTTATCTGAGATTTGGTAGTTAAGACATGTCCCTGACTTACCTTTTGTCACCAACTAAAGATGGCAACAGTACTATCATGAAAAGGTAAACAGTGAAATAAAGTATGGTCAACAACATGGTTCTTTAGGAAGAAGCCATGCTGTATCAGAAGTCTGCAGTGGAGTGTCAGAGACCATACTTGTGTCCACTGGTTATAGCAGTGTCTTCCGAAGGTTAAACGGCTTCGGAAGAGTAAGTACTTCCGAAGCCACTTTATACCTTGGAAGAGGCTGCTTCTTCCAAGGCTTGGAGACTTCTTCATTTCATCATACTTCGGAAGTGGTCTTCACTTTATTCTTCTAAGTCTTGAACTTCGGAAGTATGCATTTGTCTTCGGAAGTAGAGTTCTGTCTTCGGAAGTTGGACTTTCCCTTTGTCTTCGGAAGAACTCTACAACCTTCAGAAGTTCCATGAAAAGCTTTGGAAGCCTTTGCATGCAGCACCAAAATAACTTAAGTGATCTAGTTTTGGTTGCATTAGCCTTCTTCTTGATCTAACAAACTCCCCCTAGGCTGATGCTACCAAAACTTCACTTATCTCGACTTCTCAAAACTTTCAGCACAAAGGAGAGCAAATATTTGTCTGTCTCCTTGTTCTTCCCTGATGTGGTGTTTAGAAGCTTGTACAGATCCTTGGTAGACAGAAAATCCAGTCTATCACCTTGGATATTATGTACCCTTTGTTGTTGCCCTCTGAATAGAGTTAGTTGATGGGAACTGTAATCATATTCCCATCAACTATAGGTTCCAATTTAGAAACTTCCACCATCTGTAGAAAGGCAACACCATTGGTGGGAGATCTTTCCTTGTCTTCCTGTCTTCTCAACTTCAACTCTTCTTCAATCTTTGCTTTTGCAGTTAGCTCAGCTAAATGAAGACTGCTGAGATGATTTTTGATGAGTGCAGCAGTTTCAGAGTTGGAGGGGTTGGAGAATGGCTTCTCTGCTAACTCAGCAATGTCAAATCTGCTGGAGTGTAATAGAGAGGTTGCATTGAGTAAGAAGGGCCACCAAACAAGCAGACCCATGAGTCTTCCTGCTAGCAATGCTTTAATGGTTGCTAAAGGCTCATTACCCCCACAACCTCACATTACCTGACTTACCAGCAGCCATCCTGCTCTCCTAGACCATACATCACTTTCCCTGAGACTCTAAGGTCTCAACAGGCACAACACAACTCCTTTCAGGAAAGTTGTGCCTTTGTCTCAGGAAGTGGACACTCTGGTGATTTTCAATACTACTTTGATGATCTTGAGTGTTTCAGTCTAGATGATGTAGAGTACATGGACATTGTCCAATAGATGGCTCTTTTAACTTATAGAGCGAAGAAGTTCTTTAAGAGAACTAGAAGGCATTTCCCTCAAAACCCAACTGCCAACAAGTTTGGGTTTGACAAGACCAAGGCAAAGTGTTACAACTGTAACCAACTGAGTCACTTTGCAAGGGAATGCAAGGCTCCCAAGACCAATCCGGGAACCCCACAGGCCTCCACACATCCCTTAACCTCAAAGCCCGCTGAGAAGTCAACTGAAACAGCTGCAATGGCTCAAGAAGTTGACTGGAGCTTCATGGTACAGGATGTGACTCCTGCTTAGGCTCTCATGGCCGGAACAGACGATGCCCAGGTATATGAACATCTCTGCACTTCAGCCTGTATAGCTGGATTACAATATGGAAATCAGATCTGATATTGAGTCTTTAAACATCATAAAATCTGATTTTAAAAGAGCTGAATCTGAATATCAAAAGAAAATTGAGGAGTTAGAGAAAACTATGTCTCTTTTGAAACATGAACACACTAACTACAAGACTCAAATCAAAGATCTGATATCCAAATTGTCTGAGGCTCAAGCCCAGCTTATCACTGCTGAGGCTCAGGCCAGGAAGCATTCTATTTCTGAGAAAAACGTCCAAGCTATTCTTGCATCATCCTCCCATTCCAAACTCTGTTATCAGAACAAAGGAGGGTTGGGAACCAATGATATTGCTCCACCACACTCCTATGAGTCTATTAGGCAGCCTAGATGTGGTACTGAGGAGTAAGAGGTTCCAACTGCTGACCCTTCCTCACCAGAGTTGAAGGATGAAGCAACAATAGTGGCCACCACAGGGAAGGAACAGGTAGATGTACCCATCTCCTCCTGTGAAGAACAAATCCTAACCACTAAGGCTAGAAGAAGCAGAGCTAAAGCTGCTAGAAGAACTGCCAAAAAGGTGGTTGAGTCCAAGATGAAGATTGACCCAAAGGAGAAAGGTGTCTTTATCTTAGCTGGATTCCAAGTGTTAGGTACTTTTGTGTCAGGAAAGGAGTGTAATACTAGTACTCCTGTCCTGCCAAAGGATCAGAAGTTGAAGGGAAAAGTTGCTGATGAAGAAAAGAAGCCCAAGAAACAGCAACCCTCACATTCCCAAAGGACTAACATTGCATGCATAAGGTGTGGTCTACAAAACCACATGGCAAAAGATTGTTACTACAATCCTGCAAGCCCACATTATGCAAATAATGTTAGAAAAGAAGGAGTCAAGGAAGGTTTAACATTTGGACCTTTTCAAACGGTTCAAGTGATGAAAAAGGGAAAGCTAGTTTCGGAAGCCAGGTTGCTTTCGAAAGAAACTCTTTCTTCTGAAGGGAAAATAGATTCGGAAGCAAAAGCTACTATGGTTCGGAAGAACAAGAAAGCTCCCTTGAAACCTCCCCAGAAGAAGACTGCATCGGAAGAAAAGGTGGTGAAGGCTTCTTCTAAAAAGAAAGAAGCTTCGGAAGACGGCCATGCTACAAAAGCTTCAACAAGCTCATCCTCCAAGATCAACCAAAGGATGGACTAGAAGATCAAAGAAGATGCTGCAGCCCAAACCTCTTCTTCAAAGACCTCTATTGAACCCCCATGCATAACATTTGGTTCAATTATGTCATTATCTTTGGAAGAACCCAAGACCAGCAAGGCTTGGGCTTCCAAACAAAACTAACAAACTCATCTTATGTGCAGGTACATTCATATGACAAGAACAACAATGTTGGATTGTAGACAGTGGATGCTCCAGGCACATGACGGGGAACAGATCTCTCCGTCAACGGTTTCAAAACTATGATGGAGGTCCTATCCAATTTGGTGGTGAGGCCGAAATATATTTTTCTGGAAGAGGGAGTATATCCAATGGTAAATTAAAGGTTGACAAAGTTCACTTTGTCAAACAGCTTGAACACAATCTGTTAAGTGTTTGGCAATTCTATGATCAAAAGCACCAAATGCTTTTCACAGAACATGAGTGCATTATCCTCAAACCAGGGATGACAATTGCTCCAGAATTGGTGCTTCTTAGGTCTCCCAGGAAAAGGGATATGTACAATATAAATATGAATAATGCTTCCCCAATGGGTGAAGTATCATGCTTTCTTTCCAAAGCTGATAGTGATGAGTCAACACTATGGCATAAATGTATGTGTCATGTAAATTTTAAGACAATGAATAAATTGGCTAAAAATAACTTGCTACATGGTTTGCCTAAAAAAGAGTTTTTTTGCAAAGATAACTGTGTTGCATGCCTGAAAGGGAAACAACACAAGACATCTCACAAATCCAAATGTGTTAACTCTATCATTACTCCATTACACTTATTGCACATGGATCTTTTTGGTCCCACGAGTATAATGAGCATTGGAAGGAAATCATATTGCCTTGTGATAGTTGATGATTTTACAAGATTCACATGGGTATTCTTTTTAAGAACTAAAGATGAAACTGCTAAAACACTAAAATCTTTTATTCTTAAAATATAAAATCAAATTAATCACAAGGTTAAAATAATTAGAAGTGATCAAGGGACTGAGTTTAAGAACTTCATTCTTGACTCATTCTGTAACTCAAAAGGGATTGCTAGACAATATAGTGCTCTCAGAACTCCTCAATAAAATGGTGTTGCTGAGTGGAGGAACAGGACACTTATTGAGGTTGCTCTAACTATGTTAGCTGATTCAAAACTACCTCTATCATTCTGGGCAGAGGCAGTCAGCAATACATGCTATATGCAGAACAGAGTTCTTGTAGTTAAGCCCCATGGAAAAACCCCTTATGAGCTATGGAACAAGAGGCCACCGTTCATTGGCTTTCTAAGGTCATTTGGTAGCAGGTGTACCATACTTAAACACAAAAGACAATTTAGCAAAGTTTGCTGAAAAGTTGGATGATGCTATCTTTGTTGGGTACTCTTCTAGCTCCAAAGCTTATAGAGTATACAACATTAAGAATTAACAATTTGAGGAGTCATCCAACATATTTGTTAATGAGCACACTCCTTGTGTTAGGGGGAATGGCCCTGATCATATCTTTGATTTAGAATTATTTCTGAACTATTCTAAACCTTCTTGTGAGAATTTTTCAGTTGGAACATGAGCTTAAAATGATGCTGATGCTACTACTGATAATCAACTGTTTGAGCTACCTAGACCTAGTCCAAATTCTCCAAGAGCTGCAATAAATGAAGTTTCCACCATTCACAGATCTGATAGGTTGACCATATCAAGGAATAGTGAAGCTTCTACAAGTGAATTACTTACTGAGCCTCAAAACTCATCAAGTGATCCACCACAACACCAGGCAGAAGGAAGTAGTGTTTTGAAGGGATAGGAAACTGTTAACACCACTTCACAACCAACCATTGATGATGTTTCTCACTCATTCAATCAGTCCTCATTGAATGATTTTGAAATAGAAGCTGGACATAGTGTTCCAGTTCCTGAGCAGAATATGTCCAATCCGGATCTATCTCTGCAACTGGAAGTGATTCCTCGCCTTAGGATTCATAACACTCATCCTGCTGAGAACATCATAGGGGATGTCACTAAGGGTGTGAGAACAAGAGGACAGACTCATCATGGGAATGTCTGCTTGTACTCATGCTTTCTATCCCAGATGGAACCCAAGAAGGTAGAAGATGCCTTAAAAGATAGTAGCCGGCTTGAATCGATGCTAGAGGAGCTGCTTCAATTCAAGAGACAGAAGGTATGAAACCTATGTCCGCTACCATCTAGTCAAGTACTAATAGGCACTAAATGGGTTTTCAGAAACAAGAGATATGATAGAGGCTTGATCATCAAGAACAAAGCAAGACTTGTAGTTGAAGGATACACACAAGAGGAAGGAATTGATTATACTGATGTCTTTGCACTAGTTGCAAGACTTGAGGCAGTTAGGATCTTCCTTGCTTATGTTGCATCCAAGGACTTTACTGTCTATCAACTTGATGTCAAGTGTGCCTTTCTATATAGGGATATAGACAAGGAAGTCTATGTATGCCAACCTCCAGGATTTGAAGACCCACAGCATCCCAACTATGTGTGCAAATTGGACGAAGCTCTATATGGGCTGCACCAAGCACCTAGGCTGTGGTATGAGACTCTGTCTCAGTTTCTTCTGAAGAATGGCTACACTAGAGGTACCATTGACAAGACTCTCTTCATCAAAAATTCTGGAAAGGATATCTTGCTCGTTCAAGTCTATGTCGATGACATCATATTTGGTTCTTCAAATGACGAAATGTGTAAGGACTTCGAAAGCATTATGAAGAAAAAGTTTGAGATGAGTTCCATGGGAAAAATGGACTTTTTCCTTGGAATTCAGGTGAAGCAAATGAAGGAAGGGTTCTTCATTAATCAATCTAAGTATGTCTCTGACATCTTAGAAAGATTTGAAATGAAGGATTGCAAGCCTGCCAAGACACCCATACCCAGAAACCATAATCTTTGTCCTGACCTTGAGGGGGAGGATACTAATCAACATCAGTATAGGGCAATTATTGATTCTATGATGTATCTTACTACCAGTAAACCTAATATCATGTTTGCTACTTGCATTTGTGCAACATATCAGGCTGCTCCAAAGGTGTCTCACCTAACTTCTGTTAAGAGAATCCTCAGATATTGAAAAGGAGCACCTAAACTAGGTCTCTAGTATCCCAGAAACAAAGATTTTAATCTCTATGGATACTCTGACAGTGACTATGGTGGCTGCAATATTGACAAGAAATCAACATCAGGAGGATGTCATATTCTTGGTGGAAGGATCATCTCATGGCAATGCAAGAAGCAATCATGTGTCTCTACATCAACTTCTGAAGCTAGATACATTGCTGCTGCTAGCTACTGTGCTCAACTGCTATGGATTCAGAATCAGATGTTAGACTATGGATTCAACTTTATATGTACTCCTATCCATATTGACAACAACAGTGCTATCTCCATTACTGAAAATCTGGTGAAGCACTCCAAGACAAAGCATATTGACATCAGGTACCATTTCGTTAGAGATATTCATGAGAAAAATCTGATTAAACTAATCAAAGTTGACTCAAATGATAATATGCTGATTTGTTCACCAACGCTTTTGATGAGCAAAGATTTAAGTATCTCATAACAGCTATTGGGATGATAAACATTGATTAGATCACCTCTTTTGCAAACCTTTTAATATGTAATGTCTTCTGTCAATACAATTTAAGCCCTGTTACAAAAGGTCTTTCTAAAATTTTCTAAGTGTAAATTTCTTCCGAAGAGAATTAACCCTCGAAGTTATTTTTATATCTTCCGAAACATAATTTCTCAAAGGATAATTTTTCTTCTCGGAAGACCTTTTGGTCTCGGAAGAAGCGATTGATTACATATCAGATCTACTTCTGAGGTTTACAAACTCTCCATTCGGAAAGCAACTCTAACCTTCGGAAGCAATGTTTTTGCTTCAAAAGTAAGAATTGCCTTCGGAAGACAAATTACCTTCGGATATGTTTTACATTCGGAAGAAAGATTCTACTATGTAACGTAAATCTCTTGTGCCCCACACTGTAAAAAGCAAAGATTTTGTGAATGATGTCCGATTATTTAACTGATTTTAACCCTACCGCCACTGTCAATTCATCCACTAAACCATCACATCACCTTATCCTAACCCCCATTACCGCCTTCCCACCCTCTTTTAAATAATCTCGACTATTCAATTTCATCTTCTTACTTGCAATTTTTACTACCCTAGAAATTTTTCTCCTCTCCAACTTTACCCAAGCTCAAAATTATCCACATTCACCTTTCTCAAATGGCACTTAACCCTCAGCACAACCAAGTCCCACTTCTTGATTCTTCAAGAGATGCTGACTTCTCTGAAATCATCTACTTTCTCACCCAATCACCTTACTACACTGCTCTTACCGTTAACCCTACTATTTACTCCAACCACATGGCCGAATTTTGGGGAAATGGTCAAGCCGAAATCCTAAATGGGATTTGTGTACCGAGGTCTAGCATTTGTGGATAGGAGTTGATCATTACTGAACAACTCATCAGGGAGCACCTCGAGCTTCATGATGAGGGAGCTCCTACTGAATTCCCTAAGGCAGATTTAGATAGCACTTACATCCTAATGGGATATGGTGGAGACATAAGCAGCTTGACAGTCTACAAATTCAACTTCTCCTACAACTGGAAGTTCCTCCTACATGTTGTCCTTCACTGCTTGTCCAACAAGTCCGGGGATGTGATCAAATCCCATATGAACTAGGATGCTTAGTTCATGGACTGGTAAGAGGCCTGCACTTTAATTACACACGATTTGTGTTCTCCAATCTGATTAGGAATCTACAAAGGGAGACATTCTTTATGTATCCTAGATTCATTCAACACATCATCAACTGTGAGTTGGATCAGAGCATGCTTGTCTGTGCAGCTGCTTTGACTGTCCCCCACATGCGGCCTACCATCTTCAAACCTTGAAGAAGATGTCCACCAACTTCATTAGAAGGTAAACTACTCTACTTCCAGGTATGATTGAGCGCATAGCTCATGGTGACATCCCTGTTCACTCCACAGGTGATGAACCCACACCAGCAACTTCCACCATAATGCCAACACTGCCTTCTCCACCCATCACCATCACATGTCAAAGACGCCCCAAACGAACCCTTGTTCAATCTATTCTGATTGAACAAGCCCCTCCTGTTCAATCCAAAAAGACTAGAGTGGAGACATCGGCTCCCACTCAGTCTGAGGTCTCTCCATCCTTCTCTTTTGACCTCAATATGGGTTTTGAGTCTCCTCAGTCTCAAACCCAGGAGCCCAACACCCAAACCAGCAGCCCTCAGGATGAGTATCTACACTCTTCTAAGCAGCCAACTAGAGACAGTCCCACAAAGGCTCAATGCCTGTAGACATTGACCAAGGTCCCGGGTCAGTAGGCTTAACCTCCCTATCTTTTACTGACCTTCTCTTCAAAACTGATAAAGAGATAACATCTCTCCATGGCAATGAAGTTGATCTACAACACCCTCTTCAAGATCAACAGAGCCCGGAGAAATCCCTTATCTCTAGCCCCCATCAACAACCCATAACTGAGGTGAGCCCCACTGATGTGGAGGGGACTCATGCAGATTCAGCTGCCACTACAGAAGGTGCCTCAATGGACCTTGTGGATAGTGGTAACATATCTTAGACTGAATCTGTGGCAAGTAAGCCCTTTGATGACTCTGAAAGAGACATCATTGAGCACGAAAAACCAGGGTGCCAAGAAACCACATCTGGTGATGAGGCTGAACATACCAGGTATGTTACCTCATCTCCTTGTGATTCTTCAAAAGAAGATGAGGGAAGCATGCAGCTCCTCATTCAAGACCTTCTATCTAAAGTCTCAAACCTTGAATCTTTGGTTAGGACTTTAGAAGCAAGGTCCGTCACTCAGCAACTTGAGATTGACAATCTCAAGGCCAAACTAGCTGAGAAACAGACAGAGAGGTCTATTAGGCATGTACCTGATCAGGTCTTATTGACTTCTTCCTCTAGCTCATCTAGCTCTCAAGATGATGCTGCAAAAAAGGGGGAGAATGTTCAGAAACAAACACTTGAGGATCCACAACAGAGCCACATTTCAACTTCAACTTCCTCTACTTCTATCATTACTGTGTCTGGGTCATCTCAAGTTATTCTTTAGATTGACTCAAAGATGCTCAGCGATCTCTACAGACTCGTCACCAAGTTCTTGTTGAGATCCTCCACTGATCAGCCAAGCCCATATGCTGCAATGCTCTATTTCGGAGCTGAAGAGCTTCAGAGGCTGACTGCACCTTCTACCACTGTGGAAGAAGTTGGTCAACCTAAGGTCCACATGGAACCTAAGATTCATTTTGAAGGGGAATGGGGACTGATGGCCCAGCAACTGAAACAGTTGGGACAGAATCTGAATCTCCTCCAACTTCCGAAGCTGAAGTTAAAGCCTTGGAAGAATACGCTGAATATTCCGAAGCTGAAATGGAAGCTGTGAAAGGACTGTTTAAAATGTTCGAGGAACTGATCATCACAGATGTAATCCTTGAAATGGCATCTGAGGTGAACAGCAAGGACTTTCTGAATCTACCTCCATCCCAGACACCATCTCTACCTCTCTCACAATTAGAACCCACTCTCCAAGAACCACCACAGTCAGGCTCTTCAAAGGATAAAGGGAAAAGAAAGATGATTGCGGAAGAGCTTCAGGAAGCAGAAAAGATTGAGAAACTTAAGAAGAAAGGAAGACTTCCAATTGAGAAGTTGCTAGCTACCATCACAAAAGCAGTTGCAGCCAATCAGGAGGCTGTCAACAATAAGAGAAAGGAAGAGATTATTGACCAGCTTATCCAAATAGGAGCTGCTAATGAAGAGACACTCCTGCTACCACTAGAGGAGTTGGTGAATCTGGAGAAGGCAACCCGGTTGAAACTTGAAGAAGAAGCCAGGTTGGCCTTGGAGAAAGAAGAAGAAAAACAGAGGGAAGCTGAACTGCAGCTGAGGAGAGACAGGATAAATTTCCTACTCTCAGAGGCTTTAATCTTCAAGAACTTTCTCCACACAATGATAAGACGATCCTCTGGATCTACAACAAAGAGCAGGATCAAATGGAGAAAGAAAGAAAGAAGGCTACAAGAGAAAAGACAAAGGAGAAAAAAAAAAGAAGAAGGAAAAAGCTAGGGACACTGCAACCAGAAAGCTCAGTGAAAAGGCCTGGATGAAAGACTATCTTCGGGCCCATGGCTTCTCTGGAACGCAGGTGGGTCCCATGTCTGAGAAGACACTCCAACGGATTGTCAGTGAAATCAAGGCTGACATCTGGCTGGGAAAGAAGAAAGAGATGTACAGAAGGGTAAAGCGGATGACCTTCACTGCAACCACTCAACCCCAACCTGAACCCTCACCCCTACCCTTCTCTATTAAAACCGAACCCTTCACCCCTGAACCAACATCCTTACCCACATCCACTCTCTCACCACAACCACCTAAACTTCCCATCCTCCAACCTAAAACACTCCCCAGAACCTTAACCTACCCAACAACCATCCAAACCATCCCCTCGGCCTTCTCAACATCTCTCTCTTGAGGAGTTCAAGGTAATCAAGACCAAGCTCATCAACTGCGCAACTCTGAGCAAAGTCTCATGTGATGGAGATTCTGTCAACATTACCTATGCTGATGGATCCTCTTGTTCCCTCACAAGAGATCAATTTCTTGATTTACCTAGAGGAACACTGGACCAGGTAGCTAGACTTCTAGGCCTCAACTCAGATTCAGTAAATGATGAAGAGATGAAACTTCATTGGAAAATGGTGACTCTGCTGGATACCAAGAAAGAGGACAAGATTCCCAGTCAGTCTCTTGTGCCTAGAAAGAAAATAGTCCAGTGGAGGTTCGATGAAACTTCTCACAACTTTGTTATGGAAAGGGAGAATGGCGAAGTCAATAGACTTAATGCAACCTCGCTGCTACACTCCAGCAGGTTTGATATTGCTGAGTTAGCAGAGAAGCCATTCTCGAACCCCTCTAACTCTGAAGCTGCAGCACTCATCAGAAATCATCTCAGCAGCCTTCACCTATCTGAGCTAACTGCAAAAGCCAAGATTGAAGAAGAGTTGAGATTGAGAATACAGGAAGACAAGGAAAGAACTCCTACCAAAGGCACTGCCTTTCTACAGATGGTGGAGGGTCCAGAATTGGCACCTATAGTTAGATAGGAATATGATTACAGTTCCCATCAACTAACTCTTTTCAGAGGGCAACAACAGAGGGTATATGTTATCCAAGGTGATAGACTGGACTTCCTGTCTACCAAGGATCTGTACAAACTTCTCAGCACCACATCAGGGAAGAACAAGGAGACAGACAAATATTTACTCTCCTTGATGCTGAAAGTTTTGAGAAGCAGAAACAAGTGAAGTTTTGGTAGCATCAGCCTAGGGGGAGTTTGTTGGATAAAGAAGAAGGCTAATGCAACCAAAACTAAGTCACTTAGATAATTTTGGTGCTGCATGCAAAGGCTTCCGAAGCTTAGCATGGAACTTCCGAAGATTGTAGAGTTCTTCCGAAGACAAAGTGAAAGATCAACTTCCCAAGACAGAACTCTACTTCCGAAGACAAGTGTATACTTCCGAAGTTCAAGTCTCAGAAGAATAAGCTGAAGACCACTTCCGAAGTATGATGAAAAAAAGAAGTCTCCAAGCCTTGGAAGAAGCAGCCTCTTCAAAGTATAAGTGGCTTCAAAAGTACTTACTCTTCCGAAGCCATTTAACCTTCGGAAGACACTGCTATGAACCAGTGGACACAAGTATGGTCTCTGACACAAGTATGGTCTCTGACACTCCGCTGCAGACCTCTAATATCATAGAGCCATGCAGTTGATCATACTTTATTCCACTGTTCACCTTTTTGTGATAGTACATGTTACCAACTTTAGTTGGTGACAAAAGGTAAGTCAGGGACATGTCCTGACTACCAAATCTCAGATAAGACTTTATCTGAGATACCTTAAACTATAGTCTTGTAGTATAGGCTTTAGTTATAGGATCCCAGCTCGTATCAAAGTATATCCAGCTGTAGGTAGTATTATATATAGGTTCTCTTTGTAACTTATTCCACACTACTGGTAAGAGTCTTGTATTATTGAGTTGAGAAGCAATATATAAAAGTACCTTGAAAATTACTTCATGTGTTCTTTTACTACTTTCTATATTGTGATCAACTCTTACTGATTCTATCTTAACCGAGTGTTGTTCTAGGTGAGTTGAGAGAAAACAAAGTGTTAAGTGACTAACATCGATCCTGCAAATACTTTTTGTCCTGTCAGATGTCCAAACACAAGGGTGTGCCAATTTAGCATGAAGTTGTGTTTCAAGCAAGGCATGGAAGCATGTTTAATGTGGCACGACCCCATGTTTAGACCCTAAAGCTCGGATTTCTTTAATTTCTTGTCAAATATGCTCCTTTTGTCCATCTTGCCCTTTTAAACACCTAAAAATAAGATTTAACAATTTTAAGTACATAATCATCATTTTAAGGGAGGTGTTAAGAAATAATTGATGTGCTTTTGATAGGATATTTATGTAGAATTTGGAGCACATTAGTAATATGTCGTCATACTTGTCCATAGGTTGGTTATTTGTAATAAAAGGCAGTGAACTGATTGTCACCTCCACTAGGACTCCCTTAGTTTACGTAATGAATTATCCAGCATATAATTCTTTGAGTGAGTAACTTTTAAGGAAGTTCATTAGCATTTCTCTTTTGTCTTCTTCATAAGTCACTGCATTAAATGATCTCCAATTCTTAGGTTTGCTCCAAGACGACACGTGGATTTATGTTGCAAGATGAGTTGCCCCATCAATTATTAGCCAGACCTTACTTGATTACCCTAAAGTATGCCTTTGTTTTACTAAGTTTTTCTTGTATTAGATGCATTGGTTTCTTGCTTGATCTACTATAAGTTCATATTACTCGGCTAATAATGTAAGGCCCTAATCCTAGGAAACCTCACAATCGGTCATTCGTAGAACAAACATGGATTTAAAACATTTATTTAGATAAACATTACCATGGAAAAGTACATTAAGTTTCAATCCATTACGACATAATTCAAATAAAACATTAACATTATCTTTAAAACATCAAATATTCTTTAAAAGTCTTTTTAATAGTTGTCTTAATCAGGGATGCTAGCCTTCAGATGCCAAGTAGCTCCTAGAATCCATACCCGCATTCACTCAAGTCCAATAGCTCGCTTGTCAACTAATATGCATACAAAAGTCACATTCGTTGAGTGAATTCTAGGTTTACTTTATCAAATAACTTTTAGTCGTGACATATCTGAACATTACTATACACAGACTATCGCTTTATCATCAATACTTTCATTTATTTGATATCTACGTCTCTTAATTATCCGTTAATTCCCAGACACTATCGAAACAGGCCATTATTGTCATTTACCAACATGCCAATGCAGGCCTTACGTCATACCCATACAAACCATTATTGTCATGCCAATCTAGGCCTAATTGACCTATCAGTCTGAGCTTTTACTTTACTGACATGCCAATCCGGGCCTTACTGTCAGGAGGGCACAACAAATACAACCCTCCTCAATCATTACAAAGGTACACGTTTTGGCCTATTAACATTACAAAGGTTTCACTATAGGTTGTACATAATATAACACATCATATTACAAGACATATCATTATTAATAAGGTCATTTCTCAATAAGAAAAGCACGATATAAATTCATTAGGACACCCCATTTCCCGATATAAGATAATGCATAAACTTTGCTTTAAAAGAATCAGACATTTAGTATGCATATCGCCCCAAAACATTAAAAACATGTATGAAATAGGAGATCTAGAACTCACCTAATGAGTAGATTGCTTCCGGTCTAAGAGGTATTCAGGTCAATAAATATGTCGCACAATCTGTATGCAAATTACCACGCAAATCTATCAGTTTCTATGCAATACAACTAGTTTCACAGCTAGTTTCTCTTGTAGTTTCTCACGTAGTTTCACATGATAGATATGCCCAACTTTTGTTGAAGTTTACCACCAAACTCTAGTTTCATAGCCAGATTCTCATGCTGTTTGTCACGTTGTTTCTCAGGAAATTGCACATGATCAAACTACAGTTTCGCTGAATGAGTTTTTCAACTCATTTTTCATCAAAAATCTTCATTTTTCAACCAAAATCTATACTTTTTATGTCCAAATCGCTGGTTTATCATTCTAAGGTTAGATCTAAGTTTTTTACACTATTTTAGACGTAAAAATATGATCTTTTTTGAAATCTTTCTCAAACCCTAAAAACCCAAAACTCAAGAATCAAATCCAGATCTACATAGATGTTTAGATGGTGATTCTTACCCAGATTTCTTTCTCTTTTCTGTTGATTTTATGCTCAAACACCAGATCTTCGATCCTTCAACCAACAAAACTCCAAATCTTAGAGTTTCTTCACTTTCTCTCACTTATCTCTAAGTTGTTAGTGGCTTGGGTTGCAAGAAATGGAGAATGTGGCTATTATGGGTGCTTAATGGGTGGTTAGGCCCTTAAACCCATAAGAAACCTAAGCCCATAAGATTATTTGTCCTATAATCTTTTTCTCTCTTTTTTATTACATAACCTAAACTCAATCATTATTATTAAGTTGTTCACTTCGATATCTTGAGGCGTTACAAATAATCATTTTAGTTTATTAATATTAGGCTTCAGTCGGACAGTGGAATCTCATATGATCAATGAAAATATGGTTCTTCATAATAATATGTGGACACCTTTGTGTGCGGTGGTGGCCTCCATATATTTTGCACCACATGTTCATGTAATTACCCCCTATCATAATAGTAATCTTCATAGTAGTCCTAGTAATAGCACTCCATGAGAGCTAATATGAAGAATAAATTAAGCCAGAAGGGATTATGGACACCATATAATAATAAAGAACAAATAAGTTAAATAAAAAAATAACATAAAATTATAATAAAGTATTAATTCAAATCTTTTACAGATGCTTTGAGTCCCCTAAAAATGTGGCAAAAACTTGATATGTTTAGGAGTGTAGTTTTTTAGCTTTAACTCTACCACACACACTACAACAAATGTACCATTCATGGGTGTAGTATAGTTTTCATAAGCACCATATATAATCCAAGGAATCAAAGGCACCAAATGCTCAAGTTTTCTTTTTTATTTAGCCAAAATAAAAAGTAATTGTTTGTGAAAATAAATAAACATACATAAGATATTTATAAAAGAGAGAAACTATCAATTTGTAGAAAAACTATCCATTATATTGAAAATTAGCCAGATTAATTTAACTAACTTTGGAAGAACTCTCTATATGACTTTTTGAAAAATTAACATGATAAGACAAAAAACCACCTAAATTCAGTTCTTTGAAAACTAGTGATAGATTTATGTTAACATTGTTAAAATAAACACAGCTTCTCATATCCCTTAACTCCTTGAAAAGGTTAGCCCCATAAGATAATCTAAGCACTATAAGTTGGAAAATAGGATTAAGACTAGGACCAAACTTCTATTATTATATATCTAACACAAACCACATATTAGTTTCAATCAATGGCAACTTAGTTATGAAAACACACACACATTGCTACGGTTCGTCAAAATTCAAGTAAATTTAAGAACACCTTATGTAATTTAGTTTTAGTTATTTTTTGCATATCTTTCGTAGTATGCCGATCTAATAAAGTTCACGGACAAACATATTTAGAAATGCTAAGTTTTAGAAAAGGTTTTCCAAGATTATGTTCAAAAACTCACACAAGAACCAAAGAAAATAGAAAGCGTAGTAGAGTTCATATTCATAAAGGATTCTCATAGCTTGAAGACATCGACATAAACAAAAAAATCTGTATTTATTAAAAATCATATTGTATACAAGTTTCATTTAACCCAAATACAAAAACCTTATCTGAGCATGGTTGTATAGACTACAAGTGTAGAACACTTCCATAGAGAATTCTAGGAATTGGTCCTAAAAGCCCCCCCCCCCCCCCCCCAAATGAGCCTTGAAGAGACTATTTAGAGACTAGTCGAGGAAATAATGTTTTCAAGCACACATACACTTTGTTTTGTGGCATTACACCAAACCATAAATGCTAGTCGACCCCATAGTTATTGTCTTATTTTCGTACTCCAGACTCATATATGAGCTTTGTTTCATAGGTTGTATGCATGGTTGTGCTAAAATTAAACTCTTTGCCACACATGCGCACATGATTGGTTAAGGTCAATAGGTACTTATGCATTGGGTCGTGCATCTGATATCCAAGCTGGTCCTTGGGGTTTCTTGTTCATTCATGATCATGCTTTATCTAGCTTTTTTGGATTTTCCTTGTTTCATTAATCTTTCTCATCTAAGACATGCATAGACCTTCAAGTTACAATCTAATATTATTAAGCACAAAGAAAAATGAATTTAGGTTAAGAACAATCAAATTTGGTGTATAATATGCATTCAAAATATTTATAAATGATGGCACAAATATCCTTATACTTGAACTTTTGTTTGTCCTGAAGAAAACTCAAGCACATGAATCAAACAAACTAATAAGAAAATGTAAAAAGATTGGTTTCTATGAAGCTATTAGATATCTTGATGTAAAAGGAATTCCCAAGAATACATAATGAGTGAAATATGACTTAATGTTTATCTAGGTTTACATATGACATCTACACAAGTCTAACATTATGGCTATGTGAATCCAAACCATAAAGACCTAGATCATGCCCGAGGCAAAGGTTAAGGGTTCGGAAGAGATCAAGGAGATAGTTGGTTTCAATGAGATAAAGGTCCCATAATGTGTCACAAGTGTTACTAGCTCATACACTATGACAATCGGAATATTTTCGCTCATCTTTTATCAGAGTAAACTAAATTTGGGGACAAAAAGGGGATGATGTGAACCTGATATTTTTAGGTAATTTGCTGACTAATATGAATATTATTTTCTAATCATACATGAAAATGATGTTTAGTTCGTAAATTATTGCATGAAGATTCACGTATTGATAATTCGAAGATTTGCCGAATCACACATGAGGCTATCCTTAAACATTGGTGATTTATCGAAATGGACTTTTAAACAAAATACAATTGGTGTGAAATTATGTGTTATGTAATTAGGTGATTACATATGTAGCTTGGTTGTGAAAATGATGAATTTTCAAACATTTACGAGTATCACATATTTTCAGATTTTATAGTCTAATTATTATAATAATGGCTTCAAACTAATAAAATAAATATTATTTCAAGTATTTGGTGTTTTTCATATTAAATGATTGTTTTATGGTTTTGGTTTTTGAATATTTCAATCGTGTAACGTTTAAACGCTTTTATATAAACATGAGGACGATTCTTATAAAAGAAAAAAAGAAATAAAACTCAACCCCCAGCCCTAATTCCCCATTCGGTTGCCCCCTTCCCTTTTCCTCCTTCTAATTTGTGCAACAAACGTACATTGAGTTCTTTTAAGCAACTGTTAGTGATTCCATCACTTATTGCATCAAACGCGTACTAGTGATCATCATCTAAGCTTAAAAGAAAGTCTTGTGGTTAACATCATTATTAATTTGATGCACCATAACTCTCGAATCCCAGTTATCCGAACACACATCAAAAATGAAATTGAATGAAATTAGTGGTTGATAATGTTTTAGTATGCAAATAAGATGATGGTACGGTTTAGTTTTGTGAAATTGTTGCGTTTGGGTAAAAATAACTGAAGCTTGTCTTTAATAGGAAACTTTAATTGAGGGATTGTTGAAATTAGATGAATTTGATGAAATTGATTTGAATTGTTGATACTAGGATCCTAGTTGATGCCAACTGATGAAAATTGATGTTTTAAAATTGTGGATTCGACTCGTTTCTCGGGAACTTACTATTAATGGAAAAATTTTGGGTAGGTTAGTTTTTAGATTGAGTTCTATGCATATTAATCGGTTTTGATGATGGAAATATAGTGTTTAGAACCTAATAATTGGTTGGGAGTTATTAGGTTGTGAAAAATCTCTCGTGCGGTTATACTTTCTATTTATAGAAACTTTTGTGACATGGTTTTTACTATGTTGAATATGATATGTCTAATGAAATGTGTCATGGTAAAAAAGATGTTAAACTAATCATAGGAATGTGTGGGGAGATCATGATGTATATTTTACAATATGTGCTTCTATGGTTCTAAATTAAGAAACTGTATGTATGATAATGTTCTAGGTTATGTTGACATGTTATGGGTGAGCATTAGATGTGTTACATATAAAATTAGGATGCTTGTTACGATATGCTACATAGTTTTGAAATAAAATTACACATGTGTAACTTTATTTGAACTATCTGATTATGAACAAGTATCTTTTCACGTAATTGAGTTACCAACGGGTTGTCGGGTCTAACTAGCCAAACTTCATTCACTAAAAGTCAACTTTTGTCAAAAGGTCGAACATGTCAAACATGTTGAGCTTTTCACAAACAAACTAACTATTTATGTTATTTAGATATAAAAAGGTTCATATATACCAAAATGTACATAATTAACAACCTATATTTGTTCGGTAACATTTAGCACTAGGTATTAGCTTTATTTTTCTATGCAATCTAAGGTGAGTTTTTGCAGCCCCATTTTTACTTACATTCCTTTAGGGGAAGAATTCTACAAACTATTTTATGTGTATTATTGGTATATCATATGTTATTGTCACACCTTTAAAATCCACCGGTGGGGTTCTACCGTGAGGCGTGTGACAAACCAGGGTCTCAGACACAGTCATATCAAACGACACTATATGTGTTTTAAAATAAACGTTTGACCTTATATCAGAGTAAAATATAGTTTTAGATGTAATCACTGCGGAAGCGTAAACGTTTGAAAAACCATAAGTAATAAATGCGCAAAACAAAGCGCCCAATGGAAAAGTAGTAAATGTAAATGAACTTGCATTCAAATGATAAAGATGATACATGAGCCTCAAATATGCAACCCTAGCCTTAAGCGTGCCTGCAACTTGAGAAAACATGCTAAAGTGTGTCAACACAAGGTTGGTGAGTTCACAGGTTTAAATAAGTAATATGTTTGAAAGGTTGCTTGGTAGAAGTAAGCAAAGGTATTCCATAGGTAGCTAGCCTATATATCAAGTTACTTAGGGTTTCAAACCGAAGATGACTGTTTGTGTGTTGTTTGCCTTCTGACATGTCTTATCACATAACAATGGCAAGTGTCTAGGTCAATTACACACACGTTCGACCTCCAATCGAGTTAACGCGACTAACATGGCTGGGGTTTGTCAAACCCAGTAGTACTACTCAAAATTACCTCGCTAACCCATTCTTAACGGTTCGAGTGGATAAGGACTTGCATAATAATATTTGCACAACAGTAATAGGCGATATACCAATAATACTAAAACTAGTAAATAGAAATAGTTTGCATGTTTGTCCCCCAAAAAGGAAAGTAAGTAAAAGTAGGATCGTGAAGACTCACCTTCGATGCATAAAAAAATATGAAGTGTAAAAGACAAATGTTAATCATTACATAACAAATGTAGGTCCATGACTATGTATACATAATGGTCAAGATGAACCTTGTTGTATCCAAACAACATAATTGTTAGCATGTTCAAGAAATGTTTGACAAGTTTAACCAAGTTCACTTTTATCGACCAAAGTTTATCGAACTGACCTGAAGACACGTTGTTGACTCAAATAAGTAAAAAAATGTTTATTCATGCTCAAATAGCTCAAATAATGATTCACATAAAGTTTCATGTCGAAAATCTATTTTTGGAAAGTTTATATTTTTGGAAATTATGACGTTGTTACACTTATACAATCCGTTTAAAGATTATGATGTATACCACAACAAACATCTAAAATATACATGTAACACATCCAACAATGATCCATAAAATGTTAACATAACCTAAAAACTTCATCATGCCCAAACTTTCCTAAATTAAAAACATAAGAACCCAAGTTGCATAACTTTCATCCAAATTTCATAGCATACTCCTATGATCATTTCAACATCAATAACATCACCATAAAATTTCCTACATATATCTTACTCATCATACAACACATCGAGACACAAAAGTTTCCATATATATCAAGCATGTTCATACGAAATGGTTTTCACAATTCGATTATTCCTAATTTATTCTTATGTTCTAAACATCATATAACAACAATTATAACTAATAAAACATGCATAAATTCCATCTATAAACCAAAGTAGCCAAAAAGTTTCCATTATAGGAAAGTATCCAAAAATTAAGCCACAATTAAAATTTCAAAAACTTGACTTTTCATCCATTAGCATCAACTAACATCCTAGAACAAAAAATTCAATCCAATTTCATCAATATCATACAATTTCTACAAAAACACCAAATTAAAGTTTCCATTGTAAGTAAGTCTCGGGATTTGATCAAAACAATACAATTTCACAAAACCAACCCGTACAAACATCATTATATTGAATACTAACACATAGTCCATCATCAATTTCAATCAATTTCAAGTTTTGACTTGTTTGAATAATCTAGGGTTCATGGTTCATCATGAAAATAAAAAAAAACATGAAATCAAACATAAATCTTACTTGAAATGCTTAGATGATGATCCCTAGTACGCGTTTGATGCTAGAAACGATGAAAATTACCACTAATATGCAAGAACAAGATAAAAGAAGGTGGGGTTTATGTGTGTGTGTGATTTGTCGAGAAAATCTGATGGGAAAGGGGTTTTATATTTATTCACAAGAAAGGCCCCCGTCTTTTATAAAAATCATTTTAACGCTATGCGATTAAACGTTTTCTACACCAAACCCACCAAATGATCAAATAAAATAAAACAAACACTAATAACATGAAATAATATTTATTTTCTAGTTCAAGTGTTATAATATTAGGTGTTAAAAGTCGAAAATGCGTGAAAACACAAAAATGATAGAAAATTCTCAATTATCACAACAGGCCACGTAATTAAACACATAATCATACACATAATTTCACACCAATTATGATTGTTTGAAAACATTTTTGACAAATCACAAACGTTCGGGGACAGACGCGAATGCGATCCGGAAATTCACCAAATAACCGTTACTGAAATGTTCGTGAATATTTGAGCAATAAATGATGCATTAAAGTAAATAAAATTAAATGCATGAATATATTATCGGAAAACCATGTTTGTGTTGATTGGAAAGTAACCTCAAAACATCGGGTGCACATAATCCCCTTGTTGAAAGATATTTCGTCCTGAAATTTAGCTAACTCAAGTAAAAGACGGACGAAATTTCTCAGTCATCACAACATCCCCTTGTTTAGGAATTTAAACCTTAAATTCTCAACCGGTAACCTTGGCGATTGACAGTGATCTTTGAATAACTATTGATATTTGGGTTTTATATGATTCTCATGTTTTCAGGTAAACTCTTGTCCATGCTTAGAGTTCAGGTTAACTTTAACGATAGAGATATAATTATGCTTGAGTGTTTTAACCACTTCGTCCATTATTTCAATTGGTTACCTAACCAAATGAAGTTGCTCATTCACATAAATCTCATCCTATGGAGTGGTGAGTGTCTCAACAAACAAACATTTCTTATTGTTTGAAACAAGTAACAAGTTATGTACTCCACTGAGTTCTCTAAGAAAATTGAGTTGTTAATCTACTAGACTAACCCTTTGAAAATCTCAAAAGATCTATCGTAGCGCGGGTTTAAAGTTCCTTATTTTTCTAAAACTAATTGCACCTCTCCAAGGTGAATCTTTTAGAAATACCTTGTTGTCGATTTGATATTCAATGGGTTTTGGTGTTAGCCCACGTAAATCATTTGTCAGTCACGTGTTGCTGCCTAGTGGTAACAATTTGTGCAATCTTCATAGTTGTCAAGTGCACAAGCTCAAAACTACTAACGTGACTTTTCTTCAACTTCTGCCCAATAGATAGGTGATTAGCACTTACTTCCATTGAGTGTTTCAAATAGTGTAGCCTTGATCTTCGTGTGGTAACTGTTATCGTAGGAAATCTTAATCAAGGGTGCCTGGGCTTCTAAATTACTACCAAAATTAATAACACATGCTCACAACATGTCTTAGAGACTCTAAGTTGTACGCTCACTCTAGCCATCAGTTTGCGGATAATACATTATGCGCCTATCTAAACATGTTTCAGATGAACTTTGCAATGACCTCTATGTAGGAAATGAATCGAGCGTTACGATCAGAGATGATAGAAGAACTGGCACCTCGTGTCGAGGGACTTTTTATCTTGGATAGGTGAGAGTTAAGTTCTCATTTTAATCAGTCTTACTAATATCCAGGAAGGTGCGGATTTTCACAAGCGATCTACTATTGCCCAAATGGTATAGCATTTGTTGAGAGATCGATGTAGGGTCACAATGAAATCCATTATGATCTATTGCCACTTCCATTCTAAAATTTATGGCTATTAAATACTTGGTTACATGTGTGGCGATACCAGCTTTCCTATCCTGCAATCGATGAAGAACTCTCAATTCATGGTACGCTTTACTTGAACCTCGATGAATGAGATATCAAATCTTATGAGTTTTATCTATTACTAGCTCTCGTAAAATCACGTACTGAAAAATCCATATTCGTTTCATGAAATAACGAATTCCTTCAGACTTTGTCACTAATTTCTTTTTCAAGTCTTGCATGGACTATGCCTTCAGATTCTCATCCTTCAAAATCTCAATTTGAGCATTACGGATTTGATCAGGTACTCTATTGTGAATGATAAGCTTTAGTGCTCGCACTCGCGTTGGTTTAGGTGTTTACTTTTGACTTAGGGCATCGGCTACCATATTAGCCTTACCTGGAGATACTTCATCACATTGTCATAGTTGTTCAACAAGTTGACCTAACAATCTTGTCTTATGTTAAGCTCCTTCTATTCAAATATATACTAAAGGCTATTGTGATTGGTGTAATAATCTATTTGCTATCATACAAGTAATGCCTCTATATCTTATGTGAAAGTCAATGACTCTTAACTTTGAGTTATGTGCCATGTAGTTCTTCTTTTGAATTTTCAATTGATAGGAAGTCTATTCAATAATACTCTCACATGCGTCAACACACAACCAAGACCTTTGATGGAAGCACCGAAATATACCATGAAATCATTTGTTTTCCTCCCATAGGGATAGTATCAGTACAATATGGAGTTTTTGCTTCATAACTTGAAATGCAGAGTCTCGCTTGTCACCCCAATCATATGTATTACCTTTATGCGTTAATGTCGTTAGAGGTTGAGTGATCTTCAAAAACCCTTCGATGACTCGTCCGTAATAACCAGCCAATCCAATAAACTATTTTACCTTAGTTGGATGCCTAGGCATTCCTTGTTCATTGACTACATGACCTAAAATTTGGAGTTCATCCAGAAGTCACACATCAAAAACTTGGCATATGGTTATCCTTGTTTTAGTAGTTCCAAAATCATGTTCCTCATGCTCCCCCTTGTTTTTTGTATATATTAGAATACCATCGGCAGTAACATTGATAAACTTATCCAGATAAGTTAACACACTCGGTTCATGAGATCCATGAAAATTGTTGGTGTGTTGGTAAACCCACTTTGCATAACCAAAACCTCATGGTGACAATACTAATTTTGAATGCTGCCTTAGATATTCCATCCTCTCAACCCTCAGATGATGATATTCCAACCTTAGGTCTATCTTCAGATATAAACTCAATCCTTGAAGCTGGTGAAGCAAATATTTGATTCACAAACAGGACTAGAGCTCCCTATTGTGATGAGCTTGGTCGGATGAATCCTTTATTTGATAGCTCCTGTAGTTATGTTTTTAGTTCTACTAGTTTGTTCGGAACTATTTTGTAAGATGCTATAGCAATAAGTGCGACTCCATGTGTCAAATTGATTTAAAACTTAATTTGTCTGTGTGGGGAAGAGTAGGTAAATCTTCTAGGAAATATTTGGGAAGGTAAAGAACGATAAGATCTCTGTGATCCTCTTTTCCTTAGTTTCTTTCTTTATGATTATAGCTAAAAGGATAGCATGACCTTTGCGTAAGTACTTCCAGGCTTTCATACAAGATATGGTTCCTAAGACTGCAATACTCTTCTTGCCCTAAATGGATAAGACTTTAGCACCACGAAGTTGTAGCGAACAACCTTTAACTACAGATAAATTTAGCTTGGTTTTTGGACAACCGGTCCTTACCGACAAGCACATTGAACTATCAACCGTAAGGCATAAAATCTATAACTGTCTTGTGTCCGGACAATCCCAATGTATATTCCTTCAGAATGTAAGTTACTTTAATTAGTTTACCATAAGCTAATTGTATGGCGTGACTAGGTTCCATTCAAAGAGACCCTATGTTATTTTAGCTAGTCGTTTCTACTAGGGTTTGTTGTTTCTTGATCATTGACTCTCCCTTAAAGTCTTTAGCTACATGATCCATCTTTTCACATCTTTGGCAACCATAATGATCACACTGGCCATGATGATGAAGGACTTACTCTACATGTCATCTTATTCCTTCTTGCTATAAGATGAACCATTAGTAATGTCACGCTTTGTCAAAGTGCTCTACGCCACAACCAAGTTAGTGAGCTTGTGATATAACCTTATACCATGCTGAATTGTTATAGAATGAACAACGATGACCCTTGCTTAAATCTAAGGTGCAATACCATCATTTGACTTCTTAGTACACTTGTAGGTTGGATTTACCGTTAACCAAAGGCAACAAACTCATGTAAATGCATCGTATATTCCTCATAATCTGTCCCTATCATCTTAATTTTCCAAAATTCCTTTTCTAGCATCTAGTCTTTATTCTGAGTAAAGTACCCCTCCTTTAGAACTTCCTTAGATGTTATAGCAATTACAGCTTAGGCCTTTATCAAAGCTCCAAACTCCACTTAAAACCCTAGTTCACGTTTAATCGTTAATATTAGCTTTAAACTTAAACTTGTAATATATACATTAGGTATCTTGTAAAAGGAATTGTTGGAGCACTGTTTAATTTCCTGTTATCATCTTGTATATATCAAGTGAGTTTTCATGCCCCTCTTTTATTTTATTTCATACCTTTTGGGGTGAAAAATATTAACGTATAAACTTACACTTGTAAACTTCTTGATAGTAGTAAATGCACATGCAATTCATCTTTACTTTTCACATGGTTATTTGTATTATTGTGAGACTTATATGATAGATATTATATGTTGACAATCATTAATTATTGCTAATAAATTACATGTCTTGAAAACTTTGAAGTTGAACTTTTGTTATTTTATTATGTTGAGTCTTATGGTTGTAATGCTTATTTAAACTTATGGTTAATCATATTTACAATTTATGGTAGTTTTATGTGATTATGAACAATCTTAACCCTCAAATCTAAATGATTCCACCATTAAGGTTGGGGTGTGACAAATTTATATCAGAGCCCATAACTATAGGGATCAAGGTTATTAGAAATGGTGACCAAGACTATAGTTGATGCACGAACCTCATAAGAAAAATCTTTATGATCTTGTAAATCTATTTATGACATGCTACATAATGCTACATGTTTAGCAGGACCTTTTTATGAGAAACTTTGATGCCTTTAGTTAGAATTGCCTTGTAATGGGGAAACTTGGTTGCTTTATCTCCCCTAAAACTTATTCTTAACCATTAACCTCACCGTGATGGATCTTTCTTAAACTTATTCTCGATGACACGTGGGATTGTACGCATTATAACGAAAGGTTCAAATCCTTAGACTTTATGTCTAATCTATAAAAATCTCATCAAGGTTTTAATTTCAAGACCCTAAAGGAATATTGTGCGACACATAGACACTTGTATTTTGGATTTTCTGGCAAAAAGCCTTCGGGCTAAGGTAAGCATTATGCATAAATCCCTATCAACCGTTGGACTAGTTATGCTTACCTAGGATTTCTATGGTCAATATAGACAAGTTTCTAAGGCAATTGGAGTTAACTCACCTTCACGTGTCAACGTTTCAAAATGATAATGTGTTACCAAATGGAGTCATTCGGTTTGTGTTTTACAAATCTTGAATAATCTTTGTTTAATTTATTATCTTTTACCTCCAAATTCTATGACTAATTTACTTTGTATCCAGCATGTCTCGTCATCATAGAAAGCGTGGTACATCCGATCGCAAATTGCCCCCCATGATCACCCAAAAAATGGTTGTCGTCATTTCGACTATGGTTGCCGAACTGAATAGTATCTTGATGACCTACACTAGCAACAATGACAATGGTAATGGGGAAGGAGAGAATAGTGAGAATGAAGGGCGAAACAATCAAACCTGCACGTTCAAGCACTTGAATTCATTTATATCCACTAGCTTTAGTGGAAAGGAAGGAGCCACTGGACATTTTGAGTGGTTCGAAAGCATGGAGAACATCTTCATTAACTATGAGTGTCCCGAGGCACTCAAAGTCCGTTATGCCACAAGTGTTCTTCAACAAAGAGCACTTACGTGGTGGAATAGCAAGAAAAGAAACTGAGGTGCTGATGTTATGTTGGCACAAACTTCGGATGAATTTAAGAACATTGCCATTCAAAAGTTCTACCCGAGAAGTGAGCAACAAAAATTGGAGGAGCAAATTTTGGAATCTTAAACAAGATGGTGGAGATCATTTGGCCTACTCAACTAGGCATCAAGAGTTGAGTATTTTGTTGCCTCATATGGTCGACACCGTTCCTCGAAACAATGAGAAGTTCATCAAGGGGGTGCCACCCCAAATTCAAGATACTGTGGTGGGTAGTAGACCGACTTTGGAGGATGCCATTACCATCATCACTTAGCTCACTAAAAACCATATTCGAGTGGGCACCTTGTCTATCAAAGGTGCTAAAAAGATTGAAAAGGTAGTTCTCAAAATTACTAAGGAGGGTAATAATGAACTGTCTTACAACAACAAGAAGCGCAAGTTCACACCGGCTCGAAACTTTGTTGTGGTTGCACCCAAGGTACCTTAAATACAACCTGTTCCTGTTGCACAAGCACCTATTGCTAGGGCCTATGCTAGTCCTCTACCATTGTGCAATGTCTGTGGGTATTATCATGCGGGTAATACCCTGTGCCATATCTGTACACTATGCGGTAAGTATGAGCACTTGGTGGCTACTTGCCATCGTGCGCCAAATAATTCCATGTTGGTTGTTAATCGTGCTTGCTACAACTATGGGGAACCTGGTCATTTTTGCCCATAATGACCTCGTCTTGTGGGTAATGTTCTACAAGCCCGAGGACATGCTTTCAACATCAATGCAAACCAAGCACAAGTAAAGAACGATGTGGTGAACGGTATGTCAAATCCAACCTCAACTTTTATGATCTAACATTCTTTTGTTGCTTTACCTATATCGTTAAAGGACTTTAAAACTGAACTGGTATGTTTCTTATTAATAATTCCTGTGCTTACATATTGTTTGATTCGGGAGCCGATAAGAGTTTTGTCTCGTTACAATTTGAGCCTATACTTGCCAAGCCACATACGAAGTTAGAAATACTTCTTAACATTGAAGTCACCGATGGATAACCCATCACCGTTGATGTCGTCATTTGTGATTGCATTTTGAGCCTAAATGAACATGATTTCCTATAGTCCTTATTCCTATGAAACTTGGAAGCTTTGACGTTATCATTGGCATGGATTAGCTAGCCAAATATCATGCGGAAATCATTTTTTTTGAGAAGTGCATTCGAATTTATTTATCTTTGGGGATACATTGAAAGTGTTCGGTGAAAATCCACCAAAGGACCCAAACTCTAGTCATGTACACAAGCCCGAAAACCTGTAAGCAAGAATTACATGGCTTTCTTGGCCTACGTGTTCAACAAAAAAGTCAAAGGGAAAGACCTTAAGGATGGCCCGATTGTATGAGACTTTCCTGAAGTATTTCCCAATAACCTTAATGGTTTACCTCTCGTGCGTGAAGTCGGGTTTAAGATCGATTTGATTCTGGGAGCGAACCTCGTGGCTAAGTCACCTATCGACTTGCACCATCGGAAACGAAAGAGCTAGCTAGTCAACTTCAAGAACTATTTGAGAAGGGCTTTATCCGTCCTAGCTCTTTACCTTGGGGTGCACCTATTCTATTTGTGAAAAAGAAAGATGGATCGTTTCGTATGTGCATCGATTATTGTGAGCTTAACAAACTTACCATCAAGAACCGCTACCTTCTTCCTCGCACCAATGGTCTTTTTGACCAACTTCAAGGAGCTTTTGTTTTCTCAAAGATTGACTTACATTCTAGCTATCATCATTTACGAGTTCAGATGATGATATCCCAAAAACTGTGTTTTGTACTCGATATGGACACTATGAGTTCATGGTTATGCCCTTTGGTTTAACAAATGCTCCTGTTGTCTTTATGGATCACATGAATCTAGTATGCAAGCCATATCTAGAAAAGTTTGTGATTGCCTTTATTGATGACATACTTGTCTATTCAAAGTCCAAAACTGATCATGAACTTCACTTGCGACAAGTTCTTGAGTTATTGAAGAAAGAACAATTGTACGCAAAGTTTTCAAAGTGAGAATTCAGGCTTGAGGAGGTCCGATTTGTAGGACACGTGGTGAATAGCAAAGGAATTCACATTGACCCTGCAAAGGTGGAAGCTGTGAATAATTGGTGTGTTCCTACAACCCCAACTGAAGTTTGTTCTTTACTTGGTCTTGCTGACTATTATCAACGTTTCATTGCCAATTTATCTAGGATCGTGAAGCCGCTTACTTTCATGACTCAAAAGAATAAACCATTAGAGTGGGGGTCTGCATAAGAAGAATCCTTTGAAGCATTAAAGCACAAACTATGTAATGCTCCTATCTTGACCCTTCCTGATGGAAATGGTGATTTCACCGTGTATTGTGATGCACCTAGACAAGGCCTTGGTTGTGTTCTAATGCAACTAGGAAAGGTCATAGCACATGCGTTGAGACAGTTGAAGGTCCATAAGGTGAATTATATAACACATGATCTTGAACTTAGTGTTGTGGTGTTTGCCTTAAAGATTTGGAGGCATTACCTTTATAGTACGCAATGTATATTCTACACTGATCACAAAAGCCTTCAACACGTTTTCAATCAAAAGGATCTCAACATGAGACAATCTTGTTGGGTTGAGTTGATTATTGATTATGATTGTGACATTCGTTATCATCCTAGAAGACGAATGTCATAGCCGAGGCACTAAGTCGAAAGATTCATAACAAGATGGTCTCATTTTAAGAAATTCATGATCAACAATAATGGTTTGCTACCTTATAGTAATTTGATACTGAGATTCGTCGGGATGTTAACGAGACTATGATGATGCTACAAATTTGAGGATTGAGAGTGACATCGAGACTTGTATCTTGTAGTCCTAACAGGCAGTTCACGAGGTAGGAAAAATTGGAGAGGAATTGGAGTACATTCAGTGAGCTCAACTGGAAATGAAACTCAATGGGTTGATGTATTTTTTTGAATTGAATTTGGGTTCCAAACCGTGATAATCTTCATAATCTCATCATGAATGAAGCTCATCAAACTCGTTACTCTGTTCATCCTAGTTTCGATAAGATGTATATGGATTTGCATGGTCAATACTGGTGGCCTGGAATGAAGAAAGACATAGCAACTTACATAGCTAAGTGTCTTGCGTGTATGAAGGTTAAAGCTAAACATCAACGTCCTAGTGGATTGCTTGAACAACCGAGATTCCTATATGGAAATAGGAACATATATCCATGGACTTCATAAATAGATTACCTCGCACCTCTCGTTTTCATGATAGTATATGGGTGATCATTGACCGATTGACCAAGTCGGCACATTTCATACCCATACATGATACTCACAAAGCATAAAGGTTGGCTCGTATATACATTGATTAGATTGTGAGTCTTCATGGTGTATGCTTGCATATAATATCCGACTGAGACGCTCATTTCACTTCGTATTTTGGGTCATCTATGCAAGAACTCTTGGGTACTTAACTAGATCCAAGGACGGCTTACCATCCTCAAACGGACGGTCAAACCGAGCGAACGATCCAAACCATGGAGGATTTGCTACATCTTTGTGTCCTTGATTTTGGTGGTGACTAGGATATGCATTACCTCTCGTGGAATTTTCGTATAATAATAGGTACCACTCAAGTATCAAGATGGCACCTTTCGAAGCACTTTATGGACGTAAATGTCGTTCCCCGATCTGCTGGACTGATATTGGTAAAAAATTCATCACTAGTCCTGAGCTCATACAAGAAACAACCGATAAAGTCTCCACGATTCGCAAGAACTTGAAGTGGCTAGAAGTCGATGAAAGAGTTATGCAGGTAAACAACACAAGCCATTGGAATTTCAAGTTGGGGATATGGTTCTTCTCAAAGTCTCACCATGGAAGGTAGTCGTTCGCTTTGGGAAGAAGGGTAAATTAGCTCCATGATTTGTAGGACCTTTCAAGATCCTGAAAAGGATCAGGAAAATGGCTTCTAAACTGGAACTACCTTCTGATCTTAGCAGGGTTCATCCAATTTTCCATGTCTCAAATTTGAGAAAATGTTTGGCTGACAAAAGTCTGCATATCCCATTTGATGACATCCGGATCAACGAGTCATTACATTTTGTTGAGAAAACCATTGAAGTCATGGATCGTATCATGAAGAAGACTAGGACCATTACCACCCCAATCGTCAAGGTTCGTTGGGAGAATAAGCGTGGACCTGAGTTTACTTGGGAGTGTGAGGAGCATATGATGAAGAAATACCCACATTTGTTCGTTTAGTTTTATTCTTAATTTCGGGACGAAATTCTTATAAGTTGGGGAGACTATAACCTTTCGTAATCTCGTTAAATAAAAGTTAACTTTGTTATGTTCTTGTAAGGACTATTTATATCATTTCATGAAACTTTGAGGGCTCGTTTATACTTGCTTCTTTGTTAATTTTAAAAGTAATAAAATAATTTATTAAATAATAATAGTAGTAGTAGTTACAACTTTAGTTTATTATTAAAAACTTAACATTAAGTTATAATAAAAAAAATAATAATAGTAAAATACAATAATATATATATATATATGTATAAGAATAATAAAAATAATAATTTATAAAAACTTAAACAATTAATAAGTTATAAAAATAATTAAAAATTAAAGTTTATTTTAGTTGAGTGGGCCTTTGTGTCAAATTTGAAACTTTAAATAGAAGTTTTGGCATAAAAAAATAAGTTAAGAAACTACAGGGACTAAATGTGTATTTTCAAAACCCAAACCCCTTCACCCATAATTTCGGCCTTTTCTCCGGCCGAGCTTCAGCGATGCCCAAAACCGCTTAACTCTCGAAATTGACTCCAAACTGTTCCAATCATTTCATGGAGTTGATTTGAACTCATTAAAGGATATTAATTGGGATCTAACATTGGGTGCGAATATGTACAAGCTCGAGTAACGACCGATCATCAAACACACAACGTACGACAATTAAAACCTGATGATCATCAAATTAATTGAACCATACAATCGTTTAATCGTTTCAATCCATTTCTAACTACAATTTCAATCTAAATACCTGAAAACATTACAATCGATTATCAACTTTCACGAATTATTACACCTAACCGAACCCCATCCTCTCCACACTTTCACCTTTAATTGAATGAGGGTTTTAAATCGAGACTCTCCTCTGAAACTACACTCAATTTAATTTGAATTCCATCAACATTTGCATATCAATTGGATTCGGTTTCAGTTGTGGTTTCTTCTGCACTTGTTCTTACCAATCAGTCTTCAACTCGGGTAATTAAACACAGTTACCTACTCATTTTTACATGGGGAGCAAAAGTCCCATCATTTTCATCGTTATCAATATCGATTTATGCTTTAATTTTGGTTCAAATCGTTTTAGGGTTTATCTGGAATTAGGGGCTTCTGTGGTGGTAGATTTTAAAAATTAAAAACCACTCACTTAACAGGCGTAGGTGCCGAGCCTACCAGTTAAAAGCTTATCCATGTGCAGCAAGGGTCCCTTGTTCGACCCCGGGCACCCTCATCCTATTTTTAAAACCTTTTTCTTTAATAAATTTAATTATAGAAAAATCTAAATAATTATAAAAATCATTTTTGTGAACTTTGATAATTTTATTAAAATCACCAAATTAGTTTCACATTTTTTTAAAAAAATTAAGTATTTTATATTCTTTAGTGAAAACATAACGAAAGTCCTTTTTAGTTTATTTCTTACAAAATGGACTCTAAATGATAGTTTAAATTAATAAATTATTATTGGTCCATACGTTATCTTTAAATATGGTTTAAATCATTATTATTTCAAATAAATATAGTAATTTATTACACTTATATTTAAACTTTACTAACTATTATAAATGATTTCATTTCATTTCTTTGTATCAAAATATTTAAATAGTATGCTTTTTTCATTTAAACCAAAATATAAGTGAATCCATTTATTAAATTTAATTATCTGTCAAAGCCCCAAACTCCATTTAAAACCCTAGTTCATGTTTAATCGTTAATATTATCTTTAAACTTAAACTTGAAATATATAGGTGAGGTATCTTGTAAAAGGAATCGTTAGAGCACCGTTTAATTTCATGTTATCATCTTATATATCAAGTGAGTTTTCATGCCCCTCTTTTACTTTATTTCACACCTATTGGGGTGAAACATGTTAACATATAAACTTACACTTGTAAACGTCTTGATAGTTGTAAATGCACATGCAATTCATCTTTACTTTTGTCATGGTTATTTGTAATACTGTGAGACTTGTATGATAGACATTATATGTTGACAATCATTAACTATTGCTAGCCTGGCGACGTCATAGAACTATAGGCCTGACAAGCCTATTTGGTGCTAAAGCCAAGGTTATTGCCGGATCCTGATGACGTATGCTTGTTCATCATGGGAACCAAGTACACTTAGCTAATCGTTATAACTTTATTGATAATCTTGGTCAAGGTTTGATTGTAGCTATATGTTATCTATAAACTTGTTTTATTTGTAACCATTGACATGAATTGCTACTTGTAAACTTATATATATATATATATATATATATATATATATATATATATATATATATATATATATCCATAAACTTGCTTTATTTGTAACCATTGACATGAATTGCTACTTGTAAAGTTATATTATACATATATATATATATAATATTATATATATTATATATATATTATATATATATATATATTATATATAATGTATGTATGTATGTATGCTTAACCCATGAAAACTCACCAACTTTCAAAGTTGACCCTTTTTTTAATATGTTTTAGAAAATGCTCAAGGTTGAATATTAACTTGTAAAGCATGCTTACACCTAGGATTTGAACCTAGGAAAAATAAATAACATGTCTTGAAAACTTGGAAGTTGAACTTTTGTTATTTTATTATGTTGAAACTTTTGGTTGTAATGCTTATTTAAACTTATGGTTACTCATATTTACAATTTATGGTAGTGTTATGTAGTTGTGAATAATCTTAACGCTCACGTCTCAATGATTCCATCGCTAAGGTTAGGGTGTGACAGATTGGAATCAGAGCTCATAACTATAAGGATCTAGGTTATTAGAAATGGTGACCTAGACTATAGTTGATGCACGAACCTCATAAGAATAATCTTTATGATCTTGTAAATCTATTTGTTGCATGCTACATAAGGCTACATGTGGGGGGGCCTTTTTATGCGCAACTTGATGCCCTTAGTTAGAATTTCCTTGTAATTGGGAAACTTGGTTGCTTCGTCTCCCCTAAAACTTATTCTTAACCTTTACCTCACTGCGATGGATCTTTTTTAAACTTATTCTCGATGACACGTGGGATCGTACGCATCATAACGAAAGGTTCAAATCTTTAGACTTTATGTCTAATCTATAAAATATCATCAAGGTTTTAATTTTCAGAGCCTATAGGAATATTGTGTGACACATAGACACTTGCATTCTAGATTTTCTAGCAAAAGCCTTCGGGCTAAGGTAAGCAGTTCGCATAAATACCTATCAACCATGGGACTAGTTATGCTTACCTAGGATTCCTGAAATGAGAGATAAACTATGATCAATATAGACAAGTTTCTAAGGCAATTGGAGTTAACTCACCTTGACGTGTCAACATTTCCAAATGGTAATGTGTTACCAAATGGAATCATTCTGTGTGTGTTTTACAAATCTTGAATAATCTTTGTTTGATTCAATATTTTTCACCTCCAATCCTGTGACTAATTTATTTTATATCACGCATGTCTTGTCATCATGAAAAGTGTGGTACCTTCGATCGCAAATTGGCCGCCATGATCGCCCGACATATGGCTGTCATCATTCCGACTATGGTTGCCGAACTGAATAGTACCGTGATGACCAACTCTAGCAACACAACAATGGTAATGGGCAAGGAGAGAATAGTGAGAATGAAGGGCGAAACAATAAAACCTACACATTCAAGCACTTCAATTCATTTAAATCCACTAGCTTTAGTGGAAATGAAGGGGCCACTAGAATTTTGAGTGGTTTGAAAGCATGGAGAACACCTCATTAACTATGTGTCCCGAGTCACTCAAAGTCTGTTATGCCACAAGTGTTCTTCAACAAAGAGCACTTACGTGGTGAAATAGCAAGAAAAGAAACTGAGGTGCTGATGCTGTGTTGGCACTACTTAGGATGAATTTAAGAATATTGCCACTCAAAAGTTCTACCCGAGAAGTGAGCTACAAAAGTTGGAGGAGCAATTTTGGAATCTAAAACAAGATGGTGGAGATCATTTGGCCTACTCAACTAGGCATTATGAGTTAAGTATTCTGTTTCCATACATTATGAATATTTTGATCTAACCTTGCCATAAGAGCGCAGATGACTGCTTAGTCAGATCAGGTATAAGTGATGATACAGTAGTATAATTAGTTATTTCAGCGGTAAGTGGAAAGGGCACGCACTCCTCCTTAATTCAACTCGTAATCATATCACGAAAACACTCCCAGTGTTGTGTATCTTCCATAATGTAAGGCCCCGTTCTCGATACGCTTACAGCTGGTCAATCATCGCTCATAAAACATAAAATTACATTAACTTGAAATAAACGTTGCAGCGGAAACATTAAAAACAATATTTTCATTAAAATGATTTTGCACAATAATACAACATTCGTTACACAATTTCATTTGTTCGTATTACAATGCAAAAACATTAAACAAAAGAATGCCATCCAAAATGCCAAGTAACGGCCCCGCGCCGTCCTCAGCAATGCTCACCTGCCAACTGGAAAATGCATAAAAAGTCAGCGTTGCTGAGTGAGTTCTAGTTTTATAAAAGCATTACTTTATCTTTCATTCGTTAAAGCATTTTTATTATTATCGCACGTGATCACACATCGTACGTACACATAGATAATATCATTATTATCTTTTTTTACTGTTCATCACATTCTTTCTTTAACTCATTCTCTCTTTACCACATTCTTTATCACTATCTGGATCAGTGTCATCAGCTATGCCCCAAACAAATGGGGTACTGGGTCGAAGTTCATAATTGACTTCCAACCGCACATAGCCTGGCACTAGCACCAGGGTAAGCGACAAAGATCCCAACAGTATACTACACCCCTAACATTATGCATAACTCGGGTACTGGGCCGAAAATCATAAATGACTTCCATACCGCACCTAGCCTGGCACCAGCACCGAGGTGAGTAATCACTATAAACCAACTGTATACTACACCCCTAACATTATGCATAACTCGGGTACTGGGCTGAAGATCATAAATGACTTCCATACCGCACATAGTCTGGCACCAGCACCGAGGTGAGTATTCACTATAAACCATGTACCAAACCGTTGGTCAGTCACAAAGACTGGAAGCCCTGTGTCACACCTAGCCTTTCGCTATTGTCCGCTTTGCCCACGAAAAGCTCACGGATTTGCTTTTGGTTGCCCAGGTGAAAACTTCCCAGGGAGGTCACCCATCCCTGGATTGCTCCCACCTGAGCACGCTTAACTGCGGAGTTCTCCTCTCATCCACAACCAATACGCCCAAAACGCATTGTTGATGTTAAAGGCCAGGTGTGACAGAATGGTATCAGAGCCACTCTTGTGTCGTTCGGGGTGTGGGACATACCTCACCAAGGATGGTGACTTGTCGGGCTCATCGAGGACAATGAGTCCAAACAGAGGGTGCTTGTGACACCCTACACATATCCCACATCGGCCGTGGACAGGAGAGATTCTTGGTTCATAAAAAATGTCTGACCTCTAATATAACAATGCGTTTTGGGCGTATTGGTTGTGGATGAGAGGAGAACTCCACAGTTAAGCGTGCTCAGGTGGGAGTAATCCAGGGATGGGTGACCTCCCTGGGAAGTTCACCCGGGCAACCAAAAGCAAATCTGTGAGTTTTTCGTGGGCAAAGCGGACAATATTGTTGATGCGAGGGGCCAGGTGTTACACCCTGCGTGTATCCTTAAGGGTTAGCTTTACCATACGCAGTTGAGCTTACCACACTCTGTACATATTGCTTGCAAGCCTTTCTAAACTTTCTCTTTCAATAACCCAGGCACTCTATCATTATGTTCCTATTTTCATTATCTTCCACTTTACGTTACATAATACTTTATCATTTCTTTCACAACTATAACACCTAAAGCCACAGGAAAGATAAACATACATAACAGGAACATTAACATAATCATGCAAATTATCATACATATTAGCATGCATACATAACATACATCACACATACCATCATGCATAAGCATCAATCATACATCATCAAATCATATCATACATCATCATACCATGCCCTTCATATCATCATTGACTTCCAAAAAGTCAACTTACTATGCCCTCAAGAACATCCCAAGTCAAAGCCTACATCTACACTTTTCCCCCATAAATCAGAAAATAAACTAAGTCTTCATCCACATTAGTATGTTGTTCATCCGCATTAACATGTTGTTCATCCACATTAACTTGTTGGTCATCCGCATTTCCTCTTAGTCATCCGCATTTCCTCTTACTCATCTGCATTTTCTCTTACTCATCCGCATTTCCTTTTACTCATCCACATTTTACTTATCTGCATTTCCTTTTACTCATCCGCATTTCCTCTTACTCATCCGTATTTCCTCTTACTCATCCGTATTGACTTTTACTCATCCGCATTGACTTTTACTCATCCACATTGACTTTTACTCATCTGTATTGACTTTTACTCATCCGCATTTCCTTTTACTCATCTGCATTGACTTTTACTCATCCGTATTTCCTTTTACTCATCCGCATTGACTTTACTTATCTGCATTGACTTTTACTCGTCTGCATTTCTTTTGTTCATCCGCATTTCTTTTGTTCATTCGCATGAACTTAGTCACATGGCCATCCAGGCGCATGAGGTTTCGGGCATATGGAACACTTAGGCAATTTCTATAACTTAGGCCATGAGCCCTATTTGGGCGCATGAGTAGCCTCAGTGCACCTAAATATCATATTCCAGTCCCCAAACATCACCTATCATGTTCTAAGATTAAATCTTCCATTCTAAGCCATAAAAACAATACCATAACATCATCAAACATGAACATAGCCCAAAATCAAACCCCCCTTACAACATACACACATACATACGGGTATGACACCCAAATTTTATAAAAACATTCATACATGCATTTCCAGCCCCAAAATAGTTAAAAACATGTAAACAGGGGGTTCTACAACTCACCTTAGCTGCCTCTTCGGGTAATACTTCCTTCAAACCCGTTGCTACAGGTTCAACACCTAAAACCCACCAAAAACACACGCCCGAACACACACAAACATTCATAAGCACACAACCGAGGCTAAGACAAGTTGAGAACACCATAAACACACAAATTCTTACCTTGAATTCGTTTTTTCTTCCTTCTGCTCTTTGAAACCCGAATGCTTGCTGCTCTCTTTGCTTTCTCTCTCAAAAATCCGATTGATATGGGTAAAGTGAGGGTGATGGTCGGCCATCATCTTTTACACCCACTTTTTCGAACATTTTGTCCTTTTGGACACTTTTTACCCTTCAACTTGGGTAAAATATCTTTTCTTTCTTTTTCTTCATTTTATTTTTCTTTCTTTGTCTTTTATAAATATCCGGGTGTTACACATAACTTGAATATTGAACAACACTCAATGTTGTTTGAAGTTATCAGCAGGATCCGACTGATGCTTATTTGGCTTCGATGGTGAGGAAATTAGTGTAGATGAAGAAGGTATGAGAGTGAGGTCCTCATTCTCCTTATTGATTGGGGGATGATAGTGACATGGTTGGGGTAGATGACGATATGGACATCCAATATCGTCAAGCGTGCGTGAAATGATATGTATGCTTGAAAAACTATAAATAGATAAGAGTATGTGCAATGGTAGTGTGTGTCTAAGGCTATAGTCTAGATGCAAATGCAATCCTAGTTCTCTATAACGGGTGTTTAGTTGACCTAATTTCTATAGCTACGACCGGTGTTCACAACTAAGGTATTTCTTTACGTTGTTGTGTCGATTGCGAGCTTCATACACTTAGTAACTTGTTTAGTAGACTAGCTATCTACTGATATTTTTTTGTTTATTGTATGAGTTTACTATTATGTTTTGTTTATTAAAACCTGTGAACTCACTAATTTTGTATTGACATTTTAGCATGTTTCTTTCAGGTTTTTATGTGAGCACGTCTAGGATCATCACATCATATCATTCATCATTTTGATCGACAAAGAACAATTGCATTTTTCTACACACTATACATATTTGGTTTTGCGTGTGTTTGTGCCATTTGAATTATGAATTTCTATGCTTCTGCATTACTTTCATGTTTAAGCATTAAACTTTGATTTTGAGAAACTTTATTTTTAATTAGAAATTATGTTTTTATAACTGTTGCGTCGTTTGGTGTAACTAATGGCTAAGATCATGGTATGTCACGCGCCTAAAGGTATTACTCCGTTTGTGGAAATTGAGAGTGTGACATTTAACCATCTAAATTTGTATGATATGTCTGTAGTATGGGTTCGAATGTTACATATCGTAAAGGTAAATATTAAAGCTTGATGTTCAACAAATTTTTTTGAATGTAGACAAAGACGGAAATACTTCTGACTTGATTCACAAAATACATATAATACAATCAAATAAAGCTAATGCACAAATATGTTGCAATAGGCATCGAAAAAACTACATTAAGCCTTAAATAAGTTGTATTATTTTATTGAAACTTATTTTCCAAAGGTTAAATTAGGTAAAGTTGGATTATATCTAATGCAACCTTTTTGTAAGTAAACTCAACCTTCTTGTTAGCAAATATAATTTTTAGAGTAAATTACAAATTATGTCCTTTATTAATACATGAAATTACATGGTATGTCCTTTAATTTTAATAATTACATCCAATGTCCTTTCCTTAAAATATATGCACACCTATTGTCCTTTATTAAACATTCAATTAATTGTACAATTAATTCTCTTATGTATCTCTTACATGAAGTGATTTTTTGTGATTTTCTTTTCACATCTAATACAATAACAAATATAAAATTAATAATTTTATATAAAAAATAAAATTAAAAGATATCAGACCGTGGGGTAAGTCAATGAACCCGCGTTCCTCTTACTTTCAATACCATTAAATCCATCATCTCCCTCTATTTGATAGCTCAATACCGGTTATCATTACCACCTACAACATCTCACACACCATTGAAACCTCTTAAACTCGAACAAACAACGATGGTAAGATTAAAAATCCTAATTTTGTATTTCGTTGCTCTTTAAATTTTGGTTTGTTTTGTTGTGTGATTAACGAGCGACTCATAATTAATTTTCTTGTTTTTGCAATTATATAAGCAATTCAAAGAAACACAGGTAATCTCCCCGTTTGTGTTCATTGTTGATATTTCATTATTTGTTGGTGTGAGTAGTTTATAAAGTATTTACGTGTATTTTTTTAGTGTGTATTATTGATTTCCCGACCTTGTAAATGATTTGTGACTTAGACTTCTTACTTTAGTAAATGTTATTGGAGGTGTTGTCATTAAAAGTTTTGACGATTAGTCGAATGAACACACACCAAGAGTGTTTAGTTTCACCTCCAATATCTTTTAATTTTATTTTTCATATAAAATAATTAATTTTTTATTTGTTTAATATATCAGATGTGGAAAGAAAATAACAAAAATGCACCTCATGTGAGATATACATAACTATGTTAACTTTACATTTAACTAAAAATTAGTGTAAAGAACATTAGGTGTGCACATATTTTAAAAAAGACATTAGATGTAATTATTAAAACTAAAGGACATATCATGTAATTTTGTATATTAATAAAAGACACAATTCGTAATTTACTCAAATTTTAATCAGGACATACAATCTTTTTGAAAAGATTGCTTTAAAAGATTGCATTAGCCTTATTTTTCTAATATTGTATGCTAGTCTCTAAACTAAGTATTCTCAAAAATCCACAAATATTCGAAAATCAAAGCACCCAAATAAATAAGTTAATTCAAAATCGCTTTCCCTTTTAAACAACTTCTAGGAATTTTATAGAACTTTTCAAGTAAATATATATAGAAGGAAGAGATGACACAAATTGTATAATGGTTCAAGCAGGTATTAAATAAATTCCGTCCACTCCACAATAATCAACTTGTGTTTGCCTTCACTGAAATTGTTCTCTCTAAAAGGATAATGATCACTTCTCTCCGTCTCATATCCTTCATAGTGATCACCAATATGTTGATTATATCTTGAAACATGAATGCAAGTATGAAACCCAAATCATGTTTATTCAATCATCTTGTGACAACCCTAAAAATATAGGATTTCATACGTTAATATATAAACTATCATATCATTACACTACCATCGGTTAACTCATATAAATCATATATATGTTTATGTACGAATATGTGTGATGTACGTATGCATGTATATATATATATATATGTTTTACACATGCATGTGCCATCTTTTGTTAAATACATGTGTGTATTATGTGTTTATATGCATATATTATGTGTTGAACGTATGCATGGTTGCATGCATGTATAATTTTTACGTGTGTATGTACACGAATACATAATCCTTCGATATTGAACCATATGTGATCAAAATACATCAAACATCAAACAAACACCATAAGTACAAGTTAACATCAAGAGAACTTGACATCAACACAAATCTAAACAAATCCCTTACACTTAAACCTCAAACCAAGCACCAATTAAGATCACGAAACCGGTTCATTAAGCACCCTTAATTACTAATTTAACAAACCAAATCATTAGATTAATCTTGTAATGATGGTGTGGTGACTCACACACTCCTCCACTTGACACCTAGCTGCAAATTACACTCACCATGCTAAAATCTTGCCACCTTTCTAACCTATAACTCTAGTGTAATGATGGAGATCTCTCCATTTAATCCAGCGAGACCATCGAAATTTTTGCATTCCACAACCTCTCAAATACCACCAAGCTACCACCAAAGACCCATCCCCATTCGGTCACCCCTCGATCGCACACCACTACCATCATCTCCACTCTCGGTCACTATACTCCTCACCTCCCGAACACCACACACCACCACCTTGATCTTTCACTCTTCCTCGGATACCCTTTGAGGTACACACACCACCACCTCAACCGCACATCACCAAAAGTCCTCGGATTTACCTTTGAAACACCAACATCACGAACCACCACCAATAGTCATCACCACCACCATCGTGTACTTGGTTCTTGTAACAAGCATCACCTCTCGAAAGATTGTCAAGAACACCAAAACCTAGCAAGCTTAGACCATCCTCATCATCTCCTCATACTCTCCTTCTGTCAAAATCAAGGTTCTAACTCCTAAAACCTTGCTTAATTAAGATTATGGAAACTAAACATGTGTTAAATAAAAGCACATGTGATTAACTTTTTTTGGTTAAAATAAAGTTCTCATAAAAACATACACACAATCAAACCGATTTTTCAGAACTAAAAGGAAGCTTTTAAGAATCTGGAAAAATGAAAACAAACCTTAAAAATCAAATTTATAACAAGAAATTATCAACAAAAAGGGTTAGAAATATAGTTATAGTTTGTTAAAATCAGTTCTGCATATTAACGACTATGATTGTGGGAACAAACATTGAAAATATGTTAAGAATATTGGGAGATATAATTCTGTAAATTTTGGTGCTATTCCCATAAGTAAATTAATTTATATAAATTATTTAAGTATTTAAAAGGAAAATTTATATCGGAAGAACCGACCCTAGTAAATATATGGAAAAATTATATACTGATCATTAAGAAATATAGAATCCACTGGAAAAATCTCGTGACCTAACTCAAAGTATTATCTGAAATATGAATTTTTACATGTTCTGCAGTAGAAAAATCAAAATAAATACTTTAATAGCATAATAAAATCTGAGAAAATCATGAATAAATTGATAAATCCAAACCTGCAGAATGTATAAATTTAATAATTTTTGGAGCTATATAACTATTTTTGTGAAGAATTGGAATTATTGTAAAACTTACAGAAACCAATCGGTTATGTGTTAGACTTTGATAAATTTACAAGAAGTTCTAATTCCTATGATGAACCTTCTGTAAAATTTTGGGAATTTATGGACTACAGAAACTATTTTTGGCAATTTATGATGAATTATAGAAAATAATCTGTAAATTTCTTGGAAACAAGAAATTAATATGATATTCCAGATTATTAAACTTATTTGTTATAAAAATTTCAAAATTAATTAAGGTACTGAAAATTTTGAAGAAAATAATTATGTTTTCTAAACTATAAAATTCTTTTGTTTATAGGTTACCATTTGGAGTAAAGGTGAGTTTCATGGCCCATTTTGTTTTTATAAAGTTTTGGGGGCAAAACATACTAATTTATGGATTGATGCATTATTACTGAAATTTATGTTACAACCATTAATTCGGATGTGGAACCGTTAGATAACATTGGTAGCGCTACTTAGGGGATGTCTCCTGCATTAACAAAATGAGTGTTATAATGCTATGTTATCTGATTTATGAATATGATATGACAGATATGAATGATCTAATTGCGATGTAAGGTTTGGTTGTATATATAATGCATCAATATTATCTGTTTAATAAACATGTGAAGCTCACCAACTTTGTGTTGACTATTTTTGGTATGCTTTTTCAGGAATTCATCATGACTAACAACTTAACGTTAGGTTGTTAGTCATGATGAATTCCTGAAAAAGCATACCAAAAATAGTCAACACAAAGTTGGTGAGCTTCACAGGTTTATTAAACAGATAATATTGATGCATTATATATACAACCAAACCTAACATAGCAATCAGATCATTCATATCTGTCATATCATATTCTCATAAATCAGATAACATAGCATTATAACACTCATTCTGATAATGCAGGAGATATCCCCTAAGTAGCGCTACCAATGTTATCTAACGGTTCCACATCCGAATTAATGGTTGTAACATAAATTTCAGTAATAATGCATCAATTCATAAGTTAGTATGCTTTTTCCCCAAAACTTAATAGAAAACAAAATGGGCCATGAAACTCACCTTTACTCCAATTGGTAATCTATAAACAAAAGAATTTTATAGTTTAGAAAACATAACTATTTTCTTCAAAATTTTCAGTACCTTAATAAATTTTGAAATTTTTATAACAAATAGGTTTATTAATCTGGAATATCACATTATTTTCTTGTTTTCAAGAAATTTACAGATTATTTTCTATAATTGTTATAAAGTCATCATAAATTGCCAAAAATAGTTTCTGTAGTCCATAAATTCCCAAAATTTTACAGAAGGTTCATTATAGGAATTAGAACTTCTTATAAATTTATCAAAGTCTAACACATAACAGATTAGTTTCTGTAATTTTTATAATAATCTCAATTCTTCACAAGAATAGCTATATAGCTCCAAAAATTATTAAATTTATACATTCTGCAGGTTTAGATTTATCAATTTATTCATGATTTTCTCAGATTTTATTATGCTATTTAAGTATTTATTTCGATTTTTCTACTACAGAATATGTAAGAATTCATATCTCAATTATAACAAAGGAATAAATTTTGAAATAATTCCAGGGACCTTAGTACTCCAAAAGGGTCATTGGTAAATTTATCAGAATTCTGTAGAATTTATTTATATTTTTTGCTTATTTCTAAATTATGCCAATCTCTAAGAATTTGGAATAATGTTTGTTCCCATAATCTTTATATGCCTTTTATTATGTAAAAACTTTTTGTAATATGTTCACATATAATGCTTTTGATTATATGTGTTGGTTAAACACATGTCATACACATATGTCTATATGTTGACATAAAGTTTAACTTAGGAAATTGATACCTTTGGTTGTACTAGCTTATGAAACCGAGAGATGTGCTTGTTACAAGAACTAAGTACATGATGGTGGTGGTGGTGGCTACAGGTGGTGGTTTGTGATGTTGGTGTTTCTAAGATAAATCCGAGGGCTTTCGGTTGAGGTGGTGGTGTGTGTACCTTAAAGGGTATCCGAAAAAGAGTGAAAGAACAAGGTGGTGGTGTGTGGTGTTCGGGAGGTGATGGTGACCGAGAGTGGAGATGATGGTAGTGGTGTGCGATCGAGAGGTGACCGAATGGGGATGGGTCTTTGGTGATAGCTTGGTGGTTTTGATTTCCATCGGCCGAAACCTTCAAATAGTGAAGGTGTAATCATGAGGTCTACATCCTAGAGCTATGTGTTGTAACTAGGTGTGATTAGTTTGCATGAAAGGTGGCGGTTGTGAAGGCTCTTGGTGTCCCGATGGCTAGGTGGCGAATAAGTAGGTGCATGAGTCACCAAACACTCATTGCAAAACTAATCTAATGGCTTTAGTTGGTTTATTTGGTGATTAAGGGTGCTAATGATCCGGTCTTTGAATCTTTAATTGGTATTTTGGTTTAAGGTTTAGGTGTAAAAGATTTGTTTAGGTTTGTTTTGATGTTAAGTTCTCTTGATGTTACTTGTGTTTATGGTGTTTGGTTGGGTTGTGTTTTGGTTGATGTATCTATATATGGTTTTATATCAAAGAATTATACTTTTGAATACATGCACACATAAATTATACATGCATGCAACCATGCATACGTGCAACACTCATAACATACATGTGTATATGTTTCTTAGCAAAAGATGGTACATGCACACGTAAAAGGGTATGCATGCGACTATGCATACGTATACCTAGATAAATATAAGTGAATAATATACTTATGTAAACAAAATGAAAACATGCATACGTTTATGCATGTATAAAAATATATATTAACCTAGGTGTGGCTCAAATTATTTGAATGAACTTAGTGTATAAAATTTCTTAATCTAAGGTTGTCACACTGTAAACCTGTATGACTTCAGTGTATCGGTGGATGCTCACTTCCATCGTCTCTGAAGATGTAGCTGTTAAAATTTATGATGTAATAGGATTATGTAATTTCAAATTTTGACTATTATGATTTTATGTAATCCTAACCTTAATATTATGTTATGAATTATGTATGATTATGTGTTATCTGACAATGAGTTCTGAGCAATCAAGTCACTCCTATGCATTTCACGCTTCCGCCGGGATGTGACAGGTTGGTATCAGAGCCATTGGTTATAGAGAATTAGGTACCATAAAATACCTAGACTATAACCATAAGCTCATATCTGTATAATTATGTGTATATATGATTTTGCGTGTTATGATTCCATGAATATTAAAGCATGTTCCATGCAAAGAACTTATAATATGTATAGAAATAAGTAACTAACTATTGGGTTCAAACCATGAAAGGATTGTTTTGCAGCCATGAGTACCAATAACAAATTTTGTGAGACTGACTCATCCGAATACTTGAATTATAATGATCACAAAGGACTTACGCCTGAACCTAAACCTCAGCAAATTCTAGAAACTTTTCAACCAAAGAAGAAGATAATCCTGAACCTAAATTTTATGTCCGTCGTGCACCTATAATGGTAGGAGGATATACCATTAAAACTCCTAGGAAAAGGGTATGATCCGGAAACAAACTTAAAACCAAGCAATACGAAGGCAAGGAGATACAAGAAACTAACTCCCTCAGAAACAAAGGAAGTAAAGCTAAGAGACAAAGGGTGGATGAAGATCAAAACACAGTCACTCAACCAACCCTTAAACAGCTCAAGAAAATTCAACAAGAAATCAGGAATATTCAGAAAGATGTTAAGGAACTAAAAGCACCCAAAAGAAACATCTTCTCAAGGATATGGAAATGGGTGCAGGGAAATTAGAAGCTAACTTTTAATGTGAAATCTTTAAATAAGAACTTAAATGAAAAATATCTTTTGTGTTTGAGCTATTACTTGTTTATGTGTTAATTAAAAATTTGTTAAGAATCTAAAATTCTTCTTAATTTTTACTATAATTAATTATAGAAAAGCATGCCGCCAAGAAGGGACACACAGCCCGTAAGAAGAACGGCGCGAGTAGGACGACCTAGAACCAGACTTGGGGAAGAAACCCCTATAAACCCAAACACCAATGAAGATGAAAGGATCACGCGGATAGTAGCACAGCAATTAGAGGCTGCCATACCCACACTAGTAACTCAGCTTCAACAAAACCTAAATCTCGGGACAACAACACCAGGTAACGAGATACCCATGGATGATACCATGAGGGAACAACCAGAAGAGGAAACTATAATAGGAAGAGGATGTTCCTACAAAGCTTTTATGTCCTGTAGACCTCGAGAATTTGATGGTAAAGGCGGAGCAGTACAGGCTTTACGCTGGTTAGATGAAATGGAGTCAACTCTGGAAATCAGCAAATGTGCCAATAACAACAGAACCTTATTTGCTTCACACTCATTAAAAGGGGAAGCACAATCCTGGTGGAAGATGGAAATGACCATCAAAGGTAGGCACGTTATGAATGAATTAAGTTGGGAGGAATTCAGGAATTTGATTATAGAGAAATACTGCCCTTATAATGAAATAGAAAAGTTAGAAACTGAGTTTCTAGCTTTAGAAATGAAAGGAGCAGCATATCGGGAATATACCGACAGGTATAATGAACTCTCGAGGTTAGTGCCACACCTAGTGACCCCAGAATCAAAAAGAATAAGAAGATATATTGGGGACTAGTGCCACAAATAAGGGGATTAGTAAAATCAGCTAGGCCAAGACTTTTCAAGATACTGTAAGTTTATCAGGAAGTTTGACAGATGAGATGATAAGAAATGGATCATTAAGTAACCCCAAATCCGGAGAAAAGAGAAAGTGGAATAATGATAACACAGGGGAAAGATTTAGGGGAACCCCTCAGAAACGAATAGTTAGACAACCCCCTCGGAACTACCTAGGAATGACACGGGAAAAGAAACCCCAGACAGAAAACCAGCCATGGTGCAGCACTTGCCAAAGATACCATCAAGGCAATTGTGCGATGGTAATCTGTTACAACTGCAAGAAAAAAGGGGCATATATCCCGAGACTGCAAAAACCCTGCAAATCCAAAACCAGTCTGCTATCAATGTGGAATGAAAATCATCGCCGAAACGAATGTCCACAGCTGAAAGGAAAAGCATCGGCTAATCAGAACAACCCTCGGGGAAGAGCGTTCATAATGCAGGCAGAAGAAGCGCGACATGAACCAGAAGTTGTCACGGGTACGTTCCCTGTAAACGATCAGTATGCTACTGTGTTATTTGATACTGGAGCAACCCGTAGTTTTGTTTCAAATACATTTAGGCAACTACTTAACTTGACCACAGAAAAGTTAGATAAAAAATATGATAGAATTAGCGGATGGTAAGGTAATCGAAGCTTATGAAATCATTCCTAATTGCACAATGAATCTAGATGAAAACTATTTCAACATAGATTTGATTCCTATTGATTTAGGAGGATTTGACGTTGTTGTAGGAATGGATTGGTTAAGTAAAAATCAAGCTGAAATAATATGTGGTAAGAAAATGATCAAAATTTCTTTGGTTAAAGAGAATAGAATATTGTGTATATATGGTGAAAAACCTAGAGGTACCGTAAAGATAATTTCTTGCAAGAATGCACAAAAATATCTAAGGAATAAATGTTTGGCTTATCTAACTCACATTGTTGATACTAAGATGGACAAAGCAAAACTGAAAGACGTTTCAGTTGTCAATGAATATTCAGATGTATTCCCTGATGAATTACTTGGATTACCACCCCCACGTCAAGTGGAATTCAAAATTGAATTGATGCCAGGAACAACCCCTATTGCTAAGGCACCCTACCATTTAGCACCTACTTAAATGAAGGAACTAATGAGTCAACTTCAGGAACTTTTGGATAAAGGATTTATATGACCTAGTGTGTCACCCTGGGGAGCACCAGTTTTATTTGTCAAGAAAAAGGATGGAACATTTAGAATGTGCATAGACTATAGGGAACTCAATAAAGTAACTATAAAGAATAGGTATCCCTTACCTAGAATAGACGACCTATTTGATCAACTACAAGGATCTAGTTACTTTTCAAAAATAGACTTGAGATCAGGATATCATCAGCTAAGAATACAGGATGAAGATATACCTAAGACAGCATTCAGAACAAGGTATGGACATTATGAATTTCTGGTAATGCCATTTGGATTAACCAATGCTCCCGCCATATTTATGGATCTGATGAATAGGATATGTAAACCCTATTTAGATAAGTTTGTCATAATCTTTATAGATGACATTTTAATCTATTCTAAGAATAAGGAGGATCATGAGCAACACCTAAGATTGACCTTGGAGTTGTTAAGAAAAGAAAAACTATACGCAAAATTCTCAAAATGTGAATTTTGGAAAAGAGAAGTGCAATTCCTTGGACACATAGTCAATCAAGAAGGAATACAGGTAGATCCAGCAAAAATAGAAGCTGTTAAGAATGGGAGGATCCCAAGACACCAACAGAAGTACGCCAATTTCTAGGATTAGCAGGATATTACAGAAGATTCATAGAAAATTTCTCAAGGATAGCTCAACCCTTGACTGAACTAACTCAAAAAGACAAGCCATATGTCTGGGGAGAAAAACAAAAGAATGCATTCGAACTTTTGAAAAGTAAGTTATGTAGTGCACCTATTTTGTCATTACCAGAAGGGACTGACGATTTTGTAGTATATTGTGATGCGTCTCGTCAAGGATTTGGATGTGTATTAATGCAACGAAGTAGAGTCATTGCATATGCCTCTAGACAACTTAGGGGAAGTGAGAAAAACTACACTACTCATGATTTAGAATTAGGAGCAGTAATCTTTGCACTTAAGATTTGGAGACATTATATATATGGAACAAAATGTACGATATACACGGATCACAAGTGTTTACAGCATATATTTGAGCAGAAAATGCTGAACATGAGACAAAGAAGATGGATAGAATTACTAAGCGATTATGAGTGTGAAATCAAATATCATCCTGGCAAGGCAAATGTAGTTGCAGATGCTTTAAATAGAAAAGATAGGGCTAAACCGTACGAGTACGAGCCATGAGAATGGAACTACAATCAGATCTGTTAAGACAAATATGGGAAGCCCAACAGAAAAGTAAGATAGAAATAAAAGGGCAAGAAAAGGATTTACAGGCAGATACACATGGAATTCTAAAATTTAAAGAAAGGATCTGGATACCTGATGATGCCATACTTAGAAAGATTATATTAGAAGAAGCACATAAGTCAAAATACTCAGTACATCCAGGAAATAACAAAATGTATAAGGATTTGAAAGATCATTACTGGTGGCCTGGCATGAAGAGATCAGTTGGAGAGTTTGTAGAAAAATGCAATACGTGTTCAAAAATCAAAGCAGAACATCAAAAGCCTTCAGGATATCTACAACAACCTGAAATTCCAGAATGGAAATGGGATCAAATTACTATGGACTTTGTAACCAAGTTACCAAGGACTTCAAGTGGCTACGACACAATCTGGGTTATAGTAGATAGGTTAACCAAATCAGCACACTTTCTGCCAATTAGGGAAGATTACAAAATAGAAAAATTGGCAAGAATCTACATACGAGAAATCGTATCCAGACATGGAATACCAATCTCCATTATATCTGATAGAGACAGTAGATTCATATCAAGGTTTTGGCAAACCCTACAAAAAGCTCTAGGAACCCAAATAAATCTTAGCACGGCCTTCCACCCACAAACAGATGGACAAAGTGAAAGGACAATACAAACACTAGAAGATATGTTACGTGCTTATGCATTAGACTTTGGTGGCAGCTGGGATATACATCTACCTTTGATAGAATTTTCTTATAATAATAGCTATCATTCCAGCATTAAAACAGCCCCGTTTGAAGCTTTGTATGGAAGAAAATGCAGATCACCCCTATGTTGGAATGAAATAGAAGATAGACAACTTATAGGCCCTGACCTAATTCAAGAAACATCTGACAAAATCAAGGAAATCAAAAATAGACTAAAGGCAGCACGGGATCGACAGAAAAGCTATGCTGATAAAAGAAGAAGGCCATTAGAATTTCGAATTGGGGACAAAGTCTATCTAAAAATATCACCCACCAAAGGAATCTTTCGATTTGAAAAGAGAAATAAGTTAACCCAAGATATGTTGGACCATTTGAAGTTATTGACAAATTGGTCCTGTTGCATATAAGCTAGATTTGCCCAAGAATTAAGTGAAGTACACAACACATTCCATGTGTCCAATCTGAAGAAATGTTTAACAGATGAAACATTAAAAATACCAGTTCAAGAAATAAAGGTAGAATATAAGCTTCATTTTACAGAAGAACCAATGGCTATATTAGACAAGAAGTTAAAAAGCTAAGAAGAAGCAAAATTCCCATAGTGAAAGTTAAGTGGAATACTAAGAAAGGATCAGAATATACAGGAAAGAGAAGATGAAATCAGAAGAAAGTACCCCCATTTATTTTAAGTCGAAAGTCAGATAAGTTCTTCTCAAACTTAGGTATTACTATCTAAGTAAATTTCGGGACGAAATTATTTTACGGGGGAGAATGTGACAACCCTAAAAAATAGGATTCATACGTTAATATATAAACCATCATATCATTACATTACCATCGGTTAACTCATATAAATCATATATATGTTATGTACGAATATGTGTGATGTACGTATGCATGTATATATATATATATATGTTTTACACATGCATGTGCCATCTTTTGTTAAATACATGTGTGTATTATGTGTTTATATGCATATATTATGTTGCACGTATGCATGGGCATGCATGTATAATTTTTACGTGTGTATGTACACGAATACATAATCCTTCGATATTGAACCATATGTGATCAAAATACATCAAACATCAACAAACACCATAAGTACAAGTTAACATCAAGAGAACTTGACATCAACACAAATCTAAACAAATCCCTTACACTTAAACCTCAAACCAAGCACCAATTAAGATCACGAAACCGGTCATTAAGCACCCTTAATTACTAATTTAACAAACCAAATCATTAGATTAATCTTGTAATGATGGTGTGGTGACTCACACACCTCCCACTTGACACTAGCTGCAAATTACACTCACCATGCTAAAATCTTGCCACCTTTCTAACCTATAACTCTAGTGTAATGATGGAGATCTCTCCATTTAATCCAGCCGAGACCATCGAAATTTTTGCATTCCACAACCTCTCAAATACCACCAAGCTACCACCAAAGACCATCCCCATTCGGTCCACCTCGATCGCACACCACTACCATCATCTCCACTCTCGGTCACTATCCTCACCTCCGAACACCACAACCACACCTTGATCTTTCACTCTTCTCGGATACCCTTTGAGGTACACACACCACCACCTCAACCGCACATCACCAAAGTCCTCGGATTTACCTTTGAAACACCAACATCACGAACCACCACCAATAGTCATCACCACCACCATCGTGTACTTGGTTCTTGTAACAAGCATCACCTCTCGAAAGATTGTCAAGAACACCAAAACCAAACAAGCTTAGACCATCCTCATCATCTCCTCATACTCTCCTTCTGTCAAAATCAAGGTTCTAACTCCTAAAACCTTGCTTAATTAAGATTATGGAAACTAAACATGTGTTAAATAAAACACATGTGATTAACTTTTTTTGGTTAAAATAAAGTTCTCATAAAAAACTACCACAATCAAACCGATTTTTCAGAACTAAAAGGAAGCTTTTAAGAATCTGGAAAAATGAAAACAAACCTTAAAAATCAAATTTATAACAAGAAATTATCAACAAAAGGGTTAGAAATATAGTTATAGTTTGTTAAAATCAGTTCTGCATATTAACGACTATGATTGTGGGAAACAAACATTGAAAATATGTTAAGAATATTGGGAGATATAATTCTGTAAATTTTGGTGCTATTCCATAAGTAAATAATTTATATAAATTATTTAAGTATTTAAAAGGAAAAATTATATCGGAAGAACCGACCCTAGTAAATATATGGAAAAATTATATACTGATCATTAAGAAATATAGAATCCACTGGAAAAATCTCGTGACCTAACTCAAAGTATTATCTGAAATATGAATTTTTACATGTTCTGCAGTAGAAAAATCAAAATAAATACTTAATAGCATAATAAAATCTGAGAAAATCATGAATAATTTGATAAATCCAAACCTGCATAATGTATAAATTTAATAATTTTGGAGCTATAAACTATTTTTGTGAAGAATTGGAATTATTGTAAAAATTACAGAAACCAATCTGTTATGTGTTAGACTTTGATAAATTTACAAGAAGTTCTAATTCCTATGATGAACCTTCTGTAAATTTTGGTATTTATGAACTACAGAAACTATTTTTGGCAATTTATGATGAATTATAGAAAATAATCTGTAAATTTCTTGGAAACAAGAAATTAATGTGATATTCCAGATTATTAAACTTATTTGTTATAAAAATTTCAAAATTAATTAAGGTACTGAAAATTTTGAAGAAAATATTATGTTTTCTAAACTATAAAATTCTTTTGTTTATAGGTTACCATTTGGAGTAAAGGTGAGTTTCATGGCCCATTTGTTTTATAAAGTTTTGGGGGAAAAGCATACTATTTATGAATTGATGCATTATTACTGAATTTATGTTACAACCATTAATTCGGATGTGGAACCGTTAGATAACATTGGTAGCGCTACTTAGGGGATGTCTCCTGCATTAACAGAATGAGTGTTATAATGCTATGTTATCTGATTTATGAATATGATATGACAGATATGAATGATCTGATTGCTATGTAAGGTTTGGTTGTATATAATGCATCAATATTATCTGTTTAATAAACCTGTGAAGCTCACCAACTTTGTGTTGACTATTTTCGGTATGCTTTTTCAGGAATTCATCATGACTAACAACTTAACGTTCTCCTTTGATGTTTTTTAATGGCTGGGGTGAAGTTGTAGGAAAAGTTTGTGTGAACCTAACTGTAAACCTGTATGACTTCAGTGTATCGGTGGATGCTCACTTCCATCATCTCTGAAGATGTAGCTGTAAAACTTTATGATGTAATAGGATTATGTAATTTCAAATTTTGACTATTATGATTTTATGTAATCCTAACTTAATATTATGTTATGATTTTATGTATGATTATGTGTTATCTGACAATGAGTTCTCAGCAATCAAGTCACTCCCTATGCATTTCACGCTTCCGCCGGATGTGACACAATCTAATATAAACTAAACATCAAAATAAAAAACTTACTGTGGGAATAGAGATCTTTGATGAAGATGATGAAGTCATGATCTTGAGATTCGTTTCCTATGATGTTTAGAGGGATCGATGGATGATCTTGAGAAAAAAGTTATTGGTGTTTTGTTATCTCTTACTCCTCTATTTATAACATCTAAGGGGGAACTCTAATCATAATTATGAGGTATTTCCATCAAAACCCATTATACTATTAGGGACTAATTATGTCATTTGGTGAACTTATTTAAATGATCCGTAGGCCACATATTACGGGTTATTTCTAACATTCTCCACTTGGCCGAGTGATCATTTTGATGAGTATACTAAAGTTTCAATATAAAACATTAAACATAAACCAAAATGACTTAAATAAACCCTTAATGTACAGTATTTATCTACACAAATTGTCTATAGATCATAAGCGCACATATAAGTTATAATAGACAAAATAAATATTTGAGGAAATCACATTAATCATAAATGCACACTTGATATGCTATTATATAAGATCTCTAGTAAAACCCATCCTTGTTATGAGTTTTGGAATGTTTTAGGTGGTAGACCTTTAGTCATCAGATCCGCAAGCATATCTTTTGTGCTAATGTTCTCGATACAAAGATTATTTTCCTCTACTCGTTCTCGTACAAAAAATATTTGTATCAAGATATAAACCAGCTCCACTCAAACTGTTACTATTCGAGAAACTAATGGCAGCTGAGTTTCACAGTAAATCTTCAACGATCGTGATATGGAGTTAACAATTTTGAGTCCGGTAATAAGATTTCTTAACAACATCCCATGGCAAGTTGCATTATAAAACTGCAATGTATTCTGCTCATCATTGTTGAGGTTGTTGTCAACTGCTGTTATGACTCCTCCATGAAATAGGCCCGCTGCTAACATAAAGATATACCCTGATGTTGATTTCTTATCATCTTTGCATTTAGCAAAGTCAGAATCAGAATAGCCCACACTTCTAAGTTATCAGTTCTTCTATATGTGAACTTATACTCTTTTGTCCCTTGAAGATTTCGCAATACTTTCTTTGTCGTTTTCAATGATCTTGGCCAGGATTAGATTGATATCGGCCTAGCATTCCAGCAATTATGCAATATCAGGATGAGTACAAACTTGAGCATACATTATTAAACATACCCACTACTGAAGCATAAGGTATCAATTTCATCTGCTCCTCTTATCCTCTATTTTTGGACATTGAAATAAAACAAAAAACGTCCCCTTTAACTACTGGAGCAACTGAGGGAGAGCAATGTTGCATATTATAACGTGTAAGGACACGTCAATATATGCCTTTTGAGACAATCCTAACGTCCCATTGGCTCGACCTCAGTGTATTTCTATGCCTATTACATAATAGGCTTCTCCGAGATCTTTCATGTCAAAATTACGTGAAAGTAATCGCTTTGACTCATGCAACAAATCTAAACTATTACTTGCCAATAGAATGTCATCTACGTAAAGGACAAGTATAGCAAAATTGCTCCCACTCATTTTGAGGTAGGTGCATTGATCCACTTGATTTTTTATGAAACCTTGTTTCTTCATAACTTCGTCAAATTTTAAATACCACTGACGTGATGCTTGTTTTAACCTGTATATGGATTCTTTAACTTACATACCAAGTGTTCTTTACCTTTAGGTTTGAAACCTTCAGGTTGGTTCATGAACACATCCTCATGTAAGTCACCATTAAGGAAAGCGGTTTTAATATCCATTTGATGTAACTCTAAATCAAAATGAGCTACTAAGGCCATAACAATCCTTAAGGAATCTTTTTGTGAAACAGGTGAAAAGGTTTCCTGATAGTCAATTCCCTCCTTTGAGTATAGCCTTTAGCAACCATCGTGCTTTATGACGTAAATATTACCATCCAGGTCTAATTTGGTTTTGAAAAACCATTTACATCCTACGAGTTTAACACCTTGGGTAATTCAACCAATTCCCAAACGTCATTTTTATACATGGAATCAAGCTCATCAATCATAGCTTTATTCCATTCAGACGATTGATCACTACTAAAGGCTTCATTATAGAAGGTTGGATCATTAAACTTTCCTAAATCCAAATCAGCTTCATTTAGGTAGGTTACATAATCATCAAATTAGTAGGCCTTCTAGACCGTGATGACCTCCATAGCTGATTTTCAGGTTCTGCAGTTTCAGTATTCGTATGAGGGACTTGCTCTTGTGGATTTGATGGTGCTTCGTTTACAGGAATGTTTGGAGAACAACATGAACTTCTGAGGAAACATGAGATAATGGTACAGTGTTTTGTAATGTTGCAGCGTTAAGTACAAGAGGTGTAATGGAGGTAAGTGTAGAGAGCCCATCCCCCTCCTCTTGCACTTCTTGTAAGTCAATGTCATGACTTTCAGTGCTCCTACTGACCTTAGAATCCTTTAAAAACACAGCATGACGTTTCTACGATGCGAGTAGTATAAGAGGGACAATAAAATCTATACCTTTTGAATGATCAGGATATCCTATAAAGAAACAACTGACTGTCTTCATGTCAAGTTTTCTTTGTTGAGGATTATAAGCTTAGCTTCAGCTGGACAACCCATACTTTCATATACCTTAAGCTAGGTTTTCTTCCTGTCCAAATTTCAAAGGAGTTTTAGGGACAGACTTAGAAGGAACTCTATTAGTATATGAACAGCTGTCTTTAATGCCTCGGTCCATAAAATTCAGGTAAAGAGGAGTTCACTAACATACTTCTAACCATGTTCATTAGGGTACGGTTTCTTCTCTCAACTACACCATTCTGCTAAGGAGTACCAGGCATGGTAAAATGGTTTACAATCCTGTGTTCTTTACAAAATTTAAGAAAGGACAGGAGCTTGACCAATATCAGTATGTTTACCATAATACTCACCACCTCTATCTGATCTCACTACCTTTATTTTACGATCAAGTTGATTTTCAACTTCAGCCTTAAAGGTTTTAAACATGTCAAGTGATTCAGATTTATCCTTGATTAAGTACAAGTACATATAACGTGAGTGATCATCTATAAAAGTGATAAATGGTCTATGTCCAAATATTCCAATAGGATAAGGTCCACTAATATCAGTGTGTATGAGTTCTAGTAAACTGGAACTCCTGACGGCACCTTTTTTTAGATCCATTAGCCATTTTACCTTTAAGGAATTTAACACATGCTTAAAAATCAGAGAAATTAAGATTTGGTAATACTTCATCCTTCACGAGTCTTAACATGCGATCTTGTGATATGTGGCCTAAACGTTGATGCGATAACATGGATGATGTTCCAAATCTCGTTTTCATTTGTTAATGTTTTCATTTACATTATATGATAACAACGATTTGAAAATTGATCATCTAGTTCTAACTTATAGAGATTTCCATCCAGATAATCATAACTACAGACATGAGAGTTGAAAGTAATAGTGACTTTGCCACGACCATGCAAAATTTCATAACCATCATTGTCTAACTTTGATACAGATACTAAGTTCCGAGTAATCCTCGATACATATAATGTATCATAAAGTTTAATACAATGACCAGTTTTCATTATTAATAGCATGGTTGCTACGGCTTCAACGTTAAGTTCATCACCATCTCCCACCTTAATTGTCCTTTGGTTTCTTTCCAGCTTCCGGATTGTAAGGAATCCCTGTGTTGAGTTAGTAACATGAACCATAGAACCAGAATCAACCCACCATGTGTTAATTGGAACATTAACATTAAAGGACTCAAATATCATAAATAGATTGTTACCTTTCTTAGCCAGCCACTCCTTGAACTTAGGGCAATCTCGTTGGGTATGTCCCTTATAGTGACAGAATTTGCAGCGAGATTGTCCAAAGGAGGCATTTGAGCTAGAAGCTGCACTTGTACCAGCCTTATGGACTTTGGAGCTTTCCCCTTTAAAGTTTCCCTTCTCTTTAATGGTTTAATGGTGGTAACATGAACAACATCAGGCTTTTCTAGCTTCAGACGTTCTTCCTCCTGCACGCACATTGCTATCAACTCACTCATTAACCATTTTTCTTTTTGGGTGTTATAGTTGATCTAAAAGCATCAAAGCGTGAAGGAAGAGAAGTCATAATGAAATGTACTAGAAAACATCACTGATTTCCATGTCTAAGCTCTTGAGTTATGAGCCATGTCATTCATCATCATTATGTATTCACGCACATTATTAAACCCATCATACTTTGTAGTAAGCATCTCAGAATCAAAGTGCTCGCATGTGCTTTAGAAGATCCTTTAAATTGTTCCTCCATTGAATTCACATAAGTTTTAGCATTATCTGAATCAGGTATTGCTCCCCTAATAGCAACAGAGATTGAGTTTTTGATTACCATCAGAGACATTCTGTTAGACCTCTCCCACTTTTCATACTCTTGTTTTTGATCTGCAATACTTTCAGCAGCAAGAGTAGTAGGAGTGTCATGTCTTAAGGCATAATCAAGATCCAACATACCAAGAGTAAGTTTAACAGAATCCCTCCATGAGACGAAATTTGCCCCGATTAAAACTTCAATTCCAAAGTTAGGAGTGATAGAGGATGTTAAATTGATACAAGTAGTAAAGAAGTTAAAGCGAGCTAAATTTCAGGGTAATCAAAATAAATAAATAAAGTAGACATAATTAATACGTTGAAGATAAAACCTATTATAACACCAAAATAATAGGCTAAAATAAAGTTCTAGATGAATATTGGTTTCGCGTTGGCTTTGACCAAAATTCAAATGTTATGAACAAAGTAAAGTAACGTTCTACTTGCACAATGCTTTGCGTTGGCTATGACCAATGTGCAAGCGTTATGAACAAATTAAAGTAAGGTTCTAAATGAATGTTGGTTTCGCGTTGGCTAAGACTAACATCCAAGTATTATGAACATGACTATACTAAGGCCCATAAATACGACACATCACCTTTGGGCATAAGTGTAATATTTATACAAATTTGCAATATTAATCATGTATATTATCAAACAACTAATCTTTGAGTTCATCATTCGATAATACACATAGTTGTATAAAATGGTAAAGTTAAACTTCAATATCAAATTAAATTACTTACCGTTGGGATTAATCACTTAATTTTTATTGAGGTTGCCATTGTCCACGTGAAAACAAATATTAAAATATGACACTTGATTGTTAATACGAAACGTCCATTTGTCAAATTGGGGATTCAAAATTATTCCGTAAATAAATAAAATTAATAATAACTTAAGTTCATGGATTGATTTATTATTATTAAAATCAATAAATAATAAACGTTACAAATATCCTAATTTGATTTTGTAAAAATATTAAACGATGTTGAAATCAAATTTTGAAGTGGTGTTAACAATTTAATTTTGGAAACCAGTTGATTTCTAAATCAAGTTTAATTCTAAGATTGCAAAACAATGTCTCAAATATAATATTGAAATTTAAGAAATAAATAATTTCTTCCATTTACAAATCATAAATCATATAGAGTAATAATGGAAAGTGTGAATCGAAGAAAAATATAACTCGATTCAGTGTTTGGTTTCAAAATCAATTAATTAAATTAAATATTGAATATAAATGTAAAACTAAATCATCCTTTAAATAGTTAAAACGTTAATGAATTCAATAACTATCATAATAAAACAACAATTTTTTTAATCGTAGGATTGAAAAATGCACCCACTTGAATCATCGTAACTATAATAAATCGCTCTTTCATATAATAATTATAATAATTGCTTGAATCACATACAATTCATATGAATTCAAAGACTAACTGGGTTTTAAATATCAATTTAGTTTAATCATGTTTGATGTGGGTTTTCAAAACATATTTGCAGATAATAATGAAAGAAATTCCAAATTATTTATAATCCACATGTGATTAACTAAACATAGAAATCTCTAAATCAATTTTGTTCCCAAAACAGTATTCGGATGATTCAAATATAATTTTAAATTCATAATTTACAATTTATCAAAATCACTATTTTAATGATTTAATTGATATAATACATAATGCTCTGATACCACATGTTGATTATATCTTGAAACATGAATGCAAGTATGAAACCCAAATCATGTTTATTTAATCATCTAATATAAACTAAACATCAAAATAAAAAACTTACTTGTGGGAATAGAGATCTTTGATGAACATGCTGAAACCATGATCTTGAGATTCGTTCCCGTTATGATGTTTAGAGGGATCGATGATGATCTCGAGAGAAAAGTTATTGGTGTGTTTTTGTTATCTCCTTACTCTTCTATTTATAACATCTAAGGGGAAACCCTAATCACAATTATGGGGTATTTCCATCAAATAACCCCCTTATACTATTAGGGATTAATTATGTCATTTGATGAAACTTATTTAAATGATATGTAGGCCACATATTACGGGTTATTACCAATATCGTGTCAATAAATATATGTTTTCATGGTCTTATTGAATCTAAACAATATTTGTCGCATCACTTTTGTGTATGTTTAGCAAAAAGTGTGTAGATTATGTTCTAGCAAATATTTATTGGTGAATTATGACACCTCTGTTTTTATTATACATACTTATAATTTATAGGTAATGTTTTGAATGGATTTGTGTCAAGTGTCATAAGGTTAAGGACATTGATTGATCAAGGTCAACCATCGCATTTCTTTCAAGTTTATGGGATTTTTAGGTTTGAAGTACATATTAACTACGTAATAGTAAGAACTTTTAATATACAGATATTTGATTATTTGCATAAGTATGTATTTTATAGTTGTGAGCTGAGTTTCATATAGTAAATCCTTGAAGGCATACAAGGTTTCATTTATAAGATGTGAGGATTTAGTTTATTACAAGTGTTTACCTTTCGGTCAAACTAAACTGATGGTAAAGGTTAATATACAATCAGAGGTTATTTTTAAAATTGAGATCCAATTGTGACTCCGTTGGTTCTGTGGATCGATACATATACAAAGATCTGAGCAATTACATAAGGTATAATAAGAAACATACAAAAAATCATTATTAATATTTTAAGAGATTGTGAGAGCTAGAGCGAGAGTAAACGGGTATAGAAACTATTTTTGATTAAAACTATCAGGCATAAATTATTAATATTTCTAACTACAATATTATGAAAATATTTTCTTAATTAAGCAGTCACTAAATATATATATATAATATATATATATATAATATATATATATAGGGGAGGATCAATAAAAACTAGTTTTTTTGTGAGAACTCTAGAAATCAATCTCAACCACTAGTTCTTAATGACAAAATTGTAATTAACAAAAATATATTTAAAAAATTTATAAATAAAAAAATAACATAAAAATAAAAACACAAAAATGTTCCCCAACTTTCTCTTTTTCATAAAAAAATATAAAAAAATTATAAAAAATAAAAAATTCCCGTTTTTTAATGAAATTCCTTTTACACATGTGTAATATCGAATTTACACATGTGTAAATCCAGTACTACACATGTGTATAACTAGATTTACACATATGTAAACAACGGATGTACGATTTTTTTAGAAAAGTATATGAATATGATAGGCGTTGGAAAGATAAAAACATACTGAATTTTATGGTGAAATTTTTTTGAAAAAATGATGTTCTGAAAAAAGTTACGAACGTTTAAAAAAAAGAGGGAAATGGCATGTGATTTACATGTGATAAAAAATGAATGACTGAGATTGGTTCCTAGAGTTTCAATCATTATTGTTAACATAAATAACAATTTCTCATAGAAAATGTCAAACACATCAAAAGTAATAATTGATTATGAATATAATATTTCTTGTAATTGATATGAGTTAATCTGTAATTGATATGAGTTAATAGTTTTTAATTTATAGTAACTAAAGATTAAAGGATGTAACGATATGTGGCAATGCACATGTGACGCTTAGGTGGATGTGCTAGAAAAACATCATATGTAGTTATAATTAGTATTTTATTATAAGTTATAGATACGTAACGTATTCAAATATACGTACTCGAATGTCTCATTAAATATGTCTTGCAACCCCAAACTTATTATACTGTTTAGTAAGTCAAAGATTCTTTAATTCGTAAAGTAGAAACTATACTTTTATTCCTCTTTAGTTTAATTAATCAATAAACATAATTATGATAAGACAAATTAGTTGACATATTTCTAATAATTTGGAGCATGAAAAAGGCCTTTTAAACCAAACTTTTGATCACTTGTTTAAAATGATGAAACGAACCTAAAAGCGAATGTCTGCAATTCAGATAAACCCACCCCAGAACTTTTAATTAATAAATATATACACACAGAGAAGGGGTGGAGGGTCAATATCGAAACGGGGTTTTCTTAATAAACATGCAAAGGAAATATTCTAGCTATTGCTTTCAATTGACTGAGTTGTAAAAATTGATTTGCGGAAGAAATTGTAACTAAAGAACACTATATTATATGTATGCAAGTGCATAACAAATATAAATTAAGATAAGAAGTACACATTTTTAACTTTCATTGCAATGTAAGAGAAAATATTTCATACTAACTTTTAAAAATCTTAAATATCATTACAGACCTCGGTTTTTATTTTAAACTATACCACATCTATTTGTGTCGAGTATAAGATTATTAGAAGTAATTGATAAAAAAATCTAAGTTGGTACTGATTCTTGTCACTATGGATGGAAGTACAAATTGTTGACTGAAAGAGCTTGAAATCTAACTGCTAATTAACAATCTATTGCTATAGTAAACACCGATGGAAATGTTCTAATAAGTAAAAGGACTGCTTGTCACTTGTGGAAAGTTGTCAATATATAAATGTGCATTAGTACTACTCATCTGGGCTTGTACTGAAGAAGAATTAACTTGCTATTCATGGCAAGTTAAATAGAAATGTTACTATTGAACGTCCCTTGCAACTCATGAAGACTAATATTTGTTTAGTCGATCAAGCAACTAACATATAGCTGATGAGTATGTGTCTAGAAGTTGCAACCGTTAGAGATGCACGAGCTCAACATAAAGAAAATTCAACCCAAATACAAGAAGAAGATTATATTTACTCATTTATATCTTTGTAATGTTTGTAATTATCTGTTATATTATTTTGGATAATCTAAGATAGTTTCTAGCTTGAAAACATCAATATAAGATAAACACTAGTTGAACATCATTAGTTTGCTTAATCAATATCTATTGCATAGTTCGTACAATTGATGTGTATGTATGTATGCATGTATGTAATATGTATGTGATAGTGCTTTCAAATTTGGATGTATAAGTTGACATTGTAGTTTCTTTTTCAAGACGCATGTATATAACGGTGCAATAAAACAAGAATCAAACTTTAACTGTTAAATTGTTGTCAGATATAAAGAGTTTAATGCACATGTTTACAAAAATGAGTCAAACTTTTTATGTTTAAATCACATATTCAGAACTCTTTTATGAGTTCATATAGCTTGGTTTTTGCTAAACAAATGAGGTGTGCATACTAAGTTAAAAACTGGTTGAAGACTCTAGCTTTTTTGTTATTTTACTTAAAAGAGAAAACACAAATATAAAAATACAAAAAGTTACTATTAATTCTAATAAATTAGAGGTTATAAAATAAATAAAACATTAACTAATTAATTAAACAATAAAATTTTATGCTATATCAATAATTGTATAACATAGCATGAGCATCCTTGGCCGGCCCTCTATGTATAAAATAACGACAAAAATGGCCGCAATTTGCTGTTCATTACCATCGCTTTTAAATATATGTAAGAATTTTAATGATGATTCCTATAAAAAAATTCATAAAAGACAATGGAACATCAAGAGATAAAAATTCAAAAACCATAATCGGCTAAACTAAATATCTAAAGAAAAAAGTTTAAGAATAAACGTTTTATGTATTTGTTTCTCAGCAAGGTTATTACACATTCCCACATTCCTACCCTCATCGCACATACAAACGGGTGTACGTTGATATGCATTTTTCTTTTTCCACATAGGAAGTCTTCTGCTTTACAATGTCTTCATCTTTTTTTCATTCCACTACTCATACACCCTAATTAACGGCCACGTACATGACCACAACATTAATACTAATTAACAAAATACACGAATTATTTGAGGGATCATCCAAATCCATGAAGTGTTACATCATGTGGTAATGATGCTTCATTCTTTAAAAAATTGATTTGTAAAATTATTCTTTACTTAATGTGTTAATGTTGATTTATTTACATTATATAATTGGTTAAAATATGTTATTCTCATAAAATTTGCTAAAATAGAATGAGTTCAATTCGACTAAAACGTCTGCTACCATTGTCTGTCGCTACCCTACAAAACACCATCATCATTGTTGTCCCACATAAAAAATATAACAAGTAAACCCACTCTTAAATCAAATTGATATGCTTTTAAGCAGATCATATTCAATCGTGTCTGGTTTGAACTATTACAATTGACTCAATGCACCAGTTTTACCACTCAACCATACGAGTCACTGTCAAGTTCATTATGAAATATGTTAATGAATGTTTTCATTGAGCATTACTTTTGCTTGTTTGGTAGACTTATTCTGCTTAATCATTTGTCTAATCACTTAATTAATTCATGGGGTTTATCTGAGCTATTAACGGATTTTGAAGTCAACCTATATATATAGTATAATGACATGTTATTTTTGCTTCATTTTGACTACAATATTAATCTTTTAATTCGCCAATGATTTTAAAGTCGAATTTGTTTTCCTGTGTTCTAATCATGATTACTTTCATACGAAAAGGACTGATGGCTATTTAATCTATAAGTTTGTGTTAAGAGGCCTTTTTCATGCATAATATTATATTATAAGATGTCAACTAATTTATTAAATGCGATTATGCTTATAGATTAATATATAATAACAAAAGAAAGTATACTTTCTATTTTAGAAATTAAAGGATATTCCAATCACTAAACAAAAGAATCAAACGTTTGAAGTTGTGAGCCAAATTTATACGAGAAATTTGAGTACGTAAAATCCAAATTTTGTTTGAGTGCTTTTCTAGGGTTGCCACTATAAATGGAGGTTGTCAAATTCTATACGTGGATGGATAGGAGAGGAAGACGACGCGTATTAATGAAATAGTAATTAATCTTAACTTGAATTCTAAATATTTTTATTGATATGAGCAAATAACGAATCATCAAATTTTCATGTCATTATTATAAGTTGTCACAGTTGATCTCTCGTTTCTTTGTTGTCATTTAGACAACTGATTAATCAAAATCTCCTAGTATTATAGGAACTGAATGAAAATAATAATGAAATAATTAATAATTAATATTTAATAATTGAAAATCATCTTTTAAGATAAGATATTATTGAAATTATATATTAAAGTATCTTTTAATATATATATATATATATGTGTGTGTGTGTGTGTGTGTAAACTTACTAGGTTAGAGCTCATATTTTATAAATATTTTATATTTTAGATATTATTATCTATTGATGAAATAAAAATAAAATAAATAATTAAAAGTTATAACACATAATGAATTAGAAATTATTACTCTATATTTAATATGTATTAACAAATTATTAAAAGTACATTTATATTTTAGATGTTTAATAGTTTAGTTTACTTATTTACAATAATTATTATTTAATATGAGAGAGAAAAAACACAATATAAAGATGTTGTTTTAACATATTTTAGTTAAAAGGTAAGTCAAGTTAATTGTTTTTATTATTTTCGTATTTATTATGAGAGATGCGAAAAAATAATTTTTTTTTATGCTAGAATGATGACACGTGTCTTTTGATATGTTAAAATGATAACACGTGTTTTAGAAAAACCTTATTTTATTATAGGTTATAGATTTTCTGATTTTAGTTACTGTAAAAAATAAGCATTGTCATATATTGATTGATTATATCAATAACTTCATTTAATATATTATCTAGTATTGTTAGAATAACTCACTTCAACAATAATACTTCATTCAATATAATTATCTAGTATTGTTAGAATAACTCACTTCAACAAAATTTAAAAGATGTTTTTATGAATAATTTCATCACAACCTTAATATTACAATTAGTATACGTTTTTAGTTGCACTAACAAATTATTATATAATTATGAATGTTCAAGTAAAAAACATTATATATATACATACATATATATATACATATATATATACGTATATATAGCTATATAATATATACGTATATATATTATACGTATATATATATCTATATATATATATATATATATATACGTATATATATATCCTATATATATATATTATTATATATATATATATAATATATATATTATATATATATATATATATATCGTATACGTATACGTATACATTCGTATCGTATATATATACATATATATAGATATATATATTATATACATATATATATACGTATATATATACATATACATATATACACATATATATATCATATATATATTACACATATATATACATATACATATACATATATATACATATACATACTATATACATATATATATATATATACACATATATATATACATATATATACATATACATATACATATATATATATATATATATATATATATATACATATACATATATATATATAATGTATATATATATATATATATATATATATATATATATATATATATATATATATATATATATATTATATATATATAGTTTAAGCGTATAACTTGTAAGAAATCACATATTAAATTTTATTACATTAGACTGTGCATTCGCGTATTGTTGTAGGAGATCTATGCATATGTTAAGCAATGGTTAACAGTTATAAAATTTAGTTTATTTAAGCAAAGATTGTCTGACCAGTTATTATTACTAAAATATAATAAACTAACCTTAAATATACAAAACTATTCTTCTATAAAACCATTTACATTCAAATGGTTGGTAATTATACTTTCTTTAAACAATATTTAAACACCTAATATTTTTCAAAATCATATTAAAACTAATTTAAAATTATTAAATCATAAAAATAACTAAACGGATAAATAATAAAAAGCAATGAAATATAAATATTTAAACTATGTTTGTTCTAGATTATATTAGTAAAAATATCAAATTGAATGATTTTATAATTTTTTTAATCAATAAGAGAGATGGTCCCGGAAAAATATATATTTTGAGGTGCTAAAACAAGTCACATGTAATATTATTATATACTATAAATAATAACACCACTTATATTGTAGACATTTAATTATTTAATTTACCTAATTAAAAGTATTGTCATTGTTAGAAGAGAGACTATTAACATAAATTTAGAATTCACCAAAAGTGACAACATATTCACTTTATCTATTCATTTATTAGTTAGTAGTCTTTAAATTTTATTCAATGATATCGTATTTTGACCAGTAAATATGAAACGTACAATTATATATTTATAAAATTGTAAAATGTCATATATATATTTATATAATATTCAAATATATTATATACTCTAAAGAACTTTCAAAATATCATATATATTCTTACAAATTTTATAATATCGTATATGCCCAAACTAAATTAAAAATTGTAAGGCCCCGTTTCCGGGACGCTTACAGTTGGCCATTTATCGCACATAAAACATATATTTATATTAACTTAAATAAATATTACAGCAGAAACATTAAAAATAACATTTCATTTTATTATAATGCTTTTACAAATGATACAACATTCGTTACAAAACATTGTTTGTCCGCATTACAATGCAAAAACATTATACAAGGGAATGTCATCCAAAAATGAGCCAAGTAGCCGCTCCCATTTCTTTTGTTCTTCAAACTCCCGAAGGTTTTCTGCCTTTTTCCTTTTTTCTCTCTCTCTCTCTCTAGCCGAATGAAATGAGTATGGTGAGAAGAGAGTGGGTGGTCATGCCCATTTTACATCACTTTTACAAAATTTTGTTCTTTTGATACTTTTTACCTCTTGACTTGGGTAAAATATATTTTTTTTAATTTTTTTTTCTTTTTCTTCACCTTATTCTTCTTTCTTTGTTTTAAAAAATAACTCGGTGTTATAAAAATATTATATGTAACTCTATATAACTTTTTAAATATCGTATATATCCTTACAAAATTCCAATGTCGTATATGTAAAATGAAATATAAAATATCATATATACTCTTCTTTATAAATAAAATATCATACTTTATCGTATTTAATTTATTTTATTAGAAAATATAAGAATATATCAATATTAAAAATTTTGAAATATTTTTTATGTGAAACGAAATATCTTTGGCCAAAAACTACAGATTAATGAGGTTCGGGAAGAACCAAAGTATTTTTTAAACATTAAAATTTTTAATTTTTAAATTGTATTTTCCAATAGATATATATTTTTAACATTTCTAAACTCTTACATTTTTTAAATAGATATATAATTTTGATGAGAAATAAAAACTTGTAAAATTTCAAGATAACACATTTATAGTTGAACTTGGTTACAAACTAGTATATTATACGGGCTGAATGAGAAAATATTCAATAATTAGTAACAAAATTTTTAAAATTATGATATGATATTTTGAGATAATATATTATTGAAATTACATATAAAGAAACTAATAAAAGCTATATTATTTTTTAAAATTTTCCTATCCAAACCTTTACTTGTTTAAGCATCCGCTTTAGAAAGTGTTATAAAAAATATATCATTTTTATTAAAATTTTATTTGATAAAAACTATTGTTCTTAATCATTTTCATTGCATTAAAAAGATTGTTTTTTTAGGAAATTTTATTCTTCATATAAAATTTTTTTAAAAGACATTGAAAATATTTTGTTTTAAAAAGATTATTGTTTCGAAATTTCGTATTTTATAAAGATTTGTTTTTTTCATTACTTTTTGCTTTTTACTGAAAATGTGTGGTTTTTAATTTTAGGATATTTCTTTTTAGAACAATTTTGAATTTAAAAATATAAAAGACAGAGAGGTATAGTAATTAATTGTATTGACTTTTAGAAGACTCCAATGACTATAAGATCCTTTTTTGAGAGATAATAATGTAAAAAAGATCTAAAAGGATTACACGTAACAAGCTAGCCAACGGTGGGGATTTGTGTAGTGGTTACTAGGTACGAGTTAGAGCACTCACCCCAACTACGGCTGTGAATTCGAGTTTTGGCAAAGTAACTCGTAGATTATCTAGGTGTTACACATTATATCGTAGATATTCTAAAGTTGTTAAGAAAGCAGGCTAGACAATTTTTTTTATTATATAATATAGATTTATTTTATTTCTTTACTATTTTGATAAATATATCGCCAAGATTTTTAACTTTTATATTGACTTTTAATGCCATTTTCTACAATCTAAAACAAAATAAAAATTATTTCTAAAGAAATACAATTCTATCATAAAGTTTATGAATAAAAAATAATAAATATATTAACGGACGATAATAATAAAAATTAAAAAATTGAAATGATGTTTTCAGAAATATAAGGATTGATTTTATATATTTTAATTCTCCAATAAAATTATTATAAATTGGTAAATCTATTCTTTAATTTCTAAAGAAGCGTATATATGCACTTTGATATTTTGTGTATATATATAAATTTGAATTTGAAATAAATTTGTGCATATGATATTTTAAAATTTTTCTAGGCAAAGCACATAGGAAGTTTTCTTGGGGGTATATATAATGTTTTAATATTGGTTTAGGTATATATGATACTCAAAAACATATTTAAGGGTATAGGTGATCTTTGAAATTTTCTACGTGCATATATGATATTTTTACTTTGTTTAAATAAATATGATATTTTAATATTTTGTAGATGTATATAGATCAATTTTCTTTTATTTAAATTTAAAGCATCTACATGCACCTTTATGTATGTTTTCTACGGCATAGTATTTGCCTTAGATGTTTGCTAGAAAATATATACTCTCCACGTTATTAATACTATACGAAGTATTTCAATTTCAATTTGTCATATTGTTAGAAACCTAAAAAGATTAATATTTTTGTTTTTATATTAGTTTTTGTCATAGCGTAGGGATTTATTGTGTAAATATATGTTCCTTTTTGTTTTTTTGATTATTAGTATAAATAGGATTGCGTATGTATGTGCAGGTTAAGACTTTAGATATTTCTCTCTCAATTTGCACTTTGTAATCAATTTAATATCAATAAAACTCTATGAATTTTTCTGATATTTATTTGTTTGATTACAATATTCATATTATTGTCAATTGCTTGATATCAATTACAGATCGATCATTTGAACCTATCAAATGGTATCAGAGCTTTCGGTTTAGTGATTGAAGTTCAAAAACGACTTTTTCAGCATTTTTGATCACTTGAATATGTGATTTGATCGCTATTGTGCAATTAATTGATGATTTAGTTGTGTTTCATCACTAGAAACATGATTTGAATCTCAATTGAGTGAATTTACATCAACAAATCTGAGTTTTTGTCAAATTTAGTGTTCGAACTGTTCTTCATATTCACACACTGATTTTTGCAAAATTAAGTCTCAATTGTTGTTAATTGAAAGATATGAAGTTAAAGGATTGTTAATCGGTGTTATAATGACTTGATTGAAGAGTTTCAGATCATTTTATCAAGTTTTTGGATAATTTGTTAAGATCAGGTTGTTATGAATTAGACGTTTGAGGTGTTAAAATAAATTGAAAAATACCTAAGTGTTTAGGCGCTTGAACATTGTTCAGACGCTTTAACATTGGTTAGGCATTTTCAGAGTAGTCGTTTTGACACTGTGTGGGGCGTTTTTGCACTATTCAGACGTTTTCAGAAGTCTTAAGTCCTTGGCGCTTTGAAACTGTTCAGGCGCATTGCAACTGTTTTCCGGCACATCAATACTGTTTCGGCGTTTGACAACTGTTCCAGGCGTTTCTACACTTGCAAACTTTAGAAATTAACTAATGCAATCCCTTAGGCGTTTCTAAGACAAGTTGGGGAGTTTCTCTACTGTTTAGATGTTTCACCACTGTGCGGGCGCATCTACTGTTCAGGCGCATCAAATTCAGAGTTACCACTTAATACTTAGAATTTTCTTTTTGAAAAAATCCAAAAATAATTTCATTTCTTACATCCAAAATAATTGGTCACTCAGATTAAAATATCATTTGAACTCAATTGATACTGATCTGTGGAAATCAATTGAAAAAGGACCTCACATTCCAATCACGTCAGATGGTCCTGATATAGGATTTGTATATACTAAAGAAACTCAAGAGCCATATCCTGAAGATAGCTTACATGGTGATGACTTAAAGAGGTGAAGAATGATGTTAAGCTTACTCTCTCATGTGCAAAAGGTTACCTCTGAAAGTACTTTAAAGATTGAAGAACTATCAAACTGGTTATACAATGTATAAAGCTTTAAAAGTTATATGTGAAGGAGGTAAAGAAATCCAAGATCTTAAAAGACAAAAGTTGAAGAGACAACTTGAACTTTTTGAGCACATATAAGGAGAAACTATAAATCAGATGATGAATAGATATGTTCAACTCACATCTGAAATGTCAACTTTAGGAGTCAAAAACGATTTTAAAGATTTAAATGACAGACTCTTGAATGCACTTCCATCCTCATGGAAACAAACTATAACCCTGCTAAAGCACATTGAAAAGTTTCCTATGGATCTTGATCTTCTTATTCCAAAGATTGAATCTGTAGAAATTGATGAGGGTTCAAGAAATAAAGATAGATCTGCTTCACTATCACAATATAAGTACGTTGCTTTTCCAGCAAATACTGTTGAAAATGCCTTTCTTGCCAAGAATGATGCTACTCCTGAAGATGAGGGTGATCTGTTCGTAGGAGCTAGATTTTTCACAAGTACCCCAGTCTATTCAACTCAGCCACAACAACAACAGTCTCCTCCAAAATCTACTGTGCCTAAAACTCACAATGAGACTCCATCTTCTAACTCTGCTAATCCTAACAAAGTTAAAAATGTTATAAATATCTTATTGCAGGATGAAGAGTCCAAAACTGCTTTTACAGCGTTTATGGCAAGCTTCCAAGCGTACCAGGGTAGTCATCTAACTCAAATTGATTTGGTTTTGCAGGATTTATTCGAGATGGATCGTGATGACGTAGAAGAAATGGACTTGAATTGGCAAATTGTAAGGCCCTGTTCCCGGAACGCTTACAGCTGGTAATCATTGCACAAAAAACATATATTTTCATCGTATTACATAAAAACATTGTAGTGGAAATATTTAAATAAAACATTCCATTTCAATATAATAGCTTTTGCAAAATAATACATCGTTAACCAATTAAAAACCCAAGTTGCATTACATCACAAAAGCATTATAAATGGATGCCATCCCAAAAGAGCTGAGTAGCCATCTCGTGCCATCCTAAGCAATCATTACCTGCCAACTAGAAACACATAAAAGTCAGCGTTGCTGAGTCAGTTCTAGTTTTATAATAAAACATACTTTTCTTTCGTTAAAACCGTACTTTACATTCATGCGATCACGCAACATACGTACACATAGATAATATCATTATTATCTTCATTATTCGTTCTTTCTTTCACTTTTCATATCTTCCATACCAATACCATGTGCTACACCCCAAACTATATGGCTACTGGGCCGAAGTCTATAAATAGATAGCTATACATGGTGCCGCTGTACCGGGGTAAGCGGTAGAGGTTCTATACAAATGGTCGATCACAAAGAAAGACCCCAATGTGCATCCTCCCAGGGTCGCGAACCTGCACGCCGTTGGGCTAACAGCTTTTAATGGCGTGTCCCTTCCATACAATTGCCTGCAAGCCTTTCATTTCTTTTATCATTTATTAATGCATGCATTCTTCCTTCATGTTCTTCTTTCATTATCTTTCACTTTACATTACATAATACTTTCATTTTATTCATTAACATTCAACGCAAAGCCACGAGAAAGATAAACATACGTCATAACAATGAACATAACATACACAGTCATCATTATCATACAGGGCAACATCATACATACATAACATACATCATGCATAAACATGCAACATCATCATCATCATGCCCAACATAACCTCTAAGACCTCAAAAGTCATCTTACATGAACTTACAGGAACCTCCCACATCACAACTTACATCTGCACTTTCCCTCGAAAGTCAGAACATAAACTACGGTTTCCCCGAGTGCACAAGCCTTACTTGGGCGTATGGACACCCTTCAGTCGCATGGCCTTCCAGGCGACTGAACATCACGCGAATGGACCAATGTGGATGAACACCTATGCGAATGAACACCCATGCGAATGGACCTAATGTGGATGAACCTAATGCGGATGAGTTCCATGTGAATGGAACTAATGCGGATGGACCTAATGCGGATGAACTCTCAGTCGCATGACTCCCCATGCGATTGACCTTCAGTCGCACGACTAGTAGGCGTATGGGCTCCAGTCGCATGACTCACATGCGATTAAGCCTCAATCGAATGACTGGCATGCGTGTGGACTTCAGTCGCACGACTGGCATGCCATTCGGTCGCATAGCCCAAACTGCGCAGAATACAGCTCCCTCCCGAACCCAATTTGCCATTTTCGACCTCTAAGCTCATCCAAACCCATTCTAAGCCCAAATCAACCATCCTAAACCTTAGGAATGCATACCACAACACCATTCAAGCACACACAAGCCCGGAAACAAACTCTAAACGCATCACACGCAAACACACACAAATGGGTCAAGCACACACACATACAAAAACGGTTTTCAGATGTCTTCCAGCCCTAAAATCGACCAAAAAGTTTAAAAGAGGGTCCTAGAACTCACACAATCACACCGAGAAGTAGAGCTTCGTTTGGACCCGCTACATGACGATTTTCGAGCTCAAACCCACTCGAATCAAGCCTTTTTCTTCTTTTCTCCCTTTTCTCTCTTCTTTCTCTCTATGTTGCAGAATTTTGGAGATGTGGGGAGGGTGTGGGCTGCCCTCCCCTCTTATTCTCCTTCTCTTCTGAACTTTCTCGCGTTTTGGCAAGTTTGGTCCCTCGACTTTGGACTTTATTTTTTTTCTTCTTTCATTGGCTTCAAAGAAAAATATCCGAGCGTTACAAGTCCACCCCCTTGAATAGGTTTCGTCCCCAAAACCTGTTATTCCTCGAACAAACATGGGTAATGTTGCCTTATTTCTTCCTCAGTCTCCCATGTTGATTCGGATCCTTTCCTGTGCTTCCACTGTACATGCACAAGAGGAACCACTTTATTTCTCAGACTCTTTTCCTTTCGATCAATGATTGCCACTGATTGCTCCACATAATTGAGTCATTCGTCTACTTTGATATCCTCCAGTGGAACAATTATATCTTCATCTGCCAAGCATTTCCTCAGATGAGATACATGGAATGTCGGGTGAATTCCACTTAACTCATCTGGCAATTCCAATCTATTGGCCACCTCTCCTACTCGAGTAATGATTCGGAAAGGGCCTATGTATCTCGGGCTCAACTTGCCCCTCTTTCGGAAACGAATGATACCCTTCCAAGGTGAGACCTTCAACAACACCCGGTCACCCACCTGGAACTCAATCGGTCTACGTCGTTTATCAGCATACGACTTCTGTCTATCTTTGGCTGACTTCATGAAGGCCTTGATCTTTTCAAGCTTCTCAGTCGTAGCCTCGATCACCTCGATGCTCCCTAGTTCTTTTTGACCAATATCACCCCATCAGATGGGCATTCTGCATCTCCTACCATATAGCATCTCATAAGGTGGCATACCAATACTGGCATGATAACTGTTGTTGTATGAGAATGCAGCTAACGGTAAGTGGTCATCCAACTTCCCCTAAAATCGATAACACATGTCCGAAGCATGTCCTCCAATGTCTGAATGGTCCTCTCTGACTGACCATCAGTCTGGGATGATAAGCCGTGCTAATATGTAACCTCGTCCCCATGGTATCATGGAATTTCTTCTAGAATTTAGAGGTGAACTGGGTGTCATGATCAGACACAATAGACACTGGCACATCATGACGAGTTACAATTTCCTTGATAAACAAATTAGCCAACCTCTCAAATGAATATGTCTCGTGGATCGATAGGAAGTGAGCACTCTTCGTCAAGCGGTCAACAATCACCCATATAGCATCATACCCTTTCGGAGTACGCGACAGCTTCATAATGAAATCCATGTTGATGTGCTCCCACTTCCATTCCGGTATATCCAAAGGTTGGATCTTCCCATACGGCTTCTGATGCTCGGCCTTCACCTGTAGACAAGTAAGGCATTTACTAACATACTCCATTACGTCTCGTGTCATACCCGGCCACCAATAATCCTTCTTCATGTCTTGATACATCTTTGTGGCACCTGGATGAATGGAGTATCGAGTCTTGTGAGCTTCATCTAAAATCTTCACCCGTAGATCCCCAAAACGAGGAATCCACACCCGTCCAAAACCGGTTTTAACACCAAGTGTGTTTTCACCCAATTCCCCAACCAGACGTCTCATTCTTTTCCGAGTAAAGATGATCTTCCTTCAATGCTGTGACATCCATCACCTAAAGGTCCGTCATTAACGTGGTTTCCGTTAACTTTTCTCGAACGTTCATTCCTCATCCTTATAAACTTTTCGTGTTGGATATCATTCTTGCTTTATCGTCTTTATGCTTATGCTCTCATCGTAATCGTATGCTATCCTTAAAACTTTTACAATTTTTATTATCATTATCACTAAATATTCCATTTTATATATATTATTGTCATTAATAAAACCATTTTTAAGTTACCAATATCATTAATTACATTTTTTATCATTAATTACAATTTTTTATCATTGATATATTTAGCCGAATTAAGGTCGTTTTCAAACCGAAACAAATTAGGAACTCGGGGGGCTAAGTGCAGGGACCAAATGTGACATTTTGCTAACTAGGGTTGAATATATAAACCCCATTTCCAGCCCTAGCCTCCATTACTCCATTTTCTTCTTCATCTTCTTCTCCACTTTTTCTCCTCCTCCTTGCACCGAACCGCCCCGTTCCTTCGTGTCTTCACCGACAAAACCTCGGGTACAGCTGAGGCTACTCTTTTCTTAAAGTAGACGACCTTGGTTGTCCCTTTCCTTGCTCGTTTTTTTGCTGTCCATTTAGGGTTTCGGGTGCTCGGGGCCAACCCGAGCACATGAGGTCGTGTGGGTGCGTGCGTTGTCTTCCTGCGTGTTCTTCTTGTTTGGGTGTGTTTGTAATGTGTTTTTGGAAGTCCTTGAGGTGTAAATCTCATGCACGGGGCAGCCGAAGCCTGCTCTACACTTTTGCAGTCGTGATTCTGCTGTTTGGGTGACTGGGTCCATCATGCGACTGAGCCGTGAGACTGGGTGAGTCGTGCGACTGTGTGTATGCGTGCGATTGAGTCAATGCGGATGAATGATGTATGCGATTGAGATAATGCTGATGAATGATGTGTGCGATTGAGTCAATGCGGATGAATATGTGCGATTGTGCGTGTATCGCACGACTGAATACCAGTCGCACGAATGGAGATTCAATCGTACGAATGAAGCTGATTCGTACGAATGAAGGTTGATTCATGCGTATGGATGTTGAGTCGTGCGATTGGGTGTTGTGTGGTACGACTAAATGTTGAGTCGCACGAATGAAGGCTCAATCGTACGAATGAAGCTGATTCGTAGGAATGAGGGTTGATTCGTGCGGATGGAGTGTTGAGTCGTGCGTCTGGTCCTGTCGTGCGAGTAAAGTTGCTGTGTGTGAATTCCTTCTTGTGTGTGGTGTGTGTATGTTGTGTGATGTTAAGGTGACATCGATACGGTTACCATTGCTAATGACAATATTAAAGTTAACACAATAAAACTTACTAATGTATTCACAAATCAAATCAATGTTAACATTTTCACAATAATCGAGAACTGAATTGTTATAGCTAACATTCACCAAATATTTCTCTAATAACAATGGAACTTTTATACAAATATCATTGGCAATGGTGACGATTTCTATTACTTGATCTACATAAGATCCAATACGCATGTCTGCTTGAGTGTGTTACACACGACCGAACCGATACAACCCGAACCGAACGAACGTTGCTATTTACTTTATACATATCATTAATTCTTAACCATAACTGTCAATAGATGTATAACCGTTCATTGCATACAACATTTGGAAACTTTGATCATTCATACTTACTACTTAACAAGTGAGTTTTGTGGCTCCTTTTTACGCTTATACAACATTTTAATTATTTACAAACATGGGGGAAAAGTATGCTCACCCATTTTCTATGCTGTACAACTTACATACAAATTACATACTTGGAATCAACGTGTTACTGTTTTGTGAATACTTATCTGTTACATGCTTGAGTTTGCTATGTGGTACTTTCTTTGCAACCATTTAATTCCAGTGTGGGAACCGACAGATAGGTATTGATAGTACTACTGGGTTGACACCCCCACCCTTGTTTGTTGGTATACTAGTTAGTACCAACAGTGGCCAGGAACGGGCCCTTGGCTGAATATATTCCGACAAGATTCTGTGTGTACATCATTTGGTTTGGTTTTAAACCTCGTTGTCATGTGATTTTGCTTACTTATAACTGTATACACGGTATTCCACAACAACTACTATACAACATCAATTACTTATTTACTACTTAAACCTGCGAGCTCACCAACAATTTTGTTGACCATTTTGAGCATATCTTTTCAGGTGACAATGCTAATTGAAGATCTAGGTGTACAGCCTTAGTGGAGACTCTAGGATGCATTTTTGAGACTAAACATACTTGACAAACATTCATTTTGGAATCATTGTTGTAGTCTGATTTTAAACAACTACATTCTTTTGATACTTGTTTTCGGGTTGTGGGAATTACATTACAATTGTTACTACTTTGACTATGTGAATCATTTAACATGTTTATGCTTATGGCTATGTTGTCATGAATATTGACTAAACACGACACAAGTCTCCTTTGTGTCGGGTGTCGTCCTGACACGCTTTGTTATCATTACTTTTATTGCATCTCTATTGCCTACCATGTGTTATGACGATCCCGTCTTGTTACATCCCCGTGTTTCCGCTTTTAGCGGGGGTGTGACAGACTGGTATCAGAGTCATTGGTTATAGAGAATTAGGCAATTCACTTGACCTAGACTATATAACCTAGGAACCTTCATGTAGATTTTCATGCTAGGGTTGTGTGCATTTTACATCTCATGTGTGTCCTCATTACTAGTTCGTTTATCTATCTGCCTTGTGATCTTTTCACCCTGTGAGAGAGCCCTTGTGCTCACTCTTTATGGGATGCTTCTACTGGATCTTCCGTTCCCTCTGTGCGCCGAGTTGTTTTGTTAAATTCGGGTATTAAACCCGAAGAGATCTTCACAGATCATGCTATTGCGCTTGACCTCGGACATTGAGATTGACCCTGAGGAGGTTATGTCTGAAACCTCGAAAGAAGAGGAGATAGACAACCTTCGCTAGACTAAACATGATTTTATGCATGGATTTGCAATTATTATGATGGACTACTGTTGGAACATTACTAATTCATGGTGTGAGAACTACACGACTTGTATGTGATGTGTGGTAACCACAAGCGTGATATTAACTTGGAATGCTGGACTTTGATGAGTGGTATGGATAATATACTTTGAAATGGTTAAAGCTTATGTGTTTACTACTTTTATTATTAGAAAATGCCACCCTGAAGAGTTACCCGCAGCAACAGCGGCTGAGGTGAAGCCCCGAGGGGCAGAGGCCGAGGCAGAGGTAGAGTACCCAGAACAAGTGATGGCCCAACCAGTAATAATCAGGGAACATGAAACACTAACATGGCAACTCTGATCGCTCAACAGCTGGCCGCATTGATTCCGACTATAGTGGCCCAAGTGAGCGATGCACTTCAGCAACACCACCCCCACGAGGATGGTGGCAATGATAATAAGGATGTGGAGAAAGAGGTCAAGGCGGGATTGAAACCGAAGTAGGTAATGGGAACCCGACTAGGAATAAGAGTAATCAGGAGACCGGGAATGGTGTAACAGACGGTAATGAGACTAGGGTTGTTAATGCTAGAAGGGGATGTTCGTACAAGGAGTTTGTGGCCTGCAAATCGAAAGAGTTTGATGGAAAAGGTGGAGCGATAGCCCTGACCAGGTGGCTTGAGAAAATGGAGGCAGCAATTGACATCATCGAATGCCTCGATAGCCAGAAGATCAAGTATGCCACGTGTTCACTACAGGGCAAAGCACTAATTTGGTGGAACACCCAGGTTCAGGCTAGGGGAAGAGAATTAGCAATGCAAATGTCATGGGATAAGTTTAAAGCACTGATCACTGAAGAATACTGCCCCCTTAATGAGATGCAGAAACTAGAGCATGAATTCTGGAATCATGCTGTGGTGGGGGCTGGGCACGCAGCATACACTGACTATTTTCATGAGTTGGCAAGATTAGTTCCACATCTGGTCACTTCGGATTCAAAGAGGATCGAGAGGTATATTTGGGGACTTGCGCCTCAAATCCGAGCAATGGTAACAGCAGCTGCTCCTCCTACGATTCAAAGCGCAGTTCTGAAGGCTGGCGCTATAATGGATGAGATGGTGAGAACAAGGGTTTTGGGAAGAGAGCAAAGAAAAGAAAAGATGTTGGGAAAACGAGTCGGTCAAGTGCCAGGAAATTTGACAAAAGGGCCAAGACAACCAGAAATTTTGTGGCCGTGACACAGGGCAAGAAAGAGTACGTAGGGCCGCACCCCAAGTGTGATAGGTACAACTTCCATCATCCCCCAGGAATACCATGCCGAGTGTTCGTGAACTGTAGATGGCCGGGCATCTAGCGAGAGACTGCAGAGTGGCGTCGAATTTGGTGGCACCGGTCAACGCGGTTAACCCGGCCGGGAATGCCAGGGTCTGTTATGAGTGTGGAAGCCCTGACCACTACAAAAACATATGCCCCAGACTGAATCGGGCGCCGGGTCAACAAGGGAACAACCAGCAACCGGTGATAGCCATAGCTGGGAATCAAGGCCCGACAAATCAAGGAATACAACTCGGGGACGTGCATTTGTCATTGGAGCCAACGATGCCTGTCAGGACCCAAATGTTGTCACGGGTACGCACTTACTCAATAATCACTTCGCATCCATATTATTTGATACTGGAGCAGACAATAGCGTTATATCTTCTGAGTTTGTGCAATTGCTTGATTTGAGCCCTAGTAGGCTAGAAACTAGCTACTCCGTAGAAACGACCAATGGTAGGGTTGTACGGTCCGATGAAATCATTATAAAGTGCTCGATGATATTGGAGGACCATGCCTTAGATATAGACATGATACCCTTTGAGTTAGGAACTTCGACGTGATTGTGGGAATGGATTGGTTGTCGAAACACGGAGCTGAGATTGTCTGTCGGGAAAAGGTAGTGCGAATCCCCTTGCCAAACGGGGAGGTGCTCAGAATTCAAGGAGAGCGACTGGGAAGAAACCTAAAGCTTATCTCCTGGATGAAAGCACGCCGAAGTTTACGGAAACAATGCTACGCGTTTCTAGCTCACAGTAGAAAAGAAGGAAGAGGAGAGGAAATTGGTAGATATTCCAGTAGTACGGGACTACCCAGATGTATTTCCTGATGACTTGTCTGGTTTGCCTCCTCCACGACAAGTGGAATTTCGTATAGATTTGGTTCCTGGAGCTACACCGGTGGCATAGACACCATATCGGTTAGCACCATCAGAAATGCAAGAGTTATCTAGTCAATTATAGGAACTACTGGAAAAGGGTTTTATCCGGCCGAGCACTCACCATGGGGAGCACCGGTATTATTTGTCAAAAAGAAAGATGGGTCGTTCCGAATGTGTATCGATTACCGTGAGTTGAACAAGTTAACCGTGAAGAATCAGTATCCTCTCCCCAAGATCGACGATCTATTTGACTAGTTGCAAGGAGCTTCATATTTCTCCAAGATCGACCTTCGTTCTAGATATCATCAACTAAGGGTTTTCGAGGAGGACATACCGAAAACAGCGTTTAGAACTCGTTATGGGCACTATGAGTTCTTGGTCATGCCGTTCGGGTTGACTAACGCACCAGCTGTGTTTATGGACCTAATGACTCGGGTGTGTAAACCTTGTTTGGATAAGTTTGTGATCGTATTCATAGAGACATACTTATCTACTCCCGATTGAAAGTGGATCATGAAGAACACCTTCGGGCAATACTGTTACTGTTACGGGAAAGAAACTTTTCGCCAAGTTCTCGAAGTGTGAATTCTGGTTGCGGGAAGTGAAGTTTTTGGGTCATGTGTTTAACGAGGATGGGAGTCATGTAGATCCTGACAAATCGAAGCGGTAAAGAAATGGGATGCACCCCAGACACCTTCAGAGATACGGCAATTCTTAGGATTGGCCGGGTACTATCGTCGCTTCATCGTGAATTTTTCGAAGATCGCTCAACCGTTAACACTGCTGACTTAGAAAGACAAGAAGTTTGATTGGGGACATGCACAAGAACAAGCATTCCAAACGTTGAAAGAGAAGTTGTGCAACGCACCGATATTGTCCCTCCTAGACGGAACTGATGATCTTGTAGTTACTGTGATGCTTCACATCAAGGATTGGGATGTGTACTAATGCAAAAGGATAAGGTGATTGCCTACGCTTCACGACAACTTAAAGACATTGCTATGTACGTCAGCAGATGCTTGACATGCTCGAAATTTAAAGCCGAACACCAGAACCATCAGGATTATTGCAGCAACTTGAGATTCCGAGTGGAAATGGGAGAACATAGCCATGGATTTTATTACCAAACTCCCTAGAACGAGTAGCGGGCATGACTCGATATGGTCGTAGTGGATCGGATGACGAAGTCAGCTCATTTCTTGCCGATTCGAGAAGAATACAAAATGGATAAGTTGGCGAGATTGTACACAAAGGAGGTCGTGACAAGACACAGAGTACCGGTGTCGATTATATCCGATCGTGACAGCCAATTACTTCACGATTTTGCAGACACTACAGAAAGCGATGGGCACTCGATTAGATATGAGTACCACCTATCACCCACAAACAGACGGCCAAAGTGAACGAACTATACAAACATTGGAAGACATGATGAGGGCATGTGTAATCGACTTTGGTGGTAGTTGGGACACTCATCGACCGTTGATTGAGTTCTCTTACAACAACAGCTACCATACCAGCATTGGGTGTGCTCCATTCGAAGCGTTGTATGGAAGGAAATGTAGATCGCCTGTTTGTTGGGCCGAGATTGGTAAAAGTCAGTTAACAGGCCCAGAGATCATTCAAGAAACAACCGACAAGATTTTTCAAATCAAGGATAGACTAAAAGCTGCCAGAGACCACCAAAAGAGCTATGCCGACCACCGTCGAAAGCCTTTAGAATTTAACGTTGGGGATCGAGTTTTACTCAAAGTCTCTCCTTGGAAAGGAATCGTTCGATTTGGAAAGAAAGGGAAATTAGCCACAAGATATGTAGGACCATTTGAGATTACAGAAAGAATCGGTCCAACGGCTTACCGATTAAGGTTAACACAAGAACTCAGCGGTGTACATGATACGTTCCACGTGTCGAACCTCAAAAGTTTTTGGCTGATAAATACCTTCACATACCATTGAGGACATCAGGATTGATGAAAAGCTTCAGTTTGTTGAGGAACCCATTGAGATCATGGATCGAAAGGTCAAGCAATAAGCGCAGTAGAATACCAATTGTTCGCGTGAGATGGAATTCAAAATGAGCGCCAGAGTTTACATGGGAACGGGAAGACCAGATGAAACTTAAATATCCACATCTATTCGAGGATGACACTCTTGGACCTAACTCCAGCTGAATTTCAGGACAAAATTCTCTCAACTGGGGGATACGGTGACATCCGTCACCTAAAGGTCAGTCAATTAACGTGGTTTTCGTTAACTTTTCTCGAACGTTCATTCCTCATCCTTATAAACTTTTTGTGTGGATATCATTCTTGCTTTATCGTCTTTATGCTTGTGCTCTCATCGTAATCGTATGCTATCCTTAAAACTTTTACAATTTTTATCATCGTTATCACTAAATATTCCATTATATATATAATATTATTGTCATTAATAAAACCATTTTTAAGTTACCAATATCATTAATTACATTTTTTTATCATTAATATATTTAGCCGAATTAAGGTCGTTTTCAAACCGAAACAAATTAGGAACTCGGGGGCTAAGTGCAGGGACCAAATGTGACATTTTGCTAAACTAGGGTTGAGTATATAAACCCCATGTCCGGCCTTAGCCTCCATTACTCCATTTTCTTCTTCATCTTCTTCTCCACTTTTTCTCCTCCTCCTTGCACCGAACCGCCCCGTTCCTTCGCGTCTTCACCGAAAAAACCTCGGCTACAGCTGAGGCTACTCCTTTCTTGCAGGTAAACGACCTTGGTTGTCCCTTTCCTTGCTCATTTTTTTGTCCATTTAGGGTTTCGGGTGCTCGGGGCCAACCCGAGCACATGAGGTCATGTGGGTGTGTGCGTGTCTTCCTGCGTGTTCTTCTTGTTTGAGTGTGTTTGAAATGTGTTTCTGAAAGTCCTTGAGGTATAAATCTCGTGCACGGGGCAGCCGAAGCCTGCTCTGCACTTTTGCAGTCGTGATTCTGCTGTTTGGGCGACTGGGTGGATCATGCGACTGAGCCGTGAGACTGGGTGAGTCGTGCGACTGTGTGTATGCGTGTGATTGAGTCAATGCGGATGAATGATGTATGCGATTGAGTCAATGTGGATGAATGATGTGTGTGATGGAGTCAATGCGGATGAATGTGTGCGATTGTGCGTGTATCACACGTCTGAATGCCAGTCGCACGAATGGAGATTCAGTCGTGCGAATGAAGCTGATTCGTACGAATGAAGGTTGATTCATGCGTATGGATGTTGAGTCGTGCGATTGGGTGTTGTGTGGTACGACTGAATGCTAAGTCGCACAAATGAAGGCTCAATCGTACGAATGGAGCTGATTCGTACGAATGAGGGTTGATTCGTACGGATGGAGTGTTGAGCCGTGTGTCTAGTCCTATCATGCGACTGAAGTTGCTGTGTGTGAATTCCTTCTTGTGTGTGGTGTGTGTATGTCTTGTGATGTTAAGGTGACATAGATACGGTTACCATTGCTAATGACAATATTAAAGTTAACAATATAAAACTTACTAATGTATTCACAAATCAAATCAATGTTAACATTTTCACAATAATCAAGACTGAATTGTTACCGCTAATATTCACCAAATATTTCGCTAATAACAATGGAACTTTTATACAAATATCATCAGTAATGGCGACGATTTCTAGTACTTGGATCTACATAAGATCCAATATGCATGTCTGCTTGTGTGTGTTACACGCGACCGAACCGATACAACCCGAACCGACCGAACGTTGTTATTTACTTTATACATATCATTAATGCTTAACAATAACTGTTAATAGGTGTTTGACCGTTCATTGCATACAACATTTGGAAACTTTGATCATTCATACTTACCGCTTAACAAGTGAGTTTCGTGGCGCCTTTTTACGCTTATACAACATTTTAATCATTTTCAAACATGGGGGAAAAGTATGCTCACCCATTTTCTATGTCGTACAACTTACATACAAATTACATACTTGGAATCAACGTGTTACTGTTTTGTGCATACTTATCTGTTACATGCTTGAGTTCGCTGTGTGGTACTTTCTTTGTAACCATTTAATTCCAGTGTGGGAACCGACGGATAGGTATTGGTAGTACTACAGGGTTGACACCCCCACCCTTGTTTGTTGGTATACTACTTAGTACCAACAGTGGCCAGGAACGGGCCATTGGGTGAATATATTCCGACAAGATCTGGCACTTGCCGTGCCATTTCATTGAATTTGGTGGTGTACTGCTGGTTTGTCATGGTTCTCGCCTCTAGCTATAGGAACTCTCTCTCTATCTTATCCATCTCCCTATGAGGGCAGAACTCCTCATCACCATCTTCTTCAACTCCTCCCAACTCATCCTTCCTATCGCCCGGCTACCCTCGGCTTGGACAATATTGTCCCACCAACACAGAGCCGAGTCTACAAACGAGTGGGTAGCAAACTTCATCTTCCGGTCCTCCCGGCACTCGCTGATATCAAGAACAACCTCCATTTCCTCACCCACCGGTGAGCAGCAGCAGCAGTACCTTTACCATCAAAAGTAGGGGCTTGTATCTCATGAATGCCCCGTAGTTACAGCCTCGTGCCGCCTCCTGCGAAGGCTTTTCTTCCTCCTCCTCTTCTTTGTCGTCAGATAAGACCGTCTCAGTCTCGGGCTATCTTCTTTCGCCCATAGGTCTACTTCTTTCTTTCCTCTCCCCTTCCCATACCGCCTTGATAACTTCGGTCACTACAAACGGTAAGATCGTCTGCATAACCTGATGGACTTTTTCAACCACTGCCTCTTTCACCGAGGCCCTTAGGTTTGCACTCTCATCACCACCCTCCGGATGAGGGGTCTTAGGTTCTTCAGGAACCACCTTTTCAACTCTGAGTCTTCCCCTCTTGGGTCGCAGTTCAGCACCATGACCTCCACTCCGTGAAGCTTTCGAAGATCTACCACTAGCCATTCACACGCACATTGAAAGATTCAAACACTAACACGGTCATTCAAGGGAACAGGTTTCGAAGATCTACCACCAGCCGTTCCCGGGATGCTTACAGCTGGTAAATCATTGCACATAAAACATATATTTTCATCGTATTACATAAAAACGTTGTAGCGGAAACATTTAAACAAAACATTCCATTTCAATATAATAGCTTTTGCAAAATAATACATCATTAACCAATTACAAAACCCAAGTTACATTTCATCACAAACGCATTACAAATGGATGCCATCCCAAAAGAGCTAAGTAGCCATCTCATGCCATCCTCAGCAATCATTACCTGCCAAGTGGAAACACATAAAAGTCAGCGTTGCTAAGTGAGTTCTAGTTTTATAATAAAACATACTTTTCTTTCGTTAAAACCGTACTTTACATTCATGCGATCACGCAACATACGTACACATAGATAATATCATTATTATCTTCATTATTCGTTCTTTCTTTCACTTTTCATATCTTTCGTACCAATACCATGTGCTACACCCCAAACTATATGGCTACTGGGCCGAAGTCTATAAATAGACAGCTATACATGGTGCCGTAGTACCGGGGTAAGCGGTAGAGGTTCTATACAAATGGTCGATCACAAAGAAAGACCCCAATGTGCATCCTCCCGGGGTAGCGAACCCGCACACCGTTGAGCTAACACCTTTTAATGGCGTGTCCCTTCCATACAATTGCGTGCAAGCCTTTCATTTCTTTTATCAATTATTAATGCATGCATTCTTCCTTCATGTTCTTCTTTCATTATCTTTCATTTTACGTTACATAATACTTTCATTTCATTTATTAACATTCAACGTAAAGCCACGAGAAAGATAAACATACGCCATAAAAAGGAACATAACATACGCAATCATCATTATCATACAGGGCAACATCATACATACATAACATACATCATGCATAAACATGCAACATCATCATCATCATGCCCAACATAACCTCTAAGACCTCAAAAGTCAGCTTACATGAACTTATGGGAACCTCCCACGTCAAAACTTACATCTGCACTTTCCCCTGAAAGTCAGAACATAAACTACGGTTTCCTCGACTGCACAAGCCCTACTTGGGCATATGGACACCCTTCAGTCGCATGGCTTTCCAGGCGACTGAACATCATGCGAATGGACCAATGCGGATGAACACCTATGCGAATGAACACCCATGCAAATGGACCTAATGTGGATGAACCCAATGCGGATGAGTTCCATGCGAATGGAACTAATGCAGATGGACCTAATGCAGATGAACTCCCAGTCGCATGACTCCCCATGCGATTGACCTTTAGTCGCGCGACTGGTAGGCGTATGGGCTCCAGTCGCACGACTCACATGCGATTGAGCCTCAATCGCACGACTGGCTTGCGTGTGGACTTCAGTCGCACGACTGGCATGCTATTCGGCCGCATAGCCCTAACTGCGCAGAATACAGCTCATTCCCAAACCCAATCTGCCATTTTTGACCTCTAAGCTCATCCAAATCCATTCTAAGCCCAAATCAACCATCCAAAACCTTAGGAATGCATACCAAAACACGATTCAAGCACACACTAGTCCGAAAACAAACTCCAAACGTATCACACTTAAACACATACAAATGGGTCAAACACACACACATACAAAAACGGGTTTTCAGATGTGTTCCAGCCCCAAAATCAACCAAAAATGTTTAAAAGAGGGGTCCTAGAACTCACACAATCAACACCAAGAAGTAGAGCTTTGTTTGGACCCGCTACACGATGATATTCGAGCTCGAACCCACTCGAATCAAGCTTTTTTCTTCTTTTCTCCTTTTTCTCTCTTCTTTCTCTCTATGTTGTAGAATTTTGGAGATGTGGGGAGGGTGTGGGCTGCCCTCCCCTCTTATTCTCCTTCTCTTCCGAACTTTCTCGCATTTTGGCAAGTTTGGTCCCTTGACTTTGGACTTTATTTCTTTTCTTCTTTCGTTGGCTTCAAAGAAAAATATCCGGATGTTACACAAATGGTGATGATTGCTTACAGAACACAAAAGCACTCATATGTCAACAAGAACTACAAGCCCAGTGCCAACAAAATAGTTGGTTTTGACAAGTCAAAATCAAGATGTTTCAACTGCAATAGTTATGGTCATTTCTCAAGATAATATAAAGCTCCAAGAACTCAAAGCGGAAATGGTCAAAGCAGTTCAAATAATTAGAGACATCAACATCAGACTCAAAAGACATTCCAGAAACCATATCAGAGTCTGCCTATGCCTAAATTAAAAGATGAACAAAAATCAGTTGAAGAACCAAAGAAAGCACTGGTTGTAAGCATAAAAGATGGTTATGACTGGAGTGCATATGCTGAACAATTTACTTCTGATCTTATTTCAGGTTTAGCATTGATTTCAGAAATAAATGAAGAATGGTCTGAAGACAAGGATCTAAAATCTGATGAATCAGAAAATGAGACAGACTATGACTGGAGTGACAAGTCAGAAACAAAGGATGAAGAAGTTGTGCTCATGGCAAAGTTTGAACAACCAAAGGTTGTAAAATCTGCTTCTAACACTGTGTCTTCAAATCCATATCCTAAAATTCCAACTGAAGTAAGAGAAAAACTGTGTACAAAAGAATGTTTTGAACAGGTTGAACATTATAGAAATTACTCATTTAAAATATATGACAAATTAAAACAAGAAGAATCAATGCACAGAATACTGAAAGATGATCATAAAGTTGCTAATGAGAAAATAATGTCACTTCAAGCAAGTTGGAATAAAACTCTAAAAGAACTTGAAATAGTTAAGAAACAACTTGAAGAAATGACAAAGTCACTTGAATAAGAAAAAATGGCACATGCTGCAACTCAATTTGATTTGGCAAAAGTAAAAAGCTCAAAGACTATTGTTGAGCAACTGGTAAATGGAAGAAACGTTAAAGATAAATCAGGATTAGGTTTCACACATGAATCTATGCCTAAATCAATCTCTAAAACATTACTAGAAAATTTCAACACTCATGATCATTCACCAGAAAACAAATCCAAACTTAAAGAATTTCAAGAGAAAAAGAAGATTGATCAAGAAAATGTTGAAAGTGAGATTAAAAAAATAAACATTCAAATATTCTAGGAGAATGACATAGAAAAGATTAAAAATGGTCATCCAGTTAAAGTAAAATCCTCGTCTAAAGAACAAAAAGTTGTTCGTTCCAAAAGGTGAATGTGTCATTGAGAAATGCCAAACTGATCAAGAAATTGAAAAAGGAAATGAGATCAAGCTTAAACTGAAAGAAAAATGTCAAGTAAAATCAAACACTTCATGTTCTGATGATTCAAGCTCAACTGAATTAACTCAAACCAAAAAGTGTGAAAATGAATCTTTTCAAGATTCAATTAAGACATAAATTCCTAAGAAATCATCAAGAAATCAAAGGAGAAGAAAATCAACTCCTAAAGAGTCTGACCCAATAAACAAAACAAGTCAAGTTAAACTTGTGAAGTTTGTGTCAGTAGGAACTTTTGACATGAACACTATATCTGAAATAATAACAAAACCAAAGATCAAATCTAACTCTGATATGAAAATAGGTTCAGGTCCAAAGACTCCCGCTGTACAAAACAAATTTGTATCTAAGGACTTAAAGAATGGTGAACATGTTAAAAAGAAAAATCCAAAATATCAAAAGACCAAACTTACACCGACAAAACAAAAGCTTAATCAGTCTACTCCTAAAATCAAACAAGGATCAAATGTGGCATCTACTTTAATGATTAAACAAATGTTATTTCAAAAACCTCGAAAATACTATGATATTTGTGACATGTATAATCATAACACTTCTGAGTGTTATTTCAACAAATAGTGTCACATATGTGATATGAAAAATCACAACACAGTTTATTGTTATTTTAAAAAATACTATACTTTATGTGATGAAAGAAATCATAATATAAATGATTATTTCTTCAAGAAGAACTCACCTAGAAAGGCATTTGACAACCAAGGATATCCTAATCCAAAGTTTCAAAGAAATCTTTATAATGGCTTTCAAAATCTAACAAAATCACCTTCTCTGGTTTAAGATCATCTAGAAGAATCAATTCAGACTATCACAATCTGTTTAATGTCAGATCACAATAGTATGATCAAAGACAATTTATTCCACGCTCAGTGTCACACCCCAACCTTGATGGAGGAAACGTCGAGGAGTGAGAGGTTGATCGTTCACAGCCACATAACACTATTAATAACTCAAATATAAATTAATCATAGGTTTCAATTGTAATATTACAAGCATAAGTCTCAAATAAAATAAAAGCATAACATAGAATGTAACAAGTCATTCTTATTTCATTTATTTATCTAGGTCCATCCCTAGATGTGCAAGATTCAAAGAGTAGATATCAAACTTGGGCGTTTCCTGAAACATGTTAAAAATAAAAGGTCAACAATAATGCTGGTGAGCATTCCATAGTTTTTAATACATAGATTATATAAAAGATGGCAATTCAAGTCATAAGTTAGTGAATAAAGTGATTAGGGATGTATGAACAATGCAACAATCAAACCTCGACAAAGTTTTACAAGTCTCAACGTTTACAACATTATACGATCAGCTAAGTGTACTTGGATCAACCAAAGCAGGCTTGTCTTGCCCATAGATCTATGACTTCGCTGGGCTAGCAATAGTTAATGATTGTACATATAACGCCATAACATGGTAACCACAAAAGTTCAACTAACCACAACTTTGCATGATGAATTGCCATAATGATTACAAGTCTCAAATAAGTTTACAAGTGCAATGATAATAATTAACATGTTTCACTCCAAAGTGTGAAAATAAGCAAAAAGGGGTATGGAAACACTCACATGATCAATAACTATAAATTGGATGATTAATAAGAAATAATAACAAGCGTCGATTCAACGTAGCCCTTCACGATGTACCTATAATATATATATTTATAAGATTTTTAAGTTTAATTATATTAAGTTTAATGAGTTAACGGGGACTAGGGTTCTAAGTGGAATTTAGGGATTGTCGAATAACTATGTCAACAAAATGGAAAACAATTTTAATTATTAATATTGAAGAAAGTTATTATATTTTATATAAAGTTTATATAAAATTATAACTCCTATAATAGTTTTGTATATATATATATAGGTTAAATAAAGTCTAACAACACATTTTAAACGATAGTTTAAAAGCGACGTTCGGAATAATCATATTTGTGGAACAAGGTATTATTGAAAGTATAGTTTTTATAAAACTAACTTATTATTATTATTATTATTTTTTAAAATATATGACAAAGGTATAAAAAGTATTTCTTTTAAGGAAATAAATTTCCAGAAAATATTTAGAAACATTTTAAAATTATCAGCTTTTATAAAATGTCTTTTTATAATTTTTAAAAAGATATTTAAAATTATTGTTGAAGGCTAAAAGCCTCAAAAAAAAAAGAAAAATGGGAGGTTGCCCGGGGTCGAACCCGGGACCTCTGGAATCGCATGGGCACAATTTACCATTAGGCTGGGGCGCCTAAGCCTGACAAAACATGAGTTTTAATTTTTAGAAACACAATCTCAATGAATCCCCAAAACCATATGAACCCTAGATTGTTCTTGATCGAAATCAAAGTTCAATTCGGTTTTGTAAACAACTGGAATCATGGGGCTTTTAATCCCCGTGTATAGACGAGTGGTTTGACGTGATCAATTACCCGTTTTTTGTTCGAGATGCTATCAAGATCGACCGAGAGTAAAACGCGGCCGCAGGTGCATGATTGATGCGTAATTGTCGATGGTAACCCAATTAAACTCGTGGGTAGCTTCTAATGATCACTAGCACTAAAAACCCCTTATCAATTTCAGGTATTGAGGCCCTGTTGATGGTGTTCGAGTATGCATAGGTCGCGGTTCAGAGAACTTTGATTATGCCAATTTGTGTGTGTTTCATGTGTAATCGAGAGTCGAGAATGATTAGGTGTAGTTAGGTAGTCGTTTAGGTTCATTTATCGAATGATTATTACGGTTGAATGGTCCAACGGTTCGGTGGGTTAATTATTTCGGTTTCTCATTCGATTACACCCATAACCGATGATTAAAGACAGTTAATTGATGCATTCAAGTTCGAAATAGGCGAAGGAATCGATTTGGAACGGTTTTGGGTGTTAAAAGCGATTGATTTTTGGGTGTTTGGCTCACCGGAGGGTCGCCGGCGGTGGCCGGAATAGTCCCGCCGGAAATACGGGTGAAAGAGTGGAGGGGGAAATTGGGTTTTGGTTTTGACACCTTTAGTCCCTGTGGTTTTACGGTTAACATTTTATGTTTAAAACATTCTTCTAAAGTTTCAAAAGTGACAATAAGCCCTCTAACCTTCTTTTAAAACCCTTTTTAAGTTTAATATATTCTACAATTATTAATTTTACTATGATTATGATTATTTTTATTATTACTATTATAGTCATTATTATTATTTTTATCATTAGTAGACATATTATTATTAATATTTTTATTATCCTTATTACTAATGTTATCATTATTAGCTTTTACTATTATTTTTAGGATTATTATTATTATATCATTTACTATCTTTTCTTGTTAAAGTTATTATTAAAAATCTTTATTATGTTTGTTACTTATTCATTAACATTAACAACCTTCAAGTTAAGTAAATTAAAGACAAATTAAAGCGTTATGCATAAGAACCCCATAAGATTCATATTAGGCAAACATGGTCCTTAAACAAATTTAACAAGGTTAACTTTAAATTTAACCTAAAAATACAAGATGTTACACTCTCCCCAACTTAAAAGAATTTCGTCCCGAAATTAAGAATAAAGCTAAGAGAACAAATGCGGGTATCTCTCCTTCATATGATCCTCACGCTCCCAAGTGAACTCAGCTCCACGTTTGTTTTCCCAACGGACTTTAATGATAGGTGTGGTAGTTGTTCGGGTCTTCTTCAGGGTGCGATCCATAATCTCAAAAGGCTTCTCAACAAAGTGCAATGACTCATCAACTTGAATTTCCTCTAGTGGAACATGCAAATTTTCATCAGCTAAGCACTTCCTCAGGTTTGAGACATGGAACACAGGATGAACTCCGCTAAGTTCAGAAGGTAGCTCCAGTTTGTAAGCCACTTTCCCAATTCTTTTCAGAATCTTGAAAGGTCCTACAAAACGTGGGGCTAACTTACCCTTCTTCCCAAAACGTACAACACCCTTCCATGGAGAGACCTTAAGAAGAACCATGTCGTCGACTTGAAACTCCAACGGTTTGTGTCTTTTATCGGCATAACTCTTTTGGCGACTTCTAGCCACCTCGAGATTATTTCGAATTTTGGAAATTTTGTCGGTCGTTTCTTGAATAAGTTCCGGACGAGTGATAATATTTTCCCCAATGTCAGTCCAACAAATTGGGGAACGACATTTACGACCATACAAAGCCTCGAATGGTGCCATTTTGATACTTGAGTGATAACTATTGTTATACGAAAATTCCGCGAGCGGTAAATGCGTATCCCAATCGCCACCAAAATCAAGGACACAAAGACGCAGTAGATCCTCGAGGATTTGGATTGTTCGTTCGGTTTGACCATCGGTTTGAGGATGGTAAGCCGTACTTAAATCCAATTGAGTACCCAAGAGTTCTTGCATCGAGGACCAAAAGTGCAAAGTGAAACGAGCATCTCGATCGGAAATAATGTGCAACGGCACGCCATGACGACTCACAATTTCGCCAACATAGATTCGAGCCAACCTTGAAACCTTGTACGTATCTCGTATGGGTATGAAATGTGCTGTCTTAGTCAAACGGTCAACAATGACCCATATGCTATCATGACCACGAGGTGTACGAGGTAACTTGGTTACGAAATCCATGGATATATTTCCCATTTCCACATAGGGATTTCAGGTTGCTCAAGTAAACCACTTGGTCGTTGATGTTTGGCTTTGACCCTTGCACACGTGAGGCACTTGGAAACATAAGACGCGATATCATTCTTCATTCCAGCCACCAATATTGACCACGCAGGTCCATGTACATCTTATCGGAGCCAGGATGAATGGAATATCGGGTTTGATGAGCTTCGTTCATAATGAAGTGCCGAAGGTTGTCTAGATTCGGGATCCAAAGTCAATTCAAGAAGTACCACATGCCGTTTGATTTTGTCTCTAGTTGTGACCGAACGTTAGACATCAAATCTTCATCTTTCCCTTCGTCGGTTAGTGCCGCTTGTTGAGCCTCGCGAATGCATAACTCGAGGTCACTATCGATCCTTATGTTTTGAAGCATGATAGTAGCCTCGTTGACATCCACATGAATCTCAGTATCAAATTCTCCTAGTGTATCAAACCATTGCCTTCGATCTCGAATTTCTTGAAGCGAGACAGTCTTGTTGTGGACCTTGCGACTTAGCGCGTCGGCTACAACATTCGCCTTTCTAGGGTGATAGCGAATGATGCAGTCGTAGTCGCTAATCAACTCAATCCAACGTGTTTGTCTCATGTTGAGATCCTTTTGATTGAACACGTGTTGGAGACTCTTATGATCGGTGTAGACTATACATTGCGTCCCATATAAATAGTGTCACCAAATCTTCAATGCGAAAACCACAGCACCAAGTTCAAGATCATGAGTTGTGTAGTTCACTTCATGAACCTTCAATTGCCTCGACGCGTATGCTATAACTTTGCCTCGTTGCATGAGAACACAACCAAGACCTTGATTAGAAGCATCGCAATATACGGTAAAGTCGTCGTTTCCATCGGGAAGTGTGAGAATAGGAGCGTTACACAACTTGCGTTTCAATGTCTCGAAAGCCTCTTCTTGCTCGGGTCCCCATTCAAATAGTCGATTCTTTTGGGTTAGTGCCGTTAATGGTTTAGCAATCTTTGAGAAATTTTCTATGAACCTACGGTAATATCCCGCTAATCCCAGAAAAGAACGAACCTCGGTTGGGGTTGTGGGAACATACCAATTCTTCACGGCTTCAATTTTAGCAGGATCGACGTGAATTCCTTGGCTATTCACCACATGCCCTAAGAATTGAATTTCTTCCAACCAAAATTCACACTTGGAAAACTTGGCGTACAATTGCTCCTTCTTCAAAAGTTCAAGTACTTGTCGCAAGTGCGTCTCGTGATCGATCTTTGTCTTGGAATAAATAAGAATGTCATCAATAAACACGATCACGAACTTATCCAAATACGGTTTACCTACTCGATTCATGAGATCCATGAACACAGCAGGCGCATTGGTCAAGCCAAAAGGCATGACCATGAACTCGTAGTGTCCATATCGAGTACGGAAAGCGGTCTTTGGAATGTCGTCATCATGAACACGTAATTGATGATACCCAGAACGTAGATCGATCTTTGAGAATTGAGTTGCCCCTTGAAGTTGGTCGAAGAGATCATCGATTCGAGGAAGAGGGTATCGGTTTTTGATAGTAAGCTTGTTGAGTTCTCGGTAATCGATGCACATACGAAATGAACCATCCTTCTTCTTCACAAATAGTACAGGTGCACCCCACGGTGATGAACTAGGGCGAATAAAACCCTTATCGATCAACTCTTGCAGTTGACTAGCGAGTTCTTGCATTTCAGAAGGTGCAAGATGATAAGGCGATTTAGCGACAGGGTTTGCACCAGGGATTAAATCAATCTTGAACTCAATTCTCGCACGGGAGGTAACCCTTTAAGATCCTCGGGAAAAACTTCGGGAAAGTCTCGCACAACAGGAATGTCCTTCAACTCCTTACCCTTGGCTTTCGTATTAACTACATATGCCATGAAAGCCATGTAGTTTTTACTTAAGCACTTACGGGCCTTGATGCAAGACATGAGTTTGAGTCTTTGAGATGATTTCTCCCCAAAGACCCTTAAGGTATCACCAGTCGGTAAAGGAATTCGGATACACTTCTCAAAGCATAAAATTTCCGCACGTTGCTTGGCTAACCAATCCATACCAATGATAACATCAAAGCTTCCCAGATGCATAGGAATAAGGTCGACGAAGAACTCGTGTTTGTTAAGGCTCAAGGTGCAGTCATGTATTATGACGTCAACGACGATAGATTTTCCATCGGCGACCTCGACCGTGAAAGATCTCTCCAGATTAACACGCGGTTTAGAAAGTATAGGCTCGAATTCCAAGGACACGAAACTCCTATCGGCACCCGAATCAAAAAATACAGAGGCATAATGACTATTTACAAGATACATACCTGTTTGGTAAGAATCCATTATTGGTATGATGAACACAGATAGGAAATTCTATAAGACAAGAGACGATTTAAAAAGGTTCAACGACGTACCATTCACCACGTCGTTGTTGGCTTGAGCTTGGTTAGCATTGATGTCGAAAGCCCTTCCACGAGCTGGTGGCACAGTTCCCGCATTGCGAGGACATTGTGGACGAATATGACCGGGCTCGCCACAGTTATAGCAGGTTCGGTTGGTAAGCATGGCAGTGTTGTTTGGCGCACGAAGGCAAGTAGTTACTAAGTGTCCATACTTCCCACATAATGAGCAAACTCGGCATGGAGAGTTGCTTGAATGATGGTACTTGCACGTGTTACACATAGGGTGTGGACCAGTATAAGCTTTAGCCATGGGGGCTTGATTTGCAACCACCATTTGTTTTTGAGGAGCATTTGGGGCGGTCACAGCGTAGTTGTGCGTCGGGATAAACTTACGCTTTTTGTTTTGAGAAGATGACTCAGCCCTTACCTCTTTTGTTGCCTCGGGTATCACCTTCGCAGTAGATTTAGAACCCTTTGCCGACATAGTGCCAGCTCTTATATGATTCTCGGTGAGCTGTGCAGTGATAGTAATTGCTTCCTCCAAAGTTGTGGGCCTACTACCCACACGACATCTTGAATTTGAGGTGGTACCCCCTTGATAAACTTCTCAATATTACGGGGCACAGTGTCCACCATGTGTGGTAGGAGCATACTCAACTCATGATGTCGGGTGGAATAAGCCAAATGGTTCCCACCATCTTGTTTGAGATTCCAAAACTCCTCCTCCAGCTTTTGCAGCTCACTTCTTGGGTAGAACTTTTGGATCATAATATCCTTGAATTCCTCCCAGGGCAACGCCATTGCAATCTTAGTTCCACGGTTTCTCTTTTCACTATTCCACCAAGTTAGTGCTTGTTGTTGAAGAACACTTGTGGCATAAAGAACCTTGAACTCGTCGGGACACTCACTAATAATGAATGTGTTCTCCATACTTTCAAACCACTCGAGAAGTCCAGTGGCTCCTTCTTTTCCACTAAAATTAGTGGGTTTGCACGAGTTGAAGTGTTTGAAAGTGCAAGTAGGATTGTTCCCGTTTTGGTGGTTGCTATTCTCCCCATGAGCACCACTATTGTTCCCATTGGTGTTGTTGCTATTAGCCATTAGGGTACTATTAAGTTCAGCAACCATAGTCGGGATGACAGCTGCCATTTGTCGGGCGATCATGGCGGCTAGCTTACGATCGGAACTTCCACGCTTTCCATGATGACGAGACATGCTGGGATATGCAAAATGAGTTAGACACGAGAAATAGAAATACAAGGATTGTAATTTAACAAGGATAAGGCAAGAGTTGTAAGGCACATGGAATGGTTTCATTTGGTAACGCATTACCATTTGGAAACGTTGACACGTCAAGGTAAGTTGACCCATTCGCCTTAGAAATTTGTGCATGTTGACCATAGTTTATCACTCATCCCAGAAATCCCCAGGTAAGCATAACTAGTCTCGTAGGATTTATGCGATATGCTTGCCTTAGCCCGAGGGCCTTTTGCCAGGAAATCTAGAATACAGGTGTCTATGTGTCACACAAACTTCTTAGGTTCATGAAATCAAAACCTTGATGAGATTCATATAGATTAGAAATACGTCTAAAGATCATAAGTATAAGCATAAGTTCCCACATATTGACGAGAATAAGGTCAGAGATTTCATGTTCGGGGAGAGTCAAGAGTCAAATCTAAGTTTAGGGAGACAAGTAACAATGTTTAGGCAATCCTATGCTAAGGCATCAAATTGCACATAAGTGGGCATAACATTATGTAGCATGCAAACTATATAATTTTTCAAGATAAAATCATAATTCTATAAGGTTCATGCATACTATAGCCTAGGTCACCATTTCTAATAACCTAGATCCCTATAGTTATGGGCTCTGATACCAATCTGTCACACCCCAACCTTGACGGCGGAAACGTCGAGGAGTGAGAGGTTTGATCGTTCACAGCCACATAACGCTATTAATAACTCAAATATAAATTAATCATAGGTTTCAATTGTAATATTACAAGCATAAGTCTCAAAGAAAATAAAAGCATAACATAGAATGTAACAAGTCATTCTTATTTCATTTATTTATCTATGTCCATCCCTAGATGTGCAAGCTTCAAAGAGTAGATATCAAACTTGGGCGTTTCCTGAAACATGTTAAAAATAAAAAGTCAACAATAATGCTGGTGAGCATTCCATAGTTTTTAATACATATATTATATAAAAGATCGGAATTCAAGTCATAAGTTAGTGAATAAAGTGATTAGGGATGTTATGAACAATGCAACAATCAAACCTCGACAAAGTTTTACAAGTCTCAAACGTTTACAACATTATACGATCAGCTAAGTGTACTTGGATCAACCAAAGCAGGCTTGTCTTGCCCATAGATCTATGACTTCGCTGGGCTAGCAATAGTTAATGATTGTACATATAACGCCATAACATGGTAACCACAAAAGTTCAACTAACCACAACTTTGCATGATGAATTACCATAAAGATTACAAGTCTCAAATAAGTTTACAAGTGCAATGATAATAATTAACATGTTTCACTCCAAAGTGTGAAAATAAGCAAAAAGGGGTATGGAACACTCACATGATCAATAAGTATAATTGGATGATTAATAAGAAATAATAACAAGCGTCGATTCAACGTAGCCCTTCACGATATACCTATATATATATATTTATAAGATTTTTAAGTTTAATTATATTAAGTTTAATGAGTTAACGGGGACTAGGGTTCTTAGTGGAATTTAGGGATTGTCGAATAACTATGTCAACAAAATGGAAAACAATTTTAATTATTAATATTGAAGAAAGTTATTATATTTTATATAAAGTTATATAAAATTATAACTCCTATAATAATTTTGTATATATATATAGGTTAAATAAAGTCTAACAACACATTTTAAACGATAGTTTAAAAGCGACGTTCGGAATAATCATATTTGTGGAACAATGTATTAGTGAAAGTATAGTTTTTATAAAACAAACTTATTATTATTATTATTATTATTATTATTATTATTTAAAAATATGACAAGGTATAAAAAGTATTTCTTTTAAGGAAATAAATTTCCAGAAAATATTTAGAAACATTTTAAAATTATCAGCTTTTATAAAATGTCTTTTTATAATTAAAAAAAATATTTAAAATTATTGTTGAAGGCTAAAATCCTCAAAAAAAGAAAAATGGGAGGTTCCTCGGGGTCGAACCCGGGACCTCTGGAATCGCATGGGCACATTTACCATTAGGCTGGGGCGCCTAAGCTGACAAAACGTGAGTTTTAATTTTTAAAAACACAATCTCAATGAATCCCCAAGACCATATGAACCCTAGATTGTTCTTGATCGAAATCAAAGTTCAATTCGGTTTTGTAAACACTGGAATCATGGGGCTTTTAATCCCCGTGTATAGACGAGTGGTTGACGTGATCAATTACCCGTTTTTTGTTCGAGATGCTATCAAGATCGACCGAGAGTAAAACGCGGCCGCAGGTGCACGATTGATGCGTAATTGTCGATGGTAACTCAATTAAACTCGTGGGTAGCTTCTAATGATCACTAGCACTAAAAACCCCTTATCAATTTCAGGTATTGAGGCCCTGTTGATGGTGTTTGAGTGTGCACAGGTCGCGGTTCAGAGAACTTTGATTATGCCAATTTGTGAGTGTTTCATGTGTAATCGAGAGTTGAGAACGATTAGGTGTAGTTAGGTAGTTGTTTAGGTTCATTTAATCGAATGATTATTACGGTTGAATGGTCCAACGGTTCGGTGGGTTAATTATTTCGGTTTCTCATTCGATTACACCCATAACCGATGATTAAAGACAGTTAATTGATGCATTCAAGTTCGAAATAGGCGAAGGAATCGATTTGGAACGGTTTTGGGTGTTAAAAGCGATTGATTTTTGGGTGTTTGGCTCGCCGGAGGGTCGCCAGCGGTGGCCGGAATAGTCCCACCGGAAATACGGGTGAAAGAGTGGAGGGGAAATTGGGTTTTGGTTTCGACACCTTTAGTCCCTGTGGTTTTACGGTTAACATTTTATGTTTAAAACATTCTTCTAAAGTTTCAAAAGTGACAATAAGCCCCCTAACCTTCTTTTAAAACCCTTTTTAAGTTTAATATATTCTACAATTATTAATTTTACTATGATTATGATTATTTTTATTATTATTATTATAGTCATTATTATTATTTTTATCATTAGTAGACATATTATTATTAATATTTTTATTATCCTTATTACTAATGTTATCATTATTAGCTTTTACTATTATTTTTAGGATTATTATTATTATATCATTTACTATCTTTTCTTGTTAAAGTTATTATTAAAAATCTTTATTATGTTTGTTACTTATTCATTAACATTAACAACCTTCAAGTTAAGTAAATTAAAGACAAATTAAAGCGTTATGCATAAGAACCCCATAAGTTTCATATTAGGCAAACATGGTCCTTAAACAAATTTAACAAGGTTAACTTTAAATTTAACCTAAAAATACAAGATGTTACACTCAGTGAGAATGAACAATGAAACCATACAACAAGAAAAACTTCTATAATGTTTCAAACAATGATTCAAAATTTCTTGATGATGATCTTGAAAACAGATTCAATGTTTTGAAAACAAAACAAAAAAAGATAATTAAACTGTTTTCAAAAGATGATTTGAAAATCACAAATTTCAAAATAAACCTGACGTAAACAAACTTCATTTCAAATAGTTTACCATAGTTGATAAATTTGGAAAGCCCAAGACCATTTTGGCTTGGGTTAGTAACCCATCTTAAGTTTTCTTGCATGCATGTACACTCACGGAGACAAGTAAACACATGGTATGTTGACAGTGGGTGTAGCCGGCACATGACATGCAATCAAGCCTTGCTTCAAGATTTTAAACAAAAAGATGGCACTCATGTGGCATTTGGTGAAGATTAAGGAGGAAAGATAACCGGTGAAGGAACGGTATCTAATGGAATAAGAAGTTTTGACAAAGTCAACCTTTGTGAAAAATTGAATTTCAATATTTTGAGTGTTTCACAAATATACGATAAATCTTACTCTACTTTATTTGATGATTCCTTTTGTTATATTTTAAAGCCAAGGTTTCTAATCAGCAAAGAGTGGGTTGTTCTCAAAGCGGTTCGTGACAGAGATGTTTACAAACTAGACATGTCAAAAGTTGATCCATCTAAAGAAACAACCTGCCTCATTGCTAGAGCATATAATGATGAAAGCCAACTTTGGCATAGACGTCTCGGTCACTCAAATTTTAAGAACATGAACAAGCTTGCAGTAGGAACCATATTATTGGATTCCCTTCAAAGAAGTTCTCAACTTCTGACCTCTGCAAAGCATGTTTGAAAGGAAAACAATATAGAGCGTCTTATAAGGCCAAACAAATAAACTCAAATTCAAACCGTTAAAAATGTTACATATGGATCTATTTGGTCCTGTAAACATATAGAGTATCGGAAAGAAATCGTACTGTTTAGACATCATTGATGATTATACATGATTTACTTGGGTTTTCTTTCTTCATTCAAAATCTGAAATAGATGATCTTTTAAAAGAGTTTATCATTAAAGTGGAAAATCAGTTAGATCAAAAAGTTAAAATAATCAGAAATGATAATGGAACCGAATTTAAAAATGCTAATATTGATAGTTTTTGTGCAGCAAAAGGAATAGCTCATCAGTTCAGTGCTCCTCGAACTCCACAACAAAATGGAATAACATAAAGGAAGAACGTAACTTTGAATGAAGCTTCTCGAGCAATGTTAGCTGATGCAATGATTCCTATCACAGTGTTGGTTAAGGACAAACAGAAAACTCCTTATAAGTTAATGTTTGGCAGGAAACCCAATATTAATTTTCTTAAATCTTTTGAATGTCCTGTATTGATTTTAAATTCAAGTGACCAGCTTGGAAAATTTGATTCAAATTCTGATAATGGATTCTTTCTTGGATATTCGTTCGCTTCAAAAGCGTATAGAGTTTATAACTCTAAGACGAATGTTATCATTGAAACGTTCAATGTTAAATTCCTTGAAAACTCTTTTCCATCGGTTGCAAATGGTCTAAAGTGGTTATTTGATTTAGATTCATTAACAAACTCATTTAATTCTAATCTGTTTGAATCTTCATGTGCCAACAGGAATCAAGCAGGAGATCTGGGAACTTTTAGTGAAGATTTTGATTTAGATGATATGGATGATTCAAGCCCAGATTATCCATTTTTCTCTTTTGCAAGATATCCTTTATTCTCTACGGAGAATCTTAAGCAACAAACTCTTGAGCATCAACAAGTTCCTAAAGATTCTAATAATTCTCAACCTCTTCCTAATGAAGGTCCAGAATTCACCATCCTGAGTCTGGAACTTCATCTATATTAGGAGATATAGATATGAATGAAAAATTTGATTACTTTGTCAATTCTCCAACTCAAGTTTCAAATTGTATTCCACATTCCTCAACTTTATTGCAACAGCTCTCCGACATGAACCAATCTAATCTGGATGTGAATGTTCAACAAGAAGAGATTCCAACTACTCGCATTCACAAAAGACATTCCATCTCTCAAATTATTAGTCCTTTACATGAAAGAACAACTTGACGTCAATCTAAAAGAGCACATGTTTGCTTGTACTCATGTTTTCTTTCTCAAATGGTCCCTAATAACATTAGAGAGGCTTTGAAGGACAACAGTTGGATTGAAGTAATGCAAGAGGAATTATTACAATTCAAGAAACAAGAAGTGTGGAATCTAGTGAATTTACCTAAAGGAGAAAATGCCATTAGCACAAAATGGTTATTTAGAAACAAATCAGATGACAGGGGAATAATCATTCGAGACAAAGCTTGATTAGTAGCTCAAGGATACACTCAGGAGGAAGGAATAGATTATGAAGAAGTGTTTGCTTCAGTTGCAAGACTAGAAGCAATTCGAGTCTTCCTGGCATATGCTTCTTATATGAAATTTAAAGTGTATCAAATGGATGTTAAGGGTGCATTTTTATATGGACCAATCACCGATGATGTGTATGTTAAGCAACCTCAAGGTTTTGAAGATGTTGAATTTCCTCATTGTGTGTACAAGCTCTGTATGGTCTACATCAAGCCCCAAGAATCTGGTATGAAACATTGTCACAACACTTGCTCCAACATGGATATACATGAGGGAAGATTGATCCTACTTTATTCATCAAGAAGGATGGATTTGATCTTCTTTGTGTACAAGTGTATGTGGATGATATCATCTTTGGATCAACAAGTCAGAAACTCTGTTTAGAATTTGAAGAAATAATGAAATCTCGTTTCCAGATAAGTTCTATGGGAGAACTTTCTTTCTTGGACTACAAGTTACACAATCTGTAGATGGCATCTTCATTAATCAAAGTAAGTTTGTCAATAAGCTATTGAAGAAATTTAAGCTGCAAGATTGTCAATCCATTAGAACTCCAGCTGACATAAACACCAAGATTGATCTTGATCCCAAAGGAAAATCAATAGACCAAACTTTATATAGATCTATGATTGGATCTTTAATGTACTTAACTACATCTAGACCTAACATAATGTATGCTATTTTTTGTGTGCCAGGTATCAATTAGACCTGAAGAAATCTTACCTTGTCGCTGTAAAACAAATATTCAGATATCTCAAAGGAAAACCATCCCTAGGGTTATGGTATCCTTATGAAGGAAACTTCGAGTTATATGGATATACTGATAATGATTATGGGGGATGTTGTCAAGATAGAAAATCTACCATGGGTGGTTGTCAGTTTTAGGTCCTCGATTAGTCTCATGGCAATGTAAAAAACAGACAAACGTCTTTGTCTCAACTGTAGAAGCTGAGTACATTGTTGCCTCAGCAGGATGTTCTCAAATCCTTTAGTTGCAAAATCAACTACTGGATTACGGGTTCCATTTTCTTAAAACTCCTATTTACATTGATAACACTGCTGCTATGTTTATTACTGCTAATCCTATCCAACATTCTAAAACAAAATATATCAAGATTCGATATCATTTTCTCAGAGACAATTCTCAAAAAGGTTTAATCATTTTGATTCAGATTTCAACTGAAAATCAATTGGCTGACTTGCTTACCAAATCTTTCCTACCAGGAAGGTTTGAATATTTAGTTGAGCCAATTGGTCTTATTAATCATATTGAAATTTGATTTTTCTCTTTCAAAATGATAATAACCCTCCCTCATTTTCTTAAAGAAATCAAAGTTAAACTGTCAATGTTAACTGTCTGATTATGTATACTGTGTATGTGTTAAATGAAAAAGAAAATACAACATCATAAAATGCAAAACAAAGAGAAAATATAAAATGAATATATATATATATATATATATATATATATATATATATATATAAAGTTTAGTAGTTATAAGTGTTAGGATTATATCTGCCTTTGCAATTTGTGGGAAATGATAGTACATCAGTTTAATCAGTGGCATACTTCACTTACTAAAAAAATCTGACATTATCAGATATGATTTGCAGGTAAGATCATGTAATTATACAAAAAAAGTTGACTCTTGTGATTGAACTAAATCATCTATGCATTTGTGTGTGTCCATCTTAGTACCAAAGAGTTGTCTTGACGTTTCTGATTGATTGCTTGTAAAGTCGCAATCTCACACCTAAACATAATATGTGGTACCATGAGATCTATTTACTACATATGTTCATGTAACACCTGGTTATTTGGAAAAAGACAGGACATGAAGAATAAATAAAAGAAAAGCAATAAAGTCCAAATGGATGGACTAAAAGTGTCCAAAAGGACAAATCTTTGAAAAGTTGGTGTAAAGGTGGGCATGGCCGCCACCCTCATTTCATATCACCACTACTTTTGGTTTTAGAGAGAGACAAGGGAAGAAGAGTAGAACTTCGGGTTTTGAAGAAGAAGTGAACGAATTCAAGGTAAGAATTCGTGGTTTTTATGTGTTTATAACGGGTTTTTATCCCAGTTATGTGTTTATGTGCTTATGTGTTGTGTATGTGCTCAAGTGCGTGTGTGTGGTGTTTTTAGGTGTTTGAACTCATTGCAAGCGGTTTAGAAAGAAAGAAACACCCAAGTTGCATCAGGTTAGTTCTAGACCCCGGTTTTACTTCTTTTAAACTATCTTTGGGGCTGAATATGTATTTAAACGATTTTCAAAGCTTTTGTATGTTTACCCGTATGTTATGTGCATGATTGGATGTTGATTCTTGAATGCTCATAGGTTGTTCATGTTTAGAATAGCCACATTAAGCTTAGAATAGATGGGTTTGATGATTGGGTTTGAAAACATACTGGGAACATGTTACACCGGAGGTCCATGCGCCTAGATAAGGCTCATGCGCCTGAAATTGCCTTAGAAGGATTTAAGTGTAATCCATGCACTTAAACAGTAGCCCATGCTCCAAAGATTACCTTAGAAATGTTTAAGTACAGCCCATGCGCTTGACTAGTGGTCCATGCGCCTAGAAAATAATATTCGGACGACTAAGTCTAGGGCCATGCGCCTAAGTGTCCATGCGTCCGAATGGTACATACGCCTAAGTGTTCATACGCACAAGTAGTGCCCATCCGCCTGAATAGTTCATGCGCCTAAAGTGATAATGATTAAGTGTTGGCTGATACGCTTACATAGTGATGAAACGCCCAAACAGGGATCATGCGCCCCAATAGTGCCAAAGCGCCTAAGCACTTAGAAATTTTTGCAGAATTCTCTGGGAGTCTGTGCTTTTAGGGTTTTGACCGAGGGTTGACTGGGGCTTATTTATGATGATGTGTCATGCATGGTTATGATTGTTCCTTATTATTATTATTGCTATTATTATTATTACTTATAGTATGTGACCTTACGTGGTATGTTTATTATCGTAACGTAAAGTATATTGTAATAATAAAGAGAAAGAGCAATAAAGAAAAGAAGAGGAACATTAATAAAATGTTAACAAGTCTTGCAAGCTTATAGGAGTGACACGACCATGTTGTCGTAAGCTCGACCGTGTTGCGGGTTAGCTATCCCATATTGCACACGGGACCAAGACCTTTGCAGCGTGTCCTGGGTGATTGGGTTAGCCTTGCATACAGTACACAGCACCCTTTCGAGGGATACAGTTGACCCTTTCAAGGGATACACTTGACCCTTTCGAGGGATACAGTTAACCCTTTCGAGGGATACAGTTGACCCTTTCGAGGGATACAGTTGACCCTTTCCAGGGATACACTTGACCCTTTCGAGGGATAGAGTTGACCCTATCGAGGGATATAGTTGACCCTTTCGAGGGATACTATTGACCCTTTCGAGGGATATAGTTGAACCTTTCGAGGGATATAGATGGCCGATCACCCGTTTTCCCATCGCGCATATAGTTGGGGTATTGCTCATTGGTCCATACAGAAAGTGAAAGATAAAGATAAAAGTCTACAGAACAGACAAGGCATACAGTAAAGAGAACGAACATTATCTGTTCATATAGTTAATGCGTGCTCGCATATACAGTACAGAGTTGTATTTTACAGAAAAGAGTATTTTCATATACAACATATAGAAAGTATTTTATTACTTATAAAACTAGAGCTCACTCGGCAACGCTGACTTTTATACATTTTCAGTTGGCAGGTAATTATTGCTAAGGATGGCACGAGGATGAAGCTACTCGGCAGGGAAAGACTGACATTCATTCGTATTCTATGTTGATGTTGTTTTGTAATGTGTTAAAACAATTCTTTTGTAAACCGTTAATGATGATGTATTGCTTAACAATAGTGTTTTAAATGAAATGAATGGTTTTTGATAAATCATTTGCGCTGCTTAAGTTTGTATAATTATAATGTATATTGTTTTAATTGCTGTGATTGACCAACTGTGAGGTTTCTGGGAACGGGACCTTACAAGTTGGTATCAGAGCCAAAGTTTAAAAGAATTGGGTTAAATAAATTTTTAAAACCTAAACTAAAAATGGGACAATTGGAGGGATGTCAGCCCGAGTAGCTACGTGCCATCAGGTATGTCATTTCTTAATGTTAACTGGTATTATGTGCGCATGCTATTTGATTATGTGCTCTTAGTAGATTTAGATACTGATTAAGTCATGATAGGAGATGCTTGGGGGTATGAAGAGTAAGTAAGTGGCTAATCACAACTGGCCACTGTAATTAGGGACTTACTATACTTGACATAAACTGAGTGTTACCTTGAATGACCGCGTTAGTGTTTGAATCTTATAGTGTGTTAGAAGATGGTCGGTGGTAGACCTTCGAGGGTTTCGTCAGGTGAAGATTGTGGTAGATGTGGTGCTGGACCGTGTGTCACAAGAAGTATGGCTAAGGCTGCTGAGGTAGCACTCATAGAGCCCGAGATCCATCGCCCGGAAGCCAGTGAAGATAGTGCTACTCTGAGGACCATGTTGACAGAGGCTGTTGTCGAGGGAGTTCAATGGGCCATGTAGACGATTCATCCGGGTATAGTGACTGAGATAATTAGGACGGTGAAGGAGATGACCATGATTGAAGTGAACAAGGAGTGTAGCAATGACAAAAACTGCAATGGAAAGCGGTCGAATGTGGGGGTTACACCCCACATAAAAAGGTTGCCAGGACGGATAACCGGTGTGTAGCTTCATCCGGTGCGGGGATAAGGAAGTGTGGCAGATGTGGAAGGGAGCATACCGGTGAGTGCAGGATTGGAATAAATGTATGCTTCAGGTGTGGTAAGCCTGGCCACATCGCTAGAGACTATAAGAAGCCATGGGACGAGAGTTTTGGCACAATGATAACGACTGGAATTGCGGGGTTGAACAGGTGTGATAAGTGTGGACGCAGGCACCCCAGGAAATGTAGATTGGGGAGCAATGTCTGTTTTCGTTGTGGAAGGACCGGACATGTGGTGAAGAAGGTCACGTGAGCAGGGACTGCAAGAAGCTGAGGGCGGAGAGCTCTAGGGCGAAGAAGAAGTCGGAGGAAGGACGGCAGAGAGCAGGTGCCAGAGCTTACACCCTGATCCGGGGAAGAAGCCCGAGCTGATCCTGATGTCGTGTCAGGTATGTTTCTAGTAAACCAATTTGTGCCTCTGTATTGTTTGATTCCGGTGTTAGCAGGAGTTTTATTTCCACTACTTTCTGTGCTAAGTTTCCTGTTAGTAGTAGAAATGTCCGTGCACCATTCGATGTAGAAACTGTTATTGGTAAGTCCACTAGAAATACTGATGTAATAGAGGACTGTGCCATAGAACTAGAAGGTCATAGGTTTGCTGCTAGGTTACGCGTGATACCCTAGGTGGATTTGATGTAGTACTAGGGATGGACTGGTTAGCAACCTATGAAGCAAACTTCGTGTGTCGAAAGAAGAGGATTTGATTAATTGCGCCCGATAAGAGTTTGGTTACGATTCATGGAGATTGCGTTACTATGATCCCGAAGATGATTTCGATGGCAGTAGCGGGGAAGAGCATAAGACATGGATATAGTGCCTACTTGGCCTACGTAAAAGATGCGGATGTGTCGGTACCGTAGCTATCTGAAGTACCAATGGTGTGCGACTTTTCGGGCGTATTCCCGGAAGACTTACCCGACGTGCCACCGGATCGTGAGATTGAGTTCCAAATTGATTTGATATTCGGTGCTCAACCGTTGCCAAAGCACCGTATCGGTTAGTTCCGACAGAAATGAAAGAACTAATGGAGCAGTTGCAAGATCTGCTTGATAAGGGGTTCATTAGACTGAGTATCTCTCCCTGGGGTGCTCCGTTCCTGTTTGTCAAGAAGAAAAACAGTAGCATGAGGATGTGCATTGACTACCGTGAGCTGAACAAGCTGACAGTGAACAACTAATACCCCTTACCGAGGATTGATGATTTGTTTGATCAGCTTCAGGGTGCCAGTTGGTTTTCAAGGATAGATCTTCGATTGGGTTACCATCAACTAAAGGTGCATGAGGTTAACTATCCTACTCACGATCTGGAATTAGCCGCGATGGTCTTTGCACTAAAGACTTGGAGGCACTATCTGTATGGGATGAAGTGCACCATTTTCACTGACCATAAGAGCTAGAAGTACTTCTCCAAGCAGAAAGATCTGAACATGAGGCAGAGACAATGGTTGGAGCTTATAAAGGATTATGATTGCGAGATCGATTACCATCCGGGCAAAGCCAACGTGGTGGCTGATGCTCTTAGCCGAAATGAGAGGCCCGAGCCAATTCGGGTGAAAGCATATCAACTGATCATGACCTCTGATGTAATGAAGCAAGTCAAGGAGTTTCAAGATGAGGCATTAAAAGAAGATCATTTAAACTTCGAAAGAATGAGAGGTCTGGTTGGGGAATTGGGTGAAAACACACTTGGTGTTAAAACTAGATTTGGACGGGTGTGGATTCCTAGTTTCGGGGATCTACGTGTGAGGGTTTTGGATGAAGCTCACAAGACTCGATACTCCATTCATCCTGGTGCCACAAAGATGTATCAAGATATGAAGAAAGATTATTGTGGCTGGGTATGAAATGTGACGTGGTGGAGTATGTGAGTAAGTGCCTTACTTGTTTGCAAGTGAAGGCAGAACATCAGAAGCCGTATGGGAAGATCCAACATTTGGATATACCGGAATGGAAGTGAGAGCACATCACCATGGATTTCATAACGAAGTTGCCACGTACTCCAAAAGGGTAAGATGCCATATGGGTGATAGTTGACCATCTGACGAAGAGTGCTCACTTCCTACCGATCCGTGAGACATATTCATCCGAGAGGTTGGCTGACCTGTTCATCAAGGAGATTGTAGCTCGTCATGGTGTGCCGGTATTTATTGTGTCTGATCGTGACACGCGGTTTACCTCTAAATTCTAGAAGAAATTCCACGACGCCATGGGGACGAGGTTACATATTAGCACGGCTTATCATCCCCAAACTGATGGTCAGTCGGAAAGGACCATTCAGACATTGGAAGACATGCTTCGGGCATGTGTGATTGATTTTGGGGGAAGTTGGGATGACCACTTACCGTTACCTGAATTCTCGTACAACAATAGCTATCATGCCAGCATTGTATGCCACCATACGAGATGCTATATGGTAGAAGATGTAGGACGCCTGTATGTTGGGGAGACATTGGGCAGAAAGAATTCAAAGGCGTCGAGGTCATTGAGGCTATGACAGAGAAGCTTGAGAAGATTAAAGCCTTCATGAAGGCAGCTAAAGATAGGCAGAAGTCGTATGTTGATAGGCGACGCAGACCGATTGAGTTCCAGGTGGGTGACCGGGTTATGTTGAAGGTCTCACCTTGGAAGGGTATCATCCGATTCAGAAAATGAGGTAAGCTGCTAGATGAGTTAAGTGGAATTCACCCGACATTCCATGTATCTTATTTGAGAAAGTGCTTAGCTGATGAAGACATGATTGTTCCATTGGAGGACATTGAAGTAGATGAAAGGCTCCATTATGTGGAGCAACCAGTGGCAATCATCGATCGTAAAGAAAAGAGGCTACGAAATAAAGTGGTTCCTCTTGTGTGTGTACAGTGGAAGCACAGGAAGGGATCCGAGTCTACATGGGAGACTGAGGAGGACATGAGGCAGCATTATACTCATCTGTTCGAGGAATAACAGGTTTCGAGGACGAAACCTACATAAGGGGGTGGATTTGTAACACCCGGTTATTTTGAAAAAGACAAGAGAAGAAGAATAAATGAAAGAAAAGCAATAAAGTCCAAGTGGAAGGACTAAAAGTGTCCAAAAGGACAAATCTTTGAAAAGTTGGTGTAAAGGTGGGCATGGCCGCCCACCCTCACTTCACATCACCACTAATTTCGGTTTTAGAGAGAGAGACAAGGGAAGAAGAGCAGAACTTCGGGTTTTGAAGAAGAAGTGAACGAATTTAAGGTAAGAATTCGTGGTTTTTATGTGTTTATGACGGGTTTTTATCCCGGTTATGTGTTTATGTGCTTATGTGTTGTGTATGTGCTCAGGTGCGTGTGTGTGGTGTTGTTATTAGGTGTTTGAACTCAATGCAAGCGGGTTGGAAAGGAAGAAACACCCAAGTTGCATTAGGTGAGTTCTAGACCCTAGTTTTACTTGTTTTAAACTATCTATGGGGCTGAAAATGTATTTAAACAATTTTCAAAGCTTTTGTATGTTTACCCGTATGTTATGTGCATGATTGGATGTTAATTCTTGAATGCTCATAGGTTGTTCATGTTTAGAATAGCCACATTAAGCTTAGAATAGATGGTTTTGATGATTGGGTTTGAAAACATACTGGGAACATGTTACACAGGAGGTCCATGCGCCTAGATAAAGCTTATGCGCCTGAAATTGCCTTAGAAAGATTTAAGTGTAATCCATGCGCCTAAACAGTAGCCCATGCGCCTAAGATTACCTTAGAAATGTTTAAGTACAGCCCATGCGCCTAGAAAATAATAGTCGGACGACTAAGTGTAGGGCCATGCGCCCCAATAGTGCCCATGCGCCTAAGTGTCCATGCGTCCAAATGGTCCATACGCCTAAGTGTTCATACGCACAAATAGTGCCCATGTGCCAGAATAGTTCATGCGCCTAAAGTGATAAATGATTAGTGTTGGCTGATGCGCCTACATAGTGATGAAACGCCCAAACAGGGCTCATGCGCCCCAATAGTGCCAAAGTGCCTAAGCACTTAGAAATTTTTACAGAATTTTCTGGGAGTCTGTGCTTTTAGGGTTTTGACCGAGGGTTGACTAGGGCTTATTTATGATGATGTTTCATGCATGGTTATGATTGTTCCTTATTATTATTATTGCTATTATTATTATTACTTATAGTATGTGTCTTTACGTGGTATGTTTATTATCATAACGTAAAGTATATTGTAATAATAAAGAGAAAGAGCAATAAAGAAAAGAGAGCAACATTAATAAAATGTTAACAAGTCTTGCAAGCTTATAGGAATGACACGACCATGTTGTCATTAGCTCGACCGTGTTGCGGGTTAGCTACCCCATATTGCACACTGGACCAGGACCTTTGCAGCGTGCCCTGGGTGATTAGGTCGGCCTTGCATACAGTACACAGCACCCTTTCGAGGGATACAATTGACCTTTCGAGGGATACAGTTGACCCTTTCGAGGGATACAGTTGACCCTTTCGAGGGATACAATTAACCTTTTCGAGGGATACAGTTGACCCTTTCAAGGGAGACAGTTGACCCTTTCGAGGGATACAGTTGACCCTTTCGAGGGATACAGTTGTCCTTTCGAGGGATACCGTTGACCCTTTCGAGGGATATAGTTGACCCTTTCGAGGGATACAGTTGACCATTTCGAGGGATATAGTTGACCATTTCGAGGGATATAGATGGACCATCACCCGTTTTTCCATCGCGCATATAGTTGGGGTATTGCTCATTGGTCCATACAGAAAGTGAAAGATAAAGATAAAAGTATACAGAACAGACAAGGCATACAGTATAGAGAACGAACATTATCTTTTCATATAGTTAATACGTGCTCGCATATACAGTTAGAGTTGTATTTACAGAAAAGAGTATTTTCATATACAACATATAGAAAGTATTTTATTACTTATAAAACTAGAGCTCACTCAGCAACGCTAACTTTTATACATTTTCAGTTGGCCGGTAATTATTGCTGAGGATGGCACGAGGGTGAAGCTACTCGGCAGGAAAAGGCTGACATCCATTCGTATTCTATGTTGTTGTTGTTTTGTAATGCGTTAAAATAATTCTTTTGTAAACCGTTAATGATGATGTATTGCTTAACAACAGTGTTTTAAATGAAATGAATGGTTTTTGATAAATCATTTCCGCTGCTTAAGTTTGTATAATTATAATGTATAGTGTTTTAATTGTTGTGATTGACCAACTGTGAAGTTTCCGGGAATGGGGCCTTATAGTTCACTTCTTTATTATGAGTCATCATAGACCTGAAGTAACGAGATATCCTCTGCTGTAAGTCATTACAGACCTGGATATTCTCACCTGATACAAAAGATGCCAATGTGTACAATCGTTTTTAAAGTCCAAAATGTATGCCCTGTGATTGTCCATGGTGGTTTTCTCAGAGATTATCAACTGGTTTAACCATGATGATTCTCTCATCGACCTAAACATGAGATTTGGTATACCTATATGACAGGTTTTTAAGTTGAGTAAAAGTGCTTTCTTGCATACCTTGATGAGGGTTGATCACTCTAAGTCTAAATGTGGATTACATAATGTCATATCTAATCCAACCTTAATAAATCCAAAAATTGAAAAAGTAAGTGTACTGATTCTTTTGCCAGAACAATCATTGTCTGTCCTTAGATCTCATGTCTCCTTTGCTGTGGGAACACCGACCTGGAACACACTTGATCAGGATTTAATCATTATCTATGACTATTCATAATTTTTTATTTCAATATGCTGATTATTATCTGATATGATCTCACTACAGGCATATAATTCAATGTGTAGAATTTTATTCTGCTTTATTTTGAGTTTTGCATGTTTTTTTTTTGTGTGCAGGCATGTTAATAATGAATGGTTTTACTTTAACTCTCAACTTTTATAAACTTCTAAGTTTGGAAACTTAAAATTTTACGGGGAGTAAAGATGATAAAGAGTTTATCAAAATAAATATTTGGATGAAAAATGAGGATGCAAAAATATTCAAAGCTTGTGTGTGTTTGAGATGTTTAAAAATGAACCTAAAAAGATTTAAAAAATATGAAAAAGCTTCTTGCAAATAATTGAGAATGTTTGTAATTTTATGAAATTTTTGAGACTAAAATGATAGGAAATGAACTAAAAATAAAAAGGTCAAAAAGTCAAAATTTTGTTCAAAAAGTCAAAGTTTAGTCAAAAAGTTAAAATTTTGGTCAAAAAGTCTAAGTTTAGTCAAAAAGTCAAAATTTTGGTCAAAAAGTCAGAGTTTAGTAAATTGTTCAAAGTTTGATCAAAGTTTGTAAATTTTTTTTTGAAAAATAGTGAAATTAATCAAAATTGTGATTTGAATGAACTTTGTGAAGAATAATACAAGTGTTACACATATGGATGTCTCATGCGCCTAAATAGTGTTCATAAGTCTATGTTTATGATGAAATTTCAGTTTTATGACAAGTGTTAGACGTTTTGAGTAATTCTCATGTGCCTAAACAGTGGTCATAAGTTTGAAATTCTTGGTGAAGTGTTGGGCATTTTACACAATCTCATGCGCCTAAATAGTACCAGACATCTCATTTATAATTCAAAGTGTTAGGTGTTTCATGATAGGTCATGCGCCTGAACAGTGCTCATGCGCTTAAATAATGCTCATGCGCTTAAATAATGATCATGCGCCTATACAGTGCACATGCACCTACAAGTTTTTCAAACAAAATTGACCAAGTGTAACTAATGCGACCAAGGTTCATACACCTGAATAGGGGTAAAACGCCTCAACAGTGACAATGCGCCTAGATCTCATGCGTCCAAACTGTGGTCATGCGCCTAAACAGTTATAATGCGTATAAGGGTTTTTACACTTGTATAAATTCAACACTTGCTCAGAAATTCATTTCATTTGAACTTTTCATATTCTTTCTCTCCGTTCTTATTCTTTGTGTTCCGAACTCACTCAAATACTCTCTGATTACTGTGTTATACTGAGATTGCTTCATAACACAAGGAAATATCAATAAATCGATCAACACACATTGATTATTTCATCAAATCAATGAACTTTAACATTAAAATCGATTGGGCGTTTGAAACCTATTCAGGCGTTCGAACCCTAAGAACATGTCAAAAATCATAAATGAATCATTACTGATGTTTTTTGTGAAAATTAAACATGAAATTGTTAGTGGTTATGAAATGAACATGTTATCATCATCAAAACATGATTATCATCACAAATTTTTCTTGATGATTCATTGACCTTCAAAGTCAAAATAATAATAAAATAATAATTTTAAACTGAATCGAAAAAAGTTATTACACTTCAAAACTTAACTGTTTATCATAAAAATTCATCATAAATTTTCAAATTAACTAGAAACAAATCTCTTAATTGATTATATATCTTAAAATTTGATTAAATCATCAAATAATGATTTCAAATCATTGAATTTTATTAAAATTAATCAAATTTTAATATATAAAATTTTATTAAGGAAACATAAAAATTAGTTAAGGATATATTCATTTCTACACAATTGATACAAAAATAAGTTAATTACCTTCATACTAATTCATGTTTCTTTTGATTGACAGATGAATCCGTTAAAGTTTGAGCCAAAGCATAACGTAGCTGCATTTCTTAATGAAGATGTGAGAGAAACTGCTGGTTATAAAAAAATGATTAGATTTCTTTTAAGGAACAAATATGTCTATGCTATGTGTGCTAGACAGGCCATATATGGAAACTAATCAAGAGGTTTTGGAGAACTGCAGAAGTGGAACTTGATGATACAGAAGAAAAGTTCTAAGAGGATTCATTTCAAATGATAGAATGATAGAAGTTTCTGAAGATTCTATCAGAACTGCTTTGAGATTAGGAGAAAATGAAGACCAGGATTTATCTGAATACACTTTCAATAAGTGTAGAGAGACTTTCATGCAAATGGGTCTCCCTAATAATTTTCCAAAGAAATAATTTTTCAGAGCAAGAGTCTACAACCATTGGAAGCTGCTATGTTATATATTTCAGCATTGCATGTCCAAAAGAAGTACATGATGGAATTCATTTCCAGTTGATATAGCATCTCCTATTGTTGCTCTAGTCACAAACAGAAGATTTAACATGGTAAAGTGGATATTAAATGGATTTATTTTCAGCTTGGAGAAAGGGAAAAGAAACAAGTATTTGATGTATTCCAGATTTCTTCAGTTGATTATTAATGAAGAATATCTAAACATTTATGCATATGGAGTTCAAGGTGATAAATTGGAATTAGAGTATATGTCTGAGATGGTATACAAGAAGTTAACAGTGATTACAAGAGCTGAGAATGTACTTTTATTTGATTACATAAGGAATGTAGCTGATGATAATGTTGACATTAATCAGCAACACTTTTATTTGTCTGAAGATGAGCCTGTTAGTCCTGATGATTTGATTGAAGATGTAATGAATGAGATTGTTGAAGAATCTGAAGAAGAGGATGATGATGAAAAGGATGATAATGATGAAGTAATGATGATGATAATGATTATAACAATAATGATGATGATGATGATCAAGGTGGTGATCAAGGAGATGAAATGGAAGGTGCTAATGATGAATCAATTCAAGAGATGGATAGTGAACAAATAATCTCTAATCACAGAGATGATTATGAAGAGGAAATGAATAATGATGAAGGTGTTAATACTAAAATGAATGATCAACAAGATGATGATCAAGCTGCAAATGAAGATGTTCAGAATGTTGATTTTAATCAAGCATTTGATTTTGATACTTTATGGTCTGAACCAATTACAGAGAATGTTATTTCTGCTGTACAATCTAAAAGTCTTGAAGTTGTGATTGTTAAAGAAAAAGAACAAGAGATGAAACAATTAATAGATGCATGTATTCAAACGGAACTGGATGATGATTCTGATGAACTTGAAGAGTTAAAGTCAAAGGTTGTATCTCAAAATGAAGAAATTGAAAGCTTGAAGAAAGAAAATGAAATGTTAAAAGGAAATGATCAAAAGAAGAATGATATGATGATAGAACTTGAAGAAAAAGTTAAGAATTGTTTGAAGAAATTGAGATGTTAAAAGAAAGTCTGAAAGAATCTGTGAAAGAAAGTGTAATGATTGTTGTTGAAGAAGAAATTGCTCAAGAATCTCAAGAAACTTCAACTGGAAGTAAACTGAAGCAGAAAAAGGAAAAAGGAAAATGGATGAAGTTGAAACCTCTTGCATTCCTTCTAAAGTTCAAAAGACTGTTGATCCAATTGAGAATGTAGAAGAAAAAGAAATGTAACAAAGAATTAAAGCACTAGATGATATAGAGTCTGACTTACCTAATGAATGGTATGATGAAGTGCTTGAAGATGAAGATGTGTTTGATGTAGTTGACTCACCAGTTGAAAATGTTCAAGACGGTTTACCTATAGACTTTGAAAACAGATATAATTATCCAGTTAAGAATAAGTATAATAGAGTGTTTCTGGACGGGCTGACAGTAACTCAAATAAATGAAGAATATGAAAAGTGTGTGATAGCAGAGTCTTCAACGCCGACATATCCTAATGAAATAAGTATAGAACATGGTGAGTGGGCACCAATGAATAAGAGCATAAATATTAATGATATTCCTGTGACAGAATTGCACCACCCAAACCCTGAAGATATGAGCACACCTGCCCTAAGAATGTGTTGCAGTCAAGGAATTATCCAAGAAAAGTGTGTGCCCTAAGAATAAGCTTTAAGGTGAATCATTAAGAAGGCTGGTGAGGAGTTTCCAAGAAACTAAGAAGATGTACAACAAAATGATTATTCTGGATATGGATAACCCTCAATATCTTGAAATCACCAAAAGAACAAAATGTTGAAGCCTCAGGAAATCAAATCAATGGAATTACTAAGGAAAACACGTGAAAGAAGGAAAGAATTGATGAATATGTTTCCTAGTTCAGAGCAACAACGTTACAAAGTCTCATTAGATCAAAAACAGCTTCGGAATAAAGCTAGATTAGCTGGAGATCTTGTAAGAAATGTTGTAACACCCGAATATTTATTATTTTGAAGCCGGTGAAGGAAGAAAAGAAAATAAAGTCCAAAAGTCGAGGGACCAAACTCGCCAACGAAGAAAAGTTGGGAAATGTGGTGATATTAGTAGGGAGAGGGCAGCCCACTCTCCCCACACACCCCACATTTCAGCTTCATAAGAGAAGAAGAGGGAAAGAATAGAAAAAAAAGGAAAAGTGTTGGTTCGGGTTGGTTCGAGTCGCCAAAATCGTCGTGAAGCAAGCCAAATCGAAGCTCTTGTCGTTGTGCTCGTTTAGGTGAGTTCTAGGACTCCTCTTTTACATGTTTTTGAATGATTTTGGGGCTGGAACACATCTGAAAACCCTTTTTCCGCGTTTTTGGGTGAAAACCTGTATGTATGCGTGTATGTATGTGTAGGACCCGTTTGGGGCTTGATTTCTTGCGTGGGTGTGCTTGTATAATGTTAGGGTATGCATCCCTAAGGTTTAGGATGGTCTATTTAGGCTTAAAATGGGTTTAGATGAGTTTGGAGGCCGAAAATCCTCGGCTGCAGTCGGGATGAACTGCATTCTGCATCAGTTAGGGTTAGGCGACCGACTGGAGGCCGAATGGAGGCCATACGGCCAATTAGGGTGCGATTGGGGTCCATTCGCACGATTGGGGTTCATTCGCACGATTGAAGGGCCAGTCGCATGGGGGTCATGCGACTGAAGGTCCATTCGCACGACTGAAGGTCCAGTCGCATAGGTGTTCATCCGCATTGTCCATTCGCACGACTGGATGTTCATTCGCATAGGTGTTCATCCGTATTAGTTCATTTGCATGATGTTCAGTCGCATGGAGGCAATGCGACTGAAGGGTGTCCATACGCCCGAATAGGGCTGTTGTACCCGAGGAAGGTGTAGATTGACTTCTGACTTTCGGGGAAAGTGCAGACGTAAGTTTTGATGTAAAGGTTCCCATAAGAGTTTGTAAGATGACGTTGGAGGTCTTAGAAAGCATGTTGGGCATGATGAGGATGATGATGGTATTGCAAGTTTATGTACGTTATGTATGTATGGTGTTGCCCTGTATGATGATAATGATGACTGTGTGTGCTATGTTCCTAATATGATGTATGTTATCTTTCTTGTGGCCTTATGTGTCATGTTAATGAATAATTGAAGTATTATGTAACGTAAAGTGAAAGATAATGAAGGAGGAACATGATGATGAACGAAGTATTTATAACGAATGAAACGTCTTGCACGCATCGGATGACGGGTCCTTCTTTGTGATTGGCCCTTAATGTAGAACCTCTACCGCTCACCCCTAGTACTGTGGCATACGTTTAGCTGTTCATTTGTTGACTTCGGCCTAGTAGCTAAGACTGATGGTTACTCCTAGTACCGTGGCATACGTTTAGTTGTTCATTTGTTGACTTCGGCCTGGTAGCTACGACTAACCGGGGTGTAGCACATGGTATTGGTAAGGATGATGTCCGATGCGCAAGAAAAGTCATAATGAACGAATGAATGAATGAAGAAGATAATAATGATATTATCTATGTGTATGTACGATGTGTGATCATGTAAAAGTAACGAATGGTTTTATATGGAAGTAAAGTATGTTGTATTTATAAAACTAGAACTCACTCAGCAACGCTGACTTTGATGTGTTTCCAGTTGGCAGGTAATGTTTGCTGAGGATGGCACGGGCGACTACTCAGCTCTTTTGGGGATGGCATTCTTTTGATTAATGTTTTTGCATTGTAATACGAACAAGCTATTTTGTAATGAATGTTGTATTAATTTGCAAAAGCATTTACATGGAAATGAAAGATTGTTTTAGTTTTCCGCTGCGATTTATGAAGTACAAATGTAATTATACGTTTTATGTGCGATGAGAACCCAGCTGTAAGCGTCCCGGGAACGGGGCCTTACAAGTTGGTATCAGAGCCAAAGTTTAAGTGAAATGGGTAAATTTTCAAAATAAACCTAATCTTAAACTGAGAATGGGACGGAAAGGGAATGGGATGCCAAACTGAGTAGCTGCGTGCCATTGGGTATTTTCGTAAAGTTAACTGGTTTTATGTGCGCATGGTATGTGTTATGCGTTGTATGTAGATTTAAATACTGATGTAGTCAGGACAGGTAATACTTGGGGTATGAAGAGTAAAGTAAGTGGCTAATCACAACTGGCCACTGTAATTAGGGACTTACTATACTTGACATAAACTGAGCTGTTCCCTTGAATGACCGTGTTGGTGTTTGAATCTTTCAGTGTGCGTGTGATGGCCGGAGGTAGATCTTCGAAAGCTTCTAGGGGTGGAGGTCACGGTGCTGAACCGCGACCCAAGAGAGGGAGACCCAGAGTTGAGAGGGTGGTTCATGAAGAACCAGAGACCCCTCATCCGGAGGGTGGCGACGAAAGCGCCAATTTGAGAGCCTCAGTAAAGGAGGCTGTTGTAGAAGAAGTCCATCAGGTCATGCAGACAATTTTACCGTCTGTGGTGACTGAAGTTATTAAGGCCGTACGAGAAGGGGAAAGAAAAGAAAGAAACAGATCCTCTGGAGAACGGGAACAACCAGAGCCGGAAACGGTTCTATCTGATGATGAAGAGGAAGAAGAGCCTGCGTCGGAGACGGCACGAGGATGTAATTATGGGGCTTTTATGAGATGCAAGCCCCTACTTTTGATGGAAACGGCACCGCTGCAACCGCTCACCGGTGGGTGAGGGAAATGGAAGCTGTTCTCGATATCAGCGAGTGCCGAGAGGACCAAAAGGTGAAGTTTGCTACCCACTCTTTTGTGGATTCAGCTCTGTGCTGGTGGGACAACATTGTCCAAGCTGAGGTAGTAGGGCCATTGGGAAGATGAAATGGCCTGAGCTGAGAAGGTTGGTGATTGAGGAATTTTGTCTTCATTGGGAAATGGATAAGTTGGAAAGGGAGTTTCTGCAGTTGAAGGCTGGAACCATGACACACCAGCAGTATACCACCAAGTTTAATGAAATGGCACGGCTTGTGCCTGATCAGGCGACGCCTCTGTCTCGAAAATCAAGAGGTACATTCAGGGTTTACCGGTGGATATTCGCCGGCATATGATCGCCGCCCGGCCAAGCACGTTTAGGTCGGCGGTTGATTTGGCAGGGAGGCTGTATGACGAGCGGAGGTGGTGGTGACTGAAGCAAGTAAGAAGGGTGGTGGTGATCGGAACTGGAACGGGAAACGGTTTGGTCGGGGTGATGCCCCGATGGGTAACAAAAAGGCACGGGTGGATGAACCCGTGTGGTCACATCAAGTGCGGGGTCGAAAAGGTGTGGCAAGTGTGGAAGGGAGCACGGCGGGGAATGTAGGTTTGGGTCAAACTTGTGCTTCAAGTGTGGGAAGACAGGGCATATGGCGAAGGATTGCCTGTCAGGCAAATGTTTTAACTGTGAGGAAACTGGTCATACGAGCAGAGATTGTAAGAAGTCGAGGACTGAGGGTTCAGGGGTGAAGAAGACAGGAAGTGATGGGCCGAGGGCGAGCGCCAGAGCGTTCACCATGACACAGGAGGAGGCTAGGACGGACCCTGACGTTGTGTCCGGTACGTTTCTAGTGAACCAGACCTTAGCTTCTGTGTTATTTGATTCTGGTGCCAGTAAGAGTTTTATTCTACGGCTTTCTGTGCTAAGCTGCCTGTTAGTAGTAGGTGTGTTGATGCGCCCTTTGATGTAGAAACTGCCATAGGTAAGTCTACCAGGATTTCTGAGGTGATAAAGAATTGTGATGTGGAACTTGAGGGTCATAAGTTTCCTGTTAGACCGTTTGTGATGACCTTGGGTGGTTTCGATTTGGTTCTTGGGATGGATTGGTTGGCGGACTTCAAGGCGAACATTGTGTGTCGTAAGAAGATGGTTCGGTTAACAGCGCCTGATGGAAGTTTGGTAACGGTTTATGGTGATCGGGTTACTACGATCCCGAAGGTGATCTCAATGGCGGTGGCGGAAAGTGTATGAGGCGTGGATGTAGCGCCTACTTGGCTTATGTAAAGATGTAGATGCACTAACACCACAACTATCTGATGTACCGGTTGCGTGTGACTTTCCAGACGTGTTCCCAGAAGACTTATCAGGAGTGCCACCTGACAAAGAGATTGAATTTCAGATTGATCTGATACCGGGTGCCCAACCTGTTGCCAAGGCACCATATCGGTTGGCTCCACCGAGATGAAAGAGTTGATGGAGCAGTTGCGAGAGTTGCTTGATAAGGGGTTCATTAGACCGAGTATCTCTCCTTGGGGTGCTCCGGTCCTATTTGTAAAGAAGAAGGATGGTAGTATGAGGATGTGCATTGACTACCGCGAACTGAACAAGTTGACAGTGAAGAACCGCTACCCCTTACCGAGGATAGATGATTTGTTCGATCAGCTTCAGGGTGCCAGTTGGTTCTCGAGGATAGATCTTCGATCTGGTTATCATCAGTTGAAGGTGAAGGAGCAAGATATCCCTAAAACAGCTTTCCGTACGCGCTATGGCCATTACGAGTTTCTTGTCATGTCCTTTGGTTTGACCAACGCGCCAGCTGCTTTTATGGATCTGATGAACCGTGTGTGTCGGCCTATGTTGGATAAATCAGTGATTGTGTTTATTGATGATATCCTGATTTATTCGAAGAGCAAGATTGAGCATGCCGGTCACATTCGAGAGGTTCTGGAGACGTTGAGAAGGGAGAAATTGTATGCTAAATTCTCCAAGTGCGCGTTTTGGTTACGCGAAGTTCAGTTTTTGGGTCATGTGGTGAATCCTGACGGGATTATGGTTTACCCGGCGAAGGTGGAGGCGGTTATGCAATGGAGGTCACCAAAGACGCCATCCGAGATCCGTAGTTTCTTGGGCTTGGCGGGCTACTATAGAAGATTCATCCAAGACTTCTCTAAGATTGCTTCTCCACTAACTAAGTTGACCTGAAAGGATGTGAAGTTTGTATGGGGTCAAGCTCAAGAGAAGGCGTTTGAAGAGCTGAAGGCAAGACTGACTCGAGCTCCTGTTCTGTCATTACCCGATGGAAGCGAAGATCTGGTGGTCTATTCTGATGCTTCCTACTCAGGGTTGGGGTGTGTGTTAATGCAGAGAGGGAAGGTTATAGCCTACGCATCCCGCAGTTGAAAGTTCATGAGGTTAATTATCCCACTCATGACTTGGAGCTAGCAGCCGTGGCCTTTGCATTAAAGATTTGGAGGCACTACCTTCATGGGACGAAGTGCACCATATTCACTGACCACAAGAGTCTGAAGTACTTCTTCGAGCAAAAAGACCTGAACATGAGGCAGAGGCGATGGTTGGAACTTATAAAGGATTATGATTGCGAGATCCATTACCATCCAGGCAAAGCTAATGTGGTGGCGGATGCCCTTAGCCGAAAGGAAAGGCCCGAACCGATTCGGGTGAAAGCTTATCAATTAATCATGACCTCCGATGTGATGAAGCAAGTTAAGGAGTTTCAAGATGATGCATTGAAAGAAGATCACCTTAACTCGGAAAGAATGAGAGGTCTGGTTGGGGAATTGGGTGAAAACACACTCGGTGTTAGAACTCGATTCGGTCGTGTGTGGATTCCTCGTTTTAGGGATCTACGGGTGAAGATAATGGATGAAACCCACAAGACTCAATACTCCATTCATCCTGGTGCCACGAAAATGTACCATGACATGAAGAAAGATTATTGGTGGCCGGGTATGAAGCGTGACGTCGTGGAGTATGTGAGTAAGTGCCTTACTTGCTTACAAGTGAAGGCAGAGCATCAAAAGCCGTATGGGAAGATCCAACCTTTGGATATACCGGAATGGAAGTGGGAGCACATCACCATGGACTTCATTACGAAGCTGCCACGTACTCCGAAAGGGTATGATGCCATATGGGTGATAGTTGATCGTCTGACGAAGAGGGCTCATTTTCTACCGATCCGCGAGACGTATTCATTTGAGAGGTTTGCTGATCTGTTCGTCAAGGAAATTGTAGCTCGTCATGGTGTGCCGGTGTCTATTGTGTCTGATCGTGACACTCGGTTTACATCTAAGTTTTGGAAGAAATTCCACGACGCTATGGGGACGAGGTTACATATTAGCACGGCTTATCATCCCCAACCGATGGTCAGTCAGAAAGAACCATTCAGACATTGGAAGACATGTTGCGGGCATGTGTGATCGATTTTGGTGGGAGTTGGGAACACACTTACCGTTAGCCGAATTCTCATACAACAACAGCTATCATGCCAGCATTGGTATGCCACCATATAAGATGCTATACGGTAGGAGATGCAGAACACCCGTTTGTTGGGGTGATATTGGTCAGAAGGAATTGGGGAGCGTTGAGGTAATCGAGGCTACGACAGAGAAGCTTGAAAAGATTAAAGCCTTCATGAAGGCAGCCAAAGATAGACAGAAGTCGTATGCCGATAAGCGACGTAGGCCAATTGAGTTCCAGGTGGGTGACCGGGTTATGTTGAAGGTCTCACCTTGGAAGGGTATTATCAGATTCAGAAAGCGGGGCAAGTTGAGCCCAATATATAGGCCCTTTCCGAATCATTGCTCGAGTAGGGGAGGTGGCCTATAGATTGGAGTTGCCAGATGAGTTAAGTGGGATTCACCCGACATTCCATGTATCTCATCTGAGAAAGTGTATAGCTGATGAAGACATGATTGTTCCACTGGAGGACATTGAATAGATGAAAGGCTCAATTATGTGGAGCAACCAGTGGCAATCATCGATCGCAAAGAAAAGAGGCTGCGAAATAAAGTGGTTCCTCTTGTGCGTGTACAGTGGAAGCACAGGAAGGGATCCGAGTCAACGTGGAGACTGAGGAAGAAATGAGACAGCATTTCCACGTTTGTTCGAATAAAACAGGTTTCGGGGACGAAACCTATTTAAGGGGGGTGGACTTGTAACACACGAATATTTATTATTTTGAAGCCGGTGAAGAAGAAAGAAAATAAAGTCCAAAAGTCGAGGGACCAAACTCGCCAACGAAGAAAAGTTGGGAAATGTGGTGATATTAGTAGGGAGAGGGCAGCCCACTCTCCCCACACCCCACATTTCAGCTTCATAAAGAGAAGAAGAGGGAAAGAAGAGAAAAAAAAGGAAAAGTGTTGGTTCGGTCGGTTCGGGTCGCCAAAATCATCGTGAAGCAAGCCAAATCGAAGCTCTTGTCGTTGTGCTCGTTTAGGTGAGTTCTAGGACCCCTCTTTTACATGTTTTTGAATGATTTTGGGGCTGGAACACATCTGAAAACCCTTTTTCGCGTTTTTGGGTGAAAACCCGTATGTATGCGTGTATGTATGTGTAGGACCCGTTTGGGGCTTGATTTCTTGCGTGGGTGTGCTTGTATAATGTTATGGTATGCATCCTAAGGTTTAGGATGGTCTATTTAGGCTTAAAATGGGTTTAGATGAGTTTGGAGGCCGAAAACCCTCGGCTGCAGTGGGGATGAACTGCATTCTGCATCAGTTGGGGTTAGGCGACCGACTGGAGGCCAATGGAGGCCATACGGCCGATTAGGGTGCGATTGGGGTCCATTCGCACGATTGGGGTTCATTCGCACGATTGAAGGCCAGTCGCATGGGGGTCATGCGACTGAAGGTCCATTCGCACGACTGAAGGTCCAGTCGCATAGGTGTTCATCCGCATTGTCCATTCGCACGACTGGATGTTCATTCGCATAGGTGTTCATCCGTATTAGTTCATTCGCATGATGTTCAGTCGCATGGAGGCAATGCGACTGAAGGGTGTCCATACGCCCGAATAGGGCTGTTGTACCCGAGGAAGGTGTAGATTGACTTCTGACTTTCGGGGGAAAGTGCAGACGTAAGTTTTGATGTAAAGGTTCCCATAAGAGTTTGTAAGATGACGTTGGAGGTCTTAGAAAGCATGTTGGGCATGATGAGGATGATGATGGTATTGCAAGTTCATGTACGTTATGTATGTATGGTGTTGCCCTGTATGATGATAATGATGACTGTGTGTGCTATGTTCCTAATATGATGTATGTTATCTTTCTTGTGGCCTTATGTGTCATGTTAATGAATAAATGAAGTATTATGTAACGTAAAGTGAAAGATAATGAAGGAGGAACATGATGATGAACGAAGTATTAATGAACGAATGAAACGTCTTGCACGCATCGGATGACGGGTCCTTCTTTGTGATTGGCCCTTAATGTAGAACCTCTACCGCTTACCCCTAGTACTGTGGCATACGTTTAGCTGTTCATTTGTTGACTTCGGCCCAGTAGCTAAGACTGATGGTTACTCCTAGTACCGTGGCATACGTTTAGCTGTTCATTTGTTGAATTCGGCCCGGTAGCTACGACTAACCGGGGTGTAGCACATGGTATTGGTAAGGATGATGTCCGATGCGCAAGAAAAGTCATAATGAACGAATGAATGAATGAAGAAGATAATAATGATATTATCTATGTGTATGTACGATGTGTGATCATGTAAAAGTAACGAATGGTTTTTATGGAAGTAAAGTATGTTGTATTTATAAAACTAGAACTCACTCAACAACGCTGACTGATTTGTGTGTTCCAGTTGGCAGGTAATGTTTGCTGAGGATGGCACGGCGACTACTCAGCTCTTTTGGGGATGGCATTCTTTTGATTAATGTTTTGCATTGTAATGCGAACAAGCTATTTTGTAATGAATGTTGTATTAATTTGCAAAAGCATTTACATGGAAATGAAAGATTGTTTTAGTTTTCCGCTGCGATTTATGAAGTACAAATGTAATTATACGTTTTATGTGCGATGAGAACCCAGTTGTAAGCGTCCCGGAACGGGGCCTTACAAATGTCTTCAAACAGGACAATCAATTTCTGATTATTGTATGCAATGATTATGCCTGATAAAACCAAAGAGGTGAAAATAATTGCATGGAAATATGTTGAGATCTTTGATGCCTTTCTTATAAAAAGAGTTAATGCTATTTGTGATGTATATCATTTCTACTCAAGCATAATTGTCTTACGTGTGCAAGATTTGAAAGAATTACATAAGTTACCATTGATCAATCCTACAAAGGCTAAAAGAGAAGAATTTTTATGAAGTTGCTTGATAGAGGTATATCTAGAATGCCAGTATTTTTTCAAACTCGTTGTGACCAAGAAGACAAAAGCTATTTTGCTAAGATGAAGAAGAAGAAGTCAAAGAAAGGTGATCCAATGAGGTTATGGATGATTGTTACTTAGAGACATTCATAGATAAGTATTTTGAAAAAGTAACAAATCCTGGATTAAAAGTTATAGATGGTACTCAATCATCAATACCAATTTGGAGATGGTTTTATGATTCATCTACTTTTCATATGAAGCTTGTAAGGAACTTAACTGATTGGGATAATGATATGATCAGTTTGTTTGGAGTATTTGAACTCAAACTCCTTCATCCTAGTTATATCTCATTCTTCTCCAATCAAATTTTTGAGCAGTATCATCAGCAGAAGAAGATAATGACAGAAAATACTTTTTGATGATTATAAAAGTAATGAATGCTGCTATGGAGAGGATTTCTTTAAGGAAAGCAATGGCCTATGCAAACATAGTGAAGAAAGACATAAAAGATATTGAATTCATGAGAATCTCTTGTAAAAGAGTGCTGGAGATCTACACAAAAGAAAATCCAAAACCAATTGAAATGTATGCTAATGTAGATATTACTGGTTTATCCAAAGAAACTCTATTGGTAATGGATACTATGGAGATCAAGACTAATGAGTCCAAGCAAGAACAAGGAATTCTAGCAAGGAAGTTCAAGTCATCAATCAAGAAAGCTCTTGAAGAACTAGAGCTATACAAAGAAAAACCAATGTTCAAAATAAAGAAGAACCTGAAGACTATTTTTGCTTAAGACAAATGCAAATCTTAGGGGGAGTATTGTTAGAAACCTATAAAGATTAGCATTTTTGTTTTTATATTAGTTTTTGTCATAGTGTAGGGACTTATTATGTAAATATATGTTCCTTTTTGTTTTCTTGATTATTAGTATAAATAGGATTGCGTATGTATGTGCAGGTTAAGACTTCAGATATTTCTCTCTCAATTTGCACTTTGTAATCCATCTAATTTTAATGAAAACTCTATAATTTTTTCTTATATTTGTTTGTTTGATTACATTGTTCATATTATTATTAATTTCTTGATATCAATTACAGATTGATCCATTTGAACCTATCACATAAGTTAGTTTAATTTCCTAATAAAGAACAGATGTGGACCAAAAGTATGTTTTCTTTCTTTGTGTGAATTATTTGAAATGGAGGAGAACACTTTTTACCAAAAAATCATGTTTTTTTTCTATTTAATATATCCCAACCCACAAATCATTTTTTTTCTTCTAATAGGTATCCCAACGCACGTTAAAACACAGTTTCTTTTTAGAAACTTGTCCATATTCCATATTTGTGTAGCAGTGTACATTTATTCAGTTTTTTGTACTAGAATTTTATTTTATTATTAATTTTTTTGAACGTATTGTTTCCATCCAATATGTGTCTCAAAAAAGTGCTGTTGAGTTGGTAATGGCTTGCGGAGTTCATTGGGTTGTTGTTGATGTGCTCAAGATGTCACTCGAATCCTTTCTAGGTCATATCAGGCTCCAATATGGTTGGAGTTGTATATATGGTCAAACAGCGTGTGTGTGATGACAAAACACACAAAAACTCATGAATCTCTCTTTGATTTGTTTCATCTTTTACATTTAGATCTATTGTTATCTATGTTCTTGTAAAGATTTATATGTTATGAATCTTTGTTTTTTAGTAGTCTAGCTTGTTCATCTGATAGCACACAGATCATCACATTGATGTTGTTGATGTTGACATTCTACGCTTTATTGTTTCTTAATCGTTGTGTATCAAGTCTTGCATTTCTGATACTAGAGTTTGTTTTTGTCGTGTGTGTGCTCTTCATTCATTATTGTTAACATAGTATTAGAGCATGTTGGCTTTGGTGACTATTGCTCTTTTGTTGTCTTCTTCATTAGGGTTTCTTGTTGTGACACTCGTCATATTTCTCATATCTATTTTTGACCAATTTGTTTTGGTTTCTATAGTAGTTCATGTAAGGATTAAAAACCCTAATAAGTTGTTAGTTCTTGATAATAACTCAGCTTTTTGCTGCTTTCTAGATCTAGTTCATCCATGAATAAACTAGTTCTAGGTTGATCTTGTTTTTAAAGGTCGTTGAGGTTACAAATCCTTAGATCGGAGTACTAAAGGCTTGTAACCCTAGAAGCTTACAAGTTCAAGTGTGCATGGCTTGTCTTATCTTATTGTAATGTTATTGCAACCTTAAATGTTTTTGTACTTTTTTTGCTTTTGGAATACCATGTAGGGCACCCCTTTTGTGAGATCCTTCTTTTTATTATTCTTGTTACGTGACTATTGTTATTCAATTAGGCGGTACACAAATTAATCTTATCAGAGAGATCCATCCCTTGCTATTTGTTGCATTTTATGTGTTGCATTAATCTTGATATTATTTGACTCCTGAGAATATAGTGTTCTTCTTACATTTTATTCATTATGCATCACTTGGTTTGAAATATTTGTCTTGAAAAAAAAAACGTTTAACTAATCATTTATCAGCCAACAAGATTGGTTCGAAAACCTAACTTTGGTCTAGCATGTTTATATTTGCATGTGCTTGTGTGCCTTTAATTCTCTATGTGAAAAATCCTTATGTGTCGACATGGTTGATAGTGTTGGTCCACCTCTTAAACCCTAGTTAGCAAAATTAAGGCTAATGACTCCTTATATTTACATGCAAGTGACTCAAGTTGTTTGAAAATCGTATATAAAAACATAAAGGAATAGAGAACAATATTATTTGGTCTAATGCATTCACCCATTCTTTACAAGTTAAAAACAAAAGAAGGTTTATAAATTCTAAATGTATAAAGCCAATAAATAATGTGTTAGCTGAGTAGTGGAAAAGCAAAAAGTACATGAATCTTCTATTAGTATATAAACTTACAAATGAAGATACAATTAAGGCGTTTTTGATGCACAAACCCTGGTGAGTGATAAACAATTAGATGGGTTGGATATGTGTGGTGATATCTCTATTAATACCGTGGTATGTTGTAACAATATTAATATCTTGAATGCGTGGCATGATAGATTAAATTATCGTTCAGATAAGGTTCTAAATGGAATACCTATTGTGATATTTGTTATCATGCTAAACAACATAGGAATCTATTTCCATTAAGTGAACATATCTCTACTAACATAGATTATCTTGTTGACTTAGATGTTTGGGGCCTTTATAAAGTGACTGTTAGAGAATGGTTTACGTACTTCTCAACTCTAGTATACAACTCTTTTAGGATTCTTTGGGTATATTTGTTAAAATCTAGAAATGAAGTTTAATCATACAAGATTTTTTTCAGTTTAATCAAAACTCACTTTGAAAAAACAATTAAATTAAATGTTTAGGAATCAAATGTCAAGTTTTATCAATCCAATGGTATAATTCACCAAACAATTTGGAACTTTTTTTAAAAATGGTATATATTACGAAATGAATTAGGTTTTAAGGAAAGTCAAAACAAAAAAAAGGAAAATAGGGTATTCGCGTTTAACAATAGCGGATTAGGAGGGTTCTTCTTAGCTTTCTGTGCATGATCTGACAATCGATCTGACAATGTTGCCATGCATGTGTAATCCGCTATTCTCAATAGCGGATTATGCCAAAAGGTTAATCACGGATAAAACTTAGTTAACTCCCGTCCACTTTTAAAAAGAAACTAACTCTTCTAACTCTCCGTCGTTAACTTCTCCGTTAACTTTGGATTCTCATTTCCATAAAAAATGTACCACAATCAAACAAACTTTTTGGCAGTGTTACCTGCAATATCACATGGGTTTTGAAGTTTTACGGATTCGAAAGAGTTTACGTGTAAGAAGATGTTGTTGTGGTGGGTGGGTGGTAGGGTTTTAAGACGAAGAAGATGATTCCAGTGGTTTAAAATTAAATTTTGTCCTAATCCGCTAATACTAAAAGCGGATTAAGCAAATAATAAAAAAATTTTGTCCTAATCCGCTATTTGTAAAAGCGGATTAGGTTAAAATTAGTAATTATTTTTTAAAATTAAATTTTGTAATTATTTAATAAATAATTATGTAGTATATATTTTTTAAAATTAAATTTTGTCCTAATAAAGTAAAACTAAATTTTTAAAAATTTTTAATATAAAAATTTTTAATATAAAGATTTTTAAAACTTAGTTATTACATTTAATATAAAAATTTTTAAAACTAAATTTACCCTCACTTTAATGTTTAATTTTTTTTTAATTTAACTTAGTTATTATTCTTAGTAATTATTTAGTATATATTTATTTACTTATTAAAATTTTTAAAACTATATTACCAATAGCGGATTAAGTTAAAACAATTTTAAAACTATAAAACTAAAATTTTAATCCGTTATAAAAGTTTTTACTTAGTAAAATTTAAAAGTAATAAAAAAATTTAAAAATAAATTTAACCCTCACTTGAATGTTTACTTTTTTTTAATATTAATCTTGTAATTATTTAGTATATATTTATGTTACTTATTAAAATTTTTAAAACTATATTACCAATAGCGGATTAAGTTAAAAAATTTTAAAACTATAATAATTATTTAGTATATATTTATGTTACTTATTAAAATTTAAAATAATAATTAATATGTAAATACCAATAAGTCTACTCAAAAAGAGAAACACGTGATTGACATTATAAATAATAAAACATTAGAATTACAACAAACATATACTCAGGCACATGATAATAAAATACAATTAATTATTTTGTCGGTATGGACATTTGTTGATCCTGTGACCCGTTCTTTTACAACCGGAACACTTACGACCCGTCCTTTCCTCAGCGTATTTGGCGTCCATCTCGTTATGCATCCTTCTCGCACGCCGCCTTCCCCTTACTATAGTTATCTTAGATGCGTCCCCATGAATTTCCCAACCCGCGTGCATCCAGTCTGCTTTATGAGGCACCGGAAAATACTCGTTGTTGTATTGCGCACGGTACACTCCCGTAAGAAACCTTGGATCCGCAGTTTGTTGTGGACTTTCACGTAGATGGCCACAAACTACAATTGCATGGCTACAGGGGAACCGGTAGATCTGCCACTTACCACAAGTGCAAGTTTTTTTCTTGAATTCTACCATATAGGGACTATTGCCAGATTCGTCCGATGCTTGTAGGGGCGTGTCCACCATGAACCTTTGATCACGTGCTGAGTAAAGGTATACCCTGTGTTGGCAAGCCCTTAATTCACGCTTATGGAATTCTGTCCACAAGCGGGGAGGAAAGTTAGTCGAAAATGTTGTGGAAGGTGTGCCCACCAACATGCCTACGACACACCATACTTACAATGATTGGTTTCATCGGCATACTGTTTTGTATATAAAGGACCCGAGGCACGTCCCCGGTGTTGTCCATGCTGGATTTGATGATCACGGTGGAGCTGCAAGATACTTGGTAAGTATAATTACTAATGTAGAATTAAATTTAATAAATAAGTAATGCGTATAGTTAATTATTTTGGTTTTACATGTGGATGGATTAGGCTTCATTGGTCAAGAAGCAATCAGGATGTGAAACATGGGCCCTGATCATTACTATGAAAATTTTGTAGGGGTTCAAGGCATGGCTTCTCAACTGATTGGATCAGTTAATCAAATTGATCAGCCTACGTACATACAAACTAATGAACCGGATCTGGGACCGGATAACACACTCCCCCAACGTGCTTCGCGTGGTCGGGGGCGCCGTGGTCGACAAAGAACACGGGTAAACCTCGTGCCTGATGATGATGATGAGGGGGAGGGTACCCAACATTTTGGAGGGCCCCCATCCAACTATGGGGACGGTCCCCCAAATTTTACAGGGGCAACACCCAACTATGGGGCGGGCCCCTCCAATTTTATAGGGGCAACACCCAACTATAGGGAGGGTGCATCATATGTTGGAGGTCCAACACTGGATTGGCAACCCGGTTATCAGCCTTCATTTGGAAATGTTGGAGAGGGATCATCAACATTCAATTAGGTACCCAGTCGAATTTTAACAACGACGAACAAAACACTGGGTATCCTCACTGTTTGACAACACTCCCTCTGCTAATATGATTCCTGCGATGTACTCAGACCAGTCGGGGCTCTTTCAAAATTACGATTATACTGGTTTTAGTGTACAACAGCCACGATACCAACATTTAAGTCCGGTTCAAATGAGCTTGGACCTACAGCTTAGTCACCTGAAGGCTTCAGTCCACCAAATGATAATGACCCCGAAGATCCAGCAACAAGACGCGTACACCACCGAGACATCCAAAACCAATTGGTTGTGGCATCGGTGGCTGTCTGATCCGATATCCGCATAGGCATTAAAACAATATATTTAAATATATTGTTTTATTAAATATATTACCTTATGTAATTTGAGTTTCCCAATGGCGGAGTATATGTTTGTTGTAATTCCAGTGTGTTATTAATTTATAATGTCAATCACGTGTTTCTTTATTTGAGAAGACTTAGTGGTATTTACATATTAATTATTGTTTTAAATTTTAATAAGTACATAAATATATACTAAATAATTACTAAGTTAATATTAAAAAAAGTAAACATTAAAGTGAGGGTTAAATTTAGTTTTAAAAAGTAATATATTAAAAATAATTACTAAGTTTAACCCTCACTTTAATGTTTACTTTATTAGGACAAAATTTAATTTTAAAAAATATATACTAAATAATTACTGAATGTTAGTTTTATTACTTTTAAATTTTACTAACATAAATATATACTAAATAATTACTAAGTTAATATTAAAAAAAGTAAACATTAAAGTGAGGGTTAAATTTAGTTTTAAAAATTTTTATATTAAAAATAATTACTAAGTTTTAAAAATTTTAAAAAATTTAGTTTTACTTTATTAGGAAAAATTTAGTTTTAAAAAATATATACTAAATAATTACTTATTAAATAATTACTAAATTTTGAGTAGAATTAGTATATTATTTAGTATATATTAAAAAATTTTGCTAACTAAAAAATTTTATAGTAGGATTAAAAAAAGTAAACATTGTTTAATTATTTAACCTAATCCGCTATAGGCAATAGCGGATTAGGACAAATATATTATCAATTACACCCGCAATATAATCAGGTTAGACACTTAGCTCACTTGGCTGGGTGCACGCATGAATACAAAGGGGACGCGGGTTCGAGACCTGGCACGCCGGGTCACCAATTTTTTTTACCTAATCCGTTTTTAGAAATAGCGGATTAGGACAAACTTTTTTTTTATTTTTATGTTTAATCCGCTTTTCGTAATAGCGGATTAGGACAAAATTTAATTTTAAACCACTGGAATCGTCTTCTTCGTCTTCTTCTTCTTCTTACACATAAACCCATGCCGCAAAAGTTCAAAACCATGTGATATTCCAGTCGGTATCACTGCCAAAACTTCAAAACTCATGTGATATTGCAGGTATCACTACCAAAAAGTTTGTTTGATTTGCATGGAAATGAGATCCAAAGTTAACGGAGAAGTTAACGGAGAGTTAGGAGACGTTTGTTAAAAGTTGACGGGAGTTAACTTGCTTTAACCGTGGTTAACAATTTTGGCATAATCCGCTATTGAAAATAACGTATTATACATGCATGGGACTATTGTCAGATCGAGTGTCAGCACATGCACACAATACTCCTAATCCGTTATTGCTAAACGCGGATACCTCATTTTCCTTTTTTTTTTGACTTTCCCTAAAACCTAATTGATTTCGTAATATATACCATTTTTAAAAAAGTTCAAACAATTTGTGCTTGTATCCCACGGCAGAATGGGATAGTAGAAAGAAAAAACATAGGCACCTTCTTAACGCGACTCTATTTTTCTTCTTTCAATCTTATGGTCTTACTGCATCATTTATTAACAAGACTCATTCCTATGCTCTAAATGGCAAGACCCTGTATGAATTAATGTTTTGTTTTGAACTCTTTTATGAATATTTAAAAGTATTTAGCTGTCTTTGTTTTAACACGGTTCTTAATAATTATAGCAATTTTGCTAACCTTGCTGGAAAAGTGTATATGTTTGGCATACTAAATCATAAAAGGGATTTTAATTATTTAGTCTTAATAAAAAAAAATCATGTTCAATTCCCTGGGAATGTTAAATTAACTTTTTTAAAAAGAAAAGGACATGTATAAAAACAATGTAAAATTAAAATAAAAACAAAAACTAAAATTAAAATAAAAAAACTTTAAAAAATACAAATAATAACAAAAACACCAGAAAAACATAAGCAAAACTTTTTTAATCAAACACATTAATTACATTTAATAAGAAAAAAAACATTAATTGTTTTAACAGATTGAACGGACATATTACATAAGATTTTAACCTAATTATTTATGGGAAACTTTTCTTCTAATAACATCCCCATATAACATGATTAAGTTTATCACTGCTACGTGTCTTGAGATTGTATAACCACGTTGCTGATATTGATAGTTGAGATATGTGTATTTTTGTATTCAAATGGTGGTTGGTATAGCTTGAGACAAGATTAGCTGTCTCCTCTAACTCTTGCCTTCCGCATGCTCTTTAGTCTTTTAACTTGGCAAAATTAATTATAATAAATATAAGTAAAATTAATCATAATAAATATCAAGTAAAACAATTTGACCTTTAAAAAAGAATAATAATAACCATGTTTTCAAGTTTAAAAGAAATGCATGCTGAGTGCATAGTACATTTATGAACAACGTTTCCCATGCTAACAGGCAGAGATAAAAGTATTTATAATCTGAAATTCAATGTATATTTCCCCACAAACCTTATACTAAAATGGTGTTTATAGATAATAAAAAGTAAATTGGATAATAAAACATTATAAATAAAGAACAGTGGACGTATATAGGAAGCAGTATATAAAAAAAACAGCCGACATAGAGAAAGGAAGAGATCGTGCGGTGCATCTCGCAGTGAGTTACAAAACCTGTCAAATGTGAAACACAAATCATGTATTAATTAATATATTTTAAGCCGTATAAATCGGCTGAATGAACGGGTGGGGTGAATGGTCAATTAATGGCTAGGTTCACATAACTTGTAAGCTGGTTAGAAATTAAACAGTTAAAATAAGATAATATTTTTACCAGGTAGCACATATTTTACCTATATTTATGTTACTTCTAAATCTAAAATTATAATATTTGTATTTTATAGGATTTAATCTTATAGCATTTTAGTTGTAGCGTAAGTATTTTTCCACCTACATGTCCTCTTAGGTACATACATATCTCAATAATGGGGTTTCAAATTTGATTTTTATTAGAATTGGTGTTGGCTAAGTGCAGCAATGATACCAATATGTAAAACTGACGGTCCTTTCATTTGATGAGTGCTCAAGACCTATGACTTAGAAATTGTGTAGATTTAAAAGTATTAGTGGGTATATGAGTTTGTCATTTAAAAAAATAAAGCCACTATTGTTAAAAGTAACAACCTATGAGTTGATTGCTATATATTTTCTTAATAACAAATGTGTGACACTCGTTTAAGACCCGCAGCTCCACGTGGTTGTTCCACTTTTACACGCCTTTCATATATTAAACGTCGATTTGACATGTAGGCGTACGTTAGCGCAACCTAATAAATCGTTAATTATAAACTTCTTTGGACTTGGATTGAATGTTTGAAGAGTTAATTAGGTTAATTAACAGATGATAAAAATGTGATTTTTAATCTGAATCCAGCTTTATGATAGGAAATAGCTAATTAGATCAAATCAGAGAAGTATTTTAAAATGATTGTCAATGGGATTTAGAAACTAGGGTGTGTTTTTTCTTTATAAGATATCACAGCTACTTGTGTCGATCTATATATGCTGAGTGCCTTGGATCTTCACCACCAATCATTTCTCCAAGTGATTATTTTAGGATATATAACAAAATCGTCAACTTACATTACTTTTGCCAGTTTAAAAGATGGTAAAAAGATATGGTATAATGCTTATTTTATATTTGTTCAACTTGTTTATTATTTTGTAAGGCCATATTCCAATATTACTTGATCTAATGGTATATATGTTTGATATTATGCTTACTGTGTCACATACTACCACGTAATAAAGTAATTAATTAAACATGAAATAAGTGGAAGATTGATCTAATGCTATACATGTTTGATATACATAAATTAATAAAGTTCAAATAAAAAGGCTCTAATCTAAAAAATGCAAGAATAATTTAACATCATGAACACAAACGTTTTTCATCTTTAAAATGACCACAACAATGTTATATACAAAAATAAATATAGTACGTTTTTCAACTCATGATTTCTATTCATTATTATGTATTTTTTGGTAATTCATTATGTCTTTATTTTCATTGTTGTATTTTCTCGAATACCATGGTGTTCTTTTAAAAATGATGAATCCTGGAAATATAATAGGGAAATAACACGGTTGTATATAGTGTGCGTACTACAATGTAAAACACGATAATAGTATACTAACTATTGTATCTGATACATTAAAAACAACGATAAAAAACATAAAATGATATAAAACATTAAACATAATGTTATAAAATGTTGATCGTATTTTTTTACTTGTTATTGTGTTTTCCTGGACGCTATTTTATTTTTCTACAATAATATGTTTTTGAAAATATAATAACATCAATGTATATGTTTAATTATTAAACATTTATAAAATAACAAAAAATTTATATAATTTCACAAACAAAACGAATGACAAAATGATATGATCAAAATTACGTAAAACGTAAGATACTTTGATGAAAAATATTTGACACGATAACCGAAATGTCTTCCTTTTAAAAACAATAACATACATAAAACCCATAATTTTTTATTAATTTTAAATTAAAAACTTATTTATCATTTCACCCTACCCTATATTGATATATGTATATCTGTAATCCTACATAAGGTATAATAACTATGACATTGTTTTATCTCCTTTCACATGTTGCTTTTAAATTAGGCAATTTCTCATGTCTAATTAGCCCTTGTGTTAACTGCTAATAAAATTGTAGAAGACACGTCTTGCAAAATATCTCGAATCTCTTCTGAAGGATTGGATTAGGTTTATGAGCATCTGAGGGGACAGAGACAATTCTTCTAGGTTATAATGTCTCTCTTTTACGAATAAAGCCGCCCTTGGATTTTATTATTTTGTTTATTTGAAACTAATAAAAAATATTCAACAAAGTTCCTATATAATAAGTTAACAATAAAACAAAAAAAAAAAACTAATTTAAGTTAAAATACATACACCATATTTATATCTAATAAAAATATAACAATATTTATGTGTCATCATCTATTGATACTTGCTCTTTTTTCCCCGCTCTCAGTTCTATTAATTAAATGATAATATAAAATGTAAAAATATTAAATAACAATGAAATTAAAACACGAAAGAGCCAAGCATTACGGTTGCCTCCAAGGTTCATACAGATTACATTCTTATCAATTATACTTGGAATTTATATACAATTTGTAGTATCGGTAATGATTGTATCCTTAAATCGTATAAATGTAAGCACCTCAAGTGCTCAATTGACGCTAGTAGCACTGAAGTCGAATGAAATAATAGATCGAAAGGCTTTAGTGAATTTAGATCGAGGATACACATATTATCAAGCATGTACGTGGTAGGCATATATTCAATCAAATATAGAGAGGTAAAATTTTATTTAAATCAAAGTTCACAATTCAAATTTTAAACAAGAAAAATAGTGAGTTACAACATAGGTAATTATTTTGTTTTTGTATCAACTACAAATTTGTGAATATGTAAATCTTATTAATCCAGTTAATACATATTATTTTAACCTAATTAATATAGACATACACAAATATATGCATGCATATATGGCTTTGTTATTGTACAAAGTAATATAATCATATGAAATATACCAGATGTGACATATGGTACGAGGGAAACGGGCAAAAATATTAAATCAATAACATATATTTATAATTACGTAAAATATGTTTATAATTACGTATATATTTTTTATAGTTAAGCAATAGAGCCAGGCAAATCATTGCATAATAAATGTTTAATATAAATTTATACAATAATATTATTCTTAAATTACACATAGTAAAAATATTTGACTTCAAAAATTAATATTTCCCCTAGACAAATCACATCAAAATTTGCTATATCACTTCTTGGAAAATCACTTTTGGTATTGTTAAAAAGAAAAAGTTTTTAAAAATGCTTTATGTAAAAATGCTTGCTTTAGGTAAGAATGTTTAGAACGTATTTTGAAAAAATAGAAAGTTTTATAAATAAAATATAAGCGTTTTTGAGATATTTAAAAACCACTTTCTGTTAAAGAAAATGGAAACTTCTTAAAAGATAGATAAAAACGTGTTCTAAAAATAAGGAAAAAAACTTTTAAATATTAAACATTTTTAAAATAATCAAAAAGTTGTTTTTTAAAAAAGAGTCTCTACTATTATTTTTAACTAAATGTCTTCAAAAGAATAAACATATAACGTTTCTATTAAAAAACGATTACAAAGTTTGTAATTGCATATAAAAATTTAAATTAATGCATTAACTCCATTAATTAATAACTAGTCTGTGAGCATCTGCTTTGCCACATTTTGTTAAAATTTATTATTTGTTTTTGAAAGTTAAATTTTATTCAAAAAAATGCCGCAAGGAGCCCTCAAAGCGAGGGCTCAAGGGCATCAAAAACCAACATTACAAACGAGAGTTTAAAGGAGAAATACACCAAACATTTCATTCTATGTCTTTCATCTTGGACCTATTACGGATCCAGAAATACGAAGTAGTTTTAATAATCTCCATGACTTCAATCGGTCTCCGGCTTTTTCCTTCGAAGTTCCTCTTGTTCCTTTCGTTCCAAATCGCCCACATAGTTGTAATAAGGATCCCTTTTAGAATGTAAGAGTCCTGGCTCGAAAACTGCTATGTTTCTACTGTTTTTAGAATGTTCGAGACGTCGAACACCAGCAAAGGAGCTATTTTACACCAGGTCTGAACTCTGGTCCATATCTCCGCCGAGTACAAACATCAGGTAAATAGGTGGATCGCCGTCTCATCATCTGTATTACATAAGCGCAAGATTTATTTTGTAGAGGGACACCCCGTTTGAACACCTCCATCTTCGTTGGCAAGCAATTAAGGGTGGCTCTCCACACCATAACTTTACATTTAAGCGGAACCCACCCGGACCAATTCATCTTCCAACTGTTAGTATCAGTCGACCCGTTTGACAACAGCTTCTTAGCCTTGTTAACCGAAAAAACTCCACTGGAATCAGCGGTCCAAATCCATTTGTCTGCACCTCCTTTCCACTCAAAATCATGTATGTCCGATAATAAACTGAATAGTTCAGACACCTAGTGAGGCGATTCTGGGGCTGCAGACCAGTCCCACGACAGAATTTTGCAGCCGTGAACCACCCGCAATCTGTACGAAAAGGTTGCCCACTTGTTCTTTTCGATTCTAAACAGCTGCGGGCATATGGTGCGAAGTGGTTCATCAAAAATCCAAGCATCAATCCAGAAGTTTAGGTCTTTCCATCGCCCATTGTACCGCTAAAATAACTATTTAACGGTTTGCCATTCCAAAGTTTTTCCCCGGCTCTAGCAATGAACTTCCAACAACCACTTGAGGATGGCGAATAAGGAAGAAAAGACCAGGACCTGCTCGAACCATGGCAGCCCAACACTATTTTTTTCGAAAGACTTGCTCCTTCTTTTTTGAAACGCCAAGACCATTTGAGTAAAAGAGCATCATTTACGTGAAGCAATTTAGAAAGGCCCGAACCCCCGGACTTTCTAGGAGTAGTAACAACATCCCACGCAACCCAAGTTATCTTTTTATCGTCACTAGAAACGGGCCAAAGAAAACATCGCATAATCGCCTCAATAGTGTCAATAACCTTCTTAGGGGCTTTGTACAAAGAAAGATAGTATATAGGCAAGTTCTTAAGAACCTCCTTAATAAGAATTAAGCGGTCCCCAATGGAAAGATGTCTAGCTTTCTAAGAGATTAACCGGTTCCTCACGACTTCAATCACCGAGTTCCAATTCCCAATTTTTGACATCTTGGCTCCCACTTTAATGCCCAAATAAAGGAACGGAAAATCTCCACGCTTACATCCCAAGACCTCCATCATGTTATCAACCTCAAAATCTTCCGTACCAACCCCGAATAATTAGATTTGTGGATGTTTATGCGAAGACCCGAACATAGATAAAAGACTCTAAGTATTCAAGCCTTGCATTGGATATTATTCCGAGACCAAACACCCATAATGAGGGCGTCGTCCGCGTAGAAAAGATGGTTGATATTCACCCCATTTTCCGGAAGAGTAATGACTTCATGAACACCAATAAGTTTTGCTCTATCCAACATCCAAGAAAGGCACTCCATTACAATCAAGAATAAGAATGGCGATAAAGGATCGCCTTGGCGAAGACCCTTTCCACTAGTAAACTGGAAAGTGGGAGAACCATTGACTAGGATAGAAGCCCGACTTGAGACGAGAATGCCTTTGATCCACCTGCACCATCTAACCGGAAAACCCATTTGAGACATCATAGAGATCAAAAAAATGCCAATTGACATTGTCATAAGCTTTTTTGAAATCTATCTTAAAAAGAAAAGCCTTTTTCTTCCATTTTTCAACCAATCCATTATTTCATTCACCATAAGCGGACCGTCTAAAATAAAACGATCAGATAAAAACACCGATTGGGATTCCGAGATCACTTTACCTAAAACCTTTTTGAGACGATTAGTAAGGATTTTAGAAATAACCTTACTTATCATCCCAATAAGAGTAATAGGACGATAGTCTTTAAGGCCCACCGGCGATTTAACCTTAGGAATCAAGGTTATGAAAGTCGAGCCACAACCCGAATTTATGGTACCTGTACCATGGAATTCCTCCAATATTTTGTAAAAATCATCTTCCAGCAAATTCCAGAAGCGTTTGACAAAGCGAAAATTAAAGCCATTTGGTCCGGGCGTCTTATTTGAACCACAGTCGAAAGCCGCGTCTCTAATTTCTTGCTTGGAAAAAGGACCCGTCAAAAATAAACCATCCATATCAGTTAAGCGTTTCAAACCGGTGCAATTAATTGTAGGCCGAAAAGGAGTGTCTTCCCTAAAGTGATCTCTATAAAATCTGAGGACTTCACACTTGACCAAAGACGGTTTCGAAATCCACTCGTCTTTGATTTGAAGACCCGGAATTGAGTTTCTCGCATATCTACCCTTAACAATATTGTGAAATAAACTCGAGTTCTCATCGCCAAGAGTAGCCCATTTAATCCGCAACTTTTGTCGATCTGATGTCTCGAGATTTTGTGAGCTCAATATCTTCTAAGCACTTAACACACTCAGTCCATACCCAAACATCCGATTCTTCCAAATCTTGGTGCTCCATTAGGAATTCTAGGCTTTCTTTCTCTTGTCTCAAATTGCTTTCATCTTTCCTTTCTTTTAGTTTACTGTTTTTAATCCAAACCTTTAGATTTTCCTTTAAACCTTTCAATTTGTTGGTCAAATTCATATTGGCCGGACCTGTATTAATCCAGTCGCCTAACACCGAGTTTATCAACTCCAAGCAACCCGGTCTATCAATCCAAGAATCATACCACCTAAAAGGTTTCGGACCAAAATTTGTGTCAACGAGAGAAAGAAGTAACGGAGAGTGGTCTGACTTTTCTCTTTTAAGAGCCCGAACATACCCATTCGACCACTTATTAAAGATATTTTCACAAACGAAAACTCTATCAATACGGCTTAGTTTACAAACGCCATGCTGATTGACCATGTAAGTATAATTCATGCCTTTCAATTCATATTCCCTGAGACCAGCTTCATCCACAAAATAATTAAAATCTCGGGCACAGACAGGGTCGAAAACCGAATTTTTTCTCTCACCTTGATCTCTAACCACGTTAAAATCTTCGAAAATAATCCACCAGCCAGAACCCATTTGAATAACCCGAAGCAGTCTATCCCAAAGATTTCTCTTCAAAGTATTATTTTGTGGGGCATAAACGTTCAGAAAATTAAACCGACTTTTGTCATCAGATAGAAAATCGGAAACAAGTAAAAATTGGGGTCTTTAACAACCGAATCTTTAGAGAATAATTTTGGGTCCCATATGCTAAGGATCCCTCCTGAATTACCGTCAGCATCAACGCTATCAAATTCGTGATCCAAACCACCCCAATAATTGGAAACCAACCCCGACGAAATGGTACTCGACATAGTCTTTTGTAACCCAATAAACGCCACACCATGATCATTCTTTAAGCAGTTTATCCAACCCGATTCACCCTTAGACCCAATCCCCCAAATATTGACCGAAAGACAATTCATTGCTTACCGCTTTGTAACCCTTCTTGGATGATTGACTTTTGAACTAACGATTCATACTCTCCCAAAGATACTCCCAATTTCTCCCCCAACAACTTGGTCGCTTCAATCTCCTTAATTAGGACAGGAGCTTCGTTGGGTAAGCTAGTTGGTTCGGCTTCTTCGTGATCACCCGGTTCATGAACAGGAGATTCTTCAAAGGGAGGAATAGGTTGGGAGTTAAGGTCAAACAGATTGTTAGTAGCAGCCATTGAGTTGTCGTCCAGTGCATTTGACGTGTTATTATCCAGGCCCAATAGAGGATTTAACCTAAAGACATCTTCTTCCAAGTATTCATCTATAGTGTTTTTGGGCTTCTTGCCTAACTTTTGACTCTTATTGCTACTGATATAATTAAAACTGGTCCGGCCCATATCATCTTTTTTACATTTCTTACGTTTAATGACATTTGAATATAGAGGGCTATTTGGACATTTTCAATTTGGTGATCAAAGTCAAACTCTGCAGCTGGAATAAAACAATCTGCCGAAAAATCCTCCACAACATTTGAATTCTTAAAAAGCAATGATTGCTTATTTTAATCTCATTTAAAGGGCATTCAATACATTCCTTTTGAACCTGGTCAACAACCGGTTCAACCGGGTCAACCGGTTCCATCGATTGATCAACATCCGGGTCTACTTCCGAACCGCTATCATCTTCACTGTCAGACTCTTCCGACAAATGTTCCGACTGATTTTCTGGCATGTTCCTCAGTCTACTCCTCACTAACCATGTTTACGTCTGCTTGATTTATAGTAACCGTAGTGAAAACGGGCACCCAGTCTCCGCTTCTTCCACAATCCAAACACAAAACTTCCGCTTCCTCCAAACAAGCATAATCTCCTCTGATATTCTCTTACCGTCTCGACCAAGACAGCCACGTATTTGAAGGATAGATCATGGTCGGATTCAGACCTATTAGCTTTATCCCCACCTTACCGATCATTCCTCCGACGGCATTGATAACTTCATTGGAGACCAATGTAGAGGGATGCCCTATACCTTCAACCACGCCACTCGTTTGAAGCCGAAGGATTAGCCTTCCCACAAGCAGACTAAAGAAAATGTCTCCTTTATTGTTTCTGTAGTGAAACGAAACGTTTGGGCCGACTCCGTGTCTTCAAAAGAAACAAGAGATCCAAACCTCCCAAGTATTGCACCTTACCTAGGCCTGGACATATTTCATTAAGATACACGTAAATGTTCTTCAAACTCATGACATCAACCATCCTTGTCACAACGGCTACTCCATGCAGAGAAGAAAAAGCATAAACCTTGCCGTCTACGTTGATTGTTTTTCCTACTAACATGTCTTTAAAAGACCATTTCCCTGTCACATTGTGTCCACCATTTGTAGTCGAACCTTCCCCAACATTACCTATAGGGTCCGGTATCTTGATAGGCTTCTGCTTGGGAACACCTGTAATGATTTCACCATCTCTAGAACAAACCGTGCTATGTTGAACCAAAGTTTATTATCCCCCAAACGAATACCCCCAAGGGTCTTCATATAATTCTCCTTTATCCTTTACATCTAGCATCGAAATAAAGCCGAATCGGTTCCCTCCCTTGTCTCTTTTCCTTGCAATGTACAGATCAAAGATCTGTCCGTACGACCTGACCTGAGTTGCTAAATCTAACCCACTGCAGCCTCAACTTGATTTTGATTACTTCTATATTAAAATTAATTCATACATCTAGTTATAAATTATATTACAACTCGGTTTTAATGTCGAAAATTTATAAAATATCAGCCCGTATAGGTGAATTTATATATTATATACATCATATTTTAAAATTTATTTTTGAAAATAAAAAATACAAAATCTTGAAGCACTTTTGAAAGCTTGTACATATTACAGTGATTATATTATTATTATTATTATTATTATTATTATTATAGTTGTTATTATTATTATTATTATTATTTTGTTATTATTATTATTATTATTATTATTATTATTATTATTATTATTATTCTTCTTCTTCTTATTGTTATTATTATTCTTATTATTATATTATTATTATTATTATTATTATTATTATTGTTATTGTTACTATTATTATTATTAATATGTGTTGTTGTTGTTGTTATTATTATTATTATTATTACTATTGTAATTACTATTATTATTATTATTATTACTATTATTATTACTACTATTATTACTATTATTATTACTGTTATTATTATTACTATTATTATTACTATTATTATTACTATTATTATTACTATTTTTATTCCTATTTTTATTACTATTATTATTACTATTATTATTATTAAACTATTATTATTATTATTATTAATATTATGGTACTGACACATGACATCTCAAGTTACTCTTTCATTAGAGTAAGAAGATTTGTTTATTTAGAAATAATATTAATAAATAGATATGTTTTTAATTTATTAAATGTAAAAGAATGTTAAATAATATTATTAGTAATTAGAGTAATTATTTATGATGAGAGATGCATGAGAATTTTAGTAAGAGTGATTGTGGTGCTGTCACATGGCACATCAAGTACTCTTTTATTAGCATACTAGCTTTAGTAAACCCGTGTATTACACGGGTTGAATAAATTAAATATTAATATAATAAATATATTAATAATTAAATGATATTTTAAGATATAATATGACTGAAATTACATATCAGGATTGACTATAAATAATAAAATATTGATATCAACTTTTTAAAATTTTTTCAAAAAAATAAATATTTTATTCTAAAAAAACGTATAAAATATCATTTTTAAAATTTTTCTTATTACAACAGCCAATTTTGATTATTTTTTGTTTTAAATAATTGACTTATTAAAAAATATCAATTTATTTAGAAATAACATTAATAAATATATTTTTTTCTTAATTTATTATATATTAAAATATATTAAAATAATATTATTAGTAATTAAGGTACGCGGGAAAAAATTGGTGAGAAGGATTGTAGTGTTGACACGTGTCACTCTCATTTATCCTTTTATTAGAGTAGTAAGATAGGAAGATAGAAAGATTAATGCATTAATTAGGATAATTATATTATATAAGAGCAATTTAAGAAGTATTACATAAAATAATTATACTTTATATTTTAAAGAATAGTTGTAGGTGCCTTAAAACTAGGATAAATTTACTATTATATCCATCTCAAATGTTTTATAAAATAGGTAGAGTGACTCGTGTTATGACTCGTGTTATGACTCGTGTTATTACTATTGTTATTACTATTATTATTATTATTATTATTATTATTATTATTATTATTATTATTATTATTATTATTATTATTATTATTATTATGGTACTGACACATGACATCTCAAGTTACTCTTTCATTAGAGTAAGAAGATTTGTTTATTTAGAAATAATATTAATAATAGATATGTTTTTAATTTATTAAATGTAAAAGAATGTTAAATAATATTATTAGTAATTAAGGTAATTATTTATGATGAGAGATGCATGAAAATTTTAATGAGAGTGATTGTGGTGCTGTCACATGGCACATCAAGTTACTCTTTTATTAGAATATAGGAAGATAGAAAGATTAATGTATTAATTAGGATAATTATATTAAATAAGAGCAATTTAAGAAGTATTACATAAAATAATTATACTTTATATTTTAAAGAATAGTTATAGGTGCCTTAAAACTAGGATAAATTTACTATTATATCCATCTCAAATGTTTTATATTATAGGTAGAGTGACTCGTGTTATGCGCGAGATTGTAAAATTTGAAAATGTTAATTCTGATTATTTATACATTAGTATTGACCAATTGTAAAAATTCACACGTGAAACATTGATAAAAATGTATAACAAAAAGAAATAATGATAAAAATGATTCCTTGAAACAAAATAAAAGTACAATCAATATGTAATGGTAATTTTATTAAAGTTAATATGCTATATTGTAAATTGATTAAAAGAAAATAAAATAATTTTTTAAAGTTTAAAAAATTAAGTATAAATTTTGCTTAACTTGAGAGTATAAGTTATATAGTATTTAATGGTTATAAGGTTAAGTATTTATATAAAATAATATTTGTAAGGCCCCGTTCCCGGACGCTTACAGCTGGGTTCTCATCGCACATAAAATATATATTCATTTGTATTTAATGAATCGCGCGGAAAACTAAAACAAACTTTCATTTCTATGTAAATGCTTTTGCAAACTAATACAACATTCATTACAAAAATCGTTTGTTCGCATTACAATACAAAACATTAATCAAAAGAATGTCATCCCAAAAGGGCTGAGTAGTCGCCCGTGCCATCCTCAGCATCATTACCTGCCAACTGGAAACACATCAAAGTCGCGTTGCTGAGTGAGTTCTAGTTTTATAAATAAAACATACTTTACTTTCAGATAAAACCGTTCGTACTTTTACATGATCACACATCATACGTACACATAGATAATATCATTATTATCTTCTTCATTCGTTCATTCATTCTTTCATTACCTTACTTGCGCATCGGACATCATCCCGAACCAATACCATGTGCTACACCCCGGTTTCGTAGCTACCGGGCCGAAGTCAACGAATGACAGCTAAACGTATGCCGCGGTACTAGGAGTAACCGTCAGTCTTAGCTACTAGGCCGAAGTCAACGAATGACAGCTAAACGTATGCCACAGTACTAGTGGTGAGCGGTAGAGGTTCTACATTTAGGGTCAATCACCAAGAAGGACCCCGTATCCGATGTATGCAAGACGTTTCATTCGTTCATTTGTACATGCATTCATTCAACATGTTCCTCTTTCTTTATCTTTCACTTTACGTTACATAATACTTCGTTCATTCATCATAACAAGTAAAGCCACAGGAAAGATATTATACATCACACTAAGGAACATTAACATGCATCAACATCACATCATACAGGGCAACATCATACATACATAACATACAACATCCTCACCCTCATCATGCCCAACATGCTTTCTAAGACCTCGATCGTCATCTTAAAAACTCCTATGGGAACCTTTACATCAAAACTTACATCTGCACTTTCCCCCGAAAGTCAGAAGTCAATCTACACCTTCCTCGGGTTCAACAGCCCTATTCGGGCGTATGGACACCCTTTAGTCGCATGGCCTCCATACGACTGAACATCATGCGAATGAACTAATACGGATGAACACCTATGCGAATGAACATCCAGCGGGCGATGGACAATGCGGATGAACACCTATGCGACTGGACCTTCAGTCGTGCGAATGAACCCCAGTCGCATGACTCCCATGCGACTGGCCCTCCAGTCGTGCGAATGAACCCCAATCGTGCGAATGGACCCCAATCGCACCCTAATCGGCCGTATGGCCTTCATTCGGCCTCCAGTCGGTCGCCTAGCCCTAACTGATGCAGAATGCAGTTCAACTCGACTGCAGCCGAGGTTTTCGGCCCCAAACTCATCTAAACCCATTTTAAGCCTAAATCGACCATCCTAAACCTTAGGGATGCATACCATAACATCATTCAAGCACAACCAAGCAAGAAATCAAGCCCCAAACGGGTCATACGCATACATACACGCATACATACGGGTTTTCACACAAAACGCGAAAAAGGGTTTTCAGATGTATTCCAGCCCCAAATCGTTTGAAAACAGTAAAAGAGGGGTCCTAGAACTCACCTAAACGAGCACAATGACAAGAGCTTCGATTCGGCTTGCTTCACGACGATTTTGGCGACCCGAACCGACCCGAACCAACACTTTTTCTCTTTTTTTCTCTTCTTTCTCTCTATTCTTCTTTTGTGAGCTGAAATGTGAGTGTGGGTAGAGTGGGCTGCCCTCTCTCTACATATATCACCACATTTCCCAACTTTTCTTCGTTGGCGAGTTTGGTCCCTCGACTTTTGGACTTTATTTTCTTTTCTTTCTTCACCGGCTTCAAAATAATAAATATATTCCAGAGTTACAAGTCCACCCCCCTTAAATAGGTTTCGTCCCCGAAACCTGTTATTCGTCGAACAAACGTGGATAATGCTGTGTCTCATTTCTTCCTCAGTCTCCCACGTTGACTCGGATCCTTCCTGTGCTTCCACTGTACACGCACAAGAGGAACCACTTTATTCCTTAGCCTCTTTTCTCTACGATCGATGATTGCCACTGGTTGCTCCACATAGTTGAGCCGTTCTTCTACTTCAATATCTTCCAAGGGACAATCATATCTTCATCTGCTATAAACTTCCTTAAATGAGATACATGGAATGTCGGTGAATTCCACTTAACTCATCCGGCAACTCCAATCTATAGGCCACCTCTCCTACTCGAGCAATGATTCGGAAAGGGCCTATATATCTTGGGCTAACTTGCCCCGCTTTCTGAATCTGATAATACCCTTCCAAGGTGAGACCTTCAGCATAACCCGGTCACCTACCTGGAACTCAATTGGCCTACGTCGCTTATCGGCATACGACTTCTGTCTATCTTGGCTGCCTTCATGAAGGCTTTAATCTTTTCAAGCTTCTCTATCGTAGCCTCGATTACCTCGACGCTCCCAACTCCTTCTGACCAATATCACCCCAACAAACGGGTGTTCTGCATCTCCTACCGTATAGCATCTCATATGGTGGCATACCAATACTGGCATGATAGCTGTTGTTGTATGAGAATTCCGCTAACGGCAGGTGGTCATCCCAACTTCCACCAAAATCGATCACACATGCCCGGAGCATGTCTTCCAGTGTCTGAATGGTCCTTTCCGACTGACCATCAGTCTGGGGATGATAAGCCGTGCTAATATGTAACCTCGTCCCCATAGCGTCGTGGAATTTCTTCCAGAATTTAGATGTAAACCGAGTGTCACGATCAGACACAATAGACACCGGCACACCATGACGAGCTACAATTTCCTTGATGAACAGATCAGCCAACCTCTTAGATGAATACGTCTCGCGGATCAGTAGAAAATGAGCGCTCTTCGTCAGACGATCAACTATCACCCATATGGCATCGTACCCTTTCGGGGTACGCGGCAACTTCGTAATGAAGTCCATGGTGATGTGCTCCCATTTCCATTCTGGTATATCCAAAGGTTGTATCTTCCCATACGGCTTTTGATGCTCTGCCTTCACCTGTAAGCAAGTAAGGCACTTACTCACATACTCCACCACGTCGCGCTTCATACCCGGCCACCAATAATCCTTTTTCATGTCATGGTACATTTTCGTGGCACCGGATGAATGGAGTATCGAGTCTTGTGGGCTTCATCCATTATCTTCACCGTAGATCCCCAAAACGAGGAATCCACACACGACCGAATCGAGTTCTAACACCGAGTGTGTTTTCACCCATTCCCCAACCAGACCTCTCATTCTTTCCGAGTTAAGATGATCCTCCTTCAATGCCTCATCTTGAAACTCCTTAACTTGCTTCATCACATCAGAGGTCATGATTAGTTGATAAACTTTCACCCGAATCGGTTCGGGCCTTTCCTTCCGGCTAAGGGCATCCGCCACCACATTAGCTTTGCCTGGATGGTAATGGATCTCACAATCATAATCCTTTATAAGTTCCAACCATCTCCTCTGCCTCATGTTCAGATCCTTTTGCTCGAAGAAGTACTTCAAGCTCTTATGATCGGTGAATATGGTGCACTTCGTCCCGTAGAGATAGTGCCTCCAGATCTTCAATGCAAAGACCACGGCTGCTAGCTCCAAGTCATGAGTAGGATAATTACCTCATGGACTTTCAATTGTCGGGATGCATAGGCTATAACCTTCCCTCTCTGCATTAACACACACCACAACCTGAGTAGGAAGCATCCGAATAAACCACACAGATCTTCGCTTCCATCGGGTAATGACAGAACAGGAGCTTGAGTCAGTCTTGCCTTCAGCTCTTCGAACGCCTTCTCTTGAGCTTGACCCCATACAAACTTCACATCCTTTCGGGTCAACTTAGTTAGTGGAGAAGCAATCTTAGAGAAGTCTTGGATGAATCTTCTAAGTAGCCCGCAAGCCCAAGAAACTAAGGATCTCGGATGGCGTCTTTGGTGACTTCCATTGCATAACCGCCTCCACCTTCGCTGGGTCAACCATAATCCCGTCAGGATTCACCACATGACCCAAAAACTGAACTTCGCGCAACCAAAATGCACACTTGGAGAATTTAGCATACAATTTCTCCCTTCTCAACGTCTCTAGAACCTCTCGAATGTGACCGGCATGCTCAATCTCGCTCTTCGAATAAATCAGGATATCATCAATAAACACAATCACTGATTTATCCAACATAGGCCAACACACGGTTCATCAGATCCATAAAAGCAGCTGGCACGTTGTCCAAACCAAAGGACATGACAAGAAACTCGTAATGGCCATAGCGCGTACGGAAAGCTGTTTTAGGGATATCTTGCTCTTTCACCTTCAACTGATGATAACCAGATCGAAGATCTATCCTCGAGAACCAACTAGCACCCTGAAGCTGATCGAACAAATCATCTATCCTCGGTAAGGGGTAGCGGTTCTTCACTGCCAACTTGTTCAGTTTGCGGTAGTCAATGCACATCCTCATACTACCATCCTTGTTCTTTACAAATGGGACCGGAGCACCCCAAGGAGAGATACTCGGTCTAATGAACCCCTTATCAAGCAGCTCTCGCAACTGCTCCATCAACTCTTTCATCTCGGTTGGAGCCAACCGATACGGTGCCTTGGCACAGGTTGGGCACCCGTATCAGATCAATCTGAAATTCAATCTCTCTGTCAGGTGGCACTCCTGATAGTCTTCTGGGAACACGTCTGGAAAGTCACACACAACTGGTACATCAGCTAGTTGTGGTGTTGGTGTATCCACATCTTTTACATAGGCCAAGTAAGCACTACATCCACGCCTCATACACTTTCCCGCCACCGCCATTGAGATCACCTTCGGATCGTAGTAACCCGATCACCATAACCGTTACCAAACTTCCGTCAGTCGCTGTCACCGAACCATCTTCTGCGAACACCAATGTTCGCCTCAAATCCGCCAACCAATCCATCCCAAGAACCAAATCGAAACCACCCAAGGTCATCACAAATGGTTTAACAGGAAACTTGTGACCCTCAAGTTCCACATCACAATTCTCTATCATCTCAGAAATCCTGGTGACTTATCTATGGCAGTTTCTACATCAAGGGCGCATCAACACGTCTACTACTAACAGGCAGCTTAGCACAGAAGTACCAGAAATAAAACTCTTACTAGCACCCGAATCAAATAACACAGAAGCTAAAGTCTGGTTCACTAGAAACGTACCGGACACAACGTCAGGTCCGTCCTAGCCTCCTCCTGTGTCATGGTGAACGCTCTGGCGCTCGCCCTCGGCCCATCACTTCCCGTCTTCTTCACCCCTGAACCCTCAGTCCTCGACTTCTTACAATCTCTGCTCATATGACCAGTTTTCCCCACAGTTAAAACATTTGCCCGACATGCAATCCTTCGCCATATGCCCTGTCTTCCCACACTTGAAGCACAAGTTTGACCCAAACCTACATTCCCCCCTGTGCTCCCTTCCACACTTGCCACACCTTTTCGACCCCGCACTTGATGTGACCACACGGCGTTCATCCACCCGTGCCTTTTTATTACCCATCGGGGCATCACCCCGACCAAACCGTTTCCCGTTCCAGTTCCGATCACCACCACCCTTCTTACTTGCTTCAGTCACCACCACCTCCCGCTCATCATACAACCTTCCTGCCAAATCAACCGCCGACCTAAACGTGCTTGGTCGGGCGGCGATCATATGCCGGCGAACATCCACCGGTAAACCCTGAATGTACCTCTTGATTTTCCGAGACAGAGGCGTCACCTGATTAGGCACAAGCCGTGCCATTTCATTAAACTTGGTGGTATACTGCTGGTGTGTCATGGTTCCAGCCTCCAACTGCAGAAACTCCCTTTCCAACTTATCCATTTCCCAATGAGGACAAAATTCCTCAATCACTAACCTTCTCAGCTCAGGCCATTTCATTTTCCCATGGCCCTACTACCCTCAGCTTGGACAATGTTGTCCCACCAGCACAGAGCTAAATCCACAAAAGAGTGGGTAGCAAACTTCACCTTTTGGTCCTCTCGGCACTCTGCTGATATCGGGAACAACTTCCATTTCCCTCACCCACCGGTGAGTGGCTGCAGCAGTGCCGTTTCCGTCAAAAGTAGGGGGCTTGCATCTCATAAAAGCCCCATAATTATATCCTCGCACTGCCTCTGGCACAAGCTCTTCTTCTTCCTCTTCATCATCAGACATAACCGTTTCCGGCTCTGGCTGTTCCCGTTCCCCAGAGGATCTGTTTCTTTCTTTTCTTTCCCCTTCTCGTACAGCCTTATAACTTCAGTCACCACAGACGGTAAGATTGTCTGCATGACCTGATGGACTCTTCTACAACAGCCTCTTTTACTGAGGCTCTCAGATTGGCACTTTCGTCTCCACCCTCCGGATGAGGGATCTCTGGTTCCTCATGAACCACCCTCTCAACTCTAGGTCTCCCTCTCTTAGGTCGCGGTTCAGCACCGTGACCCCCACCCCTAGAAGCTTTCGAAGATCTACTCCGGCCATCACACGCACACTGAAAGATTCAAACACCAACACGATCATTCAAGGAAATAACTCAGTTTATGTCAAGTATAGTAAGTCCCTAATTACAGTGGCCAGTTGTGATTAGCCACTTACTTTACTCTTCATACCCCAAGTATTACCTGTCCTGACTACATCAGTATTTAAACCTACATATAACACATAACACATACCATGCGCACATAAAACCAGTTAACTTTACGAAAATACCTGATGGCACGCAGCTACTCAGTTTGGCATCCCATTCCCATTCCGTCCCATTCTCAGTTTAAGATTAGGTTTATTTTAAAAATTTACCCATTTCACTTAAACTTTGGCTCTCATACCAACTTGTAAGGCCCCGTTCCCGGGACGCTTACAGCTGGGTTCTCATCGCACATAAAATATATATATTCATTTGTATTTAATGAATCGCGGCGGAAAACTAAAACAAACTTTCATTTCCATGTAAATGCTTTTGCAAACTAATACAACATTCATTACAAAAATCATTTGTTCGCATTACAATGCAAAAACATTAATCAAAAGAATGCCATCCCAAAAGGGCTGAGTAGTCGCCCGTGCCATCCTCAGCAATCATTACCTGCCAACTGGAAACACATCAAAGTCAGCGTTGCTGAGTGAGTTCTAGTTTTATAAATAAAACATACTTTACTTTCAGATAAAACCGTTCGTACTTTTACATGATCACACATCATACGTACACATAGATAATATCATTATTATCTTCTTCATTCGTTCATTCGTTCTTTCATTACCTTACTTGCTCATCGGACATCATCCCGAACCAATACCATGTGCTACACCCCGATTAGTCGTAGCTACCGGGCCGAAGTCAACGAATGACAGCTAAACGTATGCCGCGGTACTAGGAGTAACCGTCAGTCTTAGCTACTAGGCCGAAGTCAACGAATGACAGCTAAACGTATGCCACAGTACTAGCGTGAGCGGTAGAGGTTCTACATTTAGGGTCAATCACCAAGAAGGACCCCGTATCCGATGTATGCAAGACGTTTCATTCGTTCATTTGTACATGCATTCATTCAACATGTCCCTCTTTCTTTATCTTTCACTTTACGTTACATAATACTTCGTTCATTCATCATAACAAGTAAAGCCACAGGAAAGATATTATACATCACACTAAGGAACATTAACATGCATCAACATCACATCATACAGGGCAACATCATACATACATAACATACAACATCCTCACCCTCATCATGCCCAACATGCTTTCTAAGACCTCGATCGTCATCTTAAAAACTCCTATGGAAACCTTTACATCAAAACTTACATCTGCACTTTCCCCCGAAAGTCAGAAGTCAATCTACACCTTCCTCGGGTTCAACAGCCCTATTCGGGCGTATGGACACCCTTCAGTCGCATGGCCTCCATACGACTGAACATCATGCGAATGAACTAATACGGATGAACACCTGTGCGAATGAACATCCAGTCGGGCGAATGGACAATGCGGATGAACACCTATGCGACTGGACCTTCAGTCATGCGAATGAACCCTCAGTCGCATGACTCCCATGCGACTGGCCCTCCAGTCGTGCGAATGAACCCCAATCATGCGAATGGACCCCAATCGCACCCTAATCGGCCGTATGGCCTTCATTCGGCCTCCAGTCGGTCGCCTAGCCCTAACTGATGCAGAATGCAGTTCAACCCGACTGCAGCCGAGGGTTTTCGGCCCCCAAACTCACCTAAACCCATTTTAAGCCTAAATAAACCATCCTAAACCTTAGGGATGCATACCATAACATCATTCAAGCACAACCAAGCAAGAAATCAAGCCCCAAACGGGTCCTACGCATACATACACGCATACATACGGGTTTTCACCCAAAACGCGAAAAAGGGTTTTCAGATGTATTCCAGCCCCAAAATCGTTTGAAAACATGTAAAAGAGGGGTCCTAGAACTCACCTAAACGAGCACAATGACAAGAGCTTCGATTCGGCTTGCTTCACGACGATTTTGGCGACCCGAACCGACCCGAACCAACACTTTTTCCTCTTTTTTCTCTTCTTTCTCTCTATTCTTCTTTTTGTGAGCTGAAATGTGAGTGTGGGGAGAGTGGGCTGCCCTCTCTCTACATATATCACCACATTTCCCAACTTTTCTTCGTTGGCGAGTTTGGTCCCTCGACTTTTGGACTTTATTTTCTTTTCTTTCTTCACCGACTTCAAAATAATAAATATTCGGGTGTTACAATATTTGATTAAAATTGTATTTAGTTATAAAACATATAAAAAGTAAATGTAGATTTAAATATTTAATTAAAATATAATAAATAAAACAATATTCAATGGATTAAATTAAATAATCTAATGTATATCTATACTACTATAGAATACATCTCTTTGGATAGAGATGTAATTTTGTCAAAAATACAAGTTTTAAAGCAACATGTACAAATGAGTGCATCACATTTAAGAGGGGTAGAATAAGGATTTGATTAAAATTTTAAGGCACTTTAAGGGTAATATGGTAAATTTATCCATTAAATTTTATAAAACTTGACATTTTTGTCTTCATCTCTATCATATATTTAATAAACATTATTAATATATTACTTAATAATATGATATTATTTAATTCACTTCATTAATTTTTATTTTATTTATGATACTATAAATTGACATTTAAATTTATATTTACTAATTATATTTTATAACTAAATAATATTTTAATTAAGTATATTATTTTATTTAAATATTTAAGTATATAACTTATATAAGTCTTCATATTTATAATAAATATAGTACTAATATTTTTCTAGAGGCATATTATAAGTTTAATAATTTTAATATTTATCTATATTTTTTACAATAAAAGTAAAAGCATGATAGAATAATACTTTTACATATGGATTATGACACCCATATGAAAAGTAATGCTTACATTTAAAAAAATTAATCATTTTATTTCATTTATGCCCTTACAATAAAGTATAATATGATTGCTTATAATACAAATGCTAAAACATATACACGTGGTTAAACAAAATCATTATTTACTTTTAATTTCGTTTATATATTGTGATTGAGTACTAATCCCTCTTCCTTTTCCTTTATCAGTTGTTAACAGCTCAATAACAATCAAGATGATAATTTTTTGTGATAATTTCTCCATTAACCTTTTTCGAAGTATGCAAATCACCACCAAAAACTAACTCCGGTGATCATAAAACTCTAACCTACATTCATAAAATAAACCTCCCTAAAATCTATATAATAAGTGATTTCCGACCATAAATACCACACATATTTTCACTATTCTTATTGAGATAATATAATTTTCTTAATGACTTTTTTAATATACGTAATTTATTTTCTTTTATTTAATTTTTTCAATAATTATGTTTTGATATTTTAATTTACATCATAACACCCCGAGCCGATATTGACTAAAATCAAATTCTCAAAAAATCATGCAATAATCGTACCGCAGCAACGCACGGGCATTCCAACTAGTTAAATAATATATTAATAAAGAGAAGTTTATTAAATGGGGTGAATTGAAATTTATTGTATTAAACACTTGTGCTCTATGTAAAAATATTTTAGGTGTCTTACACTTTATGCAAAATTATAAATATATGCATCTCAAATGTTTTATATATAGTATAGATATAAATATAGATATATAGTATGTAAAGTTGGTGCATTGTTGTTAGAAGCAACATTAATGTTTAGTAATCAAATCTCAATCAAAGATAACATTCATATTATGATAACTAAAATTCAAAAACCATAAGAAAGCACTAGTTGGAAATGCCCGTGCGTTGCGACGGTACGGTTGTTGCATGATTTTTTGGGAATTCGATTTTAGTTGGTATTGGTTCGGTGGGTTATGACGTAAATTAAAAAATCAAAACATAATTATCTAAAAATTGAATAAAAGAAAATAATTACGTATATTACAAAACCATCACTTATTACCTAGATTTTAGGGAGATTTATTTTATGAATGTAATTTAGAGTTTTATGATTATTGGAGTTAGTTTTTTGTGGTGATTTACATACACCGAAGAAAGTTAATAGAGAAATTATCACCATAAATTATCATCTTGATTGTTATTGAGTTGTTAACAACAAATAAAGGAAAGGAAAAGAGGGATTAGTGCTCAATTATAATATATAAGCAACATTGAAAGTAAATGGTGATTTTGTTTGACCACGTGTATATATTTTAGCATTTGTATTATAAGCAATCATATATTATACTTTATTGTAATGGCATAAATGAAATAAAATGATTAATTTTTTGAAATTTAAGCATTACTTTTTATATGAGTGTCTTAATCCATATGTAAAATTATCATTTTATTATCCTCTCACTTTTATTGTAAAAAATATAAATAAATATTAAAATAATTAAATTATAATATGCCCCTAGAAAAATATTAGTATTATAGTTATTATAAATATGAAGATTTATATAAGTTAATACTTAAATATTTAAATAAAATAATATACTTAATTAAAATATTATTTAGTATAAAAATATAATTAGTAATAATAAATTAAATGCCAATTTATAGTATCATAAATAAAATAAAAATTAATGAAGTTAATTAAATAATGTCATATTATTAAATAATGAAAGAGACAAGGACAAAAATATCAAGTTTTATAAAATTTAATGAATAAATTTACTATATTACCCTTAAAGTGTCTTAAAATTTTAATCAAATTCTTATTCTACCCCTCTTAAATGTGATGTATTATAAAAGGGGTAGAATATTAATGGATAAATTATATTACCATTTATACATGTTACTTTAAAATTTGTATTTTTGACAAAAGTACATCTCTATTCAAAGAGATGTATTATATAATAGTATAGACATGTCATGGTTCTATTTAACTAATTCATAAAAAATTAATTGGGTTGACATAGATGCCAAAGAGATCGTTATTTTTCGTATGCATACTGAAATGTGGCCTATTAGTAGTTGCGGTCTAATAATCTGTATATAGTAATTTCAAAATTATATCAGACTTTAATTAATAGCATTCACAACCCATTATTTATTTTTATCCATATAATTACACTAAAAATACAAATTTTTCTCTCATCTTTTTAATTAAATAATATTTTTTTATACATTCATCGTTACTTTTTCTCTTTCCTACACTCACAACTTTTAAAAATATTAAAAAAAATTATAAGGGTTGAATAGTAATTCCTTAAATTTACAGATTAAAAGTAACATTTTTATCTGCTCCACTCACAACTACTCATAACCATTCCATATAATTTAAGGATTACGCTCACATACATATACCAAACAGGTTGTGAATGCTCTAAACTGTTAAATAAAAATCATACAATTAAAAATAAACACAACACACCTCAAAGTATGTAGCAAATTTATCATTAATAAAATTTAATTAGAGATTTTGAGTTTAAAGTTTAATAATTTAAGAAAAATATAAAATTTTTATGAAGACTTAATATGTTTAAATTACTTGTACGTCATACTTAAAGGAAAATTTTGGTATTATAGAAAAAATTACAAGATATTAAATGCTAAGATGTATGAAAAATATGGTTAATTATTTCTTTATCCCTCTTTCATCTTTGTATACATAATATATAGATATAGATTATAGAGACTTAAGTATTTAAATAATATATTACTTAATTTAAATGTATTTAGTTATAAAATATTTATATAAAGTTAAATGTAAATTAAAACTAATTATAAATAAGAGCATGTTGGATTTACCAAATTAAATAATCTCATAATATTAAATTATGTATTAATAGAATGAATTAAGTGATGCTTAATATGTTTATTTTAGGTGTATTAAAATTTGAGTAAAATAATCATTTTATCCTCATTTCATCCTTATATGTATAGTATAGATATAAATATTTATGAATAATTGAGTATTATTAAAAACTAGTATTAAGTTCTTGCGTTGCAGGGGACGAAAACCATGATAAGTATCACCAAATACACACTACCGTTAGCGACCACCAACCGACACGTAAAACCAATGACACACCACCTTTAGGCAAAACGTAAAACATATAAAACATAACTAAGTTGATCTTGGACAAACGCATTGCGACAGTACCATTAAACGGTAAGAAAAATAAGACGTAAAAATGTTGAATAACACACCCGCACTACAGGGTGTTAACTCACAAAATGTAATCCGAAACGTGAAACAAAATGTTTTAAAATATAAAAAGTACAGGGACCGAAGTTAAAAGTTAAAAAAATGGGTTAAATTGTAAAAGATTTAAAGTATTGTGTTAAAATAAAAAAAAGTAAAGATTAAAAAGAATAAGACAAAAATTAAGTACAACCCTTAAAACATGTTATACAACTCATAAAACATAAGAAAATTGGTAATTAGTATATATATAATTCTCTCAAATGAAATTTCACATTTTATTAATTTAATAGTGATAATAAGTTCTCTAGACATCTATAACAATATTTTTAAAATGACAAACAAGTTGAGGATACATAGATGTGATATATAAATCAAGTGTCATTCAATTACAAACACATGTTTATAATAATGATAGCGCTATAATTATCAGAATTTGGTATTTTCTGTTTAATTACATTGATATTGTTGGAGCATATATAGTCATATATAGTGTGTTCGTCGCATGTCGAATAGTTTAGGCTTAATATATTACACCTGATATGTTGTAAACATATGAAACTGGGTCATTCGCAGGAGCATATGCAAATGAGACTCAATCGTACGATTGAGCCATGCTAATGGACCAGTCGTGCTACTAAGAGGTGCGATTAGGACATTCGTGAGACTGAACCATAAGAATGGTCCAGTCGTACGATTGAACCATACACATGGTCCAGTCGTACGATTGAACCATACGCATGGTCCAGTCGTACGATTGAACCATACGCATGGTCTAATCGCACGAATGGGCCCAGTCGCATCTAATATGGGCCGAGACCTATATATACCAGTTTCAATGTGTAGAAAAATTAAGGATTTCTAAAGGGTTTTAGAGAGATATTGTGCTCGGGAGCCTAGGGCTGCTGGATGAGAGGGGAGATCATGCTCGATCTTCCCCTTGCTAAGAGTCTTGATTCTTATGTTGTAACGAGCTTGTAATTGTTAGGTTTTATCAATGAAACCATTCAATTATAGTTCGTATTATTGTTTGACTTTTGGTTTGTGCTGTTAGTTATCCTTCCGTCAAGAACATGCTCGGACGCTTATCGATCCAAACCGACTTCACATTGGTATCAGAGCCGGTTACTGCTGGAATGATCTAACAATCATTCCAGCAACCCGAGCTCTTGATTTCTGGATCAAATTTCAGATCTTGACGTTAAACCCACTTCGTGTTTTGCTCAAATCGTGTTACGTGTGGTGTTAAATTGCACTCGAAACCACATTCCCATCACCCCTTCGAATCTGATGATGTCTATTTTGTTTCGGTTCATGTTAAATTCATCAGATTAAGGTTTTTGGGCAGCCTTGGCGGCTGCAGATCTGAAAATCTGCATGCAGACCCGTTCATGCGACTGGGCCATGCGAATGGACCATTCGTACGACTAGACCATGCGAATGGACCATTCGTACGACTGGACCAGTCATATGTTCAGTCGTGCGACTGAACTAATCATATGTTCAATCGCACGAATGAGCCATCCGCATTGACTTATCCGCATTTGTTCCAGACCAAAAAAAAAGTCTGGAACAGCTTCTTGCACATATTTGAAGATGAGCAAAGCATATTTACCTGAGGTTCTTTTGTCAAATAAGTTCTATGTGTACCCCATTATTTGTCGGACTTCCAGAATAGGTGAATGTAATTGGAACACGAAAGAGAGAAGAGAAGATATCAGCAGTTGGTGCTAATTTTGTGGGGTAGTCAGGAGCATCTGACTACTTATGGGCCAATCGAGTTATATTTATCCGCACAAAGAGGATTCTCATTCTTAGGGGGAATTCATGTATAGAGAAATTGAAGACGCAATCAGAAAGTGTTAGGATCTCAGCCTCTTGGTTTAATCGATTGAACTGATATAGCAGCGGAATAGCTCAGAATTAGACAAATTCAAGCAAGAACATTCGATATAAAGCGATAAAAGAATTTTGTTATAGAGAGAGAAATATCCGACAAAAGGAATATTGCATTAAGATTGTCGGCCTCAAAGGCACGATTACAGGTGAGTCATCCTTCCTTATAAAGGAAAGAGTGACGTAGGCTGATGTCACTTGAAAGTGACATGTAACCGTTTTATAACTACTGATGTTTAACAACTACTGAAGATGTCAACAACTGACATCTCTTACAAATGTTCCTAAGTGTTAAACATCTTATTTACAACTACTGAAAAACATAAAACTACTGATACTACAACAACTGAAGAACAACTCTTCAGTGTTTACAAGTACTGAAAAGGAAACAAACTACTCAAAAGAAAAGAAAACTACTGAAGAAAAACCATCACAACAACTGAAGAAGCCCTCTTCAGCTGTTGTCATCAGCTGTTAGCAACAGCTGATGTCTTCAGTACTTGAACATCAGACTGTCTTTCAGCTGTTGATCTTCAGTCTTTGTCTTCAGTACTTGTTGAAGTCTTCGACTTTAGATCTTCAGCTGTTGTCTCAGTCTTGTCTTCAGTACTTCAGACGTACTTCAGCAGTTGTATTCTTCAGACTTGTAGAACAGCTGATCAGGTCTTCTTCAGCTGTTGTGATGTCCTGTGGGACTTAGAGGTTTCTCTGATCAGGCTCATTGGTTCTTTTGGTCCAACAAACTCCCCCTGAACCAATGCAGCCAAAACCTCTAAGTTATTGACGAGTCCCACTTATTTTGGCAGATAGATTGGTTTTTATCCTCTTGATCAGATGAGAGTGACCCTTTTTCAGCACCGGCCTGGGAAGAAGTCTCTAATGATCTGTTTTGCATGATATGGTTGGGAGCTCTGTATTGGGGACTTGGACACCGAGCTGTTACCCCAACCATGAGATCTACTTCCGTGTATCAGCCTATATGATTCCCTGGTGTAAGCCCTTAGAAACATGATCTGCTCACCATTGTCAGCACCTCGGGCACACCATCAAATAGTCCTTCTCGGCCATACACTTCAGAGATGTACTTTGCCTGTTTTCCATTCTTGAGCTCAACCGTGGTTATTTGTCTATAAGCAAACTCATCTGGATGAGTCCCTTCTAAGAGCAGGTTGAGCTCTTCTTGTTTGAAGTTTTCAAGTCTTTTGTAAACCAATCCCTTCTTTATGATTTTGTTCCAACATCTTTTGAGGTGGTTGTTTGGCTTCATAGGCTTTCTTGAACTCTTCTACAATTTCCCAAGGGGACACTACAAGAACCACAGTGATGTCTTCGTCGACAACCCTCTTCACTTGGCCCTTGTATTTTGAAGGAATTTCTTTCTTGACAATCCGGTGTGCCACCCTAGGATCAGGCCATATCCTTACTTTTCCCTTTGGTATTGAAAGGTATTAGCAAGGGTGTACAATCTTAATACTTCTTCTTCATGCTAATCATTGAAGAGGATGTGGCATATGCTTTGTCAATGCTTTTCAGCATTTCCTCATCATGTCTTTGCATCTGTTCCTCTTCAATCTTTATCATCACATCATGCATTTGAGAAGCAGGAGTGATGGACATTGGATTAGCCTTAGGCAAAGTGATAACTGCAGAGAGTGGCAGTCTGTCTTCATCCTCCTCTTCATCTTCATCAGGCTCAGTACCTTTCTTTTCTTTTGTCTAGGTACATCACTGGCAGTGGGTTTTGGGGGTAAAGGATTTGGTTTTGTGGGTTGGATGGTTGGTTTAGAGGGTTACGGGGTTGTTTTAGTGGGTTGTGGAGGTAGTGATTTTGAGGATAGAGGCTTTTCAGACTGTTTTAGCATTTTGGCTGTAAGGGAGGCTTTAGTAAATTTTGTCAGTTCTTTTCGGTTCCCAACCCCAGCTTCATTCAATGCCTCAATCACTAAACCTTTGGAGTATGCTTCAGACGAACAAATCTTGGTGGTTATTGCCAAGATGTTGTCCTGGTCCAGGCCCTTATTTCTATCAGAGATCTTCCCAAGTATTTGCTATAAATCTAATCATTATCTCCAGCCTTTCTCTTTCTAAGGCATCATAGCTAGCCCATCTTGAGTTGATCTCCTCTGTCTCCAACCTTCTGATCTCGGAGTCTAGTTGTTGGATGTCAAAACCCTGCCTATATAACTGTTCAATGATTTTATCCATTGAACGGTTATGGTTGGCATCAGCTTCTTTCACATATCATTCAGCTTCTTCTCCTTCTCAGACTCTCCTTTCCTCTTTTGATATGTGACATGAAAATCTTTTTGACTTTCATTCACTTCAGCTCTCTTCTCACTCTCCTTCTCCTTCTCATTTACCTTCTCTGATTCTTTCTCCTTCTCCCCATCTGTCTTCTTCCTTTTTCCTTTAACTGCTGACTCTCCCCCTTTTTGGTTGCATTGGATGCAAGGGTTTGAGCAGTAGAAAGGGATTTGGTCACCAACTCCTCCACCAGGGGTTGTATTATTGTAGGAAGCCTCTCATCAATGGCTTTGATCACTATATCTGTGATCATGGAGTGATGAGAGGTAGGGATTTTTGAAGGTTAGCAACTGATTGATCAGGATGGTTCTGTTCCTGAGAATCAGTGCCGAAAGCAGAGGCTGGTGGCTTGGAAGTATATATTGGCTCAGTGTGTAGGGGACCTTCAGAAGAAGGTGCCATCTGTGGGTGTATTGTGGTGGCAGATGGACTTGCATCCTGAGACATCTTGGCCAGCAGCTCTTTGAGTCTGCTAACCTCATCCTCTAGGATGGTGTTTTGAGCAACTACATCATAGAAGAAGCTCAGGTCATCATCAGTTGATACTGAATCACCTGACTCCTGACAGAGTCAGGATTAACATGCCTTGAGTGTAGATCAATTATAGCATGTGCCCCTTGTTCTTGGTTCTGGGGACTTCCAGCCTCAGGACTATGTCCTTCATCAGCTGTTGCCGCTGGTGAGGTCTTAGAGATGTTACCAACTGCATCCTGGTCATTTGCTGAGTCAGGGGCAGTGGCAGCCTCACCAGAAGGTCGCACCTCCTTATCTACACTAGAAGATGGAACATGATAACCCCTGTGCTGTGGGTTGACAGAAGCATTGTGATCCTCCCCCTCAGGTGTTGAGGTTATCCCAGTAGTAATTGGTGTCTGGGTGGGGGGTGAGGAATGCAACTGCGTCAGCACTTTTGCAACAATTATTGTAGGGCTTTGAGGGGCGGTTGCATCAGGAGAGGGTGTGGAAGCAGTGTGCACCCGGGACGAGTGGTGCTCTTCAATGGTAATCCCCTCAAGTGAGGAGGATCCCAGCAGTGTGGCTTCCCTTTGAGTGGTTGCATCAGGTTCCTTTTGAGAGGAAACCTGAGCGGCTTCGGTTGGTGGAGTCATAGTCTCTACTGGGGGGTTATTTCCAGTAGAGAGAACCTGCGTTGGTGCAGCAGGAGCATCCTCAGGGGACTCAACTCCCTGAGTAGCTTTCTTAGGCTTCTTCTTTGTGGTTTGGAGGGGACTTTGGATGTGGAAGTGGAGGTGTGGGTCCAGCTGCGTGGGTTTGCGCAGCTTGGCAGCCTGTTTAAGAGTTTGGTCAGTGTTGTGTCGGGAGTATACCTCCGGCAATACAGCCAAAGCAGGGACTCCCAGACCAACTAGTCCCTCAGCAGCAGAAAGTGATTCTCTATTATGGCCATTATAAACCGAGGATATAGTATCCAACGGTTAGAAAGTGGTTTTGTGGCCATATCCTTGATTTCAAGAAAAATTATTTCAGAAAAGTTTAGTGGTTCTTGTTCAAGGATAGAGAACAGTACCTGTTGCCATCTGGAAGACAGTTGATCCCAAGAAGAAGTCTTCGGGGCAGGCAAACATTTACCATATGAAATATCAAGCGTTCAGCATCTGGAAAATGTTTCTTCAGATGTGAAGTAGAAGCACTAAGATCGCCTTGATATCCATGTTGTCCAAATGAAAGATCAAGTTGGCGCTTAGGATATCCAACAGGGTAGGCAGCATCATCTAATAGTAATATCTGGCGGATGGTAGCAGTAGAGATGACCACCTTATGAGAGTTGATGGACGAATGGATAGATTCTCCATTAACAGTTGCATTCGTCCAAAACTGATGTAGCGAATCGGCATAAATGATTGGATTTAGGAGGAAAGCCGTTTTCAGTGGTGATTGGACCATAAGATCTATAGCATTATCGAATTTGGTCCAGAAGGGCGATTTAGTGAGGTACGCGACACAGTTGTGTCGAGGCTTGAGTTGCATGGTCGCCATTAATGAAGGTGAAAGGTTTTCAGAGCTTTTGAAATTTTAGGTCGTGAAAGAATGAAAAAACTGAATGAGGGATCAGATATATATAGGGTACGGGTTATGAAACGACTGAAGGTTTTGGTGTTAGTCATCAGTATTTGAAACAACTGATGACGTGGTATTAACTTTCAGAGGTTTGAAACGACTGATGGTATTGGTGTGGTCAGCAGTTATAAAACAGAAGACATGGTGTGTACAATCAGACGTTGAAACAACTGAAGTCTCTGATTTAGGCATCAGTAGTTTTTAAAAACTACTGAAGACAAGTTGGACTTCAGATGTTGAAACAACTGAGGACTTGGTATTAGTCATCAGTAGTTGTGAAACTACTGAAGACCGTGGTTTTGCCATCAGTTGTTGTAAACAACTGAAGACTTGGTGTTAGTCATCAGTAGTTGTGAAACTACTGAAGACATGGTATTGCTTCAGTTGTTTATGAAGAAACAGCAGTTTGTGAACTACTGAAGAGAGAGTACTCATCAGTAGTTGTCGTCAATTCATAGCCTTGCAGCTGTTTCATACTGTCCTCAACACTTACTCATCAGCTTTTTGCTGTTTTCAGTTGTTTCATAGGACATCAGTACTTATCTGTTTCTACTGATTTCAGTAGTTGTAACTACATCAGTAGTTTAGAACAGATAAAGTACAGTACTTAAAGCATTTAGCCTTCAGTAGTTATAAAAACTACTGAGGGTAAAATAACTCATCAGTACTATATGTGACATGGTTACCAATGATCATCAGTAATTACTGAGATCATCAGTAGTTGTCACTTATTCTACCAAGCCTTAACACCAGGTTGTGGAAAGTTGAACTATCCAAAGGCTTAGTAAAAATGTCTGCAAGCTCATCAGCACTAGGCACAAACATAGGATTAATTAGACCCTTTTCAAAACAATCTCTTATAAAATGATGTCTAATTTCTATATGTTTGGTCCTAGAGTGCTGGACTGGATTTTTGACAATGCAAAGAGCTGAAGCACTATCCATTAATAATGGAGTCTTAGTCTCTGTAATGCCATAATCCAAAAGTTGATTCTGAAGCCAGAGTATTTGGGATGTACAACTTGCAGCAGCAATGTACTCGGCTTCAGCAGTGGATGTAGCAACAGATGTTTGTTTCTTACTCTGCCAAGAAATCAAACAGTTGCCTAGGAATTGACATCCACCAGAAGTTGATTTCCTGGTCAACTTACACCCTGCATAGTCACTATCAGAGAAAGCAACTAATTTGCAAGAATGTCCAGTGGAATACCATAAGCCTAGAGATTGTGTACCTTGCAGATATCTAAAGATCCTCTTGACTGCAATCAGATGAGACTCCTTAGGTGCAGCCTGAAATCTAGCACAAACACATGTAGCAAACATAATATCTGGTCTAGAAGCTGTTAAATACATCAAGGAACCAATCATACATCTGTAAAGGGTTTCATCAACACCTTTACCTTTCTGATCAACATCCAATTGTGTGGTGTTGCACATGGGAGTAGAACAGGGTTTACAGTTTTGTAAATCAAACTTATTCAAAAGATCTTTTGTGTATTTAGACTGATGAATGAAAATTCCATCAGCTTTTTGTTTGATTTGCAAACCTAGAAAGAACTGTAATTCTCCCATTGCACTCATTTCAAACTTCTGTTGCATTAAGTTTTGGAAATCCTCACACAATTGGGGATCAGAGGATGCAAATATAATATCATCAACATAAATTTGAACAAGTAGCTTATGCTGATCCACCTTCTTAATAAATAAAGTTTTATCTATGGAGCCTCTAGTGAAATTATTCTGTAGAAGAAAGTTTGATAAGGTCTCATACCAGGCTCTAGGTGCTTGTTTCAACCCATAAAGAGCTTTATCAAGCTTATATACCCATTCTGGGTGCTTATTATCCTCAAAGCCTGGTGGTTGACACACATAAACTTCTTCTTTTATGTTACCATATAGAAAAGCACTTTTGACATCCATTTGAAAAACTTTAAGATTGTGGAGTGCAGCATAGGCTAAAAACAATCTAATGCCTCCAGTCTGGCTACAGGGGCAAAGGTTTATCATAATCAATACCTTCTCTTGTGCAAACCCCTGCACAACCAGTCTGGCCTTGTTCTTAACAATTAGCCCATTTTCATCAGTTTTATTCCTAAACACCCATTTAGTGCCTATTGCACACTTACCTGGGGGTAGAGGAACAAGCTCCCACACTTGCTGTTTTTGAACTGAAGAAGCTCAAGCTGCATGGCTTCAACCCATCCATTGTCTCTCAAAGCTACATGATAGTTCTTTGGCTCTAGCTGACTGATGAAGAGAGCATAGAAGCAGAAATTGGACAACTGGCTTCTGGTTGAAACACCAGCATTGATATCACCAAGGATTTGAGACATTGGATGATTTTTCAGCTCTTGGTAAACAATCAAATCTGTGCAAGTGTTTGTAGGACCTTCAGCAGCAGCAGATGTTGATGCAGATTCTTGAAACCATGAAGATGGTGGCAACTCAAATGAAGTTGAGGATGCAGAAATATCATCAGCATTTGTTGTGGATGGTGCTGCTGGAGCTACAGGAGCATCAGGTTTAGAGGACTCAGGCAGTTGGTCACTAAACCTGAAGAGGTGATTACTACTATCATCATCTTCTCAGCAGTAACACCAGGTGGTGAACTGTTGACAGGAGCAACAGCAGGAGATTGATAAGGAACATATTGCAGTATGTCCAAATCAAAGAGCTCCACAGGGCTTTGTGGAATCTTGTCCTTTGGAGATTCATTGAACTTGACATGTAGAGTCTCTTCAACCATCTTTGTTCTGCAGTTGAAGACTCTGTATGCCTTGCAAGTTGATGAATAACCAACAAAGTACCCTGCATCCACCTTAGGATCAAATTTCTGGAGCTGATCCTTTGTGTTGAGAATGAAACAGGGACACCCAATGCTCTAAAGAATGAAATGAGAGGGGCCAAATGATGTAGAACTTCATATGGAGTCTTCATCAACCTCTGATTTATTAGCACTCTATTCTGCACATAGCATGCTGTGTTGACAGCTTCAGCCCAAAAGGTCAATGGCAGTCCAGAATCAGCCAACATAGACTTGCAGCTTCAATGAGGGTCCTGTTCTTTCTCTCCACAACTCCATTCTGTTCAGGAGTTCTTGGAATACTAAACTGCCTCTTTATTCCCTTGGAAAGGTAGAACTCATCAAGTGTATTGTTCCTGAATTCTGTTCCATTGTCACTTCTAATACACTTGACTGAGAGGGAATACTGCTTCTCAGCATACAACACAAAGTTTATGATCTTCTGTGCAGCTTCATCCTTTGAATGTAGAAAGAAAGTCCATACAAATCTGGAGTAATCATCCACAATTACCAGACAGTATTCTTCTGTGCCATGCTCATCACTCTCACAGGACCAAAGAGATCCATGTGAAGAAGTTGTAAGCAGGCAGGTGGAAAGAAAAACCTTGTGCTGTTTTCCTTTCAAACAAGCAGTGCAGTTGTTTTCACACTTGAACTCCTTCATAGGCATTTCCCTTACTAAACTATGGTGTATCAGCTGATTCATGTTCTTGAAGTTAACATGTCCCAGCCTTCTATGCCATAGATTAGATTCTTGAGGAGAGGCCTTGGAAAATAGGCAAGGATGGCCTTTGAGATCTATTTTCTTGGAAAGATCTAAGGCATACACTCTTCTGTCCTGTTGGCCTTCAGGAGAGTGTGAGCATCCAATACCTTGTCAATCAAACTCAGAACTTTGGATGACAGAATCCTGCAGTTCTGGCTTGTGAAAAGGGCAACATGGCCTTTGTCACACAATTGACTGACACTCAAGAGGTTATACTTGAGATTTTCCACATGGTTGACATCATCAAACCTTATTTCCCCATTGGAAACAAAGCCCTTCCCGATGATGTAACCTCTTGCATCATTGCCAAAGGAAACAAATCCCTTCCTTCCTGGAGAGTAGTCATTAAGAAGTGAGTTGTTCCCAGTCATATGCAAAGATCCCCCACTGTCTACATACCAGATGCTACTTTGGCATGTTGAAGGACCTGCATAAATAAACAATCAGTTAGTTTTGGAGACCCAAACCTTTTTGGTTTTGGGCCTGGTCTCATCAATAGATGGTAAACTAACAGGTTTATTGGGCACAATAGCTTGAGGTGAAGGAGATGGTGTAGAAGAGGAATCCTTTGGCTTGGATCTCCTTTTCTGGGGTTTCAACACAGGGCCATCAAGTTGGTTAACTCTTCCAACAGATGTTGAACCATCATTACCAGCTGTGTCTGATTCTGGGAAAGAGCTTTCAGCTCTTCAGACACATTGGTATTGGTGTTTGATGATGAGTTCTTGTGTTGCACCATCTTCTTTTGAGCAACCTCAGCTATTGCCTGTTGCACTCCTTCCCTTTTAGATTTCTTTTTGGACATAGGAGTAACAGGATTTGATGCTGCTGGTACAAACTTGGACTCAAACTCAGTTTTCATTTTAGCCAAGTTTTCTTTAATTTTCTCCTTTTGTTTGAGTTTGGATCCCTTTTTGTACCAACAATCATCTGTGAGATGATTGAATAGACCACATATTTCACATGGTTTCTCTTCATCTTCTGTTGATCATCAACTGAAGAAGATGAAACTACTGAAGACTTGCTCTTCAGCAGTTTAGAAGCACTTTTTGCCTTCTTGTCAACTTCCTTAGTAGGCTTCAAATCCTTCCTACTGACAGTTTTCTTCTCTTCAGTGCTGTCAGTCATTGGGATTTGAACTCCAGATGTTATCCCCTGCTCTCCAGTACCTTCAGTACTTCTAGGAATAACACTTGGGTTGATCAACTCATTGATCATGTGAGTGTCAGCAGTTGAACCATCAATATCAGCTGATAGGTTCACAGAGGGATTACTACTGACTTCAACTACTGATGGTGCTTTATCAAGTAGTGAATCACATGATGAGGTGGATTGGTCATTACTTTCTCCATCAGATTCTACTCCTGCTCTTGAAGCAAAATCTGTAGGAGGAGCAGTGTGATTATAACCAATTCCAAACTTCACATTGGAGTTGTTTGCTTACTAAGAAGCATTTCAAAGCCCTTGCAAGATTGTACCCATCGATCACACTCTACCTGGGTGACAGCAAGAGTATCTTTGAGGTCTTTGTACTTCTCTAAGAGTACATCCTCCCTAGCCTTATCATCAGAGATTTGGCATTTTATTTTGTAAATCTCATCAGTTTTCTCTTTCAGCACAGACTCAAACTCAGCTTTATTTTTGGAAAGTTTGTTCTAGCTCTACATTTTTATTTATTAAAGCCACATTTGCTTCTCTAATAGAGGCAAATGCTGCTATGCAAGTTTCAGAACATAATTTGGCCTTAGCCTCAGAGGATACCTGTGATACCTTGTTGAAGAGGTACTTGAAGATGATCCATCAGAGGATTCCAAAGACATGAGAGCTAGATTTCCAAAAGGATGTTCACCACCATGTTGACCAGCACCTGAGAACAGTTGTTCATTACCAGACACATCATCTGGTAAACTGCTCCAGTCAACAACTCCTGGTGTGAAGAAGCTGTGTTGTTGAGGTTGATTAGGTTGATGAGATTGGGATGGTTGAGGCTCAGGGAGTGCATGTGGTTGCTGAGCAGTGGGTGCTTGAACCTGGCCTGGTTGTGGCATGTAATAGCAGGGGTATGGATATGGCATTGGCCCCTGTGGAACAAAATATGCAGGAGATTGTGGTGATGATGATAACCAGAATTGACAGGTTGTTGCCCTCTGTTTTGTTGACTATTGCCAGGGAAAGTCACAAAAGGTGCAGGAGAGTTAGATCCAGATGATCTACATTCTCTTGCAAAGTGTCCAAGCCTGTGGCATTTATGGCACTTCAACTTACTCTTGTCAAAACCAACTTTGGTTTTGCCAGAGAGTCCTGGGAATTTTCTTCCAGTTCTTTTGTAGAACTTCTGAGATCTGATATTTATCAAGGCCATTTGGCTCAAAATATCCATCTCTTCTAAGTCATCATCAGCAATCCCCTTGAGATCATCCATGATGAAACATAGATTGTCACTATTACTACCAGCAGAATAACTATCAACACTCACAAAGGCAGGCTCAGAAGTGTTTGTAGAGAAATCAATATGCTTATCATACTGGCTTTCAGATGACGCATATTCTGACTCTTGATATCCAAACAGGACAGTGTTCCCTTGGACAAAATCATCAGTAAGCTTGCCAGATGAAACCAATTTCCTTTTCTGCTCTATCTCTCTCTCGAATGTAAGCAGTTTCCCATGAAGTTGGGTGAGAGATAGGCGATCAGCATTAGCATTTGAGCGTAGAACAATGGTATATGTGTTCCATCTCTCAGGCAATGATCTTAGGAATCTATGGTTCATCTGACTCCTGGTATATTCATGTTTAACCATTTTCAATTCAGAGATTAAACATGAAAACCGCTCAAATTGTTGAGTCAGAGTCTCACCCTTTCTATGAGAGAAAGTCTCATATTGTTGGGCGAGGATTTCCCTGTTGTTTGCTAAAACCTCATCAGTACCACCAAATTGTTCTTTGATGGCTTTCCAGAGGTCATGAGCAGACTCACAATGCAGAAGCCCAGAGTAAATCTCATTAGGAATAGCCATAGCCAAAATTCCATGGGCTTTTGCATCGATTTCAAACAACTTCTTGTCCTCATCGGAGTATTGCTCCTTCTTCTTCGGAACCAACTGGTTTGTTCCGGATCATTCACCATTGGCTTATGTGGTCCATGTACCACAGATGTCCAACAACCTGAGCTATTAACAGACAGGTGATGGAGCAATCTTCTCTGCCAAATGTTATACTCATTCCTCACCAAGATCGGAGGCTTGGTAGAGGATCCAGTATTGAAAGGATCATTCGAAGAAGTAGTCATTGTGAAAAATCAGACAGATTCAAGTAAAGTCACAATAAATTTAGCTCAAAACCACACAGAACCTCAAATAAAACGGCCAGAAGCGATACACTCTCAATCTCTATAACAGATCCTTACGAATTTGCTAATTCGATTAAACTTAGAGCGATTGAGCAGTTTCAATGATCAATTGTTAGATCGATCATGATTAACCTGCTCTGATACCATTTGTTAGGATCTCAGCCTCTTGGTTTAATCGATTGAACAGATATAGCAGCGGAATAGCTCAGAATTAGACAAATTCAAGCAAGAACATTCGATATAAAGCGATAAAAGAATTTTGTTATAGAGAGAGAAATATCCGACAAAAGGAATATTGCATTAAGATTGTCGGCCTCAAAGGCACGATTACAGGTGAGTCATCCTTCCTTATAAAGGAAAGAGTGACGTAGGCTGATGTCACTTGAAAGTGACATGTAACCGTTTTATAACTACTGATGTTTAACAACTACTGAAGATGTCAACAACTGACATCTTCTTACAAATGTTCCTAAGTGTTAAACATCTTATTTACAACTACTGAAAAACATAAAACTACTGATACTACAACAACTGAAGAACAACCTCTTCAGTTGTTTACAAGTACTGAAAAGGAAACAAACTACTCAAAAGAAAAGAAAACTACTGAAGAAAAACCATCACAACAACTGAAGAAGCCCTCTTCAGCTGTTGTCATCAGCTGTTAGCAACAGCTGATGTCTTCAGTACTTGAACATCAGACTATCTTTCAGCTGTTGATCTTCAGTCTTTGTCTTCAGTACTTGTTGAAGTCTTCAGACTTTAGATCTTCAGCTGTTGTCTCAGTCTTTGTCTTCAGTACTTCAGACGTACTTCAGCAGTTGTATTCTTCAGACTTTGTAGAACAGCTGATCAGGTCTTCTTCAGCTGTTGTGATGTCCTGTGGGACTTAGAGGTTTCTCTGATCAGGCTCATTGGTTCTTTTGGTCCAACAGAAAGTGATGATGTGAACCGGTTTCCGATGATAAATCTTCGTGCATGCTGATTTGGTTGATATTGTCAGCTATGGATTGGAACCTTCAACCTTTTGCCCAGTACACCGTGTGAAGACGCAAGGAGAGCACAATGTCTATATATTGGGATATGCTGAATGTGAGGGGTAATTTCTGCAGGTAGTGATGTTAATCAGGTTAGCCTGTGTGAAGATTGAAGCAATGGAAAACTGTTCGTATCATTATCTGGAAAAATCAGTCATATGGGGAATCTTGCTGCTATGATGGTGTTCTACAAAGTAAACGAAAGCTTTTGTGCCTAAATTCATTTTCAGGGATGTCTGTAACCTGACGGATCGACAACGTTGGCTAATATGGTTTGCGTTTGATTCTATTGGCAACCAGAGCAAAGATTGACTGAAGATTGTAAGAGGTGTTATCTACTCTTCGCAAGCAATGTCCAAGGAGGAATTTGTTGGAGCATATATAGTCATATATAGTGTGTCCATCACTTGTCGAATAGTCTAGGCTTAATATATTACACCTGATATGTTGTAAACACATGAAACTGGGTCATTCGCAGGAGCATATGCGAATGAGACTCAGTCGTATGACTGAGCCATGCTAATGGACCAGTCGTGCGACTGAGAGGTGCGATTGGGGCATTCGTGAGACTGAACCATAAGAAGGGTCCAGTCGTACGATTGAACCATACGCATGGTCCAGTTGTACGATTGAACCATACACATGGTCTAGTCGTACGATTGAACCATACGCATGGTCTAGTCGTACGATTGAACCATACGCATGGTCCAGTCGTACGATTGAACCATACGCATGGTCCAGTCGTACGATTGAACCATACGCATGGTCCACTCGCACGAATGGGCCCAGTCGCATCTAATATGGGCCGAGGCCTATATATACCAGTTTCAATGTGTAAGAGATTAAGGATTTCTAAAGGGTTTTAGAGAGAGATTGTGCCCGGGAGCCTAGGGCTGCCGGATGAGAGGGGAGATCATGCTCGATCTTCCCCTTGCCAAGAGTCTTGATTCTTATGTTGTAACGAGCTTGTAATCGTTAGGTTTTATCAATGAAACCATTCAATTACAGTTTGTATTATTGTTTGACTTTTGGTTTGTGCTATTAGTTATCCTTCCATCAAGAACATGCTCGGATGTTTATTTATCCAAATCGACTTCACAATTTCTTGTTAGCATCTGGTATTTGAACGAAACACCAACTGATTAACATGTTAAACCAAACCAAATAGTGCGGAATCCTATTTGATTGGCGATCCAATCAATGAGAACGCACGTACAAATAATAACGGATTGAATCTAACGTCAAGAATCGATTAGGAATCAATCTACAGCGTTCTATGAACTTGGAGTACAAACTCAGAGGCTTCTAGACGGCTAGGGTACGTCTGGAATCGAAGTGGATTGAGTGCTTACGTTTTTCCACGAATTAGGTGGTATTATAGGTTAGGATTGCTCAGTCGGGCAACTGAACCATTAGCATGGTTCATTCGTACGATTGAGCCATGCGGTTGATCCATTCGCATGACTGAGTGTTCAGTCGTGCGACTGATTCAGTCGCATAAGGTTGTTCAGGCATATGGGCTATTTAGGCGCATGGACACTCAGTCGCATGGCCATTCGGACGCATGACCACTGTTGGCGCGCATGGTCCAATCGGACGCATGAAAACTTCACTTCATCAAGTTTGAATGTATTCAATATTATAACATTACGCATAACTATTCAAACAATCACAAACCTATATAATCAAATCAATATGCGTTAAACAACTCATTAATGAAATATTAAACATTATAAACACAAACAAACATACGTATTTCATTAAGTACCCAACGATTACATAAGTGTAAGACAATAAGACATATTATTTTAGATCAGAATCTAGGTACATATGTATCAACAAACTCCCCCTTGGACCTAGATTCATCTAATGTCTTACCTTCTTCATAACCTCTTCGTACTTCTTGTACTTCTCCTCTCTTGTGACTTCTACATGTATCTCAAACGCAAAGCAGAGTCGTATCACATTTTGGAATTGGAGGGCTTGTACAATATCTTGCATGTCATAGAATAGTGGCCACTTGTATAATGTGTATACATCATCCGCAGACAAGTTTGTAAGCCACATTGGGTCAAATACCCTGATAGTATCCATTTTTCCCTCTTTGTTCAGAACTATGACCGCGTCCCCTGTTCTCCAATCATAGTACCACCATTTAAAGTGTGGAGTGAAGTCCTATGGCATTTTCCTGAGAGGGATTCTTGACATTGTTCTTGGGGAACTCCACTTCAGCACTATCTTGGGCTTTCCAGTTATGGGATCAACTTCAGAACATCTAATATACCTCGTACGTTGTTGAGGTTTGAAGTTGACCCACCTGGTGTGGTACTCTTTCTTCAGGGCAGCCTCAAACCATGTAATACTTTAGATCATGGGGGAATCTAAAGTACTCGATACCCATCTCTCTCTTTACCGCGTATACATTAAGATCATCAAAATGAGCCCACGCGATAATCTTGCCTGAATCCTTGTGATGTTTCTTCACTTTGTAGAGCTTGGTGTAGACATTCGGTTTAGGAGCAGAGCGTTGTGCTCGGATCTCCTCAAGCATGCAGCCTATTCAGCCTTTCTAATATCAACATCGGCGTTTGAGGCTTAGGCTTGTTCTTCAACCTTCTCAGTCTCTTGCTCCATCTGATCCAATATATCAAATGTATCACTGACTAGAGAATCACCCAGATTGGGGACCACATTTCCCTCTTTGTCAGCATACTCTGGATAGTGAGTTGCCGTGACATCGTCGATCTCTATCTCATTGATGTCTTTCAAGTCGTCATCACTGTCTCCTTCAACAGTTGGAGCGTCTTTTACAATCTCATCAGGATTGAGCTTGAACATTTCTGCCAGTTGCTCATCAGTAAGATCATGAATTATTTCCCCTTCTTCAGGGTGTAACTTATTGATCTTCTAACAATCCCTTGCAGATCAAGAATCATGGTTAGTTGAGTCTTGATCTGTGAAGGGGAGCTATCGTGTTCATCCCTTTGATAATTTGGATTTGCTTGATTTAAACATTCAATATATCAATCATTAGTTAACAATCAAGACATAACCATAATAATCGAAAACATAACTATTTACGTTACATATAAACATGTATTTCGTTAATTTCATACATAATCCAAATATAAAATATTTTAAATAACAATAAAACATCTAAGCATTACTCTGTCCTAGATCATTAGCTCTTCTGCTGCCGGTTGGATGTGGAGGCATGCAGATCTTGAGTACGTTTGGTCCTCCTTTCGCTTGCTGATGTAGCACCTGCATGAAGAGTCATCATCATCATCATCAGCATCTGTATCACCAAGGTGATCATCATCATCATCACTCTTATCATCATCAGTATCTTCTTCTCCATCCCCTTCTCCGATCTTTAATGGCTCGTCTCTAGATCCTTTGAGCTTTAAGAGGATGGACCTGTTTGCAGCCTCCAGCTCTTCTATCTTCTTGTTGTGTTGCTCCTGGAGCTGAGACATCTGATGAGCCCGCTCATCGAGCAATCGAGCCTGATGCGACAGCTGCTGAGATTAGGTAGTGGTCAGGTCTATCAGTTGTCGTATCTGAGTGCTCTTCTCCTCATCTACAGCTAACAGCTTCAGCACCATACGGTTGAGTGCTGAGAGCTGTTCCTCTACCCCACTGGAAGGTAGGGGTGATCCTGATGAATATGTGGTGGAAGAAGATGGTGCTGCAGGATGGCTAGTGGTGGTGTGACTGTGGTGAAGATTGGGGGTAATATAGGTGAAGGTGGTGGTGGTATGGGAGTGGAAGATGTGGTGACAGATGGTGTGGCTGTAGAGGTGGTAGGTGGTGATGAAGGTGATTATGCGGTTCTTCTTTTTCAAGCTGTGGGGCTGAGCCACCCTCTTCTTCCTCGATCCAGTCGAGGAGGATGCTCCCCCTAGAACATGGCTTGGCGGATCGGGAGCATAAGTAGGGTCAGCAGCAGTCTCTCCCGATCCACCTGGGCGTTCACCAAACGCCTGGAGCCCTCGTTCTGTGGGAACAAATTTACTTCTCACAGTCCGAGTCAGAGGCTCCTTATCCGACTCCTCCTCTTCCTCACCAAGTATGAAACCCTGGTGGAATCCAGCAGTCTTAACGATATCTCTAGTGGGGGCAGATGCTGGAGATACAATATTAGCAGTGGGGCCCGTTGGTTGAGTGGGCCCTACATCTCCAGCATTCCCGCTATCATCATCGTCGGAGTCATCATCTGGTAGCTGCAGCTGCTCTACCTCAGAGTCACTGTCAACATGACGCCATTTACGTCTAGCTGGCGCCACGTAATCCTCCCGGGCCAGATGCCCAAATAGTCTCCTCACAGGGGGCTTAACCTACTTCCCCCTATACCTTCATCCTACCCAAGGTGGTATCGTCCATCACTTCTAGTACAACTGCATCCTCCTTCTCCTTCGGCAAGGAGGAACTTCTGGTCGATAATCATCTGCATAAAACGAGGGTACATGCAGAAGCCCTCCTTTCCTTTCCCCTCAATTTTCTCCACCAAGTAGGTGAAGATCATCCTAGAGAAGCTGAACGGGTGGTTCAGCACCAACGCAGCATATGCATTCTGAATCTGATCGGAGAGCTCATCAAAGCCTCACTTCCATGACACTATACACTTTAGCAGAACGTGTGCAAGGTACTTGAACTGGGGGCACAGGTTGCTCTTGTTGAGTACCTCTGCATTGATGTCCCCAGCGTACTTGGCGCGCAGAAAACATCCTCGGATAGTAAGGGGATGTAGTCTAGTAGGGCAGTCAGCGTCGTCCCCAAACTGCAACACCATCCTGAGATAATCCTCAACGATCTCAATGGCCTCTCCAAATATAGAACTACGGATACGATAAGGCTCTGAGGATCTATAAACTACAGCGCCTTCCCAGAAGGCCTGCTGAATAGAACGGTACGGTGTACATGGAGTAGAGATGGTGTGAAAGATCCTCGATCTCCTGAGAACGTGATGATGCCAGAAAAAGGAGCATGTCTAGATGACTAATCGAGATGAGCACAAATATTGTGCTTAGTGCTCATGGTCCACCGACTTGCCATCTGTACTATGCCATGAAACGATGAAAATACGTTGATTAATAATATCATGAATCACTTGGACTTGAAATATTCTTTTGATCTGTTGTGCGAATGAGACTGTGCGACTGAGATCTAGTCATGCGAATGAGTAGTGACTTAGATCTAGTCGTGCGAATTACCTCATACGTACGACTTGTCATGCGACTGAGCTCACACGTATGTAAACTCATTCGTGTATATCAGTCGTGCCTGAACTCACACGCATGATTCAGTCGTGCAGTTTAGCCGTTTGCACTACTCAGTCGTGCGACGACGAATTTCATCAACCTGTCCAGTCGCATGACAGACTGCTGTTCAATTCAAATTCAATTTTTGACCAATTCTTATCATTTGACGTCGTGTTTTGGTTCATTTGACTCGCACTCATTATACTTAACCCCTGATAACATTGATTTCAGTTGTTGGCTTATTTTAATTGGGTAACTTAGTCCAACAGGTCTCATTCTAGTTTTGGGCCAAACGTATCGATTTAGGAGTCAAAATTGAATGAAACATTGTTGGATTGAACCGCATTATACCTGTAAAGTCAGTAAAAATTGCCAGTTCACACAATCTGAGATATAGTAAGATCAAATGAAATTTGGCAGAGTAACGTTAGTCGTGCGAATTAGGGCTAATTTGGGAGTGATGAGTCTCTACGACCGACTCCCCCTCTATTTATACTGAATGTGAATTCAATCGTATGACTGAACTCATACGCTCATTTCATTCTCGTGCGAATGGACCTAAGTCGTGCGACTGGATCAGTCGCTCACCTTCAGTCGTCTGACTAGAGTTCAGTTGTGCGACTTGTTCATTCTGCCACTCTCAATCGGCCGAATAATGGTCATATAAGTCTAGTCATTCGGTTTCATGGTCCATATTCACTGTTTCCAACGTGTTTAATGCTGAGTATGGTCCATTTCCAATCTCAGGGTCTAGTCGTGCGAATGGGTCATACTCTTTAAATTTATCTGACTTTTGACCTTTCTTTTAGACCCTTTTAAACTGTTGATTTAACATTATGAACACTTGATCATCTCAGACATGATCATTTTAACTTAAAACTTTTGATCACCTCACTCAAACGTGACCTTTAAGACCTTTTGTCACCTCAGATCTGACACCAATTTTTTTACTTAAAAGTACATGTGGTCACCTCAACGACTGACCTCTTAGATGATAAGGTCCCTTATCAACTGCCATGACATAGTCCGATACTACATAAAACTAAAATAGACTCACGTTGTACTTACATAAAAAGAATTAACACTGAAAATTACACTAAGACAGGTTTTTATGTTTTTTTTTGTGAGGGTTAATTCCTAAGATATAACTCTAAGGAATAATTCTTCTGAGAGAGCAGCCTCAATCTTTTAAACCAAAACATGGACCAATTTAAGCTGGAATCATACAGGATATTCAAATCATTTGAGACAAGTTAGCTAAAATCTTTGATGCTCTATTCATGTTTTTTCATCTAGAGCCATTTAGCAAATTTAGGAATCATACTAGTACTATTAGGTCACCACACTGATTTGAACTTTCAAGAATTGTAGTCACAGTGATTGTCAGTATACTTATCCTCTTAAATCCATACACAGACTTTCAACTCAGTTGGGTGATCATTTTAAGGTTTGTTTATTTCAACAAGCATTTGTGGATCCCATACTTATATGGTAATCAACATTCCTCAGGAGATTTTTGAGCAGTCTTAGGGTAGTGTTCAAGAAGAGACTATTCTTAGAATTTTCAAAGAGAAGCCAATCCTCAGTCAGTGCCATCGCACAACAGAGAGGCGGCAAACAACAATGAGTTCTAGAATATATAGTTATGCTTATCCTCAGGTCAGTGCCACCGCACAGCAGAGAGGCACATAACCTATCTTCTTTTTGAGCAATTTTTCTTCTTTTTGCACAGATCTCACCAACACCATAGGTTATCAGTTTGATTGTATTTGCATTTTTCATGTGCTTTTGCTCATGCTTTGGTCTAACACACACTTTTGTGGCGTTTATTTTGCTCTTCACCCCTTATTGGAATCTTGTTGATTGTGTTAACCAGGGATAAGGTTACCCACAGCTAGTCAAACATTTTAGTTTAATCTTGAGATCACCAAAAAGGTCTAGTCATCTATTGTGTTGAATCTACTACCGACATATCATCTGTGGTCTAGCAACCTCTAGGTCTACTTTCTTTGTGTTACCTTAGTAGTAGCTAGCTTATCTATCATATTTCCTTTTATATTGCTCAGACTACACAGACTTATACTTGAATTTTGCATCTTTTTCAATTTTGAATTTAAAGTCCCAAATGGTTTGTACCTATGTACTATCTATTCCAAACATTGAATCGGTATCACACATATTATCTTATTTATTTTCAGCTTGCCTCTCCTTTTCCCTCGTTTTTTTATTTATTTCCTAGACTTATTCTCCCCCTAAAATTATAAAACCACTATGGATTTGCGTTTTAGGATTTTAATGGGCAAGGAAAGAAACTAATTGTAATTAAACGAATTAAAATTAAACAAAAACAAGAGAATAAACTAAAAGAAAATTAAAATTTAAAAAAGTTAAAGAACCTAGACACGACGCATCGGACTATACATGGTCATCTTCAGGAATGACCTCACTATCTTTTAACGCCATTAACCTCTAATAGATATAGAAAACGTGGTTTGTCAAAAGCCTTTGTATAGAGGTCAGCGTGTTGAAAATCAGTGTTTATTTTTATCACATAGATTAAATTCTTTTCAAAACAATCACGTATGAAGTGATATTTGATTTCGATGTGTTTGGTCTTAGGATGTTGGACCGGGTTTTTAGTGACTGCAATCGCAGTAGAGTTATCAACAAGATAGGAGTGGAAGTGAAATGCAAACCGTAATCCCGCATTTGCTGTTGAATCCATATGATTTGGGAACAGCAGCTTGCAGCAGCAACGTATTCGGCTTCATAGGTTGACAATGCAACCGAGGTCTGCTTCTTACACTTCCAGGTTACTAATCTTCTCCCAAAGAACTGACACCCTGCTGAGTAGACTTGTAGTTCATCTTGCAACCACCATAATCCGAGTCACTATACATTGTAAGTTCAAAGTCATCATCATGAGGATACCACAACCCAAGTATGGGTGTGCCCTTCAGATAACGAAATATCCTTTTGACCCCAATTAAATGGTTCACCTTAGGCTTTGCCTGATATCGTGAGCATAAACATGTAGCATACATGATATCAGGTCTTGAGGCAGTGAGATACATGAGAGATCCAATCATCCCTCGGTACATAGTGGCATCTACCAGATCACCATTCTCATCGGGTGCTACATCATGGTTTGTAGCCAGTGGAGTGCCAGCTGTGGAAGCATTCTCCATGTCAAACTGACTGAGAATATCCCTACATACTTGGTCTGATGTAAGAAGATTCCATTTGGTGTCTGATCCACCTGTAACCCGAGAAAGAACTTCATCTCCCCCATGGCACTCATCTCAAACTCCGCCTTCATTACTGCTTCGAATTCTTTGCATAATTCTTTGTTCTTTGAACCGAAGATTATGTCATCTACATAGATCTGTACTAGCAGTAAGTCTCCATCTTTTTCTTGATAAACAGTGTGCAGTCAGTGACTCCCCTGCGAAATCCGTGTTTCACAAGATGAGTCGAGAGTTTTTCATACCAAGCCCGTGGAACTTGATGAAGCCCGTATAGAGCCTTGTCGAGTTTGTAAACTCTATCCCGATGATATGGATCCTCAAATCCCTCGGGTTGACTAACATACACTGTTTCTCTTGATCTCACCATGTAGGAATGCACTCTTAACATCTAGTTGATAAACTTTGATTTTCATATAAGAGGCATAGGAAGGAAGATGCGGATGGCTTCCATCCTTGCCACTGGTGCAAATACTTCATTGTAGTCGATAACTTCAACTTGTCGAAAACCCTGAACAACAAGCCGAGCTTGTTTCTGATGATCACTCCCTGATCATCTTTCTTGCATTTCAAGACCTATTTGGTGCCAATTACTTTAGCACCTTTAGGTCTATCAACTAGTGTCCATACACCTAACTTCTTAAACTGAAGGAGTTCTTCCTGCATGGCACTAACCCAAGCCTCATCATTTAGTGCTTCACTAACATACTTTGGTTCAAACTAAGACACAAAGCAATGGTATGCACCGTCGTGAAGGTATCCTTTTTCCATCACGGAGGCATAATCAGCTGAGTATAGCTGATTTCTAGTCTAAACCCCTGATCTCACATCTCCTATAATATTATCCAATGGATGATAGAAGTTTAGACATGAGCCAGGAGTTGTCGGAAAACAACACCTCATAGTCAAGATTATGAACATTTGGGTCTGGATCTGAGGCAGTCGGAGTCTGAGGTTCTGATGGTTCAGAAACATCACTATCCGATGCTTGTGAACTTGTGGTAGTCGGAACCTGTACATCCTGATTGATCTGATCATTTTCTTTATTTTCTTCATCAGAGGAAGAATCACTCATATCAACTGCTCCCCCTGAGTTGGTAGTGTCATGACTTGTTGAATCTTGAGACGGTGTGTTCAAGACATCGTACATCATCTTGTTTGCCAACTCGTCTTCTGAAGAGGAAAGAGGTATGTTGAAGGACTTGAAGAATCCATCATAGTCGAAGAAGTAGGCAGGCCCTTTTCTAGCAGGCGGTGTGATATATCTCTAAATATCAACATTACACCACACCTCTACTTGGCCTGTTGAGTGGTTGTAAACTCTCTTGTTCGGTATGTTATATCCTAGAAAGATACCTTCATCACTCTTCTCACTGAATTTTCCCTCCCGAGTCTTCTTCAGCAGGGTGTACGGAGCGCCAAACGGCTCGAGATATTCCAAGTTAGGTTTACGTCGCTGTAATAACTCATAGCACGTTTTTTCATGCCGTTTTACTACCAAAACTCGATTAATGGTATAACATGCATTTGCCACAGCTTCATTCCAAATTGTATAGGCAGTTCGAGTCTGCCAGCATAGTCCATGCCGTCTCTATCAAGCTGCGGTTCTTCCGTTTAGCAACGCCGTTCATCTGAGGGGTATAAGCCAACGTAAATTGATGCACAATTCCTTTTTCCTTGCAATAGGCCTCCATCCTCTGATTCTTAAACTCGGTTCCGTTGTCTAAGCGTACCTGTCGTACCTTCAGCTTGTATAGGGATTCCAGTGTAGTTACCAATTCCTTGAAGGATTCAAATGTTTTTTATTTGGATTTTAGAAACATTACCCAAGAGAATCTTGTAGTCATTGGTAACTACATAGCAATACAAGTCACCAGCGATGCTTCTTGTACTGACTGGACTAAACAGATCCATGTGAAGAAGCTCAAGAGGAAGTTCTATAGAACGAAGTTTCTTTTCCTTTGAGATTTCTTCGTCTGTTTGCCCTTTTTGCATGCAACACAGAAATCCGGGAGTTGAAAGTTTTTGACATTTACTCCTTTCACAAGATCATTCTGGATCAAGTGTTCATTTTTCTCGGATTTATGTGTCCCATTTTCCTATGCCAGAGATGGAGTCCTTCTCAGTAGCTTTGGACAAGAAGCATTGGACTTCATGATCAGTTGTGGAGGCCTTTGAGAGATCCAAGACATAAAGATCATTATATCTTGAAGCTGACATTAGGATCTGGTCCTTCAGGATCACATAGTCCTTCTTTAGAACATAACACCTCTTGTTGTCAAAAACTACCTTGAATCCTTTATCACAGATTTGAGAGACTGAAAGCAATTATTTTGTAATTGGACATAGTTTACCTTATCAAACTTAACCTTCTCATTTCCCACTTCTCCTTGGGCTGTGATGTACCCACCTTTGTTTCCAGCAAATAAAACATGCCCTCCTTTAATTTGTCTGACATTTGATAAGAGAGCTCTGTTCCCTGTCATGTGCGTGGATGCTCCGCTATCTACAATCCATGTGTTAGTCTCAGCACTATAGCGAACACCCTGCACATTCAATGAAAACATTAGTTCATGTTAGGAACCCAAGCCTTAACTGGCTTGGGTTTCCCTAAGGCATCACATATCATAAACTTAACCTATTGACCCTTTGAGGTTGAGGGTTGCTCAGATTTTTGTTTGTTCTCATTTTCAGGCACTGAGGAGGTTTTTTCTTTCCATAATCCAGATTTGTGTAAGGCCTGTTTGTGATAAACAGACGACTGGCTGAAGGATTGAACTTTGGGTTCACTAGCCCTTTTTGGAGGCATCACTGAGTTCCTCTTAAAAGAGCTAGTTGTAGTTGCAGAAAGGTCAACCTTCATTCTCGATGTCTGGGAATAAGGACAATGAGACACTATGTGACCATACTCTCCACAGTTATAGCAAGAACTGCTTTCAACTTGATGGTTTATATTTTTGGTGGAGATGCAGATGTCACACAGTTGACCTTATTATGTTTAGATTAAGACATCGCTTTGTTGGATGTATGAATTGGTTTTACAAATTTAATTGCTTTACCTGGTTTTACATCTTTGATCTCCTGTTTACCTGGACTGTGACATAATGCACGTGATTGATTAGGTTTTCTAGTCTTTTTAGGTTCTTGTTTGACTTTGTTTGACCCTGACTTTAAACTAACCTTTTCAAATTCTTTTTCCAGGTTAACACAAGGCATCTTTCCTATTGCCTTTGAAGTGGCCTCCTTCTGATTAGAGTCGGATTCACTTGATTTACTTATGGAATCTGGATCATTAACAAGAGGAGTGGACACCAGGTGATCCTTGATGGGGTTATTGTTAATTGGTTTACTTTTGGTGTTCATCAAGGTCTCAGGTGGTGGTGGAACCACTTTGTATCCCTGTCCCTCCCCATTATTTCTCTCTCTCTCACTAAGTGTTGGACAATGTCTGATGAGCTTGTCCAACTATGTAGTTTTTGTTTTAACGAGTTGACTTCTACTTCTAAAACTGCTTTTGGGTCCTTACTGGATGAGTTAGATGTTAGAGCATATATAGTCATATATAGAGTGTTCGTCTCTTATCGAATAGTCTAGGCTTAATGTTATACAACTGATATATTGTAAACACATGAAACTGGGTCATTCGTTGGAGCATATGCGAAAGAGACTCAGTCGTACGACTGAGCCATGCTAATGGACCAGCCGTGCGACTAAGAGATGCGATTGGGACATTCGTAAGACTGAACCATAAGTATGGTCCAGTCGTACGATTGAACCATACGCATGGTCCAGTCGTACGATTGAACCATACGCATGGTCCAGTCGTACGATTGAACCATACGCATGGTCCAATCACACGAATGGGCCCAGTCGCATCTAATATGGGCCGAGGCCTATATATACCAGTTTCAATGTGTAGAGAGAGATAAAAGGGTTTTAGAGAGAGTGTGCCCGGAAGCCTAGGGCTGCCGAAGAGAGGGGAGATCATGCTCGATCTTCCCCTTGCCAAGAGTCTTGATTCTTATGTTGTAACGAGCTTGTAATCGTTAGGTTTTGTTCAATGAAACCATTCAATTATAGTTTGTATATTGTTTGACTTTTTGGTTTGTGTTGTTGTTTATCCTTCCGTCAAGAACATGCTCGGATGTTTATCGATCCAAAAACCGACTTCACATTAGAGCTACTAGATGTGGCCTTGTCCTGATGATTAAAGGACGAGAAAGGATTGCCATTACCCGTCTTCTTTGGTTTTACACACTCCCTCTTGAAGTGTCCCTTCTCACCGCAGTTGAAACATGTAACCTTTGACTTGTCGAACCCAAAGGTTGTGTCTTTTGTGGCAACCAAGTTCTGTCCGGTCTTTTTGACAAACTTTTTAGCTCGTCGGACAACACCTGCCAGGGCCCACATTATGTCCATATGTTCCAACTCCATCTCATCCACCTGCTCATAATTTTCATCTGCCAGGTGGCAGTTTCCTATCTTTCCAGCAACTAATCCATTGTAGGATTGAACCACCGCAGCTAAGAGGTCCATATGTTCTCTGGCCACCTTCACAGTCACATTCCTGAAGTTGTCGGTTTTGAGCTTTGCTGCATTAGCTTCAGGTATCATATATTGAGTGCTAGACGACCCTGACATTTCGGATCCTGAAGTTGAGGGTTATGCTGGAACTGATGCGCTTGAGATGAAGGCGGTTTGCAGTGGCGCTCCAGATGTCTTGACCGAAAGAGTAGCATTGTAGAGTGCAGGATTCTGATCGTGGTTAGCCTTTTGGGCTCTATACTTCATCCTAAGCTCCTCTTCTCTCAGTTTTAGAATGAAGTTATTTATATCTAACTTCGAGAGCATTCCATTCTGTCTTATTTGAGACAAACGAAGCCCATTTTTCTGGTAATCCATCAGCAAAGTTGAATACCTTATCCTCCATTGATGTAACCACTCCATGAGTGTGCATCTCACTCATCAAGTGGTAGAATCTATCGATCACATCATCAAGGCCTTCTTTTCCCATAGAAGAGAAGTTGTCAAACTCCTTTTTCAAGGATTTTGCCTTGATGGCCTTCAGAGAGGCATTTCCATCATACCTCTTTTCCAACGCATCCCAAAGTTTCTTTGTTTGAGTATACTCCGAATACTGATGGAAAATATCCTTCGGAATAGACTGAGTATGCAAAGTATAGACTTTCTTCTCAGCATTGTGTTTTACCTTCTGAGCATCTGACATGCCACTTAGAGTAAGTTTGACTCCGTCAGCTCCTACTGGCATGCTATACCCCGACTCGATAGCCTCCCACAAATTTGTATCTACACCATTTAAGTAGATTTCGAAACGTTCCTTCCATTGTGGGTAGTCGTCTAGCGTAATAAGTTTTGGGGGTTTATTGTGAATCCCCACTTTGTTCTCTAACAGCAGTAGATTCTGAATACGTGTGTCTCTACTTGCTATGTATGCTGAAAACTGGTTCTCCATTAGTTTTAACTTTACTGTTTAACAAACTGCTAATGTATGCGAATGAAGGTATGCGATTGAACTTATTCGTGCGATTGAACAATGTGGATAGTTCAATTGTGCGACTGAACAAATGTGGATGAGTCAGTCACCTGAATGAACAAATGCGATTGAACAGTCTGAATGAAGTTCTCAGTCGTACGATTGAAGGTACGAATGAGTCCAATCGTGCGGTTGGAGAGTGCGAATGAACTCAGTCGTGCGATTGGTCTAATCGTGCGACTGAACTTGCTGAAGTTTGATAATTTGTAGATTTAATTTGATTTGTCCGTAAAGACTCGAATTTTATCAAACCCTAATAGCCGTATGCCGGAAAAACTCAACTTTTTGATCAGGAAACGTCTAAGACTCCGTTAGACACAAAAGAATTGCGTTTTTGATGCAAAAAGACAATTTTTATATCAAAGCTATTGAATCAACATGTAATCAAGAGCCAAGGCTCTCATACCACTTGTTAGGATCTGGTATTTGAACGAAACACTAACTGATTAACGTGTTAAACCTAACCAAATAGTGCGGAATCCTATTTGATTGGCTATCCAATCAGTGAGAACGCACGTAGAAACAATAACGTATTGAATCTAACGTCAAGAATCGATTAGGAATCGATCCACAATGTTCTATGAACTTGGAGTACGAACTCAGAGGCTTCTGGACGGCTAGGGTATGTGTGGAATCGAAGTGGATTGAATGCTTACGTTTTTCCACGAATTAGGTGGTATTTATAGGTTAGGATTGCTCAGTCGGGCGACTGAACCATTAGCATGGTTCATTCGTACGATTGAGCCATGCGGTTGATCCATTCGCACGACTGAGTGTTCAGTCATGCGACTGATTCAGTCGCATGAAGTTGTTCAGACGTATGGACTAGTTAGGCGCATGGACACTCAGTCGCATGGCCATTCGGACGCATGACCACTGTTGGGGCGCATGGTCCAATCGGACACATGAAAACTTCACTTCATCAAGTTTGAATGTATTCAATATTATAACATTACGCATAACTATTCAAACAATCACAAACCTATATAATCAAATCAATATGCGTTATACAACTCATTAATAAAATATTAAACATTATAAACACAAACAAACATACGTATTTCATTAAGTACCCAACGATTACATAAGTGTAAGACAATAAAGACATATTACATTCAGATCAGAAACTAGGTACATATGTATCAACAGATATATAATGGTTATCATGTATGTGTTTAATAGTAGGCGCTTCGTGGTCTTGAAACTCTTTATAGCTTGTCTAACTATGATTTAAGCAAGTGAAGAGCCAATACACCAACAACCAAGGGGGTGGCGAAGCCAGTCTTGTGGAGCACCTTCCTTCAGTTAAGGTATGAGTTAGGTCTTTTTTAGATGGAAGCCGATTCCACGACTTTAGTGGAAATGATGATCCTGCTCCCCCTGAAAGTATCAACTACTTGAGGCTAAGGCGGATTTGTCAACGGCTACACTGCTGGCAATGATTAGAATAGCTCTTTTTCTTTTCACTTCTTTTCCATCACTTATGCCTTTTCTCAACTTTATTGTGAAATTGGAACCTTGTTTTGCTAAAAAAAATGAACGCTAAAACCAAACCGGTCAGGATTAATCATCTAGATTCTTGACGGTCCATGATTAACTCCTAAGAAGTACGTCCAAAGACTTAAACGTTTCAATAAAGGCTATGCTAATCACATATATGAACTAATGTTGGATGCGGAAATTCATTTGATAAAACTCAAATAATATTGGATGAATAAAAATAAGGTTTTCAACTCATTTGAAAACCATAGGTACATGAACGGTCTCTTTAGTTTTGAAAACTATAGGTGTACACTAGTTAAAAATACAACCACTATCTTGTAAAAAGGACATAAGTACCAGCATTGAAGTCTTTGAATCATAGTCGGTCTCTTTAGTTTTGAACATGAACGCGTTCTTTTGATTCCGCTCCTTTATATATGGTTTTGTAGTTTGAAATTTTATTTTGAACTCAAATTTAATTGTCTATCACTTATAGTCTTGTAACCAAATTTATGGCACCATTATATCAAAACTAAATCTGAGTCTTGCTTATCATCAGCTAATCATTCTTCATAGTTACTTTTCATCCTTTTACTATCAAATATGTCCGTATAAATTTCATTGACAATTGTTTATTAGTTAGGATTTATTTAGGATAAAATAGTTTTAGTCACCATCTCATGATTGAAGTTGAGACTCTTAAGACCCTCAAAAAGCATATTATATCATCTATAAAAATGAAGTTAATCCTCTTTTCAAACTAATAAAGCTCGTTTAAGGGGTGCTTATTAGTCAATGTTTTCTTCGTAGTTTTGTGGAGTTCAGTTTGATATATAATATTTTCATTTTAAATAAACGGATGGAATCATATTATTTTAGTTTTAACTCTAAAAAGCTACATATTAAATTAAATAAGTTATAATATAAGTCAATTACTAATATTCCGACATTACGAAATAAAATATTGGTTTTTTGACAGATGGATGGCATCCCTTTTATTATGTGACTCGCCATAAGAACCGATTTTACTTGGTCTCTTCAAATGACAATTTTAACAGATAAAACCTCATGGGCAAAAATATTAATTAACTTTACAATAATAATAACAAAAATAATGACAATAAAATAATAATATTATTAATAATAATAACTTCCATTGTGTGTCCCACAGTGGACTCTTAATTTTATAATAGATATATGTAGAAAAGGCCTACCCCATAATCGAATGATTAGCAATTAATTAATCAAGTCAAACTACACTAACATACTTCATAGATGGTATAAATATGATTCTCAACACCTTCAACTCTCAAACCACATTTCAAATAATAATCAATCTTTCCTGCCATTACCCTTTGAATCCAAAATTTCCAACAAGATGGAGTCTTTTGGAAGCTTAATGGATGAAGAATGGGAAAGTTTGAGCAGAATGTTCTCCAGTGATCAAGATTCTGCACATTTCTCCAGCCTTAATTTGTTCTCATGTGAGCAAGATAATGGTTTGAACTTTGAAACAACTTCCATTGTTTCATCTCTAATAACTGATTCTAACATTGGTGACGCATCGTTCATCGATGATCATAGTTTTTGCTATTCTTATGAAGATATTAACCCTAATTTCTACCAAAATATCTCTCAAGAAACTAGCAACAATGGATGTGTTGCTAATGGCAGTGTTGACACTTATCCCTACACATCTTCTAATATTAGTTCTTTACCAACTAATGGTGTGTATCATCATGAGCCAGTCGGTTTTAATGGCGAAATCAATAACAACTCCTCATTACTAGCCCATGTTTTCTCTAATGATTCAATGGAAGAAGTTTTATGCATGAAACAAACTATTAATATTGAGAGTTCAGTTGATCAGTCGTCGGTCTCAGTTGCTGATAAACTCAAGCATACGCCAGCGAAGAGGAAGATCGAAATGCCCGAATCGCCAAATACAGTACTGGAACATGAAGTCAACGACCGTAAGCTTGATGAGAATATGAAGAAGAAAACTAGGGCTTCAAGAGATAATGTGAGTATTAGTATTAGTATTTTATTGTGGTTATTGTTAAGTTGTGGATTTATTTTAATATCTTTAATCATATCTTTGAATAAAGTTTAATAAAAAGTCTTCTTTTTTGGACAGAAAACTAAAAAGAAAGTGCAACCAAAGAAGAAACAGAAGATGATGGATGAAGGAATTGGTGGAGAAGAGACATATAAGAACAAGTAGACGCTAATGCGCCGATTGCGAGCTCAAGTTCTTGCAGTTCTGAAGATGATATGAACGGAGGCGCGATAAACTCTAACTGGAAAACTAGAGCTGGTAGAGGTGCAGCAACTGATCCACAAAGCCTCTATGCGAGGGTGAGTGTGGATGATCACTTTCTTCTATCATTTTTGCATAGTAAATGACGACGAAATTAACATTTGTTTTGTTTTTTGGTTTACAGAAAAGAAGAGAGAGGATAAATGAAAGACTGAAGGTCCTTCAGAATTTGGTACCAAATGGAACCAAAGTTGACATAAGCACAATGCTTGAAGAAGCTGTTCAATATGTGAAGTTCTTGCAGCTTCAAATTAAGGTATGGTTTGATCAAGCTTATACACAATCATTCAAAAGTAATAATATTATTAATCGTGATAATGATCTTTTAATCGCGTTTAATCTATATTCATGTATTGATTTTTTTTTCCTGAACTCTATGCAGTTGTTGAGCTCTGATGAAATGTGGATGTATGCCCCCATAGCTTATAATGGAATGGACATGGGTCTCTACCAGAAGCTTACACAGTCTTAAAGTTTAGACTTACCTAATTCATATTTGATTGGGCGGTTATTTAATTAATAAGTTAACTAAACAGATGAGAAGAATATATAATTGCTCTGACTAATTGTAATTATGAATTCATAATTTTTTGTTTATAGTTGTGAGAAGTAATTCTCATTGTTTTAATTTATATTTGTATCAACAAACTGTTGTATCAATTGAATATAAACAAATAACTTTTGGTGGTGGCTTATTTTATTTGAAGTTGTGATCTTTAATTTCTAGATCCATGATACATTTCAATCTGATGGCCAAATAGATAGATTAAATAATAAACAGCATATTTACTAATAAAGAAGTTTATCTATGATCTCCATATCATGATCATGGCCAAATAGCGTGAATATAAATATCATATTTGCTACATATTAACATCCATCGATAAAAAGATTGAAATAGTAGTATTGATTCACGACCAAGCATATATATTTGTATATATGCAAAGGCAAATATGGTGCTACAAAGTTCCTGCATAAGCAGAATCTAGAAGGTTGTCGAATGAATTTGAGCCTCATGTATGTAGTGTTACTATGTATTTTATAAACAGTTGTTTTCATGACTTGTACCAGCCCGCGACCGGCCTCTATTTCACATGACAGTAACTTTTTCATTGCCCCAAAGTTCACCCTATGTCCTTGGTTATGCATGCTAGTTAATTGTTATTTCACAGATAATAATTACATGAAAACCTAGAGGAGTTTGGATCTTGAGTTATTTAAGCTTTAGAGTATATCATGGTGTTTGTTCATGTGGTTGGCACTTTCTCAAGTTTGCAAATCGATAAACAAACAAAATAACAATATGAATAACTCTTCACGAAATCTATTATAACCAAGAAACAATGAATAAAAACTTGATTACAATAACTCATACATAACCCTTGACTTTGGTCATGTATTTATAGGCTAAACCTCAACATGGTTTGCAAGCTATCTTATCTGCCTTGAACTTGTAGACGCAAATTGACTATGGTCATGTATTTATAGGCTAAGCCTTAGCATGGTTTGCAAGCTATCTTATCCACCTTGAACTTATTGATAGACTCAAATTGACTTTGGTCATGTATTTATAGGCTAAACCTCAGCATGGTTTGCAAGCTATCTTATATACCTTAAACTTATTGACAGACTCAAATTCAGATATTCAAATATTACTAATACATTTAGGAAATAGTATTAATACTAAACAAATAATCCTGTAAGCTCTTCTTGAACTTATTGACAGACTCAAATTCAAATATTCAAATATCTTAGTCCCCCGTAATCTTAATCTTGATATTAAGGAGGTATTCTACATCAAGTACGCTTCTCATGGCTTTGAACTTGATTCATGCTAAGGGTTATAACTATGTTCTTCCCTGGATACTTGCTCAACCACTACGACATCTCTTTCAACGCATTTACGTATAAAGTGATATAAGGTGATTGTGTTTACTTCGACCATGAAAAATGGGGTTCTTTAACAATGAATTACAGATTTATTGTCTGACTGGGTGGTGAGATTGAGATTCTCACTAAAATCGAATATAGTGATTGAGTCAAAGATTTTATGGCGGAAACAAACAATCAATAAACATTAAATGCAAGAAAATACTCATAAATGGTTGTTTGTATTGATGAAGGTGATTGATTACAATAAATGCTAGGGTTTTAGGAAAAACAGTAATACTACACCTTGAGAAAGTAAGACACAAAATATTCTAATTGTCTATCAACGGTCACCTCATGTATGAGGTTTTCTATTCTATTTATAGGCTGACAAGATGCCTTTTTATAAATTGACTAAACTACCCCTGACCTATATATCAGAACTAGTCTAAGCCTTTATCAGCATTTCTTCTGTTCATCCGCATTGACAAATGCAGATGAGTTGGACTTGATCAGCATTTATTCTCTTGGTCATCCGTGTTAGTAGTTGGTCATCCGCATTGAGTAATCCGGATGAACAAATACTTATGCGCATTTGTTGTCTGGGCATCCGTATTTGCAAATGCGGATGAACAAAACTTGTCCGCATATCTTTTTGGCTATCCACATTTGTTAATGCGGAAGAACAAACACTTGTCAGCATTTGTTCTAAGTCTTCCATATTTACAAATGCGATTAGTCAACACTTGTTCTTCTCAGCAGATTCTTCATCCGCGTTAGTTCTTGGACTAAAGGACTTTCCAGCAGAACAACCATCAACTCACCAATTAAATTGACATGTATGATCCTTTCAAGGTCCAACATTGTCAACTTGAACTAATACCTTTTGATTTTCCCAACCAATTATTTCCGCAAGTAATTCTTGAAGCCAAATATTTTGACATATGGTTGCCATTTCCACCATAAAGTCATATTTGCAAGGCAAAAATGCTATGGTAGCTTGCTTTTGAGAACACTAAATTATCAATGCTATTCTAAAATAGAAAATATGACTGGTAGTTGTACTTCTCCTAACATCCTTATCTATATTATGATTATTGTCACTATAACCCAGGAGTTACATGCCTCTTCCATGTTTATACATTAAGCCTTATGTTAGTGTGCCTTGAATGTATCTGACAATATGTTCAATCGCCAACCCATGAGAATCCCACAACCATTCAAAGCTTGGAGGGTATGCTTTGTGCTGCATCATTAATTTAAGAGGAAACTAGGATGCTCATCTACCCGTTGTGTAATTCTCCAATAACAACAGTTACCATGTAGGCATTGGGATACCACCATATGAAATGTTATGCGAAGATGTAGAACCTATGCTTTAGTGGTGAAATTGGACAGAAAGTGTCCAAGGGCATGGAGGTAGTTGCAAATAGAACTAAAAGTTTTTAACAAGATCAAATATTAAATAAAGGCCAAGAAAGATAGATAAAAACCGTATGTTGAAAAGAGACAAAAATTGATACAGTTGCAGGTTGGGGGCAACATAATGTTAAATATGTCTTCGTGGAAATGGATATTCACATATCCCAAGATAGGAAAGATAAGTCCTTGATTTATTGGATGATTTAAGATCTTACATGGATTGGTATTCTTGCTTATAGGCTTGACCTGTCTGAGAAACTAACTGGGATTCATCTTTATAATTGCTTAGTTGATGTAGACATTTATGTACCTCTAAATGACATTGAGGTAGGTTGAACTATGTTAAAAATTCTTTGGCTATATTGATAGAAAGGAGAAATGGTTAAAGAAAAACATTATTAGCGTGGTTTATGTGCAATAGAGACATAGAAACGGATTAGAGGTAACATGGGAACCTGAAGACGAGATGATGGAACACTATCGTTAACTATTTGCTTTGTAATAAATTTGTCCTTAAGACCTAATAGAAGAGTCTGGTAGACTTGTAGCATCCTAAAAATCAAGGTTCTTGTATGCTAGCTTGATGGCCAAAATAGAATAAAATAGAACTGATAATTAAAGATTTTAAGTTACAGGGATAAACGGCTAATTAAGTAGCAATTAAGGGCGAGGTTATGACAAAATAACCATAATCCCTCTATGACAAATGGCATTTTTAGCTTATTTTCTTACTAGCAGGAATATTGATTTTTTATCATATATGCATGCATTTAATGATACTTAATTAGATGCGTCAGTTGTTACACGAATATTCACATAATGGTAATGCGGAGAATTGCCTGATCGCATAAGAGTTTGTCCCTGAATGTTGGTGGTTTATTAAAATGGATTTTAATTAATAATAAGTGGTGCAAAATTATATGTTATTTGATTTTGTGGTTAAATGTGTAGCTTAGTTGTGAAACTTAGAAATTTCCAAACATTTTATGCAGTGCACACATTTTCAACTTTAATAGCTTAATTATTATAAAGATAGCTTCAAACTAATAAAATAAATATTATCTCATGTGTTTAGTTTTTATGTGATATTATATGATTATTCAATAGTTTTGGGTTAGAAAAATTCAATTGCTTGATGTTTAAATGGTTTTATAAAATGATAGGGACTAGCTATGCATGTAACCCCATCCCCATAACCTACTTCAGTCACCCCCAAACCCCCACTCTTTCTCATTTTTTGTAACACCAAGAACACACATACACACTTTGCTTTGATTCTTGAACCTAGAGTTGGAATCTGGACATTTCTTGCATAAAACATACTTAGCACAAGATTTTTTGTATTAATAAGTAAGTTTTAAAGTTGAATTTCATCTTTTGATTATCTTAATGAACTTCAAATACTAGATATCCAAACACACATCAAAATATGAAATTGATGGTTAATTATGTTTTAGTATGCAATTATAAGATAATTGTACAGTTTTATTTTGCGATATTGTTACGTTCAGATCAAAAACCAAAACTTGCCTTTAAAGAAAATTATATTTGGGGCTTTTGTAGAAATTAGATAAAATTGATAAAATTGAGTTGAATTGTTGATACTAAAAGGATAGTTGATATTAATTGATGAAAATTGATGTTTTGAACTTGTCAATTCCTCTTGTTTTTCTAGCACTTGCCATAGAGGAATTGTTTAGTGAGATTAATTCTTATATTAAGTTCTATACATGTTTAATGGGTTTTGATTATTTAAATTCAATGTGTAGAACCTAAGAATGGATTAAGAATTGTTGCATTATAAAAAACATCTTGCGTGATCATACTTGCTATTTATAATAAATTTTGTAACATGGTGTTTTGTATGTTGAATGGGATATGTGTAGTATAATACATGATCATGTGTTAGATTATCATAGGAATGTGTTTTGAGTCATAATGTAAATCATATAATATGTGCTTCTATGGTTCTAAATTAAGCAACTTTGTGTATGATGATGTTCTAGGTTATGTTAACATGCTATGTGTGAGTTTTAGATGTATTACATATTAAATTAGGAGGCTTGTTATGATATGCTACATAGTTTTGAAAATAGATTGCATATGTGTAATACTAAGTAACTTGATATATAGAAGAGCTACTTATGATATATCTTTGCTTACTTCTACCTTGTAAATATTTCAAACATATCATCTGTTATCTAAACTTGTAAACTCACCAACCTTGTGTGGCATATTTTAGCATGTATTCTTAGTTCGCCATCACCTTAAGGCTAAGGTTACATTGCTGATGTTCATAGTTAAACATTTAAAATATTTACATTCACATTTATTGCTTTCATTTTCACTATGTTTTGTGCATTTACTACTTATGGTTTTAACTTTACTTCCACGCTTTTGTATTTATTACATTGAAACAATATTTTACTCTGACTTATGAGCAAACATTTTATTTTATACTCATATAGAGTCGTTTGATATGACCAATGTTTTATATTCTAATTTGTCATATGCCTCACGATAGCACCCTATAGGTGGAGTTTGAGGTGTTACACCTCCCCCTTGTCATTTGGGTTGAGTGCAAACCCCCACTCTCCACAGACATCTCCATCATCAACTTCAAGGAACAAGAAGAAATAACTCATTTTTTGTGCACACTTTTATGTATTAAAGGTTAGGGTTTGCGAGAATGGATTATTCCATGTTTATCCTATGATGATCTACCTAAAAGCATGTAGGTTAGTTGTTTCTAGGATTAAACCTGCGATCCCTCGAGGTTTGAAGTTAAGGATTCTACCCTAGGTGAGTTTTATGACCCACTTTTAACGCTTCAAGGTGGCATGTATGTTTAGAAGCGTGTTTTAAAGAAAACACTATTTAATGTAGGCTTTGATACTTATTTATTAATGATATGCATTCATACGATTCTTGATTGTTATGTTCATAGTTGATATCAATGTTTTAAGATAACACAAATTTATAGTTTGCTTAAATGAAGCTAAGTGAAGGTTTTACATGAAAAGGGTATTTTCAGGTAGCTTAGAATGACTTATATATGTAACATGAGCCTACTAATTAATGATATCATGTGGCTCGATTAACGTGACTATAACATATAGAATGAATGAATATGATTGAAAGACCATGACTACGCTTCAATGCATATAATGCAAGATATGTTATGTCATGTTATTAGTACTTATGACTAGTTACTAGGGGTTTTTAAAAATATCGGTATCCAAAACAAAATCCGAAATATCTGAAAATTCAAATCCAAATATCTTAAATTTTTAGATATCTGAAAATCTAAATTTTTGGATATCCAAAATTTTAGATTTAGATACTATTTTTAAGGATTTTGAATATTTGGATATCCAAATTATCCAAAATATGTTTATAAAAACTATTGAATATAATAAATATTAATTAGAAATTTCGAATATTTTCAGGTATTTCAGATATTTTATAAAAACTTGGATATTCGAAAACTTTCTAATAAAAATATTAATTTTTTTATAAAAGTTATTAAAAGTTACATATTCTTTTAGAATTCGGATTCAAATAGTAAACTATGTTATCCGAAATTTTTAAATATCCGATTTAAACACCCCTACTAGTTACCCTATGTCATTAGCTTGAAAAGTTAGACATGTTTATAGGACAACAATTCTTTCTATTGGCTATAGACACCAACATATGTGACTAGGTATATATAGACAATAACATGTGTTACTACGTATCACACTAGCAGCAGTTACTAATGTATGGACAATATTATCTAATACTGGTTGTGGACACTAACGTTGAGCATGGACATTTTTCATGTGGTCACATGGAAAGGTATGGAGTCTTATGTTAGCATAAGCATACTTGTATTTGTTACAAATAGTTGAAGGAACATGGTTACCCCGAGAATTATATGTGACTGATTGATGACTATGATGGCCGAATGAAATGTCTATGCTTACATGTTATGTAATTATATACTATGTGTTCTTAATTAATTTTCTTATTCTTTAAGAAAAATTGTACTCACTTAGTAATACCAATTTTTAGCATAAATATCTCAAGACTGACGTGCTTACCTTCATCGAAATCCTTCTCTTGTTTTGAACTCAGCTGGTAGATAATATGCATGTTCAAATGTTGTTTGTTCATTTGGAGCTTTTAATTATGAAGATTCAACAAGGGTAGATTGAAATAATTTATTTTCCCTATATATTCATTACGACTCTATCTCTTTATTATGTTATATTATTGATATCTCGAGTTCATATTTTATATATTGTTATTGTTAATAATACATTTTTATCAATGTCCTTCACATTTAATATTTCTTTCTTGCTTGGTGGAGGCAAGCTTAGAACTTAATATCTTTTAAAAAGTATATCCTAATATCTATGTGGTGCTGGTGGCTTCTCTTGGTCGATCAAGTAGAATGTCATTTTATCTGTTTACTATCCTTGCTCATATTGTCTCTCTTAGCCATTTTATAATGCATTATCATCAATATGTTAAATTGTTGGTATTGATAGTCATGTAGGTGGTACCCCGAAACCTACAAACTTATCTCTCTCACAAGCATAAAAGCCAGAAGAAACACTCCCCCTCTCTCTTATCCCTTCACTCATAAAACATGTTCTTAAGTGTTTTGCACAAGAACGTTCTAATTGCCTTCTTTATTTACATGTTAGGACAAAAAGAATACACAATTTTATATATATGTAATTACATTTTTCCTGTAAAGCTAATGTAGTGTTTTGCAAAAACAATCTCATCAAAATAGACATTTGACCAACTTTTAAGCAAAAATAAATATTGACTTTTTAGCCTAATCAAAAGATTCATAAAAAGTAACTACTAAAAAGAGACCAAATAATTCAACCCATAGAGGTTACCCTTTAGTAGTGTTTTGTTATGAGAAAATCATCAAAATAGATATTTGACCAACTTCTGAGCTGAAATAAATACTGACTTCTAGCCTAATCAAAACATGCATAAAAGTAATTAAAAAAGAGGCCAAATAATGCAACCCGCTAAGATGGTTACCTTTTAGCATATTTACAAAATGTTAACATGACACATGTCTTTTAATGTATGGTTGTTTTTAATGGACTAAGGTGTACTTTTTTTAATTTTGTTGTGTCGGCTACAATGTAGCTAGTTATTTATGAATATGTTTACTTAACAACCCTAATTCTAAGATTCTGTTTGATACGAGGTGATTAAAGTAATGAATGAATAGAAAAGATGAGTGAATGAAGTTGATAAAGTTATGAAATGAAATATTACATTCTATTATTTTATTGGTTAGCATATTGGAATAATATGAATCATTACTTTGTATTTTTTGTAAGGTATGAAAAGACGAAGAAATAGAATAAAAAAGTGATTATGGTGGCGATGGTAATTAGTGATGGTAATTAGTGATGGTGGTCGATAGTAATTTATAGTGGTGGTTGTGCTTACCACTGGTGGTGGGTGGTGGGTGGTGGCTAGTAGAGCTGCAAACGAACTAAACGTTCAGCGAATAGTTCGAGAACTATTCAGCGGAAAGTTCGTTTATGTTCGCTTGTTAATAAAAGAATGAACACGAACAAGAAAATTCGGTTTGTCTAGTTAGATGAACGAATATGAACACAAGCCGTTTTGTTCATTTATGTTCGTGAAAGTTCGGTAATATGTTTGTTCAATTTCGTTAATATATGTTCGTGAACATTGGATAATTTGTTCATTTATGTTCGCTAATGTGTCGTTTATATTGTTAATTTTTACGCTAGTTATTTTTATGACAATTATATCAAGTATTTTCTTTTATATTTGTGTCCTGAACTTATTTATTTTTGATTGATTGTGTGTAATGTTTGTAATGAAAATGTAAATTTTATATTGAAATAATTGATAATAATTTGTATTTGTTTGTGTTCATGAGCTTCTTTTTTGTTTGTCATGTTCATGTACTGTTGATTATGTTCATTTGCGTTCGATAAGTGTTCGTGAACAGTTCATAAACATGTTTATTTTCTTAATGAACGAACACAAACAAGGAATCTCGTTTGATAACTGTCCGTAAACACTTTTGTAAGGATTACACTTAGAGGCCGATGCAACCAAAGAGCTCTCAACATGCACATGTGAAGTAAAAGAAAGTTACTTCGGAAGATTTGATAGAATTCAATGAATTGCACTAAGTAATCTTCCGAAGCCAAAAGACCAAATCTTCCAAAGCTAAATGTGAAGTCTTCTAAAGCTTCAAATACAAAGTATTCTAAAGCCAAGAGACTGATTACTTCCAAAGATAGAAGTTGAACCACTTTTCGCTGCCATCTCTGAAAACCCATCAAATTATATGAATTTGTTAAAAGTCCTTACTTTTGTCTAATTATAAATCATGGTTTTGAGGCTATAACTATCTATTTTTGTATTTTTATCCTTTTTGTATTAAATAAGGATATGAGATATGGCATGTCATAATCACTACTTAAAAAGCAATCTACTTTTTGACTTTACATTGATTTTGTTGTTTAGATTAGTGTTTCTAGTTGGCCTTCATAGTATGGCTGGTTGTAGGAGGTAGTATAAAGTATCTCAAGTACTTGTCATTTGATGGTAAGGTTTGTAACACTTTGTAAGAACTTGAGAGCAATATAAATCACTCTTGATGTTAGGGGACCGTGTACGTATGGAGTACTAACTGATTCTGCGCGTATACCAGATCAAATAGTGCGAAATCCTATTTGACTGATGATCCAATCAGTGAGAACACAATTCAAATCAATCTAACAATTAATGAAATGTTAAGAACGATTAGAACAAGATCAACTGCGATCTATGAACTTGGAACAGGTTTTCTTAAGTCTCTGGACGGCTAGGGTACGATTATGTGCGTAGGTATTCAAATTGTTTCATTTTTCCACAAATTAGGTGGTATTTATAGGTTAGGGTCTTCTAGTCATACGACTGAACCATTAGCATGGTTCACTCATGCGATTGAATCATGCGATTGATCCATCCGCACAACTTAAGGTTCAGTCGTGCGACTGACTCAATCTTATGTCTCAATCGTGCGACTGATCCAGTCTCCTGGTGCAGTCATGTGACCGGTCCATTAGCATGAAGTATTCATGCGTATGGTTCATTAGCATGGTCCATTCACATGAGAACTTCATATGATTAAGTTTGAACACATTTCTCAATCATTATTGACTAAGAATTATGTACAATAACCACAAACCTATATAATTAGTTCATCATACTTTATCACACAATAAAAAATGAAATATTAAACATTATAAGCATTAACCACATATTGTATTTCATTCATACCCATTCATTACATATATGTAAGACATGATAGACATTTACATTAAGCTTCTAAACTAGGTACATATGTATCAACAAACTCCCCCTTGGACCGAGTTTACATTAGTGTCTAACATTCTTCATTAGCTCCTCAAATTTCTTGTACTTTTCCTCTCTTGTAACTCTAGCATGTATCTCGAATGCAAAATAGAGTCGTATCACGTTCTGGAACTGGAGGGCTTGTACTATATCTTGCGAGTCATAGAATAGTGGCCACTTGTATAAGGTATAGACATCGTCTGCAGACAAGTTGGTCAGCCAGATAGGGTCGAACACCTGGATAGTTTCCATTTTGCTCTCTCTTTGTAAGACTATGATTGCTTCACTTGACGCGGAGGACTCCACTTCAGCATAACTTTAGGCTTTCCAGAAATGGGATCCACTTCAGACCTTCAGATGTACCTCTTCGTTTGTTGAGGTCTGAAGTTTACCCACCTGGTGTTGTATTCCTTCCTTAGTGCAGCCACAAACCAGCCTGACATTTTCCTCGGATCAGCGTATAACAAATTTAGGCGTGCCAGCTGGTTGAGCTCAAAATCGAGGAGAGTCTCAGATCGTGTGGGAATCTAAAATACTCAATTCCCTTCTCTCTCTTAACAACATACATATTCAGATCCTCAAATCTGCCCATGCAATGATGTTGCCCGACACCTTTAGGTGTTTCTTGACCTTATATAGCTTGGTGTAGGCATTTGGCTTTTGTGCAGTGCGTAGGGCTCAGATCTCAGCAAAACAAGTCGCCCATTCAGCCTTTTTGATATCAACATCAGCGTCCGAGGCTTGGGCTTGGCTCTCATTTCTCTTTCTCTTTCTCCATCTCATCCAGCTTATCAAATGTAGTACTGTCGAGAGTGTCACCCAATTGGGGATCACATTTCCTCTCCGTTATTGTACTCTGGATAGTGGTCGGCAGTGACATCCTCTATCTCGATTTCATCTACGTCGTTGAGCTCATCGTCACTTGTCACATCAAAAGTAGGCGCATTTTGACAATCTCGTCTGGGTTAAGCCTGAACATCTCAGCAAGTTGCTCATCAGGTCATGTATGATTTCTCCTTCTTCGGGAGTATAGCTCACAGACCTTCTGACAATTCCTTGCAAATCAATAATCATTATGAGTTGAGACTTGATTTTCTTAAAGGGAGCAACATCATATTCATCTTGCTGAGATGTTTGATCTGCTTGATTTAAACATGTAACACATCAACCATTAGTAATTGAACAAAACATTTAAACAATAGATAAATATATATAAACATTAATTACACAACTGTAATACAAGATTCAAGTACAAAAGTTTTCAAATATATAAACATCTAATCATTACTTTTGCCTTGAATTGCCGGCTTCTCGGCAGGTGGGGCAGAGGATGATGCTCCTTAGTCTTGATTTCTCTTTGTCCTTCTCTCTTGACCTTGAGCTAAGGCAGATGTAGCTGCATCTCCTTCATCATTATCATTATCTTTCTTTGCCCTTGGCCCTTCATCTTCACTAGTTTCATCATCATCACTATCATCATCATCTTCATCATCATCATTATCAACATCATCATCACCCTCTCTAATCTTCAAAGGCTCTTCTTTAAATCCCTTCAGTTTGAGCATGATCATCTTGTTTGAGGCCTCCAACTCTTCAATCTTCTTCACTGAATGGTCTTTTAGCTCCTGAAGTTGAGAGATCTGTTGTGCTTGCTGGGCAATCTACTGCGCTTGAGTAGCATTTAGCTCCACAAGCTGACTTAGTTGAGTAGCTTTTTCTTCGTCAGCTGCTAACAGGTTCAGCACCATGCGGTTAAGTGCAGCCAGCTGTTCCTCTACCCCAATAGGGGATAGAGTGGGTCCTGTGGTGAAGTGTGGTATGGGATGATGGACCTGCTTGGTGGCTGGTGGTGGTAGTTGTGGCTGTGGTGAATATGGGTGGTGGGATAGTAGTGGATGGTGAGCGGGTGGCTGTAGTAGAGGTGGTTGGGAGAGTGGTAGTAGTGGTAGGGTGTGTGGAAGTGGTGGTGGTAGCTGTGGTGGATGTGGTGGTGGTTGTAGCAGTAGTGGTGGTGGCTGTAGCAATAGTGGTGGTGGTTGTGGCAGTAGAAGTGGTCAATGTAAATGTTTGCCTTTTATCCTTTTTGCCGTAAGGGTGAGCCATCCTTTTCTTCCTAGCGCCTTTAGAAATAGAGGCTCCCCCTTGGCTGCTGGGAAGGTCCGGGGTATAAGATGGGTCTGTATCAGCAGTAACTGCATCCCCGGACTCCCCTTGGCGTCCACGAACCGCCCTGAGCCCTCTCTCCGTGGCTACAACCCGGCTCCCCACCGTTCGCACCAGAGACTCTTCGTTAGACTCCTCCTCCTCCTCTATCTGGAAATCAGGGTGAATGGGAGCAGACTCGGGTCCACCCTGGCCATCACCTCCTTGACCAGCATCGTGGTCATCACCGTCAGAATCATCGGAGGGTAGAGCAATCTGCTCAACATCAGAGTCACTATCTTCGTGGCGCCACTTCCTCCTAGCTGGCGCCACATAATCCTCCCGGGCTAGATGCCCAAATAGTCTCCTCACTGGGGGCTTCACCTACTTGCCCGGTTTCCTCCGAGGGTGGTGTCATCCATGACCTCAAGAGTAACTGCATGATGACTCTCCTTAGGCAGCGAAGGAAGCTTCTCGTCAATAATCATCTGTAGGAATCAGGGGTACATGCAGAAGCCTTCCTTACCTTTGGCCTCTATGTTCTCGATCAGATAGGAGAAAATCATGCGGGAGAAACTAAACAGATGGTTCAGTACCAGTGCAACGAATGCATTATGGATTTGGTCGGAGAGGCCGTCAAATCCTCCACACCTGGAGGCAATGCACTTGAGGATCACATGTGCCAAATACTTAAATTAAGGGCACATGTTACTCTTGTTCAGTACTTCGGCATTTAAGTTGCTGGCGTACTTGATCCTCATAAAGCATTCCCACACTGTTAAGGGATGTAGCTTAGTTGGGTGGTCTCTATCCTCACCCAGACCTAAGGCTCGTCTCAGTTCCTCCTCAGTGATCACTATCTCTTGGCCCAAGATGGAGCTCCAGATACAATGGGGATCAGCTTATCTATCGACCTGGCACTCTCCCAGAATGCCTGCTGGATAGACCTGTAAGGAGTGCACGGAGTGGAGATGGCCTTGAAGATCCGTGATTGGCGCAGAAAAGAAATAATCCCAGAGAACTCAGTATCATTCCGGGATGTATGATCAAGGTGGGCACAGATGTTGTGTTCTTGGGTTTATAGTCCACCTTTCTGCCATGTTTCTGTAACATAAAACACATAAACATCAGATTAATCCATAAAAAAATACTTGAAACTTAAACTATTTTGAAATCAGTCTGGTTTAATCGTGCGATTGAACCATATGACTGAATTTAGTCGGTTGATTGAGTATGCGACTGGGTTCAATCGGGTGACTGAGCATGCGGTTGAGTTCAATCGGCCGATTGTGCATGCGGCTGAGTTCAATCGTCCGATTGTGCTTATACGCCTAGTTCATTCGACCGATTGAGCCATTCACTCCATTCATTCGGCCGATTGAGTCACTCTTTTAGTTCAATCGTGCGATTGAATTTCATTGGAGTAACCAATCACGTAGCTCTCTGTTAGACACTTTAAACCCCGAATCTAGGTCAAAACTTGAAGTTAGACGTTGTGTTTAGACTCTTCAGACTCGCAGAAACCCTAATTTTCACACTATGTCTTTCATTTTAACCATTATGCACATTTATGTGGTCTATTTGTCAGTTGTTAATGATTTCTTGATTTTTTAAACAATTGGATCTGTTGGGGTTTGAATACACCACGCATTTGTGCGATTTATATCGCTCATTGCCTGTACATGATTCAAGAACACGTCAGTAACACAACGGCGGTGAGAAATCAACTTAATCAAGTTTTGGTAGAGTGTCTGTGCTTTTAGGCGATTTTAGGGAGATTTTAGGGCGATTGGGGGTGATGAGGATATGCGACCGGCTTTAGCCCTATTATACTATATTATCTTCAGTCGGGCGATTGGACCTATTCGCACTCTTCAGTCAGGCGACTGGGTCTCAATCGTGCGACTGGCTCAGTCGGTATCATTCATTCGTGCAACTGGGGTTCAGTCGTATGACTAACTCAGTCGGTCACCTCCATTCGTGCGGTTGGCTCATTCTCATGATCTAATCATGCGAATGGTTCAATCTCATGCTCCATTCGTGTGGCTGGTCCATACTTATGATCCAGTCGTGCGAATGACTCTGACTTGTTATTTGACCTTATGCACTTTCAAACACTTATCCTTTTAACAATAGACAAAACATTCAGCGATGATCATCTCAAACATGACCCTTTTAATTTGAAAACAACTGTTGATCACCTCAAACGTGATCCTTTTACTTAAAACGAACTTATCACCTCAGAAGTGACTCATTTTATTTTTTGAATGTTTTGGTCACCTCAGCGTGACCCTTTTGAGTGAATGAATCACAAATTACAATGAATTGTTAGGTCTGACTCATACCTTACAATTAACTAAACTTATGCAGAACAACTTGAAATTAAGAACAATAACAAGACATATCTTTGAATTTTTTATTAGAGATGAAATTCAACCTATTAGAATAGTTCTAATTGATTTTACTTCCTAGACAGTGCAGATTCAATTCTAGTTAATCATTTCTGGTATGATTCATTTTGAAATCATACAGGTATATCAGAATCATTTGGGACACTTTAATAAACAATTTTGATGCTTGATCCTTGTTTTCACTGATAGTCACTAACAATTTTAGAAAATCGTACTAGAGCTACAAGATGCACACATTGATTTTGACTTTCAAGAGTTGCAACTCACGATGATTGTCAATATACGTGTCCTCTTAAATCCATACACGGATGTTTGACACACATTGGTGATGATTTAAGGTTTAATTATTTCAACAAGCATTTGTGGATCTGATGCTTATATGGTAATCAACGTTCCTCAAGAGATTTTTGAGTAGTTTACGGGTATATTACAAGAAGAAACTATTCTAAGAGCTTTCAAAGAGATGCTAAGCCTCAAGTCAGTGCCACCGCACAACAGAGAGGCGCAAAGAACAATGAATTCTAGAATGTTTAGGTTATGCTTATCCTCAGGTTAGTGCCACTACATAGTAGAGAGGCACACAACCTATCTTCTTGTTTGAGCAATTATTTTCTTTTTGCACATATCACACCAACAACATAGGTTATTAGCTTGATTTCCTTTTGCATTTTTCATGTGCTTTGCTCATATTTTATGGTCATCTGCATATATTTGTGGTGTTTAATTTTGCTCGTCACCCTTTATTGGAACTTCGTTGATTGTGTTAACCAGGGATAAGATGGGAACCCACAGTTTGTTGAACAACTTAGTTTGTGCTTGAAATCACCAATTATGTCTATTTATCTATTGTGTTGAATCTACTGACACATCATCTAATGAGCTAACAACCTCTAGGTCTAATTTCTCTATGTTACCATAGTAGCGTACTAGTGTACCTATCATCTTTCCTTTTATTTTGCTTAGACTTTGCAGACATAAACTTTGAATTTTGCATCTTAATCAATTAAACCTTTTGAATCCAAAATAATCTGTTTCCTGTGTACTATCATTTTCCATAATTCGTTGAATCAGTATCACAGATTTGATTACTTTCCTTTTAGCTAAGCTGTCCTCCTCCCTCGTTTTTTATGTAATTAAATAAAACCAACTAATTTAATACTAGCCTAACCTATTCTCCCCCTAAAATTCTAAAACCGAAAATGTTTTTGCGTTTTGAATTTTAATTGGTGAAGAAATAAAAATAAAAGAAAAGAAAATAAAATAAAATTGACTCTACGCATCGGACTATGTACTTTCGTCTTCTGAAATCACATCACATTTCTTTTTCACGTCATTGACCTCAAATAGATATAAAAATATTGGTTTATCAAAAGCTTTTGTGTAGAGGTCAGTGTGTTGAAAGTCCGTATTAATTTTAACCACATCGATTAAATTCTTTTCAAAACAATCACATATAAGTGATGTTTAGTTTCAATGTGTTTGGTTTTTGGATGTTGGACAGGATTTTAGTTATGGCTATAGCAGCGGAATTATCAACAAATATGGGAGTGTTAGAGAATTTCAAACCATAGTCGCGCATTTGCTGTTGAATCCAGATGTTTGTGAATAGAAACTTGCAGTAGCAACGTATTCAGCTTCACAAGTTGACAGAGCAACTGATATTTGCTTCTTACACTGCCAGGTGACTAATCTTCTCCCAAAGAATTGACATCCTGCAGATGTTGACTTGTAGTTCATTTCGCAGCTGCCATAATCCAAATCACTATACGCTGTAAGCTCAAAGTCATCATCATGAGGATACCACAACCTGAGTATTGGAGTACCCTTCAGATAACGAATATCCTTTTGACTCCTATGAGATGGTTGACTTTCGGTTTCGCCTGATATCTGGAGCAGAGACACATCACATACATGATATCAGGTCATGAGGCAGTGAGGTACATAAGGGATCCGATCATTCCTCGGTACATGGTGGCATCCACCAGATCACCATTTTCGTCGGGTGCCACATTGTGGTTTGTAGCCAGTGGAGTCCCAGCTGTCGAAGCATTCTCCATATCGAACCGACTGAGAATATCGCCTACATACTTGGTCTGATGTAGAAATATCCCCTTTGGTGTCTGATCCACCTGTAACCCGAGAAAGAACTTCATCTCTCCTATGGCACTCATCTCAAATTCAGCTTTCATTACTACTTCAAATTCTTTACATAATGCTTCGTTTTCGGAACTGAAGATTATTTCATCAACATAGATCTGAACTAGCAGTAAGTCACCATCCTTTTCTTTGATGACCAGTGTACAATCAATCACTCCTCTGGGAAAATCATGTTTCACAAGATGAGTCGAGAGCTTCTCATACCATGCTCTTGGGGCTTGATGGAGCCCGTAGAGAGCCTTATCTAGTTTGTAAACTTTGTCCCGATGATAAGGATCCTTAACCCTTCAAGTTGACTGACATACACTGTCTCACGAATTGCACCATGAAGGAATGCATTCTTTACATCTAGTTGGTAAACTTTGATTGTCATGTAAGATGCATAGGCTAGGAAGATACGGATTGCTTCCATTCTTGCCACAGGTGCAAGCACTTTATTGTAATCAATACCCTCGACTTGTTGAAATCTTTGAACTACAAGTTGAGCCTTGTTTCTTATTATGACCCCTTGGTCATCTTTCTTGCACTTCAAGACCCATTTTGTGTCAATGACCTTAGCACCTTTCGTCTATCCACTAATGTCCAAACTCCTAACTTCTTGTATAGAAGAAGTTCTTCTTGCATGGCACTCACCTGTGCCTCGTCGTTTAGGGCTTCACTAACATATTTTGGCTCAAATTGAGACACAAAACATCGATATGCACCATCCTGAAGATATCCCTTTTCCAATACTGAGGCATAATCAGCTGAGTATAGCTGATTTCTTGTATGTACTCCTGATCGAACATCTCCAATGACATTGTCCAAAGGATGATAAACATTTAGTCGTGATCCAGGAGTGGTGGGAACAACTATCTCATTATCCGGACTGTGTACACCAGATTCAATATCTAAGGCAGTGGGAGTGTGGGATTCTGAAGAGTCAGAGGCATCCACATCATATGCTTGTGTACTTATAGTAGTAGAAACCTATTCCTCCTGATCCACCTTATCATTTTCCATGTCTTTATCATCAGAAGAGGAGTCACTTACCTCAAGTGCTCCCCCTGATGAACTAGAAGACTCACCTTGTGAAGCCGAGGTTGTCGAGTCTAGTGTAGGTGTGTTTAACACATGGTACATCATCCTGGTTGATAACTCATCCTTAGTAGGGGAGAGAGGGATGTTGAAGGACCTAAAGAATCCATCATAGTCAAAAAGAATGAGGGTCCTTTGCCAGTAAGGGGGTGGTGTATCTCTAAACGTTGACGTTGCACCACACTTCTACTTGATTAGTTGAGTTGTTGTAAACTCTCTTATTAAGTATGTTGTATCCAAGAAAGATTCCTTCTTTAGCCTTTTCATTGAACTTCCCTGATTGAGTTTTCTTCAGTAGCGTACATGGTGCGCCAAATGGTTCGAGGTACTCTAGATTCGTTTTACGTCATTGGAGCAACTCGTAACACGTTTTACCATGGCGTTTGACCAGCAGGACTCGATTTAAGGTATAACATGCGTTAGCTACTGCATCATTCCAAAATTGGATAGGTAGTTTCGAGTCTGCTAGCATCGTTCGGGCTGTCTCTATCAAGCTTCGATTCTTTCTCTCAGCAACTCCGCTCATTTGAGGAGTGTAAGCAGATGTGAACTGGTGCATAACTCTTTTTTCTTTGTAGAATGCCTCCATCCACTGGTTCTTGAATTCGGTACTATTGTGTGAGCGAACTTGCCTTACTTTCAGCTTGTAGAGTGATTCCAATGTCGTTACCAGCTCTTTGAATGGTTCAAATGTCTCTGATTTGGATTTCAAGAACATCACCCAAGAGAATCTTGAGTAATCATCCGTAACTACATAGCAGTACAAATTGCCTGCAGTGCTCTTTAAACTGACTGGGCCAAACAAATCCATATGAAGAAGCTCAAGAGGCAGGTCAATTGAATGAACTTTCTTTGCCTTACGAGACTTCTTTGTCTGTTTACCTTTCTTGAACGCGACGCAAAAATCCGGTAATTAGAAGTTCTTAACATTTACTCCCCTCACTAGATCATTCAGGATTAAGTGATTCATCTTCCGTGGATTAATGTGTCCCATTCTCCTATGCCAGAAGATGGAGTCTTTCTCTGTTGCCGTTGACAAGAAGCATTGAACTTGATGATTAGTTGTGGAGGCCTTTGATAGGTCCAAGACATATAAGTCATTATATCTTGAAGCTGACATTAAGACTTGGTCCTCCGGATTATGTAACCTTCTTCAATACATAGCACTTCTTGTTATCAAAGACAACCTTGAATTCTTTGTCACATATCTGGGAGATAGAAAGTAAGTTATTTTGAAGTTGTTGAACGTAGTTTACCTTATCAAACTTAACCTTCTGATTTCCCACTTCCCCTTGTGTAGTGATATATCCTCCTTTATTTCCAGCAAATGAAACATGCCCCCCTTTAATTTGTTTGACATTTGAAAGGAGAGACAAGTTCCTAGTCATGTGCCTTGATGCTCCGCTATCAACAATCCAGGTATTTGTAGTAGCACTATAGCGGACACCCTGCACATTCAAAGGAAATGATTAGTTTAGGTTAGGGAGCCAAGCCTTAACTAGCTTGGGTGACCCGGAGGAATCACACATCATGAACTCAACCCAATGTCCATTTGAGGGTGAGGGCATATTATTCTTCTTCTTGTTCTCATTATCAGACACTTGACTTTTCTTTTCTTTCCATAAGCCAGTTTTGTGTTAGGCCTGTTTGTGATAAACAGACGACTGGCTTACGATTTGAACTATATGTTCACTAAATCTTTTTGGTGGAGTGATAGAACTCCTTTTCAAAGAAGTTTGTTTAGTATCATAAAGATCTATTTTCTTTCTTGGGGTCTGATAATAAGGACAATTAAAGCGATGTGTCCATACTTTCCACAGTTGTAGTATGATCTACTTTCTACATGTTGGCAGAACTGTTTCTGTGGGGAAGTGTGTGACACAGGTGTGACTTTAGTCTGTTTGGGTTTGGACACTTCTTGTTTAGATGTTGTTGCTTTAACAAAATTCATTGTTTGAACATTTTTAATATCTTTACCCTTTTGTTTATTTGGACTATGACATGGAGCACGTGGTTGGTTAACTTGTTTGGTCTTTTTGGGTTCAGAAATAGACATGTTTGAACCTGACTGTACATTAACCTTTTCAAATTGTTCATCCAAATTGACAATAGGCATCTTACCTTTAGATTTCAAAGTGGCCTCCTTCTGTTTAGCGACATATTCCACTGATTTACTCGTGAAGTCTGGAACACTAACTAGAAGAGTGGACACCACATGAATCTTGATTAGATTGTTATTTATTGATCTACATTTAGCATTCAACAAGATCTCATATGGTGGTGGTACCACTTTATAACGCAATCCCTCCTTGTTGTTATGTTCTTTCACTAAGTGCTGGACTATGTGAGAAGAACTGGTCCAACTGTGCAGTTTTTGTTTTAATGAGTTGACTTTGACTTTCAAAACTGCTTTTTCTTTCTTAGTTTCTTCCAGGGAGTTTAAAGAGAACTTTATATCATTTGCTTGGTTAAACGCAACAACCTCGGTTTCCCTTAGTTGTTTATTTGAAAGTTCTATTTTCTCTTTATAATTGTACTCATTTTGTTTTAAAATCCGATTTGCTTCTATGCACAGTTGTAAGTCATTTACTAAGCTATCATTGTGATCTAATAACCTAGAAAATTTAAGATCAATGCTTTCTCTAAATTTATTACATTCATTACAAGCATGACTTTCAAAAGGTTGGCCTTTGGTACTTACCAGTAAAGACTCGGTTGAATCTGCCATTAATGCAGAGGTTAACTCCTCCGATGCTGGTGATTCTGAACATGTAGTTCGGAGATCGTCTTTATTCAGGTGATTGACCATATTGGCAGAATCTTCATTATTTGACATCCCTAGTTCAACTTCTCTTGCAGATCCGTCATCCAAACCCTCAACACAAGCAATGTTGGATTCCCCCGGAGAGACAAAACAAAAGGTCCAATCTTGCCCTTCGTCGTCTTGTGCAGTCAAGGCCTTTGTTTCCTTGTTTGACGAGGTAACTCCACTCGTGGGTTATCTTGACGGTTGAAGGTGGAGAATGGATTACCATTGCCAGTCTTCTTGGGCTTAACACATTCACGTTTGAAATGCCCCTTCTTTCCATAGTTAAAGCTGGTAACTTTGGTTTTATCGAAACCAAAGGTACTGTCTTTTGTGGCTATCAAGTTTTGTCCTGTCTTTGTCACGAACTTCTTCGCCCTTCGGACAACACTAGCCAATGCCCACATGATATCCATTCTTTCGAGTTCAGTTTCATCCACCTGCATGTAATCTTCATCTGCGAGATGGCAGTTTCCAATCTTCCCCGCAACTAGTCCATCGTAGGAGTGAACTACTGCTGCTAGGAGATCCATATGCTCCTTTGCCACCTCCACAGAAATATGACCGAGATTCTTGGTCTTCAACTTCGTAGCATTTGCTTCAGGTACTATATATTGGGTGCAAGATGACCCTGATGTTTGAGATCCTGAATGGGTGGCTTGAGAAGGAGCTGCTGAACTTGACACAAATGCCGTTTGAATTGGTGCTCCTGAACTTGTTGAGGTGGCAGATGAGTTATACAGAGATGGGTTCTGATCGTATGATCCATTCTAAGACATGTACTTCATCCTTAATTCTTCCTCTCTCAGCTTCAGAATGAAATCATTAATATCCAACTTCGCAAGCATATCATTCTGTCTCATATTTGACACATATGAGACCCACTTCTCTGGCAACCCATCTGCAAAACTTGACACTTTGTCTTCCATGGACGTCGTTACCCCATGAGTGTGCAGCTCACTCATCAAGTGGTAGAATTGGTCGATGATGTCATCCAGACTCTCTTTCCCTATTGAAGACAAGTTGTCAAACTCCTTCTTCAAAGCTTTTGCCTTTAATGCATTCAACATCGCATTCCCGTCATACCGTTTTTCAAGAGCCTCCCATAACTTCTTTGCTTGTTTGTTCTTAGAAAACTGATGGAATATGTCCTTTGGTATTGACCGAGTCAACAACGTATACACCTTGTTTTCCGCATTGTATTTCACCTTCTGGCTATCAGTCATGCTGCCCAAAGTAAGTTTAACCCCATGAGCACCAACCGGCATGCTATAACCTGTCTCGATTGATTCCCACAAATTGGGATCAATGCCATTTAGATAAATCTTGAACCTTTGCTTTCATTGTGGGTAATCATTTAACGTGATAAGCTTAGGCGGCTTATTGTGATTCCCAATTTCATTTTCCAGAAGCAATAGATTCTGGATACGAGAGTCCCTTCCAGCAGTAAACGCTGAGTACTGATCTTCCATTTCGTTAAACTTTGAACTTTAGACAAGGCTTATTCACTCGTGCAAATGGAGAGGTGCGAATGAGTCAATCGTGCGATTGAACAAATGCAGATGAGCCAATCATGCGAGTGGACAAATGCGGATGAACAGTCGTGCGATTAGGCAAATGCGGATGGACAATGCGAATGGGATTGTTCAGTCGTACGAATGGATGGACAACTGAGTTCAATCGTGCGTATGGAAGGTGCGTGTGACATCCGGTAAATTTCCGTTACCAAACTCCGTTAGTTCCGTTAAGTCTTGCATACACGTGTCGTAAACACACACTAGTTGTCGTTTAATGTTGGTGACCTAATAATAATGAATAATGTTAAATTAATGAGAATCTAATTGATTATGTGATTATTTTGTTATGTTTGTGTGTTTACATGTTTTAAAATGCTAATTAGAAAATTTATCACGTAACGCGGAAACGTGCCTATTTATTCGTATGTCTTGTGTTTTTATAAAGATAAGATATATAATGATTTTCATTAGTTTATACCTTTATATTATTAAGTTAAAAACACTTTACAAAGAGTTAAAAGCCTAGTTTTTATAAAATACAAATTACAAGGGTTAAAAGGGTAAATATGTAAATTAAAATTAAACAAAACACACTAACCCTAATCCCCACCCCCCCTCGGCCGCAAACACCCACACACACCCCTCTCCTTTGCAAAATCAGCCAAGAACAAGCAAGAGAACTCGAAATTGGATCGATTTCAAGGCATACAACTTGTTGGAATCATCAATTACAAGCTATAACACGTTTAAAGGTTAGATTTTTCAAGTTTTTGTAGGTTTTTGTTGAGGGCCGAACCCTAATGCGACTTTGGTCTTCATGGAGTCGAAATTGATGTTAGTTGTTGGTGTTAGTATGTTAGTTGGATTGATTACATGTTGTTTAACGTCGATTATGTATGAATTGTATGTTTTTTGTGGATTGATCATGAACTTTGATTATAGGCAAACCCTAATTCGAAAATTGGTAGGATTATGGATGAATGGTGATTGTTTGATGAATGTTTGATGATTAATAGGTTGTATGAATGCTAGGTTACATTGATTTTGCAAGAAATTGATGAATTGAAATTGGTGTTCATAGGTTACTAATAATAGTAACTTTATTTTCATGACATGATGATCTAGTGATGGATTGATGTTATTGATGTGTTCATGATGATGATTAGATGCTAGATTGTTGTTATGAATGCTAGAAATCTTTGAATGGATGTTGTTGTTCATAGCTTGCCAAAAGTAGAAACTTTTGTTCATGAAGATTGTTAGATTATGGTGATTAGGTATTGTTGATAATGTCTAGATATGTTATGAGCTTGAGATGGTATAATTATGATGAATTCATGAATACATTGGGTGGTTGATAGATGTTGGGATGTACTTTCTAAAAAGGGATACTTTAATTGCATAAAGTCTGAAAAATGATAGTTTGAACATGTTTGGGATGTAGGAGCATGTTGGTATGATCATGGATGAATTCTAATGTGGTAGAACATGGTTGTATGTGATGTTGGGGTAATCATGAATGATATTTGGACATTTATGATCGTGTATGATTCGGATGTTGATTAGTAGTAGAACATCATGTTTGGGACTGGAAATTGATTATTGTGGTGTATGCTGGATGTAATGAATATGATTGTGATCATCATACACACGTGCGAATCTGAGGCTCCTACTTAGTAGGATTCGCAAGGTTTAGGATGTGAAGTCGTGAGTGGCTTCACATGGCATGTGGTGCGTGATTTGATCTTTGTGTGGCATGATAGTTATGTTATGACTAGTAGACATGTTAATGTTCTAGATTCGCATGACTTGTATGATACTTGGTTGTATGATGATCTGAGTGATACACCTGGGTAGTATAGCATACATATGATCCATTTGAATGTTAACCATGTATGATATATGTGTTTGAATTGCTGGAATGGTTTTACAACACATGAAGTCACTAACGGGTCAAACAGGTCAACTAGGTCAAACCTGTCTGTTTTGTTGAAATCTTGAGTCCTTGGTTGTAGTGTACTTAGGGTTTCACATGTTCTTTGATTACACGTACTCATGTACTTACATGATCTAGGTAACCTCTGAAGGTTGTCTGTCTATTCGGTTAGACAAGTCAAACCCTAAGTATCTATACGCATATCAGGTGAGTTCATGCCCCACTCTTTATTTAATCTCTTTTGGGGGAGATAGCATACTAGTAAATCACAAACGCTTTATATATTCAAGTTGTGTATAATATTATATAGTGTTGATATCATGGAAAAGTCCTCACACTTTCGAATTGTTAATATTGAATAGCAGGAAATTTGGGTAGTACTACTGGGTCTGACGAGCCCCGCCTGTGTGACTCGAGGTCAACCGGGTGCGATTTGTCCTAATAAACATTGTCACGACCTGTTAAGTCGTGACAGGAAGCAACAACGTAACACAGTCAGCTTCAATTGCAAAATCACTATGAAATAATATTTATTGTTAATGGACTAGCTATCTGTTACAATGCACTACTTTTATATCTCTATTATTAAACTGTTTATGTTTGAATATCTCTTGAACTCACCAACCATTGTGTTGACATTTTAGTATGCTATTCTCAGGTCATTAGCTTGCTTGCCATAGGAGCACTGCATGGTTCACTTGCATTCTAAGACTCGGTTCTCAAGACATTTTTAGTATTTAATGATTATTGTTTACTCTTTTGGGTTGGCACATGTTTTTCCATAGTGATACTTCTATTTCTTTGGGTTGTCTTCAAAACGCTTTCGCACAGTTTAAAGTTTGTACTTTGGTTGATTTTATTTAAATTATGGCATATAGAGTCGTTCTGAGTAACTGTTGACTGTGATCCTGGTTTGTTCAGACGCCTCGCGGTAAAACTCCGCAAGTGGATTTTGAGGGTGTGACCGTGCGATTGAGTTTAGTCGTGTGATTGAGTCAATCGTGCGACTGAAGGCTGCTGGTTTTGAAAATTCGAAGGTTTTTGGTACTCTGACACACAAATACGATTTTTCACGAACCCTAATCTGCCGTAAGCCGAAAACGTGAACTTTTAGATCTGGAGACGTCAAAAACACTTTTTTACTAAAAAAGATGGTGTTTTTGCATGAAAAACTTGATTTTTACACCGAAACCGATCGAATCACACGCAAAATCAAGAACCAAGGCTCTGATGCCACTTATTAGGGGTCCGTGTACGTACGGAGTACTAACTGATTCTACGTGTATACCAGATCAAATAGTGCAGAATCCTATTTGATTGGCGATCCAATCAGTGAGAACGAGTTCAGATCAATCTAACGATTAATGAAATGTTCAGAACGATTAGAACAAGATCAACTGCGATCTATGAACTTGGAACAGGTTTTCTTGAGTCTCTGGACCGCTAGGGTACGATTATCTGCGTAGGTATTCAAATTGTTTTGTTTTTCCATGAATTAGATGGTATTTATAGGTTAGGGTCTTCCAGTCGTACGACTGAACCATTAGCATGGTTCAGTCGTGTGACTGAATCATGCGATTGATCCATCCGCACGATTGAAGGTTCAGTGGTGCGACTGAGTCAATCTTATGTCTCAATCGTGTGACTGATCCAGTCTCCTGGTTCAGTCGTGCGACTGGTCCATTAGCATGAAGTATTCATGCGTATGGTCCATTAGTATGGTCTATTCCCATGAGAACTTCATACGATTAAGTTTGAACATGTTTCTCAATCATTATTGACTAAGAATTATATACAACAACCACAAACCTATATAGTTAGTTCATCATACTTTATCAGATAATAAACAATGAAATATTAAACATTATAAGCATCAACCACATATTGTATTTCATTCATACCCATTCATTACATATATGTAAGACATGATAGACATTTACATTAAGCTCCTAAACTAGGTACATATGTATCAACACTTGAAAACCATATTATTATGTTCTTGTTTTGTTTTTTACTTTTCATTACACGCTGGATCCCTATTTGATTTGCTAAGTCTTCTTAATCTATCCTAACACTATGAAACTATTGCATTGACCCCTTTCACCAGTCATGCAACTGTTATCAAAACATTTAAGGCTCTTGATTGTAATATCTTACCATCTTAGATCCATTTAGTTTCGTATAACACTTACTAGCTCAAATAGCAGCTTTAACAAATGCTAGTATGGAACCGGTACCATGACAAAGTCTTCATTGATCAGTGATGATGACTTTGATACTTGATGCCAACGTATCAAAGGGTTCATCAAGTCTCAAGACAACAGGATGTGGAGATCTATTGTTAAAGGAACTCACATCCCAAGCACTTGTTCAAACACTGCTGGAGGTGAGATGATTCCTAAGGAAATGGCTGACTATTCTGAGGAAGATTGGATGAAAATTAACATAGATCAAAAGGCCATGTTCGCTCTCCAAACCACTCTTCCAAACTCTATATACAGAAGATTGAAGAAGTGCAAAACTGCTAAGCAGTTTTGGGATGCACTAAAGCTTATGTATGAGGGGTCTGATAAAGCCAAAGAAAACAAGAAGGACCTCATAAAGCAATAATTTGAAAATTTTTCAATCAAATCAAGTGAAACCATGACTCAATAATACTTTAGCTATGTTGAGATTGTGGATACTCACATGGATGTTGGAGTAAAGCTTGAGAATAAGGACATTGTGAGGAAGTTCATGTTCTCTCTTCCTAAACAGTGAACACATACTATATGGCCATTAAGAGATCTGAAAACTCTTTACCCTTACTCTCACAAATCTGTATGGTATCCTCAGTGGCTACTAGATAGAGATGAACATGCAGAACCCATCAAGCAGGTCTTCCAGCAATCAACAGAGTTTAGTCCTCCATGTGGTTGAAAGGGAGAGTAGAGAACCATAGAATCATCTTATTACTACCCTAACAACTCACAGAAGGGTCCTTTCATCACCTTCCCTAAGACAATAAGGGAGAGCTATATCCAAGGAAGCCTATTCCAAGAGACAAACTCATCTCAAGCCTTTGTATCTGTTGATGAAAGTTATGGAAACTTTCTCTTCACTTTTGAAGACTTAGATTATATCCATCCAGATCACCTGGAATACTAGAGATAGTCAAGAAAATGGCTCTTCTCACTCATAGAGTCACGAAGTTCTACAAGAGGGCTAGAAGAAATTTTCCCAACAATGCAACTAGTGAAAAGTTTGGATGGGATAAAAGAAAAGTGAAGTGTTACAACTAGAACCAAATATGATACTTTTCTAGGGATTACAAAGCACCAATGACAAATTAGCCAAGCACAATCCAAACCTATCTACACTGATGTTGCTCCCATATATGAGAAGCCAAGTAAACCAAAACAACAATTTATTTTTGCTATTGAAGAAGGAGGCTTTGACCAGAGCTTTTTGGTAGAAGATGTTTCTCCAAATCAAGCACTGATGGCTAACAATTAAGAACCCAAGGTATTAGAACATCTTTATACTCCTGAATGTATTGCTAAAGTAAACATGTATATGTCCTATAACTTGGAAGTGAGATCAGATCTTAAGTCCTTGAACATTTAAAAGTTAATTTCAAAAAAGCTAAAAAAGAATATAAACTTAAAATTGAAGATTTAGAGAAAAAAATTTCAACTTTCAAGCATTAGCACACAAATTACAAGACACAAATCAAAGATCTTATTATCAAGTTAACTGAATGTTAGGCTGACCTTGTGATCAGCAAAGCCAGGGCAGGAAAATATGTTTTTGAAGAATAAACCTTTAAGAACATTATATCTTCATTCGTGCATGCAAAGATTTTTTATTAGAACAACCAGGAATTAGGTTCAAGTGAGATAGCTCCTCCACACATATTGTTATCTGTAAGATCTCCAAGGTGTGAAACTTTTCAAGATGAGCTGCCACTCGTAGACCTTATCGAAGAAGAGTCATTATACTCCTAGAGAGAACAAAGAATCAAGAATGACCAAGTTTGTTAGAAAGAAGTTGATCAAGGCAACCAAAAGAAAATTAAAGAAAGCCTAAGAGATCAAGGTCACCTTTAACTCCAAGCAAAAACAAGTTTTATTTCTGCTAGATTTGAAGTGGTGAAAATAAATATTCAACTATGGACTCTAGTACCAGGAGTCCTAGTTCATTTCCAAATCATCCTAGTTAAGAGAAGACGGTTGATCAAATGTACACCACTGCTGCACAGCTGAACCATCCAGTTCCAAGTGCAAGTCTCACCCTGAAAACTCTGTTGTATCATCTTTGAAGATGAAGAAGGAAGTGGAAAGAGATCAAGCTCAACATTCTACTTAGAAGAAGACTCTCAGAAGTATGTCAACTAAATGCAACATGTGTTATGGTACCACTCACTTTGCTAAGGATTGGATCTACAATCCCAAGAGTACCATCTATATGACTAAGAAGAAAACTTTTGAGAAGAAGAAGATAGCTTCCAAAGGAAAATCTATTCCTTTTAGAAAATCCAAAGTGAAGAAAAATATAGGTGAAAATTTACTTTCGGAAGAAAATTTGGTCTCGAAAGAAAGCAATACTTCAAAAGTACTAAAGTCTGTCGTAGTGGATACAAAAGCTTCCGAAGGACCAGTCTCCAAAGTTTTCTGAAGTTATCCAAACTTTAGAAGTATTGAAGGCCAAGTCTTATCTTCCAAAAATGATGTGGAAGATGAAGGAAGGCCATGTGACTAAAAGTTCTTCATTAATTATAGGAAATGATCCTCGGAGCTCGCATATAAGAACAATACCTGTTGAATTATCTTTAGTTCACTTTGATAAGCTCAAGACCAACAAGTCTTGGGTTTCCAAATATAACTAACCATCTTTCTTTGTGTAGGAATAGTTGAAGGCCAAAGAAAATGTATGGATCATTGATAGTGGTTGTTCCAGGCACATGACATGCAATGCATCGTTGCTTTAAAATTTTGAAAGAATTTATATGGGGCTAGTTGCTTTTGGAGGAAAATATTGTGGTTACATTACTGGAAAGGGCAGGTTCACAAATGGTAAGCTCAACATTGAGAAGAACTATGTTAAAGAGCTTGGGTACAATCTCTTGAGTGTGTCCTAATTTTGTGACTAGAGACATAACATGCTCTTTACTGAGCATGAGTTCATTTTTCACAAGCCTGGGGTGGTCATTCTTCATGAGCATTTTTTGCTTAGGGCCCCCAGAAAATGGAACATATACAAGATAGATTTGCAATAAACATCCACATCAAGATAAGTTTCTTAATTTTTATCTAAAACTAATAATGATGAGTCTTTCCTCTCCTGTAAAAGAATGTGCCACATAAACTTTAAGAACATGAATAAATTAATTAAGAGTTTATAAGGGATGATCACTGCGTTGAATGTCTAAAAGGGAAGCAAGACAAAGTGTCTAACAAGCTTGTTGGATCTAGAAAGGCTGGTGCAACCAAAACCAAACACTTAGACAATTTTGGTGCAACTAATAAAGGTCTTCTGAAGCAAAGTCAAGAACTTCCGAAGGCATATGGAGTTCTTCCGAAGGCAAAGCCAGAACTTCCGAAGATTATGTCTGAAGAATCTTTCGAAGGAAAACTACAACTTTCCGAAGACAAAGTCTTCTCTCTTTAGAAGTTCAAGACTTAGAAGAAACCAATACAATGACTTCTGAAGAATGAAGAATTGAAGTAAGCCTCAAGCCTCGAAAGAAGTAGCCTCTTCTGAAGTATAAGTGGCTTCGGAAGAACAAGTTTTTCCAAAGCTAGTTAACCTTCGAAAGAACCTACTATAAACTAGTGGACATAAGTATGATCCTTCTAACGCTCTGCTGTAAATCTATCATATACTGCATGGCACTTTCCCACGCCCATGTAGCTGACCATACTTTATTCCACTGTTCACCTTTTATTAGTTAGTATAGTTACCAACTTTAGTTTGTGACAAAAAGTAAGTCATGGAAATGTCATGACTTCCTTATCTTAGATAATATTTTATCTAAGATACATTGTCTTTAGTGTTGTAGTATTTGCTTTAGTCATAGGTTTCCGGTTGGTATCAACGTATATCTGACTGTAGGTAATAGTATACATAGTTTCTCATTGTAACTCATGTAATATGCTTGTAAGTGTCTTGTAATACCTTTGAGTTGAGAAGTAATATATACAAGTGCCTTGAAAATTATCTTCTTGTGTTCTTAGTTACTTAATATATATTATCATCTCTTAGAGAGATTCTGCATAATCTAAGCAAGTGTGTTGAGTGAGTTTGAGAGAAAACAATTGTTTAGTGATAAAACTCGATCCTGCAATTGGTATCAGAGCTTTTAGGCTCTTGATTGTGAGATCTTACCATCCAAATCAACCTTTCTTCACTTATTCTTCAACCACACTAAAAAATGGCCCTCAACCAAAAATCTAAAGTTGAAATGGGGACGATGACCAAAGCCTGAAAACTTTAGATCATGGAGTAGACGTATCAAAGGTTTCATCAGATACCAAGATGGCAAGATGTGGCAATATATCATCAATGGTCATTACAGACCAAAGGTTGCTGCACCATGTGGAAATGGTGCCCTGATAGAGAAAGTTGTAGAAGACTACTCTGATGAAGACTGTAAAAAGCTAGACATTGATAGCAATGCTATGACTGTTCTAATGATTATAATACCCAACTCCATCGTGGTGGGTTTTGAGCATTATAGGTCAGCAAAAGAACTGTTTGATGCCTTGTCCCAAATGTACTCCAGCTAGAATGACTCCAAGAAAGATTCACTAAAGCAACAGTTTGAGAACTTCACTTATATTGCTGGAGAGACCCTCAACCAACAATACTTCAGGTATATGGATCTAATTTCCTCCCTTCAGTCTGTGGGAATTGCCTTTGAATTGAGATATCTCACACGAAAGTTCATGAGTGCACTCCCAAATGAGTGGACGTTCTACTATATCTCTATCAAGAATACGGAAAACTTGAACTCCCTCGCCATGACTGAACAATATGCCATCCTTTATGGATACCGTGTACAGATGGAGAACAAGCGAGACCATCAGATTAGCAGACCCTCAAGCCTTCCTGCTAGAAACACTTTAATGGTTGTTGAAGGCTCTAGACCCCCCAACCTCAGCAGGAGCTGACATACCCCCAACAGCCATCCTGTTCTTCTGGGCCATACATCACTTTCCCTGAGACTCCAATGTCTCAAGAGGCTCAGCAAAGTTCTTTCCATAAAAGTTGTGCCTTTGCCTTAAGAAGTGGACATTCTAGTGACTTACAATACTACTTTGATGATCTAGAATATTACAGCCCAGATGACGTGGAATATGTGGACATTGTCCAACAGATGGCTCTGTTAACTTACCGAGCGAAGAAGTTCTTCAAAAGAACTAGAAGGCAGTTTCCCATAACCCAACTAACAGCAATTTTGGGTTTCACAAGACAAGGACCAAATGTTACAACTGTAACCAACTTGGTTATTTTGCCATGGAATGTAAGGCTCCCATATCAAATCCAAGAACCTCACATGCCTCCACACATCCCTCTACACCTAAAGCCCTTGTGAAGTCAACTGAAACAATAGTTGTGGCTCAAGAAGTTGACTGGAGCTTCATGGTACAGGATGTGACTCCTGCTCAAGCACTGATGGTTGGAACTGATGACAGCAAGGTATATGAACACCTCTGTACTCCAGCTTGTATTGCTAAAGTTAAGTTGTATCAGGATTATAATATGGAAATTAAATCTGATATTGAGTCTTTAAATATCTTAAAATCTGATTTTAAAAGGGCTAAATCTAACTATCAAAAGAAAATTGAGGAGTTAGAGAAAACTATGTCCTTGTTAAAACATGAACACACAAACTACAAGACTCAAATCAATGATTTAACATACAAATTGACTGAGGCTCAAGCCTAGCTTCTCACAGCTCAGGCTCAAGCCAGGAATCATGTTATCTCTAAGCAAAACTTCCAAGCCATTCTTACATCATCCTCTCACTCAAAACTTTGTTACCAAAACAAAGATGGGTTGGGAACCAATGAAATTTCTCCAGCACATTCTTATGAGTCTATAAGACAACCAAGATGTGGGACTGAAAAGCTAGAGGTTTCATCTGCTAACCCACCTTCCCATATGTCAAAGAGTGATACAACTATGGAGACCATCACAGGAAAGAACCAGGTAATCCAAACATCTCTCACTAGTGATGACCAACCCCTAACCACCAAAGCCAGAAGAAGCCGAGCCAATGCTGCCAAAAAATTGCCAAGAAAGTGGTTGAGTCCAAGCTGAAAATAGACCCAAAATAAAAGGGTGTATTTTTTAGTAGGATTCCAAGTGGTTGGAAACTCTAATTCTAGAGAAGTGTGTAGTACCAACACACCCATTCAACAAAAGAATCAGAAGAAGAAGGGAAAGACTATTGAGGAAGAAAAGAAAATAAAAAACAACAGTCCTTAAGTTCCCAGAAGATTAACATTGCATGCACGATGTGTGGTTTGCCAAACCATATGGCAAAAGATTGTTACTACAATCCTGCTAGTATACACTATGCAAACAATGTTAAGAAAGAAGTCAGGGAGGATTTCACATTTATACCTTATCAAATGGTTCAAGTGATGAAAAGGGAAAGCTTATTTCCAAAGCAAGGTTGCTTTCGAAAGAAACTCCTTATTCTGAATGGAAAATGGCTTTGGAAGATAAAGCCAAGAAAACTCAAAAGAACAAGAAAGTTCCCTTGAAACTTTCTGAGAAGAAGAGTGCTTCGAAGGAAAAGGTGGTGAAGGTATCTTCCAAAAAGAAAGAAGCTTCAGAAGAAGGCCATGTTGCTCAAGCTTCAACATGCTAATCTACAATGATCAACCAAAGGATGGACTGCAAGATCAAAAAAGATGTTGTAGCCCAAACCTCTTCTTCACAAGCTCTCATTGAACCCCCATGCATAAATTTTGGTTCATTAAAATCCTCATCATTAAAAAAGCCCAAGAAAAACAAGGCTTGGGTTTCCAATAAAAACTAACTTTCTTCACCTTATGTGCAACGACATCCATATGACAAAAATAACAATATGTGGATTGTAGGCAGTGGATACTCCAGGAACATGACAGGAAATAAATCTCCCCTTCAACAATTTCAACATTTTCATAGAGGTCCTGTTTTATTTGGAGGTGAGGCTAGAGGATACATTTCTGGCAGAGGAAGTGTATCCAACGACAAGTTAAAAGTTGACAAAGTTCATTTTGTCAAATAGCTTGAACACAATCTTCTAAGTGTTTCTCAGTTTTGTGATCAAAAGCATTAAATGCTATTCACAGAACATGAGTGCATTATCCTCAAACCAGGGATGACAATTCCTCCGGAATTGGTGCTTCTTAGATCTCCCAGGAAAGGGGATATGTACAAGCTGGATATGAACAATGCTTCCCCACTTGATGAAGTATCATGCTTTCTTTCCAAAGCTGATGGTGATGAGTCGAAACTATGGCATATACGAATATGTCATGTCAATGAATAAATTGGTTAAAAATAACTTGATACATGGTTTGCCTAAAAAGGAATTTTTCTGCAAGGATAACTGTGTTGCATGTCTAAAAGGAAAGCAACATAGAGTATCTCATAAATCCAAAGTTGTTAATTCTATCACCACTTCATTGCACTTATTGCACATGGATCTTTTTGGTCCCACAAGTATAGTGAGCATTAGAAGGAAATCATAATGCCTTGTGATTGTTGATGATTTTACTAGATTCACATGGGTATTCTTTTTAAGAACCAAAGATGAAACTACTGACACTTTAAAATCTTTTATTCTTAATTTGAAAATCAAATTGATCACAAGGTCAAAATAATTAGAAGTGATCAAGGGACTGAGTTTAAGAATCAAGTTCTTGACTCATTTTATAACTCAAAAGGGATTGCGAGACAATATAGTGCCCCTAGAAATCCTTAACAAAATGGTGTTGTAGAGAGTAGGAACATGACACTTATTGAGGCTGCTCAAACTATGTTAGCTAATTCAAAGCTGTCGCTAACATTCTGGGTAGAGGCAATCAACACTGTCATGTGCAGAACAGAGTTCTCATAGTTAAGCCACATGGAAAAACCCCTTATGAGCTATGGAACAAGAGGCCACCGTTCATTGGCTTTCTAAGGTCCTTTGACAGTAGGTGTACCATACTTAACACAAAAGACAATTTGGCAAAATTTGCTGAAAAGTCGGATGATGCTATATTTGTTGGATATTCCTCCAACTCTATTGCATATAGAGTATACAACATTAAAAATCAACAATTTGAGGAATCATCCAACATTGTTGTCAATAAGCACACTTCTTGTGTTAAGGGGAATGGCCCTGATCATATTTTTTTATTTAGAATTGTTTCCTAACTATTCTAAACCTTCTTATGAGAATGTTTCAACTAGAACATGTACTCAAAGTGGTTATGATGATGACCAACTTTTTGAGTTACCCAGACCTATTCCAAGTTCTCCAATAGTATATGAAGATCAAGCTCCCACTATTGTCAGATCTAATAGTATGTGCAGGACTGTTGAAGGGTACTTGCTTACAACACAACAACACAAAGAGAAGAGTGTGCAACAACACTCAACAGATCAAATGGAAAACTAGAAAACTAGTTTTAATGAGAACTAAGAAACACAAGTACATAAGAGACTAAACAAGAACAACACAAGTAGATAGTTTTCAAGGTTGATGTATATTTCTCTCTAGTTCCTTACAAGTGTTTACAAAGAAATAGTTAAGAACAAAGAACCATAGATACTTATACTACAACCTACGGTCGGCCATACTTTGAAGGCCAGCTGGATACATGATCTAGACAATAACAAAATCAATGTAGAGTCAAAAGGCAGATTGCCTTTTGACCAGTGACTATGACATGCCATAGCTCACATCCTAATATATTAGAAAAAGGATAAAGTACATAAAGTAGAAAGTTACAGACTCAAGACCTTAATGTACAGTTACCAAAAGCATTGACCTTTCACCAACTTATGTAAAGTTGGTGTCTTATCAGAGTTGCAGCAGAAAGAGGTCCAGCTTTATGAAAAGGTATATCAGATAAAGCATGTGTTCAAAAGTCTTTGGAAGAAATCTGTCTTCAAGTGTTGGCTTCAGAAGACTTTGTCTTTGAAGCTTCAGAAGACTTCATCTTTGGGTTCAAAAGATGTTGGTCTTGGCTTTGGAAGATTTCACACTTAGAATATTTTCTAAGGCATAGTGTGAAACTTTCTAAGCATTCCACTTGAGTACACTTGTACATGCATGCAGGAGAGACTTTGGGTGTTTGGGTTGCAACAGCCTTATATTAAACCTTACAAACTCCCCCTAGGCTGATGCTACCAAAACACTTGAAGACTTTAGATATCAACAGTTCTCAACATGATGATGACCATCCCTTTTTTCATAAGATGATCAGGATCACTCAGACTCTCATAGTGTCTTCTCATGTCAAAGAGATCATGCAGAGGTAGATTGAACATGTTCTGCCATGAGTAGACATTTTCAACACCTTGATCTCTTATGACATGCCATCTTTCTAGATTTGTAATGTATGTCCAGGACAAGATGAGTCTTTCTGATGCTAGAGGAGCTACTTGAATTGGAGTTGGTGGAACATCCTCTTGTTACACATCCTCAGGATGTTCTAACTCATCCTGAGGTTTGGAGATGGATGCTTCTTTCTTCTTCTTCTTTGGATTTGGTTTGGAAGCCATCCTTTTTCTCCTCTTTGAACCTTCTAATTGAGAAGACTAGCCTGCAACACCTAATTGTTCTTCTTTGTCTTTCTTAGTTGAGTCTTCCTCTCTCGTAGGTTCAGATAGAGAGGAGACAGAACCCTGCTATAGATTAGAAGTGGAAGCTTGCTGAGGCTCAGCAGGAGATTCAGGTTGTGTTGTCTTAAATGGTTCAACCTTAATCTCCACTTCCTAAGGGACCTGACTTGGTAGGGAGTGTAAGTCAACAAGTTCACCTTTTTGAATCTTCTGCTTGATCACCCTAATGTGCTCATCCATAGTGGACAGAGACATAATGCCAAGTCTCCTTCCGGAGAATCCATACAGCTTCAAGAAGCTCATCATCCTCAACCTATCAGCAGACTTCTTCATGCTTTTCTGGATGATGGCTCTTGACTTTGTAGCCTATTTCCTTAACTTCTTTTTAGTGGTCTTTCTTTATTTGACTAACTCAAGTTCAAGCTGTTTGAGATACTCAAACTCAATATAATCAAAGGGTAAGGGAAGAAGGGCAGCAGCCTGATAGAGACCTGTGGCACTCAGGTAGTTGATCATGTTGATCCTATCAGTTTCTTTGTCTACCCGAGGTTCTTGTGGAGCCACATCCTCATGTACAAGACTTTCTTGAACTGGGGAGAGAGTAGGAACATACTTGTAGAGTCTTTTCTGTCTTCTTTCTTCTTTGATTTAAAGAAGTAATTTTGCATCCTCTGTCTCCTTTCTTTCCTTTAACAATTCCATGTCGTCCAGTTCATTTAATTCATCTAAGGGGAGGAAGATGATATTATCAATGTCATAGTTCCTAGTCTGCAAGTAGTTGATCCTAACTGCCCTCAACTCATCATCCTAAGTGTTTGGCCTAGAGGCAGCCCTGATAGCAGCTTCCATGAATCTTTTAGACCTAGTAGAGGAACCTTCTCCATTTAGCTTCCTTTTCCTCTCTCTCTCCTCCTCCTCAATCTCCTCAGAAGTCATTTTTTTCCCTTTGTCACTCATAGACCTTTATGACTTAGGGTGGAGAGAGCTTTGGCCTTCATTGCTTGGTGTAGCTTCCAAGCTCTGGCCAAAGAGAGGTTCAGATGCACTTTCACCAGTAGGTGTCTCATCAAGGGAATGAATCTCTGTAGCAGTTGATATTGAGACAGGACTCTCAGGTTCTACCACTAGGCCTTCAGTCAAGGTTTCCCCTATGAAGCTAATCTTAGGGTCTGCCTCAACATTCAGTTGACCAATGATATTGTCTGATTGCCTTAGTCTCCTTCTGAAATTAAACTCTGCAGTGATCCTGTCTTGAATCCCTTGAGCCAGCCTGTTAACTTGTCTAGATTGGCTTTGGTTAACAAGTGGCATGCTGACAAGGTCAAGACTTTCATAGAAGTTCAAGGTTTGAAAATTGAAAACTTCTTGCTACCCTTAAACTCTTTGAAGAATAAGTGCTCTTCTGTTTGCATCATACATCCACCCTATGATGTAATTAGAAGTTCCTTGAGGTGGAGATGATGCTGCCCTTGGTATACCTTCCTTAAAAAGACTCTGAATGTAGGAGTCTATTGAGTCCACATCAATGTGAACTTAAGGAAGTTATTGAGTATGGACAATTGCAAGTGAGAATGGTGAGTCCTCAATGTCCATGCTCTGTGAAGAACTCCTAGGTTATGTGTCTGTGATGACTTTCTCCTCCTTTTTGGTAGCATCACCCACTTGCATAGGTGAGCTAGAGGTTAGGTCAACCATATTCACAGGTTCTTGTGTTCCTGGTTGAGCTCTTCTTAAAGGTCTCCCAGCTAGTTGTTCCTTAAGATGAGATATCTCAAGTTGCTGATCATTGACCTTATTTTGCAAGGTAGTCACCTCAGATTCAAGATGACTAACCTTGGAGACTAGATAAGTGCATGTTTGTGACATTTTTTGCACATTTAGCCTGAGATTCCCCTTATCTTCATCAAAAGAATCATGGGGGTGAGAGAATTTGACCAAAGTCTTCTCTCTCACCACCAACATGAAGTTCTTGGCTGTTAGTTTTCCTCTGCTCACTGACAACTTCAGTTGAAGTGTCAATGGGCTAAGTTTCCATGGTTGAGGTCTTAATTATGTAATCACTTGCTGAAGTGAGAGCCTCTTTCATATGGATATCCTGAACAGGTTCAGAAGTATCCACCTCAATGATGGGTGACTGATATGGGCTAGACATAGGTAACTCAGGAGTACTTATCTCTCTTTGAGTAGTAGAGAGACTCATGGTACCCACTGAAACCTAAGTCTTCATCAGTATAGAGGTCAAGGTGGGAATGGGTTGGTTTAAGTCTAAAGGCTAGGGATGGTAGTTGTTCCCTGAAGATTGTTCACTTGAGTGTTGAGACTCGGAGTGAAGGCTTAAGGCAGTTGGGCTTGTGAGCTCATCAGGTTGAACATGAGTAACCTCAGCACTGATCTTTGAAGTAATAGGGGTGGTTTGCTCCTTAGGAGAAGTGGAGCTCCAGTATCCACTTCCTCTTATATGGGTAAGTATATGGGGGCCTGCATAGACTTAATAGCTTGAGTAGGGGTTCGTTTGGATTTTCTTTTGTAGGTGAGGGTGATTTATGGCTGCTTTGGTGGTTGAGATGTAGAAGGTGTGGGTTCAACACTAGCTTGTGTTGTTAGGTTGTCACCTTGAGCAATGAGCTCTAACATTTTTGGGACAAGGGCTGTTTCTATCCCTGAGAAGCCAACAGTTGGCTTCTTCAAAATTTTAAAGATTTTAAGCTTCATCTATCCTAATTCAAGAATATTACCTATTTCTCTCAACTGTGAGCCCAGTTCATAGTTAAGAATGTATTGAACATATCTAGGAACATGTACTACTTTAAGGAGTCCAAGTTAGCAAATAGATTTGTATAAACAAATTGAGAGTACGTGAACTTGACCCCCTGAACCATCCCATGCACTATGAAGGAGAGATCTTCAGGAATCTGGTCCCAACCCCTATGCTTGTTGGATAAGCTGTGGATGACCACATGTAGTAAGTACTTCCAATGGGATGAGACTTTTCCTTTCCTAAAGGTTTTTACAGAGAAATCCCCTTCATAGCCCATCTACTGGAAGGACTGGTTAACAGCTTCTTTTGGAAAGGAAAACTCACCTTCCTCATCATCTAGTTGTAGATGAGCATTTATGATGGCTGGAGCGATGAAGATTGTCCTCCCCTACACCGTAGCAGACAGTGCCTTCTCCCCATCTAGAACAACCTCTTGACAGGTTTTCCAGAAATCAAGTAAATGATCCTCATAAAGAACAGGATCAATAGAAAGGGGGGTGAAGTAGTTAGCCAGAGCGAAGAATTGGCAAACCTGTGAAAAGTGTGGATCTTTCTCAGAGTTTATCAAAGCATCCTGATTGTGTTGCCTACGTAACTGCATGGAGAAATCTAGTTCATTTCTTCGGTTAAGGTTGGCCATTTTGAGAAAGCTTAAAGGTGAAGAATAGATGAACGAAGGTGGTTTCAGAGAGAAATTTGGGAATTTAGGTTTGGAGGAAAGATGAAGATGATAGAAAGAGGGGCATTGGGTTTATATGTGAAAAGGATATAAGACAAAGTTAATGAAAGAGGATAAACTTTAAAATCCGGATGTCGGTCCCACCTCTGAAAAAGTAGTTTGCTTTTTGCTCAAAAGTAGTTTTTTTTGGAAGTTGAAAAATCTTCTGAAGGTAATTGTCTTTGGAAGTTTTAATGAAAAATATTCCGAAGCCAAAATTGACTTCGGAAGAATTTCCTAAGAATTTGAAAAATTTGCTTCGAAGAGATTAAGATTGGACGTTTTGTTCAATAGAACAAACTTCGAGAGTTAATTTGCTTTGGAAGAAATTGTCCCTTGAAAAAATATAAGTGCCTTAGGCCCATAATTTTAAGAATAAACTATAAGTGCCTTATGCATAAGTTTTAAGGAGAGGTTTTAAGCTTCGAAAATATTTCATAAATTTCTTCCGAAGGAAAAGTCTTGGTAGTTATTTGTTTTGAAAGCATAACATTTCTCCGAAGATAAAATCATATCTTCCGAAGGATCAAGATTTTTTTTTTAATCTAAGAAAGTCTTCAAAGATTTTTATCCAGAGAAAACAAAAGCTAAGTAAGGTGATAAACTAGGCAACTTAGGACACACTGATTTTAAAAATAATATGATTAGTTTTTAAGAAACACTACTCAAGTTTATCATCCCATAGCTTGAAAGGATCGAGATCTAGTTTGATCAATTAGATTACGATTTGCAGCGGAATAGCACACAATTAGACTAATTCTAGCAAGAATAATATGAGTATTCAATCAAACATAACGGTTATAGAAGAGAGTTTTCTGCAAAAGAATGTTTTCATTCATGCACAAACTTCCGTGTCGTGAAACTAGGTCAACATTCCTTTTATAAGGAATGTGACATCAGCTGACGTCACTGATAGTGACATCTAACTGATTTATACAAACAACTGAAATAAAACTAAACTACTGAAGATGTCCACAACAACTGAGGACATCTTCATTAAAAGCTAAGTATAAACAACATTACAACTACTGAAGTTATAACATCTGAAGTATAAGAACTTCAGATGTTTTACATAATATAAAACTATTGATTACAATCTACTGAAATGTAAACCATCACAACTACTGAAGAGACTACTTCAGCTGTTGTGACAACTACTGAGAACTTGATCTTCAGACTTTGTCGTCAGCAGTTGTCTTCAGACTTTGTCTTTAGACTTTGTCTTCAGACTTTGTCTTCAGACTTTGTCTTCAGCAGTTGTCTTCAGACTTTGTCTTCAGACTTTGTTTTCAGACTTTGTCTTCAGCAGTTGTAGATCACTTTAGTTGTTTTGATGTCTGGGGACTTAAGGTTTTTCTGATTGGCTCATTGGTTCTTTTGTCCAACAAACTCCCCCTGAACCAATGCAGCCAAAACCTTTAAAATTATTGAGGTCCCACTTATTGGCAGAAACAAAATCTGGATCAGCTTAGAATTCTTCAATATAAGCTCAGGCCAGGGAAGAGATTTCAGAAGGTTTGATTGGCAAAGGATGAATGGGAACTCTGTTTTGGGAATTGGACACAGAGCTGTTACCCCATCCATGAAACCTACTTCCCAATGATGAGTCTGTAAGACTCTCTGACATAGGCCTCAAGAAAACAACTTGTTCTTCCATTGTGAGTTCTTCAGCTCCACTTTCAAAGAAGAACTCAGGCCCATAGTACTCAGATAATACTTAATATGTTTTCCATTTTTCAGCTCCGCAGTTGTTATCTCTCTGTATGCAAACTCATCAGGATGAGTGCCTTCAAGCAGTAATGGAGCTCATTTCTTCTTATGTCTTCAAGCTTCTTGTAGATTAACCCCTTCTTTACCATTTTTTTTCTAATAAAGTCTGTGGAGTCATTTTAGACTTGTAAGCTCTCTTGAAGTCATCAAGAATTTCCCAGGGTGACACTACAATGGCCAGCATTATCACAACATCTACTATCTTCTTTACTTGGCCATTGTATTTGCTTGGAATCTTCAATTTGTGAATTCTATCACTTACTCTGGGGTCAGGCCAAATTCTCACTCTCTCTTTTTGATATTGGAATGTAAATCTGAGAGCATACAACCTCTGAGCATGTTTCTTCATAGCTTGTATGGATGAAGACTTGGGAAACTCTTTATCTATCATCCTCAACAGTTGCTCATCATGTGTTTGTGTTGTTCTTTCTTCTTCAAGTTTGACTTTTACCATTTGCCTTTGAAAGTCAGGTGTGATTGTTGTTGGTTGACTCCTAGGCTCAGGCATTTTTATTTTGAGAACAACAGAGAGTGGCAGACTATCTTCATCATCATCTTCTTCTTCTTCCATCCTCAACACCCTTCTCTCTCTTCTTAGGTGCATTATTGGTAATGGGTTCAGTAGGTTTCTTAGGTAAAAGGATTGGTTTTGAGGGTTGTGGAAGTGGTTGTTTTGGTTTGGGTGAGAGTGCAGGCTGCTCAAGCATCTTGGATTTGAGTGAAGCTTTAGATAGTTTGCCATATCAGTCCTTTTCCCAGCACCAGCTTCATCAAGAGCTTCTATGATCAATCCTTTGTTAAATACTTCAGACGAACAGATTCTGGTGGTTATCTCCAAAATACTGTCTCTGGACCATGACTTTACTTCAATGATCGACCTTCCCAGATGTTTTGGATATAAATCTTGCCATAGTTTCCAGCCTTTCTCTTTCTTTCTCACTCCAACTTGCCCATCTTTGTTCAATTTCTTGAATCTCTAACCTTCTGATCTCAGAGTCAAGTTTGGCAGTGTCAAATCCTTGTCTGAAGAGTTGATCAATAATCTTATCCATAGATCTGCTATGTTGCTCATCAGCTTCTTTGATCAATTCTTCCAAGTTTTTCTCACCTTTAGTCTTTTCAGAGATTTCTTCCTTTTGTAGGTGATCATCTCCTTTTCTATCTGCTCTTTTTCTGCTTCCTCTTCAGCTCTTTTTTTTTGTCTACTTTCACTGACTTAGACTCCCCTTTTTGGTGCATTGGGTGCAGGGTGTGAATGTCAGAAAGTTTCTTAGAGACTGCACATCAACTAAAGATTGAAGAGTGGAGGAAAGCCTCTCATCAATGGCTTGATGTACTGTATTTGTGATTATTGAAGTGATGAGAGGTAAGGATGTGTGTGAAGGGCAGCAACCATTTGCTCAGAGGGGTTCTGTCCCTGAGAAATAGCACCTGAAGCAGAGGCTGGTGGCAATGTTGTTGAGAGTGGCTCAGTGTTTGGGATAGTTTCAGGAGAAACTGCCATCTGTGGGTGAATGTGGGCAGATGGACTTGTTTCTTGTGACATTTTGGCAAGCAGTTCTTGTAGTCTGCAACCTCAGTCTCAAGAATTGTATTGTGGGCTAGAACATCAAAGAAAAAGCCCAGGTCATCATCAGTCTGTGCTGAATCAGCTGACCTCCTGATGAAATCAGGATGAACATGTGCTGAGTGTAGATCAGTAGTCACATGTGCCCCTATTTCTTGGAACTGGGACTTCCTGCCTCAGGAGAATGTCCTTCATTGGCAGTTGCCTCTGGTGAGGACTTAGAAATGATACCAGCTTCATCCTGATCATTTGCTGAACAAGGAGAAGAGGCAGCCTCACCAGATGTTCTAATCTCCTCCTCTACACTAGGAGATTGAACTCTGTAATCCCTGTGTTGGTTATCAGCTACATTATAATCCTCTCCCTCAATGGTTGAGGTTTTCCCAGTAGTAATAGGTTTCTGGGAGGGGTAGAGGAATGTAGTTGAGTCAACACTTGTGCAATAACCACAGTTGGGCTTGTAGGGGTGGCTTCAGTAGGAGATAGGTGTGAAAAGGATTGCACCTGGGGTGAATGGTGCTCTTCAATGGCAATCCTCTCAAGTGAGAGAGATTCCAGTAATGTGGTTTCCCCATTTTTGGTTGCATCAGGATCCTGTTGAGAGGATACCTGAGCGTTTCAGCTGGTAGAGTCATGGAAACTACAGGGGGATTACTACCCATAGTTTCATCCTGCCTTTGTGTTGCAGGGACATCATCAGGGGACTCAACTCCCTGAGTAGCCTTTTTGGTTTGTTTGGAGTGAGGCTTGGAGGGGACATTAGATCTGGAGGATGAGGCTGTGGGTACCTTCTGCTTGGGTTTTAGCAGTTTGGCAGCCTCTTTGAGGTGTGGGTCAGAGTTGTGCCTGGAGTATACCTCTGGCAGAACTACCACAGCAGGGACTCCAAGGCCAACAGGGCCATCAGATTGTAACTGATTCATGATTATGGCCATAAGAAACCTTGGATATAATAGCCATCTGTTAGCTACAGGTTTCATTGCCAGATCTTTTAATTCTAAAAATATAATTTCAGAAAAATTTAAGCTTTGGCGTTCAAGAATAGAATACAATACCTGCTGCCACCTGGATGACATTTGATCCCATGAAGAGGTTTTGGGGGCAAGGCACACATTGATCATGTGGAAAATTAGGCGTTCAGCATCATGAAAGTGCTTCTTCAGAATGGTAGTAGCACTTAGGTTGCCCTCATAGCCATGATTAATGAATGAGAGATCAAGGGTGCCCTTCGGGTATTTGGTGACAAAGGTAGCATCATTCAGATCTAGCGTTTGGCGAATGATAGCTGGAGTGACTACCACCTTCTTCTGGTTTACATATGACTGGAGAGTGATTGCGACATCATTCTCACCAGTATGGATGGTGACGTTTGTCCAGAATTGTCGAAGAGAGTCGGGATAGATGGTTGGATTCAAAAGAAAAGCAGTTCGATACTGGGAATCAGCCATCAGATCAATAGCATCATCAAGCAACATAGTTGTGTCGAGGTTTGATTTGCATGGTCGCCATTAATGGAAGATGAACGTTCGGAAATCGATTTATGAAAAGTTTGAAGTTAGGGTTAGGTATTTATAGGTTATGAAACGGCTGAAAGAAAACAGCTGAAAGTTTTTGGTTGTAGTCATCAGTTGTTAGAAAACGACTGAAGACATGGTTTTAACTTTCAGGTGTTGTAAACAACTGAAGACTTGGTGTTTGTCATCAGTAGTTGAAAAAACTACTGAAGACTTGGTTTGGCTTCAGTTGTTTTGAAATGAAACAGCTGTTGTTAGAAACAATTGAAGAATAAACTTACTCATCAGTTGTTGTCGTCAATTCACATATCGCAGTTGTTTCATTTGACCTCAACACTTACTCAGCAGAGTATCTGATTTTCAGATGTTTCATTGGTCATCAGTACTTATCTGTTATAACAGACGTCAGTAGTTGTAACCACTTCAGTACTTTGCAACAGATAAAGTACTTCAGTACTTTGAGGAATTTAGTCTTCAGTAGTTATGAAAACTGCTGAAGATAAAATAGCTTCAGTACTTATTTGTGACAGCTGTATACTGATGCTCATCAGTACTTGTGAGCTGAGATCATCAGTAGTTGTCAATTTATTCAAGCTGCAGCATACCAAGCCTTAGCACAAGATTTTGAAAAGTTCCACTGTCCAAAGGCTTAGTAAATATATCTGCAAGCTCATCAGCACTAGGAACAAACTTTTGATCAATCAGACCCTTTTCATAACAATCCCTGATAAAGTGATGTCTGATCTCAATATGTTTGGTCCTAGAATGCTGGACAGGATTCTTAACAATACAAGAGCTGAAGCACTGTCCATTAGTAAAGGAGTCTTAGTCTCTGTAATGTCATAATCCAGTAATTGATTCTGAAGCCAGAGTACCTGAGATGTACAACTTGCAGCAGCAATGTACTCTGCTTCAGCAGTGGATGTAGCAACAGAGGTTTGTTTCTTACTCTGCCAAGAAACCAACAGTTGCCTAGAAATTGGCATCCACCAAGGTTGATTTTCTGGTTAATTTACACCCTGCATAGTCACTATCAGAGAAAGCAACTAATTTGCAAGAGTGCCCAGTGGAATACCAAAGGCCTAGAGATTGAGTTCCTTGCAAATATCTAAAGATCCTTTTGACTGCAATCATATGGAATCTTTAGGTGCAGCCTGAAATCTAGCACAGACACAAGTTGCAAACATAATGTCTGGTCTAGAAGCTGTAAGGTACATCAAGGACCCAATCATACATCTGTAAAGAGTTTCATCAACTGCTTTACCTTTCTGATCAGCATCCAGTTGTGTGGTGCTGCACATGGGAGTAGAACAGGGCTTACAGTTTTGTAAATCAAACTTTTTCAACAAATCCTTTGTATATTTTGACTGATGAATGAAAGTTCCATCAGCCTTTTGTTTGATTTGCAACCCCAGAAAGAACTGTAATTCTCCCATGGCACTCATTTCAAACTTTTGTTGCATCAACTTAGTAAGGCATCACACAACTGTGGATCAGAGGATGCAAAAATTATATCATCAACATAAATTTGAACAAGGAGCTTGTGCATGCCTACTTTCTTAATGAACAAGGTTTTATCTATGGAGCCTCTAGTGAAATTATTTTGAAGAAGAAAGTTTGACAGTGTTTCATACCAGGCTCTGGTGCTTGTTTTAGTCCATAAAGAGCCTTATCAAGCTTATACACCCAATCTGGATGTTTATGATCTTCAAAACCTGGTGGTTGGCACACATAAACTTCTTCTTTTATTTTACCATAAAAATGCACTTTTACATCCATTTGAAAAACTTTGAGATTATGAAAAGCAGCATAAGCTAAAAACAATCTAATTGCTTCCAGTCTGGCTACAGGGGCAAAGGTTTCATCATAATCATACCTTCTTCTTGTGAAAACCCCTGTACAACCAGTCTGGCCTTGTTCTTGACAATTTGGCCTTTTTCACATCATTTTATCATTTTATTCAAACCCCTTTTAGTGCCTATTGCACACTTACCTTGGGGAAGAGGAACCAGTTCCCACACTTGCTGCTTTTGAAACTGAAGAAGCTCAAGTTGCATAGCTTCAACCCATCCATTGTCTCTTAATGCAATATGATAATTCTTTGGCTCTTGCTGACTGATGAAGAGAGCATAGAAGCAAAAGTTGGACAACTGACTTCTGGTTGAAACCCCAGCATTGATGTCACCAATGATCTGAGACATGGGATGATTCTTCAGTTCTTGATACTCAATAAGATCTGTGCAAGTGTTTGTAGGTGATTCAGCAGTAACAGATGGTGATTCAGATTCTGGAAACCTAGATTGAGATGACAATTCAAATGAAGTAGAGGATCCAGAGATCTCATCAGCATTTGTTGTGGATGGAACTGCTGAAGCTACAGGAACATCAAGTTTAGTAGACTCAGGCAGTTGATCACTAAAACTTGCATTGATACCAACAGATGGATACATGTTGCAGAAGATGATGAATCACAGAATCTGCAACATTTGGAGACTGATAAGGAACATATTGCAGTATGTCCAGATCAAATAACTCCACAGGATTTTGTGGGATTTTCTCCTTTGGAGATTCATTAAACTTTACATGCAAGGTTTCTTCTACAATCTTTGATCTGCAATTAAAAACTCTGTATGCCTTGCAAGTAGAGGAATACCCAACAAAGTACCCTGCATCCACCTTTGATTCAAACTTCTGAAGTGGATCTTTTGTGTTGAGATATAACAGGGACACCCAAATGCTCTAAGAAGGAAATCAGAGGAGCCAAATGATGTAACACTTCATAAGGAGTCTTCATCAACCTTTGATTTACCAATACTCTATTTTGCACATAACAAGCTGTGTTAACAGCTTCAGCCCAAAAGGTTAGTGGCAAACCAGAATCAGCCAACATTGACCTTGCAGCTTCAATAAGGGTCTGTTCTTTCTCTCCACCACTCCATTTTGTTCAGGAGTTCTAGGAATGCTAAACTGCCTCTTGATTCCCTTAGAGAAATAAAATTCATCAAGTGTGTGATTTCTAAACTCTGTGCCATTATCACTCCTCACACACTTGACAGAAAGAGAATACTGCTTTTCCACATGCAACACAAAGTAGATGATAATTTGACCAGCCTCATCTTTTGAATGTAAGAAGAAGGTCCATACAAATCTGGAATAATCATCCACAATTACCAGACAATATTTTTTCTTTGCCATACTCATCACTCTTACTGGACCAAAAAGATCCATATGCAGTAATTGCAAGCAGGCAGTGGACTTTGGTTCTTCTATTGGAGGGAATGATACTTTATGTTGCTTTCCTTTTAAACAAGCAGCAGTTGTCATCACATTGAACTCCTTTAATGGCAGACCTCTCACTAACCCATGAAGGATCAGCTGGTTCATGTTTCTAAGATTCACATGACCAAGCCTTCTGTGCCAAAGCTCAGATTCCTGAGGAGAGGCCTTGGAGAATAGACATGGATGGCCTTTTAGATCAATTTTCTTTGATAAGTCTAAGGCATATACTCTTCCAATCCTGTTGGCTTTCAGGAGAGTATGTTCATCCAATATCTTGTCAATCATATTCAAAACATTGAAGACAGAATTCGACAGTTTTGACTGGTGAAAAGTGCAACATGCCCTTTATCACACATTTGACTGACACTCAACAAGTTATACTTGAGATTCTCCACATGGTTGACATCATCAAACCTTATTTCTCCATTTGAAACAAGCCTTTTCCAATGATGTAACCCTTAGCATCATTACCAAAAGATACAAATCCCTTCTTTCCTTGAGAGTAGTCATGAAAAGAGATCTGCTCCCAGTCATATGCATAGATCCTCCACTGTCCACATACCAGATGCTTCTATGGCATGTTGAAGAACCCTGCATATATCACAACAACTAGTTAGCTTTTGAGACCCAAACCTTTTTGGTTTTGGTCTGTTCTCATCAACAGCTTTTTTACTAACTGATTTGTCATGATTAACAGCCTTTGAAGATGGAGATGGTGCTGAAAAGGATTCCTTTGATTTTGGCTTAGGTTTCCTTTTCAGTGGTTTAATCACAGGTACATCTATTTGGTTAACTCTCCCCAATAGATGTTGAACCATCATAACAAGTTGTGTCTGATTGGTTGTTAAAGCTTTCAGTTCAGCAGACACATCAGAACTTGTTTGTGAATGATTCCTGTGAGACACCATGTCCTCCTTTTTGAAAGACACAGACTTAGTCTGTTGTTTTGATACTCTTTGAGGAGTATTTTCAGCTGTTTTATGATAAACCTCTTTCGTCTGTTTAGATTTTTGTGAAGACTTTGGTGTATCAGGTTGAGATGTTTGTGGCACAAATCTGGTTTCAAATTCATCTTTCATTTTATTAATTTTCTTTTTGATGATTTTATCCTTGTTAAATTTGGAACCCTTTCTGTACCAACATTCATCAGTGAGATGATTGAATAAACCACATATTTCACATGGCTTTTTTTCTTCTTTTGATCAGCTGCTGAAGAAGATGAAACTACTGAAGGTGTGTTCTTCAGTACTTTCTTCCTTTCAGTACTTATGTGAAGTACTGAAGGATTTGTAACAACTGAAGACTTGTTCTTCAGAGATTTTCTATCAGTACTTTTGGATTTCCTGATAGATTCTTCAGCAGATGTCAAACCATGTCTGGTTTCATTTGGCTTGAAATGTTCTTCAGGTGTTGTTATTTGCTCTTCAGTACTTTGAGTACCTTTTGAGACAACACCTGAAGGACTCAGCTTTTCTTTGATCATGTGTTCATCAGCAGTAGGACCATCAGCAGACTGATTAGCTGAGGTACTATTACTGACTTCATCCTCTGATTGTACATTTTCACTTGAGGATGAGACACATGATGATGTGGTTTGGGAATTGATTTCACCTTCAGATTTTACTTCTGTTTTGGGAGTAAAATCTGTAGGAGGTTCAGTGTGATTGTATCCAATCCCAAACTTCACATTTGAAGCAGTTTGCTTACTGAGAAGCATTTCAAACCCCTTGCAAGATGTTACCCAGCGTTCACACTCCACTTGAGTAGCTGCAAGTGTTTCTTTGAGACTCTTGTGATTTTCTAAGATGACCTCTACCTTAGCCTTTTCATCAGTAATTTGACATTTTAATTTGTAAATCTCATCATCTTTTTCTTTTAAAACAGACTCAACTCAGCTTTTTTTTGGAAATCACTTTCTCTAGGTCAAGATTTTGATTAATTAAAGCTACATTTGCTTCTCTAATGGAGGCAAAAGCAGCTATGCATGACTCAGAACACAACTTGGCCTTAGCCTCAGAAGATACTTGTGGTACCTGTGATGATGAAGCATTTGAGCTTGAACCACCAGTAGACTCCAGGGCCATAAGAGCAAGATTTCCAAAAGGATTTTCACCACATGTTGACCAGCACCAGAAAACATTTGTTCAGAATAACCAGAAAGATCATCTGGTAAACTACTCCAGTCAACAACACCAGGAGTGAAAAAGCTTTGATGTGATTGAGATTGAGATTGAGATTGTTGGCTTGATTGAGATGGTTGAGGCTCAGGTAGGGCATGTGATTGTTGAGCTATGGGTACAGGAACCTGATTGGACTGTGGCATGTAAAAACAGGGATAAGGATATGGCATTTGACCTTGAGGAACAAAAATGCAGGAGATGATTGATTTTGTGAATGATGACCAGAACTGATAGAATGTTGCCCTTTGTTTTGTGAATTATTGTTTGGAAAGGTCACAAAGGGTGCAGAAGAGTTAGATCCAGATGATCTACACTCTCTTGCAAAATGTCCAAGTCTATGGCACTTGTGACACCTCAACTTGCTCTTGTCAAAACCAACTTTGTTTTTCCAGAGAGACCAGGGAATTTTCTACCTGTCCTTTTGTAAAATTTTTGAGATCTGATATTAACTAATGCCATTTGGCTCAAAATCCATCTCTTCCAAATCATCATCAGCAATACCTTTCAAATCATCCATCAAAAAGCACAGATTGTCACTATTACATCCTGAATTACCATCAATACCAGCAAAAGCATGATCTCCACTGTTTGAAGAGAAATCAATATGCTCATCATATGAACTTTCTGATGTAGCATATTCTGACTCATGACCAACCAGAGCAGTATTCCCTGGTACAAAGTCATCAGTGAGCTTCCCAGATGAAGTCAGTTTTCTTTTTTGTTCTATCTCCCTTTCAAATGTAAGCAGTTTCCCATGAAGTTGGGTGAGAGATAGATTATCTAGATTTGCACTGGAGCGTAGGACAATGGTATAAGTGTCCCATCTCTCAGGCAGGGATCTGAGAAATCTGTTGTTCATCTGACTGTTTGTATATTCATGTTTAACCATTTTCAACTCAGATATCAAACAGGAGAATCGCTCAAACTGTTGAGTCAGTGACTCACCCTTTCTATGAGAGAATGTCTCATATTGCTGGGCAAGGATTTCTCTATTGTTTGCTAAGACCTCATCAGTTCCTCCAAATTGTTCTTTCAGAGCAACCCAGAGGTCATGAGCAGATTCATGATGCATAAGTCCAGAATAGATTTCATTAGGCAGTGCCATGGCCAGAATTCCATGGGCTTTAGCATCAATTTCAAACAGTTTCAGATCTTCATCTGAATATTGCTCTTTCTTCTTCGGAACCATTTCATTGGTTTCCGGATTACTCACCATAGGCTTATATGGTCCATGAACCACAGATTTCCAACAACCTGAACTATTAACAGACAGGGATGGAGCATTCGTCGTTGCCATATGTTGTACTCACTCCTAACAAGCATCGGAGGCTTTGTTGAGGAGCCAGTATTGTGAGGATCATTGATTGATGTAGCCATTTTCACCAATTCAAACAGATTCATAAGAATTAGACAAACTAACTCAAAAACTCAACAACACAATTTGAAATAAGAAGAATCTCAAATTGATTCACAGGAAGCAAAGAAAAACAAACTCTATAACCAATTCTTGCAAATTTGCCAATTCGATCAAACTGAGATATCTAACGAACAGTCAATGATCAATTGTTAAATCGATCAATGACAAACAAGCTCTGATACCATTTGAAGGATCGAGATCTAGTTTGATCAATTAGATTACGATTTGCAGCGGAATAGCACACGAATTAAACTAAATTCTAGCAAGAATAATATGAGTATTCAATCAAACAGTAACGGTTATAGAGAGAGAGTTTTCTGCAAAAGGAATGTTTCATTCATGCACAAACTTTCTTGTGCGTGAAACTAGGTCAACATTCCTTTTATAAGGAATGTGACATCAGCTGATGTCACATGATAGTGACATCTAACTGATTTATACAAACAACTGAAATAAAACTAAACTACTGAAGATGTCCACAACAACTGAGGACATCTTCATTAAAAGCTAAGTATAAACAACATTACAACTACTGAAGTTATAACATCTGAAGTATAAGAACTTCAGATGTTTTACATAATAAAAACTACTGATTACAATCTACTGAAATGTAAACCATCACAACTACTGAAGAGAACTACTTCAGCTGTTGTGACAACTACTGAGAACTTGATCTTTAGACTTTGTCTTCACAGTTGTCTTCAGACTTTGTCTTCAGACTTTGTCTTCAGACTTTGTCTTCAGACTTTGTCTTCAGACTTTGTCTTCAGACTTTGTCTTCAGACTTTGTCTTCAAACTTTGTCTTCAGACTTTGTCTTCAGACTTTGTCTTCAGACTTTGTCTTCAGACTTTGTCTTCAGCGGTTGTCTTCAGACTTTGTCTTCAGACTTTGTTCTTCAGACTTTGTCTTCAACAGTTGTAGATCACTTTAGTTGTTTTGATGTCTGTGGGACTTAAAAGTTTTTATGATCTGGCTCATTGGTTCTTTTTGGTCCAACATAGCTTATATAAGATACTTAAATCTCTGTTCATCAAAGGCTTTGTACACAGATCAGATATGTTCATTTGTGTTAACCTTTACTAGTTTAATTATTCCCTTTTCAAAATATCTCTAATCAAATGATACCTGATATTGATGTGTTTTGTCATTAAATGCTGCACAGGATTCTCTATGATAGAAATAGCATTGTTGTTGTCTATGTGAATGGGAGTCTCCTTGAAATTTAATCCATAATCTAGCATCTGCTTCTGAATCCAAAGCACTTGAGCACAGTAGCTTGCAGCAACAATGTATTCAGCTTCAGCAGTTGATGCAGAGACACAGGATTGTTTCTTGCATTGTCATGAGACAACCCTTCCACCAAGAAATCTCCCTGATGTAGACTTTGCAGTCATATTGCAACCACCATAATCACTATATGTATATCATACAAATTGAAGTCAGAATTCTTGGGATACCAAAGACCAAGTGTTGAGGCACCTTTGAGGTATCTTATAATTCTCTTGACAGTGATAAGGTGTGACATCTTGGGGTTGGCTTGATATCTTGCACAAACATAAGTGGCAAACATGATATCAGGCCTGCTAGCTGTAAGATACATAAGAGACCTAATCATAGCCCTGTAAAGGGTTCATCCAAAAACACTCCCCCTCAAGATCAGGCCTAAGGGAGTGGTTCTTGCTATGGGTGTCTTAGCAACCTTGCAGTCAGTCATGTTGAACCTCTTAAGTATGTCCTGAACATACTTTGACTAACTTTTGAAGATGCCATCTTCAACTTGCTTCACTTGAATTCCTAGAAAGAAATTGAGTTCCCCCATGGCACTCATTTCAAATCTGTCTTTTATCAGCTTCTCAAAGTCTTTGTAGAGCCTTGGATTAGTGTACCAAAGATGATGTCATCTACATACACTTGAACTAGCATTAAGTCATTCCCTGTCCTTTGATGAAGAGAGTTCCATCTATAGTACCCATTATGTATCCATGCTTGCAGAGATACTAAGATAGAGTCTCATATCACTTCCTTGGTGCTTGGTGTAGCCCATAAATCCTTATCAAGCTTGCATACATATTAGGATGATCAGGATCTACAAAACCAGGTGGTTGTTGATATACACCTCTTCATCAATCACCCCATACAGAAAAGCACACTTGACATCAAGTTGATAGGCCTTGAAGTTCTTAGATGCAACAAATGCTAAGAATATCCTAACAGCTTCCAATCTTGCTACAGGAGCAATGACATCAGTGTAATTAATTCCTTCTTCTTGTGTGTATCTTTGAACAACTAGTCTAGCTTTGTTTTTTATGATAATGCCTCTATCATCTTTCTTATTCCTAAACACCCATTTGGTTCCTATAGTAGTCTTCCCACGAGGAAGAGGACATAGGTTCAAACCTTTGTCTTTTGAATTGAAGAAGCTCCTCTAGCATAGCTTCAACCCAACTTCCATCCTTTAGAGTCTCATCAATTTTCTTTGGCTCTATCTAGGACAAGAAACAAGATTAAAGACAAACATTTGCATCATGGGTTTGTCATCTTGTTCTTACCCTGTGTCAACATCTCCAATGATGTTTATGGTGGGATGAGACATGTGGATCCTTAGCTGAGGGATCATAGCAAGTTGCTGAGAGAGATCTAAATTAGAAAAATTTAGATTTGGCATTGATATTTCTCCCACCACATCAGCACACTTATCAAGAGAGACTTGATCCAATGAGTGTGTGACATCATTGATGTTGTCATCAATGGGGTGGTTATCAGCATCAAGAAATTCCTGATCACTATCACCACCACCATGCTCTCCAACATTTGAAACATCTTCCTCTGAGTTGTGTACCTCTAAGCTGGAATGTTGGACCAAAACAACCAATGAGCCATTACAGTTTGATTGAATATTCATATTATTCTTGCTAAAATTTCGTCTAATTCGTGTGCTATCCGCTGCAAATCTTAATCTAATTGATCAAACTAGATCCCGATCCCTTTCAAATTCGTGTGAATACTGATCTACACTCAGCACATGTTCATCCTGATTTCATCAGGAGGTCAGATGATTTAGCAAAGACTGATGATGACCTGGGCTTTTTCTTTGATGTTCTAGCTCACAAGACTGAGGTATGCAAACTACAAGAACTGCTTGCCAAAATGTCACAAGAATCAAGTTCATCTGCCCACATTCACCCATAGATGGCAGTTCTCCTGAAACTCTCCCAAACATTAAGCCACTCCCAACAACTTTGCCACCAGCCTCTGATTCAGGCACCATTTCTCAGGACAGAACCCTTCTGAGCAAATGGTTGCTGCCTTTCAATCATCCTTACCTCTCATCACTTCCATAATCACAAACATTGTGCATCAAGCCATTGATGAGAGGCTTTCTTCAAATCTTCAATCCTTAGTTGATGTTGCTGTTTCTAAGAGACTTTTTGAGATTCACACCCTGAACCCAATGCAACCAAAAAGGGGGAGTCTAAGACAGTGAAAGTAGACAAAAGAAAGAGAGTTGAAGAGGAAGAAGAAAAGAGAAGAAAGAAAAGGAAATGATCACCTACAAGAGTAAGAAAAGCTCTGAACAGACTGAAGGTGAGAAAAAGTTAGAAGAACTGATCAAAGAAGCTGATGAGCAACATAGCAGATCTATGGATAAGATTATTGATCAACTCTTCAGACAAGGTTTTGACACAGCCAAACTTGACTCTGAAATCAGAAGGCTAGAGATTCAAGAGATTGAACATAGATAGGCAAGTTGGAGTTAGAAAGAAAGGGAAATGCTGGAAGCTATGACAAGATTCATATCAAAACATCTGGGAAGATCAGTTATTAAAGTGAAGTCATGGTCTAGAGACAGTATTTTGGAGATAACCACCAGAATCTGTTCTTCTGAAGTATTCAACAAAGGATTAATCATAGAAGCTCTTGATGAAGCTGGTGCTGGGAAAAGGTCTGATATGGCAAAGTTATCCAAAGCTTCACTCACAACCAAGATGCTAGAACAGCCTGTACAATCTCCAAACCAAAACAACCAACTTCACAACCCTCAAAACCAACTCCTTTACCCAAGAAACCTACTCAACCTACTACCAATGATGCACCAAGAGGAAGAGAAGGGTGCTGCGGATGGAAGAAGAAGAAGATGATGATGAGGATGATAGTCTGCCAATCTTTGCTGTTCTTAAAATAAAGATGCCTGAGCCCAGGAATCAACCAACAACAATCACACCTGACTTCCAAAGGCAAATGGTAAAAGTCAAACTTGAAGAAGAAGAACAGCACAAACAACATGATGAGCAGCTGTTAAGGATGATTGATAAAGAGTTTCCTAAGTCTTCATCCATACAAGCTATGAAGAAACATGCTCAGAGGTTGTATGCTCTCAGATTTACATTTCAATATCAGAAAGAGAGAGTGAGAATTTGGCCTGACCCCAGAGTAAGTGACAGAATTCATAAAAAGAAGATTCCAAGTAGATACAATGGCCAAGTAAAGAAGATTGTAGATGCTGTGATAATGCTGGCCATTGTAGTGTCACCCTGGGAAATCCTTGATGACTTCAAGAGAGCTTACAAGTCTAAGATGACTCCACAAACTTTACTAGAAAACAAAATGGTAAAGAAGGGGTTGATCTACAAGAAGCTTAAAGAAATAAGAAGAAATAAGCTCCAGTTGTTGCTTGAAGGCACTCATCCTAATGAGTTTGCATACAGAGAAATAACTACTATGGAGCTGAAGAATGGCAAGCATGTTAAGTACTTATCAGAGTACTATAGGCCTGTGTTCTTCTTTGAAAGTGAATCTGAAGAACTCACAATGGAAGAAAAAGTTGTTTTCCTTGAGGCCTATGTCAGAGAGTCTTATAGACTTATCATTGGCAAGTAGGTCTCATGGATGGGGTAACAGCTCTATGTCCAGTTCCCCAAGATAGAGTTCCCATTCATCATTTGCCAATCAAACCTTCTGAAACCTCTTCCCTGGCCTGAGCTTATTTGAAGATTTCTAAGCTGATCCAGATAATGTTTCTGCCAATAAGTGGGACTTCAATAATCTTAAAGGTTTTGGCTGCATTGGTTCAGGGGGAGTTTGTTGGACCAAAAGAACCAATGAGCCAGATCAGAAAAACCTTTAAGTCCCACAGACATCAAAACAACTGAAGTGGTCTACAACTGCTGAAGACAAAGTCTGAAGACAAAGTCTGAAGATAAAGTCTGAAGACAAAGTCTGAAGACAACAGCTGAAGACAAAGTCTGAAGACAACAGCTGAAGACAAAGTCTGAAGATAAAGTCTGAAGACAAAGTCTAAAGACAACAACTGAAGACAAAGTTCTCAGAAGTTGTCATAACAGTTGAAGTAGTTCTCTTCAGTAGTTGTGATGGTTTACTTTTCAGTAGTTTGTAATCAGTAGTTTTATATTATGTAAAACATCTGAAGTTCTTACACTTCAGATGTTATAACTTCAGTAGTTGTAATGTTAGCTTATACTTGGCTTTTAGTGAAGGTGTCCTCAGTTGTTATGGACATCTTCAGTAGTTTAGTTTACTTTCAGGTGTTTGTATAAATAAGTTAGCTGTCACTATCAAGTGACGTCAGCTGATGTCACATTCCTTATAAAAGGAATGTTGACCTAATTTCCTTGTGGTGAAGCATGTGCGTGAATGAAAACATTCTTTTTGCAAAAACTTTCTCTCTCTATAACCGTTACTGTTTGATTGAATATTCATATTATTCTTGCTAAAATTTCGTCTAATTTGTGTGCTATTCCACTGCAAATCTTAATCTAGTTAATCAAACTAGATCCCGGTCCCTTTCATGGAATTTGAATGTACTTTAGAGGCATCAGCAGGATTTGTCATTAATGTGCTAGTAGAAGATTCTTTGCATGATTAGTTACCACTAGAGCTAAAGATATGTAGCTTGAAAGGCTTCTTAGTTCAAATCTTGGATCAGGATCACCTGGAGGTAAGATATTTGTAGATCCTGAAACATTCTCACAAAATTTGTTAAAACAGTTGGTAACTAAATCAAGATCAAATAGCCAATCAGGACCAGAACCAGCTACGTTGGGTGTGTGTTCATCAAAAGTCACATTCGCTGACTCCTCAACAGTTCTAGTTCTGAGATTGTATACTCTATAAGCCTTAGCTTGAGAAGAGTATCCAATGAAGTGTCTAGCATTTGATTTCTCAGCAAATTTGGCAATTTGATCTTTGGTATTCAAGATGGTGGAAGGACATTCAAATGACCTGAGAAACCCAATGAAAGGTTTCCTCTTGTGCCAAAGTTCATAAGGAGTCTTGCCATGAGTCTTAACCATTTAAACTATGTTTTGCGCATAGCAAGCAGTGTTGACTGCCTCTGCCCAGAAGGTGATGGGCAGCTTAGAGTCAGACAAGATGGTTCTTGCAGCTTCAATCAGTGTCCTGCTTCACCTCTCAGCAACACCATTTTGCTAAGGAGTCCTGGGAGCACTGTATTGTCTTGTAATACCCTTTTCATCACAAAATGTATCATGGATTTGGTTCTTAAATTCAGTTCCTTGATCACATCTTATGGTTTTGACCTTGTGATCATATGATTCTCAATCTTCAAGATGAAATTCTTCAGAATATCAGGAGTCTCATCCTTAGTTTTAAGGAAAAAGACCCAAGTGAATCTTGTAAAGTCATCTTTGATCACTAAACAATAAGAGGTCCTTCCTAGACTCATTACACTAGTGGGGCCAAAGAGATCCATATGTAACAAGTGTAAGGGTGTAGTGATGGAGTTTCTTTCCTTAGGCTTGTGAGATACCTTATGTTGCTTCCCTTTCAGGCATGCAACACAATGATCATCACTTGTAAACTCTTTCTTTGGCATTCCAGTTACCAAATTATTCTTAATCAATTTATTCATGTTTTTAAAGTTTACATGCCATATTCTTCTATGCCATAGGAAAGACTCATCACTATTAGCTTTAGATAGAAAGCATGAGACTTCTCCTGAGGAAGATGTTTCTTGCAAATCCATCTTATGCATGTTCCCTCTCCTGGGGCTCTGAGCAGGATATGCTCATGAGGAATGATCACCCCAGGCTTGAGAACAATGCACTCATGCTCAGTAAAGAGCATGTTATGACTCTGATCACAAAATTGAGATACACTCACAAGATTGTACCCAAGCTCCTTGACAAAGTTACCTTCTCAATGTTAAGCTTACTATTTGTGGCCTTGCCCCTTCCAGAAATGTAACCTCCTTCATCTCCTCCAAAAGCAACTGGCCCTCCATCAATTCTTTCAAAGTTTTGGAGTAGTGGCCTATTGCCTGTCATGTGCCTGGAACAGCCACTACCAATGATCCAGATATTCTTGTTTGTCTTGAGTTGTTCCTGCATAAAGAAAATGATTAGTTACATTTGAAAACCCAAGCCTTATTGGTCTTGGGCTCATCAAAAGAAGTAGAAGGTAATGAAACAGTAATAGATCCTATAGATGTGCTTTGAGGATCTTTTGTTGTTGTTGATGGAGAACTTTCAATCATTTGGTCTTTCTTTGACTTCCACACCACCTTTGGAAGTTTGGACTTGACCTTCAACACTTTGGAAGCTTTTGAGACTTTGGAAGTTTTAATGACTAGAACTTGGAAGATCCTGCTAACACTGCAACAGACTTCAGTGCTTCAGAAGTATTCCTTTCTTCCGAGACCAAATTTTCTTCCGAAGGCAATTTTCCACTTGCCTTCTTCTTCACTTTAGGACTTTCAAAGGAAAGAGATTTTCCTTCCAAAGTTGAATTCTTCTTGGAGTTCTTGGAAGTCTCTTTCTTGGCCACATGAAGAGTACCTCTTGGATTGTATGGACAATCCTTAGCAAGGTAAGAAGTACTCTCACACATAACACATTCCATCTTTTTCTTCCTAAGAGCCTTCTTCTAAGAACAAGGCTGACTTTGATCACTTCCCTTCTCACCTTCATCTTTGCAAATACTGAGACAGTCCTTTTGGGCTGAGTACTATTCTTGGAGTTGGATGGTTCAAGCTATGTAGCATTGGTACACAACAGATCAGCCTTCTTCTTGATGCTAAGATGATTGGACATGAACTAGAACTCTTGCTCTTTCTGATCAAGTTCTTCCTCATAGACTTGGTCATCATAGGCTTCTTGCTCTCCTTAGAAGGATAGTAACCCTTCTTAGAATCCTCCTCTTCACTCTTCTCAGAGGAATTCTTCACTATCACTTCTTCATCCTCTTCACTCAAGGGGTCTATGAGAGGAAGATCATCTTCATAAGTTCCACACCTAGGTGATCTTACAGACAAGATTGTGTGTGGAGGAGATATCTCACTAGATCCCAATCCCTGCTTGTTTTGATAACAAACTTTTGCATGCAAGAATGAGGATATGATGTTCTTGATAGTCTCTTCTTCAAGAACACATTTTTCTGCCCTGGCTTTGCTGATCACAAGCTCAGCCTAAAATTTAGAAAATGTAGTTATGTGATCCTTGATCTAAGTCCTATAATTATTATGCTCATGTTTTAAAACTAAAATGGTTTTCTCTAAGTCCTCTATCTTTAATTTATAATCATTTTCAGCTTTTTTGAAATTAGATTTTAAAATGTTCAAGGACTCAAGATCAGCTTGGTGTCTCAGGGAAGATGATGAAAGGACCCTTTTATGAGTTGTCAGGATAGCATATGAGATAATGTTGGGGTTCTATGCTATCCCTTTCGGTCACATGAAGGGCTAAACCCATTTGATTGCTGGAGTTACCAGATGAACCTTGCATGTTCATCTCCATCTGGTATCCACTGAGAATGCCATACAACTCTATCAAAGTGAGAGTCTTAAGGTTCTCTATCCTCTTGATAACAACACAATAATATGTCCATTGCCTTGGAAGAGAGGACATGAACTTCCTTAAAATATCCATGTTTTCAAGAGTTACTCTAACATCCACTAGAGTATCCACATCTCAACATACCTGAAGTATTGTTGTGTCATGGTCTCACCTGTTTTGAAGGTGAAATTTTCAAACTGCTGCTTCAGGATATCCTTCTTGTTCTCCTTGGTTTCAGTGGAACCCTCATACATCAGTTTCATTGCATCCCACAACTGCTTAGCTGTTTTGCATTTCTTGAAACCTCTATATATAGAGTTTAGAAGAGCAGTCTGAAGGGCTTTTATGGCCTCTTGATCAATTTCTACTCTCTTTCTATCTTCATTTGAGTAGTCAGCCACAGCCTTGGGGATCATACCACCTCCAGCAGTAGCTGAAGAGGTGCTTGTTATGTAAGGTCTAGTAACAACAAATTCCCACATTCTTGAGTCTAGAGACTTGATAAAGCTTTCCATTCTTTGGCACCAAGTGTCAAAGTCATCAAGAGTGATTAGTGGGGACTTTGTCATGGTTCCAGTTTCTATATCAGCTTTAGAGTTAGCTGCCATTTGAGATGTTAATTATTTTGTGTGTATGAGGGATCTTAAGATAGTGAGATCTTATATCAAGAGCCTGGAAGGCTCTGATACCAATTGCAGGACGTTGAAGGGTGCTTGCTGACAACATAACAATACAATGAGAAGAGTGTGCAACAACACTTAATAGATCAAATGGGGAACTAGAAAACCAATTTTAATGAGAACTAAGAAACACAAGTATATAAGAGACAAAACAAGAACAACATAAGTATATGGTGTCAAGGTTGATGTATATTGCTCTCTAGTTCCTTACAAGTGTTTACAAAGCAATAGTTAAGATAATAAGGACCAGAGATACGTATACTACAACCTACAGTAGGCTATACTTTGAAAGCCAGCTGGATACATGATCTAGACAACAACCAAATCAATGTAGAGTCAAAAGGCAGATTGCTTTTTGACTAGTGACTATGACATGCCATAACTCACATCCTAATATATTCCAAAAAGGATAAAGTACATAAAGTAGAAAGTTACAGACTCATGACCTTAATGTATAGTTACCAAAAGCATAGACGTGTCTTATCAGAGTTGCAACAAAAAGGGGTCCAGCTTTATGAAAAGGTACATCTGTTAAAGCATGTGTTCAAAAGTCTTCACAAGAAATCTGTCCTAAGTGTTGGCTTCGGAAGACTTTGTCTTTAAAGCTTCAGAAGACTTCATCTTTTCCTTCGGAAGATATTGGTCTTGGCTTCGGAAGATTTCACACTTAGAATAGTTTCTAAGGTAGAGTGTGAAACCTTAGAAGCATTCCACTTTAGTACACTTATGGATGCATGTAGGGGAGACTTTGGGTGTTTGGGTTGCATCAGCCTTATATCAAACCTTATAGTATGACTATCTTAAAAGATTTTGTAGCTTCAACAAGTTGTCAGCCTAGTGACACTCAACACTCATCCGGTGACACTACACAACACCAAGCTGATGAAAGTAGCATTCTGAAGGAACGGGAAGTTGTTAATGCTACTTCACAGTCAATTGATAATGATGATGTTTCTTATTCACTTAATCAGTCCTCATTGAATGAGTTTGAAACAACAGCTGATCCAAGTGTTCAAGCTCCTAAGCCAAACGTGTCAAATATGGATCTATCTTTACAATTAGATGTGATCCCAAGGCTCAGAATTCACAACACTCATCCAGCTAAGAACATCATTGGAGAAGTCTTAAAGGTGTGAGAACAAGGAGACAATCACACAATGGGAATGTCTGCTTGTACTCATGCTTCTTATCCCAGATGGAACCCAAGAAAGTAGAAGATGCCTTGAAAGATAGTAGCTGGGTTGAATCAATGCAAAAGGAGTTACTTCAATTCAAAAGACAAAAGGTTTGGGATCTATGTCCGCTACCATTGGGTAAAGTACCAATAGGTACCAAATGGGTTTTCAGGAATAAGAGAGACGATAAAGGCTTGATCATCAAGAATAAGGTAAGACTTGTCGTTCAAGGATACACTCAAGAGGAAGGAATTTATTACACTAATGTCTTTGCTCGAGTGGCAAGACTTGAGGCAGTGAGGATATTTCTTGTTTATGCTGCATCCAAGAATTAGACTGTCTACCAACTTGATGTTAAGTGTGTTTTTCTATATGGGGATATAGGTAGGGAAGTTTACGTATGCCAAATTTAGGATTTGAAGATTCACAACACCTCGACTATGTGTGTAAATTGGATATAAGTTCTCTATGGCCTGCACCAAGCACCTAGGCTGTGGTATGAAACTTTGTCTCAATTTCTCCCGAAGAATGGTTATACCAAAGGTACCATTGACAACACTTTATTCATAAAAAAGTCTGGAAAGACATTTTTCTCGTCCAAGTCTATCTTGATGACATCATATTGATTCTTCAAATGATCAAATAAGCAGAGTTTTTGATAGCATCATGAAGAAGAAATTTGAGATGAGTTCCATGGGAAAAATGGACTTTTTCCTTGGAATACAGGTAAAGCAGATGAAGGAAGGTTCTTCATCAATCGATCCAAATATTTATCTGACATATTGGATATATTTCATATGAAAGATTGTAGGCCAGCAAAGACTCCAATACCCAGAAACCACAATCTTGTCTTGACTCTAAGGGGAAGGATACTAATCAACATCAGTATAGGACGATTATTAGGTCTCTGATGTATCTCACAGCAAGTAGACCTGATATCAAGTTTGCAACATGCATTTGTGCAAGATATCAGGCTGCTCCAAAGGTGTCTTACCAAGTTGCTGCCAAGAGAATCCTTAGATACCTCAAAAGAGAACCTAAACTAGGTCTCTGGTATCCAAGGAATAGCAATTTCAATCTCTATGGCTATTCTGATAGTGACTATGGTGGCTATAATATCAATAAGAAATTCACATCAGAAGGATGTCAATTTCTTGGTGGAAGGATCATCTTATGGCAATGCAAGAACCAATCATGTGTCTCAACATCAACTGCTGAAGCTGAATACATTATTGTTGCTAGTTTTTATGCTCAACTATTGTTGATTCAAAGCCAGATGTTAGACTACTGATTCAACTTCATGAGTACTCCTATCCATATTGACAACAACAGTGTTATCTCCATTACTAAAAATCTAGTCAAGCACTCCAAGACAAAACACATTGTCATCAGGTATCATTTCATTAAAGACATTCATGAGAAAAATCTGATTAAGCTAATCAAAGTTTATTCAAATGAACAATATGTTGATTTTTTCACCAAGGCCTTTGATGAAAAAAGATTCAAGTTTCTTATTACTGCTATTGGAATGATAAACATTGATTAGTCTATCTCATTTGATAAACCTTTTCAAAACGTGTCTTGTTTTTGTCATTACAATCTAAGCCCTGTTACAAAAGGTCTTTCTTCAAAATTTTCTCTAAGTATAAAATCTTTCGAAAAAAATCAACCCTCGGAATATGTTACATATATCTTCTGAAGCAAAATTCCTCCAAGGGAAATCTTCTTTTCGGAAGAAATTTTAGTCTCGGAAGAAGCATTTGATGACACATTAAATCTCCTTCCAAAGCTTAAAACTTTTTCACTCGGAAAGCCGTTTTTGCCTTATGAGGTATAATATTTATTTTCGGAAGTAAGATTGGCTTTGGAAGAAGTTTACCTTCGAAATGTTTTATACTCGGAAGAGAGCCATACTATGCAACGGAAATCTTTTGGCCCTACAACTGTAAAAGGTAAAGATTTTCTTAACGATGTAGGAATATTTTAAATGGTTCAATCTTACCACCCCTATCACATCATACCCCAAACCATCACTTCACCTTATCCATCCGCCATTTTCACCTTTTAAATACTTCTGACCCTCCCATTTTAATCTTTTTATCGGTTATCTTACCCAAAAGCTTTCTTCGTCTCCAATTTACCCTTTCTCAAGCTTATTTCTCTGTTTCTTACTCACAATGACACTAAACCTTCAGCACAATCAAGTGGCACTCTTGGATTCGTCCAAGGATGTTGACTTCTCTGAAGTCATCTCCTTCCTAACCAAGTCAACCTATTTCATAGCCCTAACTGTCAACCCCACCGTATACTCAAACCACATGGCTGAATTTTAGGGGAACAAACACATTACAACCTTGAACGGAGTTAGGTTTTTGAAGTTGAGCATTTGTGGTCAAGAGTTGATCATTTCTGAACAGACCATCAAGGAGCATCTAGAGCTCTATGATAAAGGCTCTCGTACAAATTTCCCCAAGGCAAACCTTGACGACACATATACCTAAATAGAATATGGCAGTGATGTGAGTATGTCCATAGTGTACAATATAACTTCTCTTGCCATTGGAAGTTCCTACTGCACATAGTCTTTCACTGGTTGTCTAACAAGTTTGGGGGATGGGATCAAATCCCATATGAACTAGGATGTCTAGTTCATGGGTTGGTAAAAGGCCTTTGTTTTAACAATTCCAGAAATGTGTCGACCAACTTGATGGGAAACCTTCAAAGGGATACATTCTACATGTATCCCTGGTTTATCCAGCATATTATCAACTGTGAGTTGGACCAGAGTAAGCTTGTCTGTGCAGCTACTCTAACTAGCCCTTACATGAGGCTAGCCATCTTCAGAGTACTGAAGAAGATATCCACCAACTTCACAAGAAGACACACTGCACTTCTTCCAGGTACGATTGAGCGCATAGCTCCTAGTGACATGCCTGTTAACCCCACAGGTGATGAACCCACACTAACAACAACCCTCATAATGCCAAACCTACCTTCTCACCCTATAAAATCACATACCAGAGACGTCCCAAACAAACCCTTGTTCAATCTACTCTGATTGAACAAGTCCCTTAGGTTTAAACCAAAAAGACTATAGTGGAAACATGGGTTCCCACTCAGTCATAGGTCCCACCTTCCTTCACTATTGACCTCAATATGGGTTTTGAGTCTTCTTAGTCTCAATCCCATGAGCTCGAAACCCAAGCTGACACCCCTTAGGATGAGTCCCTGTACTCTCCTAAGCAACCAAAAAGAGACAGCCTTCTCATAGGCTCAATGCCAATAGACATTTACCAAAGTCCTAGATCATTAGGATTAACCTTATATCTTTCACTGACCTTCTTACCGGAACTGATGAAAAGATTATGTCTCTTCAAGGCAATGAAGTTTATCCACAACACCCTATTAAGGATCAATAGAGTCTACAGAGACCTCTTATCTCTAGCCCCCATCAGCAAGCCCATACAGAGGTGAGTCCCACTGATGTAGAGGGGACTTGTATGGATTCAGCTACCACTTGGATCCTCGGGATAGTGGTAATATCTCTGAGATTGAGTCTATAGCAACGGTGTCCATTGATGACTCTAAAAGAGACATCATTAGGCAGGGGAAATCAGGGTGCCAAGAAATCACATCTAGTGGTGAGGGTGAACATACAAGGTATTTTACCTCATCACCCCATGATTCCTCAAAAGAAGATGAGGAAAGTATGAAACTCATCATTCAAGGCCTACTTTCTAAAGTCTTAAACCTTGAATCAAAGGTTAAGACTTTAGAGGATAGGTATGCCACTCAGCAACTTGAGATTGAAAGTCTCAAGGCCAACCTAGCTAAGAAACAGATTGAGAGATCTGTTAGGTATGTACCCATTCAGGTCTCCTTGACCTCTTCCTCCAGCTCATCAAGCTCTCAAGATGATGCTACCAAAAAAGGGGAGAGTGTTTAGAGACAAACATCAGAGGAACCATAGAGTGTAGCTTTAACAATCTTAGCTTCAAGATACCCCGCTCAACAAGCAACAGTTTTTTCTAAGCCTCCTCCGATTGTTATTCAAATGGATCAAAGGATGCTCCAATATTTGAACAAGTTCTTTTCCAAGTTCCTGATTGGATCTTCCATTGAACAGCCAAGCCCTGATGTTGTTGTGGCATACTTTGGAGCTGAAGAGCTTCAGAGGTTAAATGCACCTTCTACCACTGTCCAAGAAGTTAGTCAACCTAAGGTCTACATGGAACCTAAGATTGATTTCGAAAGGAAAATGGAGACTAATGGCCCAACAACTAAAATAGTTAGGACAGAGAGTGCATTGCCACAGACTTCCGAAGCTGAAGTCAAAGCCTCAAAAGAACCATTTCAATCTTCTGAAGCTGAGACGGAAGCTACGAAAGGGTTATTCTCTTTATCTAAGGATCTGGTTATCACAAATGCAATTCTAGAACTAGCATCTAAGGTGAATAGTGAGAATTTTCTTAACCGACACCTCACTCAGACAACATCATTAACACATGCTCAAGTTTCCACCTCTCAACCAGAAACCTCTCAACCTAAAACCTCTACTCAAGAATCTTCAAAGTCTAGAGCTTTCGAAGACACCAAAGGAAAGAGGAAGATGACTGAGGAAGAGCTTCTAGATGAGGAGAGGTTAGAGAAGCTAAAAAGGAAAGGTAGACTCCTAACAGGGAAGTTGCTAGCAGCAAGTAGCAAAGCAGCCACAACCAACCAAGAGGCTATCAACAACAGAATAAGAGTGGAAATCATTGACAGACTGGTAAATCTTGGAGTTATTTATGAATATGTGCTCCCGCTACATTAGAGAAGTTAATTGAGTTAGAGAAGGCAACCCTACTACAAATTAAGCAAAAGAAGGAGGCAACAAAGCTAGCCTTAGAGGAAGAAAATGAGAGAAAGAAAAGAGAGGCTGATCTACAACTGAGGAGCAAAAGGATATCTTTCATGAGCTCTAGGGACTCTCTCTAGAGGAATTGACTCCTCATAATAATGACATGATCTTGTGGCTTTTCAAGAAAGAGCAAGATCAAATGGAGAAAGAGAGAAAGAAAGCTGCAAAGGAGAAACTGAGGGAGAAAGAGAAAAAGGAGGAAGACGCTGGACTCGCTACTGTCAAGAAGATATGTGATAAAGCCTGGATGAAAGATTATCTAAAGGCTCATGGCTTTTCTGGCTGGCAAGTGGGTCATATGTCTAAGAAGACCCTGCAACGACATGTCAGTGACATCAAGGCTGACATTCGCTTAGGGAAAAGGAAAGAGATGTATAGAAGGGGACAGGGGATGACTGTTAGGGACCGTGTACCGGACGATGTACTAACCGATTAACATGTATACCGAACCAAATAGTGTGGAATCCTATTTGATTGGTGATCCAATCACTGAGAACGCATGTAGAAACAATTATGTATTGAATATAACGTTAAGAATCGATTAGGAATCAATCAACTGCAATCTATGAACTTGGATTATGATCTTAGAGGTCTCTGGACGGCTAGGGTACGTCTAGAGTTGAAGTGTGTATAAAGCTTACGTTTTTCCACGAATTAGGTGGTATTTATAGGTTAGGGTTACTCATTCATGTGACTGAACCATTTGCATGGTTCATTCATGCGAAGCCATGCGGTTAATCCATTCGCACGACTGATTGTTCAGTCGTGCGACTGAGTCATTCGCATGAAGTTGTTCAGGCGTATGGACTACTTAGGCGCTTGGACACTCAGTCGCATGGCCATTCAGACGCATGACCACTGTTGGGGCGCATGGTCCAGTCGGACGCATGAGAACTTCACTTAACCAAGTTTGAATGTATTCATTATTATAACATTATGCATATCAATTCAAACAATCACAAACCTATATAATCTAGTCAATATGCATTACACAACTCATTAATGAAATATTAAACATTATAAATCACAACCATACATTCTCATTTCATTAAGTACCCAAGCATTACATAAGCGTAAGACATTCAAGACACATTAAATTAAGATCCAAATCTAGGTACATATGTATCAACAAATTCCCCCTTAGACCTAGATCTATCTATCGTCTTACCTTCTTCATAACCTCCTCATACTTCTTGTACTTTTCCTCTCTTGTGAATCCTGCATGTATTTCAAATGCAAAGCAGAGCCGTATCACATTTTGGAATTGGAGGGCTTGTACAATATCCTGTGTGTCATAGAACAGTAACCACTTGTATAGAGTGTAGACGTTGTTAGCTGACAAGTTGGTAAGCCACATCAGGTCGAATACCCTGATAGTATACATTCTACCCTCTTTGTTCAAAACTATGACAGCTTCCCCTGTTCTCCAATCATAGTACCAGCATTTGAAGTGAGGAGTGAAGTCCTATGGCATCTCCCGTAGAAGGATCTTTGACATTGTTACTGGAGGACTCCACTTCAGCACTATCTTTGGCTTTCTAGTTATGGGATCAACTTCAGAACGTCTCATATACCTCGTAAGTTGTTGAGGTTTGAAGTTGACCCACCTGGTGTGGTACTCTTTCTTGAAGGCAGCCTCAAACCAGCCTGACATCTTTCTCGGGTCAGCATATAGCAGCTTCATATTAGCCAGCTGGTTGAGCTCAAAACCAGGTAGAGACTTTAGATAATGCGGGAATCTAAAGTACTCAATTCCTTTCTCTCTCTTCACCGCGTATACATTAAGATCATCAAAATGGGCCCACGCGATAATCTTGCCTGACACCTTGTGATGTTTCTTCATATTATAGAGCTTGGTGTCGACATCCTTTTTAGGAGCAGCGCGTTGGGCTCGGATCTCCTCAAAACAAGCAGCCCATTCAGCCTTTCTGATATCAACATCAGTGTTTGAGGCTTGGGCTTGTTCTTCAACCTTCTCGGACTCTTGCTCCATCTTATCTAATATCTCAAATGTATCACCGACCAGGGAGTCACCCAAATTGGGGACCACATTTCCCTCTTTCTCAGCGTACTCGGGAGAGTGCTTTACAGTGACGTCCTCGATTGCTATCTCATCAATGTCGTTCAGCTCGTCGTCACTGGTTTCTACAAAAGTTGGAGCGTCCTTGACAATCTCATCGGGATTGAGCTTGAACATTTCTGCAATTTGCTCGTTAGTGAGATTGTCTCCTTCTTCAGGAGTGTACATCACTGATCTCCTAACAATACCCTGCAGATAAAGAATCATCATGAGCTGAGTTTTGGTCTGTTGGAGGGGAGCAACATCATATTCATCCCTCTAAAAGTTTGGATCTGTCTTATCCTATATCATCTGCTCTTCTGCTACCGGGGCAGATGTGGAGGCACCCTGATCTTGAGTCCTTTTGGTCCTCCGTTCGCTTGCAGATGTGGCATCCGCAACAGAAGAATCGTCTTCATCATCATCAACATCTGCATCAGTATCACCCTCGTGATCATCACCATATCATCATCATCATCACTCTCATCATCATCATCATCATTGTCTCCGTCTCCTTCTCCGATCTTCAAGGGTTCTTCTTTGGATCCTTTGAGCTTTAGCAAGATAGTCTTGTTTGCAGCCTCCAACTCCTCAATCTTCTTGGCATGTTGCTCCTGGAGCTGATACATCTGCTGAGCCTGCTGACCAATCAATCGAGCCTGCTGAGAAATCTGCTAAGATTGTGTAGCAGTAAGATCTACTAACTGACGAATCTATGCAGTTTTCTCGTCATCGGCCGCTAACAGACGCATCACCATACTGTTCAGCACTGACAGCTATTCCTCTACCCAAAGGGAGGTATAGGTGATCCAAATGTATATGGAGAGGAGGATGATGGTGGAGCTGGATGGCTAGTGGTGTTGGTGGTGGCAGTGGTGAAGATTAGGGGTAATATAGATAAAGGTGGTGGTGGTGTGGGTGTGGTAATAGTGGTGGTAGGTGTAGTGGTGGTAGTGGATGGAGTAGTGGTGGTAGGTGGAGTGGTGGTAGTGGATGGAGTAGTGGTGGTAGGTGGAGTGGTGGTAGTGCTGGTAGTAGTGGTGGTGGTTATGAAGGTCAGTCTTCTCTTCTTCTTCTTCAAGCTATGGGGCTGAGCCATCCTTTTCTTCCTCGATCCCTTCGAGGTGGATGCTCCCCCTGGAACATGGCTTGGCTGATCGGGAGCAAAGGTAGGATCCGTGTCAGTCTCTCCCGATCTGCCAGGGTGTTCACAACCTCCCGGAGCCCTCACTCTGTGGCAACCACCTTGCTGCCAACAGTCCGAGTGAGGTGCTCCTCATTTGTATCCTCCTCCTCATCAGGTTGGAAATCCTGATGGAATCCAGCATCCTCAGTCTCTTTGTGGATGGGTGCCGGAGATGCGATATTAGCTGTGGGGCCCCTTGGTTGAGTGGGCCCAGCATCTCCACCATCACCGATGTCGTCGTTGTCGGAGTCATCCTCCGGGAGCTCTAACTGGTCAACATCAGAGTCACTGTCTACGTGACACCATTTACGCCTGCCTGACGCCACGTAGTCTTCATGAGCCAGATGCCCAAACAGTCGCCTCATAGGGGGTTTCACCTGCTTCCCCTGTAAAATTTCATCCGACCCAAGGTGGTATCATCCATCACCTCGAGTGCTACCGTATCCTCCTTCTCCTTTGGCAACGAAGGGAGCTTTTGGTCTATGATCATCTGTATGAATCGAGGGTACATACAAAAGCTCTCCTTACCCTTTCCCTCTATGTTCTCCACCAAGTAGGTGAAGATCATCCTGGAGAAGCTGAACAGGTGGTTCAGCACCAACGCTGCATAAGCGTTCTGAATCTGATCTGAGAGCTTATCGAACCCTCCCTTCTGAGACACTATGCACTTCAGCAGCACATGAGCGAGGTACTTGAACTGGGGGCACAGGTTGCTCTTGTTGAGCACCCCTGCGTTGATGTCCCCAGAGTAATTAGCTCGCATAAAACATCCTCGAACAATAAGGGGGTGTAATCGGGTGGGACAATCAGCATCATCCCTAAACTCGAGAATTGTCCGAAGATCATCCTCAGTGATCTCAATAGCCTTTCCAAATATCGAGCTCCTGATGCGATGGGGCTCTAAGGATCTGTCCAACACAGCGCTTTCCCAGAAAGCCTGTTGGACCGAGCGATAGGGAGTGAAAGGAGTCGAGATGGCACAGAAGATCCTTGATCTCTGTAGAAATGTGATAATGCCCGAGAAGTCAGCTGTGTTCCTGGATGTCAGATCCAGATGAGCACAGATGTTGTGCTTGGTGCTCATAGTCCAGCGACTAGCCATCTGTTACACAATGAATATAAACGTTAGTGTCAGTCAATAAGTAATGAACTCAATAATTTGAACAAGAAATTCTCGTTCTGTCATGCGAATGACAATGTACGACTGAGATCTAGTCGTGCGAATAACCTCATACGTATGACTTAACATGCGACTAAGCTCATACGGGTGTCTCATACGGTTACTCTAGTCATGCGACTGAACTCATACGCATGGTTTAGCTGTGCAATTTGGCCATTCGCACCTTTCAGTCGTGCGACTGAAGATCATCAGATTGTCCATTCGCATGATAGACTGACTGTTCAATTCAAAATCAATTTTTGAGCAATCTTTAATGTTAAACATCGTGGTTAGGCTCATTGGACTCGCAATTCACAGACAAAACACATTATAACATTTAATTGCATAATGGACTTAGTTTTATTAGTTTATTTGTCTATGTAAGTCACGCTTTCTTTTAGGGTTCATATCAGTCGAATTTGGGCTTAAATCAATGGATGTTTTCATGGATTGCACCGCATTATACCTGAATAGTCAATAGAAATCGTTAGTACACAACAAATAATAGTTTTGAAGGCTCAAATGAAAATTTGGCAGAGTAACGATATGTTCGTGCGATGTAGGGCGATTTGGAAGTGATGACCAACTGTGACTGACTCACCCTCTATTTATACTAGGTTTACTTTCAGTCGTGCGACTGAGCCCACTCGCATAGTTGATTCATGCGACTGAAGATCAGTCATGCGACTAGCACAGTCGGTCACCTTTAGTCGTGCGACTGGGTCATTCGGTCACCTTCATCCATGCGGTTAGCACATTTTAGTCATCCTAATGATCCAATCGCACATATGTCCCATACGTGTGGGTTAATCATGCGATTGGGCACATTCATATCCTCCAATCGTATGACTGGTCCATGCTCATGCTCCAGTCATGCGAATGAATCATACTTATGGTGTTTGACTTTATGACCATTTTACCTTTTACACCCTTTTACACTTTTGATTTAACATTATGAACCTTTGATCATCTCAGACATGATCATTTTAACTTGAAAAACTTTTGACCACCTCAGACGTGGTCCTTTTAAAATACTTTGTCACCTCAGACGTGACCCATTTTTATTTGAAAGCACGTGTGGTAACCTCAGACGTGACCATTTAGATGATAAGGTTCCCTATCAACTTCCATGACATAGTCCAATATTGAACAAATTGAAATTGACAAACTTTATACAGAAATAAAAGAAATAAAACTGAAACATAAAACTAAGACATGTTTTTGTGTTTTTGTGAGGGTTAAATCCTAATATGTAAATCTAAGAAATTATTTTTCTAAAAAAAACAGCTTCAATTCATTTAAACCATACATGGACCAATTCAATTTTGGAATCATACAGGATATTCAAATCGTTCGGAACAAGTTATCTAAAACCTTTGATGCTCTATTCTTGTTTTTCATCTAGAGTCATTTAGCAAATTTAGGAAATTATACTAGTACTATTAGATCCCCACACTGATTTGAACTTTTAAGAATTGTAGCCACAATGATTGTCAGTATACTTGTCCTCTTAAATCCATACACAGACTTTCAACACAAATTGGTGATTGTTTAAGATTTGTTTATTTCAACTAGCATTTGTGGATCCCACACTTATATGGTAATCAACATTCCTCAGAAGATTTTTGAGAGGTCTCAGGATAGTATTCAAGAAGAAACTATTCTTAGAACTTTCAAAGAGAAGCCAGCCTCAGGTCAGTGCCACCGCATAGCAGAGAGGCGGCAAACAACAATGAATTCTAGAATATATAGGTTATGCTTATCCTCAGGTCAGTGCCACCACACAGCAGAGAGGCACATAACCTATCTTCTTATTTGAGCAATTTCATTCTTTTTGCACAGATCTCACCAACAACATAGGTTATCAGTTTGATTGTAATTGCATTTTTTATGCGCTTTTGCTCATGCTTGGTCTTACGCACACATTCGTGGCGTTTATTTTGCTCGTCACCCCTTATTGGAATCTTGTTGATTGTGTTAACCAGTGATAAGGTGTTACCCACAACTAGTCAAACATTTTATTTTAATCTTGAGATCACCAAAAAGTCTAGTCATCTATTGTCTAGTCACAAAGTTTAGTTTAATCTTTGTGTTACCTTAGTAGTAACTAGTTTATCTATCATATTTCCTTTTATATTACTCAGACTACACAGACTTATACTTGAGCTTTGCATCTTTTTCAACTTAGAATTTTAAAGTCCCAAATGGTTTGCTCCTGTGTACTATCATATTCCATAAGATTGAATCGGTATCACACATACGATCTTATTTTTATCAGCTACCTCTCCTCCTCCCTTGTTTTTTATACTGTATAAACCATTTCTCCCCCTAAAATTTTAAAACCGTAATGGATTAGCGTTTTAGGATTTTAATAGGCAAAGAAGTAAGAACAATTTTAATTAAACTACTTAAAATTAAGCAAATAAAATAAAAATTGAAAAATAAAAGTAAATTTACACTACACATCGGACTACACATGGTCATCTTCAGGAATGACCTCACTTTTCTTTTTAACGTCGTTGACCTCTAACAGATATAGAAAACGTGGTTTGTTAAAAGCCTTTGTATAGAGGTCAGCGCGTTGAAAGTCTGTGTTTATTTTTACCACATCATTAAGTTCTTTTCAAAGCAATCACGTATAAAGTAATATTTAATTCTGATGTGTTTGGTCTTAGGATGTTGGACCGGGTTTTTAGTGATTGCAATTGTAGCAGAGTTATGAACAAAGATAGGAGTAGAAGAGAATTTCAAACCGTAATCTCGCATTTGCTATTGAATCCATATGATTTGTGAACAGCAACTTGCAGCAGCAACGTATTCGGCTTCACAGGTTGACAATACACTCGAAGTCTGCTTCTTACACTGCCAGGTTACTAATCTTCTCCCAAAGAACTGACACTCTGCTGATGTAGACTTGTAGTTCATCTTGCAGCCGTCGTAATCCAAGTCGCTATACGCCGTATGCTCAAAGTCATCATCATGAGGATACCACAACCCAAGTGTGGGTGTACCCTTCAGATAACGAAAAAATCCTTTTGACCCCAATAAGATGGTTCACCTTAGCCTTTGCCTGATATCGTGAACATAAACATGTAGCATACATGATATCAGGTCGTGAGGCAATGAGATACATGAGAGATCCAGTCATCCCTCGATACATAGTGGCATCTACCAGATCACCATTCTCGTCGGGTGCTACGTCATGGTTTGTAGCAAGTGGAGTTCCAGCTGTAGAAGCATTCTCCATGTCAAACCGACTAAGAATGTGGTGGTGTGGTGTATCACTGAACATCAACATTACACCACACCTCTACTTGACCCGTTGAGTTGTTGTAAACTCTTTTGTTTGGTATGTTGTATCCTAGAAAGATCCCTTCATCAACCTTCTCGCTGAATTTTCCCTCCTGAGTTTTCTTCAGCAAGGTGCACGGAGCACCAAACAGCTCGAGATACTCTAAGTTAGGTTTACGTCGTTGTAGTAACTCGTAGCACGTTTTTCCATGGCGTTTAACTACCAGAACTCGATTGAACGCGTATAACATGCATTTGCAACTGCCTCATTCCAGAATTGAATAGGCAGTTTCGAGTCAGCTAGCATACTCCGTGCGGTCTCTATCAAGCTGCGATTCTTCCGTTCAGCAACACTGTTCATCTGAGGAGTGTAGGCAGAGGTAAATTGATGCACAATTCCTTTTCCTTGCAGTAGGCCTCCATCCACTGATTCTTGAACTCGGTTCCGTTGTCTGAGCGTACTTGTCGTACTTTTAGCTTGTATAGGGATTCCAGTGTAGTTACCAATTCCTTGAAGGATTCAAATGTTTCTGATTTGAACTTGAAACATTACCCAAGAGAATCTTGAGTAGTCATCCGTAACTACGTAGCAGTACAAGTCGCCTGTGATGCTTTTTGTACTGACTGGACCAAACAGATCCATGTGAAGAAGCTCAAGAGGTAGTTCTATGGAATGAACTTTCTTTTCCTTATGAGACCTCTTTATCTGTTTGCCCTTCTTGCACGCAACACAGAAATCCGGGAGTTGGAAGTTTTTTACTTTCACTCCCCTCACTAGATTATTCTGGATCAAGTGATTCATCTTCCTCGGATTTATGTGTCCCATTCTCCTATGCCAGGAGATGGAATCCTTTTCAGTAGCTTTGGACAAGAAGCACTAAACTTCACGATCCGTTGTTGAGGCCTTTGAAAGGTCCAAGACATAAAGATCATTATATCTTGAAGCTGACATTAGAACTTGGTCCTCTGGGATCACGTAGTCTTTCTTCAGAACGTAGCACTTCTTGTTGTCAAAGACTACTTTGAAGCCTTTATCACATATTTGAGAAACGGAAAGTAAGTTATTTTGTAATTGTTGGACATAGTTTACCTTGTCAAACTTAACTTTTTGATTTCCCACTTCCCCTTAGGCTGTGATATACCCGCCTTTGTTTCCAGCAAATGAAACATGCCCTCCTTTGATTTGTATGACGTTTGATAAGAGGACTCTGTTCCCCGTCATGTGCCTGGATGCTCCACTATCTACAATCAACATGTTAGTCTCAACATTATAGCGAACACCCTGCACATTCAATGAAAACATTAGTTCAAGTTAGGAACCCAAGCCTTCACTGGCTTGGGCTTCCCCGAGGCATCACACAACATAAACTCAACCCATTGACCATTTGAGGTTGAGGGAAACTCAGATGTCTATTTATTCTCATTTTCAGATGCTGAGGCGGATTTTTCTTTTCATAGACCAGCTTTGTGTAAGGCCTGTTTGTGATAAACAGACGACTGGCTGATGGTTGAACTTTGGATTCACTATCCCTTTTAGGAGGTGTCACTGAGTTCCTCTTAAAAGATCTAGTTTTAGATGCAGGAAGTTCAACTTTCCTCCTCGGTGTCTGATAATAAGAACAATTAGACGCAATGTGACCGTACTCTCCACAATTGTAGTAAGATCTGCTTTCAACTTTACGGTTTATTTGTTTTTGTGGAGATGTAGGTGTCACACGGATGACCTTATTTTTTTTAGATTGAGACACTTCTTTGTTAGATGTATGATTGGGTTTTACAAACTTAATTGCCTTACCTAGTTTTACATCTTTTATTTCTTGTTTATCTGGACTTTGACATGATACTCGTGATTGATTAGGTTTAATAGTCTTTTTGGGTTCTGATTTGACTTTGTTTGAACCTGACTTTAATTTACCTTTTCAAACTCTTTTTCCAAGTTAACACAATGTATCTTTCCTTTTGCCTTTGAAGTGGACTCCTTTTGTTTAGTCTCAGATTCAATTGATTTACTTGTGGAATCTGGGTCACTAACAAGAGGAGTGGTCACCACATAATCCTTGATAGGGTTAGTATTAATTGGTTTACTTTTGATGTTCATCAAGGTCTCAGGTGGTAGCGGAACCACTTTGTATCCCAATCCCTCCCTGTTGTTTCTCTCTCTACTAAGTGTTGGACAATATGTGATGAGCTTGTCCAACTGTGCAGTTTTTATTTTAAGGAGTTGACTTCTACTTCTAAAATTGCTTTCTGCTTCTTAGTGTCCTCTAGGGAGTTAAGATAGTACCTAATGTCATTAGCTTGATTAAAGGCAACTACTTCTGTTTCCCTAAGCTGTTTGTTCAAAAGGTCTATCTTTTCCTTGTAATTGTGCTCATTTTATTTTAAAACTCTATTTGCTTCGGTGCACAGTTCCAAATCCTTTACTAGGCTATCATTATGATCTAATAACCTAACAAATTTTAAATCTTTGCTTTCTCTAAATTTATTACAGTCAGAACAAGCATGATTATTAAACAACTGGTCAGTAGTACTTACTTGAGATGTTGAAGAGGAATCAGCCATGTGTGCAGAATCTGTTGTCTCTAGTTCCGGTGATTCTGACATTGATGTAGATTTTTCTTCTTTAGGAAGGTGGTTGACCACAGGTGCAGTGTCTTCAGAATTGGACATCGCGAGCTCTACTGATATGTCTCCCTCACTGGCGGAATCGTCATCTATGTCCACCACACTAGCTATGTTGGACTCTCCCAGTGAGACAAACCGAAAACTCCAGTCTCGTCCTTCATCATCATTAGCAGTCAAGGCTTTAGGGTCCTTGCTTAATGAAGTAGAACTACTAGATGTGGCTTTTCCTGACGATTTAAGGACGAGAAAGGATTGCCATTACCAGTCTTCTTTGGCTTCACACACTCCAGTTTGAAGTGCCCTTTCTCACCACAGTTGAAACAGGTTACCTTTGACTTGTCAAAGCCAAAGGTCATGTCCTTGGTTACAACCAAGTTCTGTCCGGTCTTCTTGACAAACTTTTTAGCTCGTCGGACAGCACTTGCCAAAGCCCACATTATATCCATCCGTTCCAACTCCATCTCATCCACCTGTTCATAGTCCTCATCTGCCAGGTGTCAATTTCCTATCTTTCCAGCAATTAGTCCATCATAGGAGTGGACTACAGCAGCTAAGAGGTCCATGTGTTCTCTAGCCACCTCAACAGTCATATTACTAAAGTTATCGGTCTTTAATTTTGCTGCATTGGCTTCAGGTATAATATACTGGGTACCAGACGACCCTGACGTTTCGGGCCCTGAAGTAGATGCTTGTGCTGGACTTGCTGAGCTTGAGACGAAGGCAGTCTGCAGTGGTGCTCCAGATGTCTTGGCCTGAGGAATCGCGTTGTAAAGTGTCGGATTCTGATCATAGTTGGCCTTTTGGGCTCTATACTTCATCCTAAGCTCCTCCTCTCTCAGTTTCAGAATGAAGTCATTTATATCTAACTTCAAGAGCATCCCATTCTGTCTGAGATTTGAAACGAAGGAAACCCATTCTCTGGTAATCCATCTGCAAAATTGGATACCTTATCCTCCATCGACGTAGTTACTCCATGAGTGTGCATCTTACTCATCAAGTGGTAGAATATGTCGATCACGTCGTCGAGGCCTTCCTTTCCCATTGAAGAGAAGTTGTCAAACTCCTTCTTCAAAGCTTTGGCCTTAATGGCCTTGAGTGAGGCATTTCCATCATACCTCTTCTCCAACGCATCCCATAATTTCTTTGCTTCAGTATACTCCGAGTACTGATGGAAGATATCTTTCGGAATAGACTGGGTAAGCAAAGCGTGGACTTTCTTCTCAGTGTTGTGTTTCACCTTTTGTGCATCAGACATGCCACTTAATGTAAGTTTGACACCATCAGCTCCTACTGGCATGCTGTACCCCGACTCGATTGCCTCCCACAAATTTGTATCTACTCCATTTAAGTAGATTTCAAAACGTTGCTTCCATTATGGGTAGTCGTCTAATGTGATAAGCTTTGGGGATTTATTATGAATTCCCACTTCGTTCTCCAATAGCAATAGATTCTGAATACGAGTGTCTCTACTTGCTGTGTATGTTGAAAACTGGTCCTCCATTTCACTTAACTTTACTATTAAATAAACTGTTTATGTGTGCGAGTTAAGGTATGTGATTAGGCTTATTCGGGCGATTGAACTAGGCGAATGGTTCAATCGTGCAACTGAACTAATGCGGATGAGTTAGTCGGCCGAATGAACTAATGTGTTTAAATAGTCCGAATAGGGTTCTCAGTCGTACGAATGAGGGTACGAATGAGTCCAATTGTGCGTTTGGGGAATACAAATGAACTCAGTCGTGCGATTGAGCCAATCGTGCGACTGAACCTGCTGAAGTTTGAAAATTCATAGGTTAAACGTGTTTTGGCCGCAAAAACTAGAATTTTCACAAACCCTAATTGCCGTATGCCAGAAAAACTAAACTTTATGGTCAGGAGACGTCTAACACACCATTTGACACAAAAAGATTGCGTTTTTAGTGAAAAAACACAATTTTTGTATCAAAAATGATTGAAAAAACACGTAATCAAAAGCCAAAGCTCTGATACCACTTGTTAGGACTGTGTACTAGATGATGTACTAACTGATTAACGTGTATACCGAATCAAATAGTGCGGAATCCTATTTGATTGGCAATCCAATCAGTGAGAACGCACGTAGAAACAATTATGTATTGAATCTAACGTTAAGAATCGATTAGGAATCAATCTACTGCGATCTATGAACTTGGAGTATGATCTTAGAGGTCTCTGGACTGCTAGGGTACGTCTGGAGTCGAAGTGTGTATAAAGCTTAAGTTTTTCCACGAATTAGGTGGTATTTATAGGTTAGGGTTACTCATTCATGCGACTGAACCATTTGCATGGTTCATTCGTGCGATTGAGCCATGCGGTTAATCCATTCGCACGACTGATTGTTTAGTCGTGCGACTGAGTCAGTCGCATGAAGTTGTTTAGGCATATGGACTATTTATGGTCTAGAGACATCTAAGACACCGTTTGACACAAAAAGATTGCGTTTTTAGTGAAAAAACACAATTTTTGTATCAAAAACGATTTAATCAACACGTAATCAAGAGCCAAAGCTCTGATACCACTTGTTAGGGACCGTGTACTGGATGATGTACTAACTGATTAACGTGTATACCGAACCAAATAATGAGGAATCCTATTTGATTGGCGATCCAATCAGTGAGAATGCACGTAGAAACAATTATGTATTGAATCTAACGTTAAGAATCAATTAGGAATCGATCTACTGCGATCTATGAACTTGGAGTATGATCTTAGAGGTCTCTGGACGGCTAGGTTACGTCTGGAGTCAAAATGTGTATAAAGCTTACGTTTTCCACGAATTAGGTGGTATTTATAGGTTAGGGTTACTCATTCGTTCGACTGAACCATTTGCATGGTTCATTCGTGCGATTGAGCCATGCGGTTAATCCATTCGCACGACTGATTGTTCAGTCGTGCGACTGAGTCAGTCACATGAAGTTGTTCAGGCGTATGGACTATTTAGGCGCTTGGACACTCAGTCGCATGGCCATTCAGACGCATGACCACTGTCGGGGCGCATGGTCCAGTCGGACGCATGAGAACTTCACTTAACCAAGTTTAAATGTATTCATTATTATAACATTATGCATATCAATTCAAACAATCACAAACCTATATAATCTAGTCAATATGCGTTACACAACTCATCAATGAAATATTAAACATTATAAATCACAACCAAACATTCTCATTTCATTAAGTACCTAAGCATTACATAAGCGTAAGACATTCAAGACATATGACATTAAGATCCGAATCTAGGTACATATGTATCAACAATGACCTTCAAATCAACACCTCAACCCCAACCTCAACCTGAACCAATCCCTTTCCCTTTTCCCATCAAAACCGAACCTACATCTGAACCACTCACTCCTGAACCTACACCATTCTCCATACCTGCTTCCTCACCACAACCACCTCAACTACCCATACTCAAACACAAAACACTTCCCAGAACCCAAATACCACTACCTACTCAACAACCACCCAAACCATCCCCTCAACTTCCAAACATCTATCCTTGGAGGAGTTTAAGGAGATCAAGGTGAAGCTCACTAAATGTACAACCTTGAGTGACATCTTTTGTGAGGAAGGGTCTGTCAAGCTAACCTATGTTGACGGCTTCTCAAGTTCCCTCACTAGAGATCAATTCCTTGATATGCCTAGAGGAACATTGGACCAAGGTGTGAAGCTACTTGGCCTCAACTCTGATTCACTAAATGAAGAAGAGAATAAGCTAAAAAGAAGGCCGGTGACTCTACTGGATGCAAAAAAAGGGGATAGAATACCAAGTCATCCCCTTGTGCCAAGAAAGAAGATCATCCAGTGGAGGTTTGAAGACTCTTCTTATAACGTTGTTGTTTAGAGAGAGAATGGCAAGACAAACAGGCTCAATGCCTCATCTCTGCTACACTTAAGGAGGTTCAACATTGCTGAGTTAGTAGAGAATCCATTCTCCAACCCCTCCAACTCTAAAATAGTTGTTCACATCAAAATTCATCTGAGCAGTCTTCATCTAGCCGAGCTAACTACTAGTACCAAGATTGAAGAAGAGTTGAAGCTGAGAGAGAAGGATGAAAGGGAAGGATCAACAACCAAAGGCAAAGCCTTTATTTGAATAGTTGAAGGTCGTGAACTTAAGGCCATAGTTAGATGTGAATATGACTACAACTCTCGTCAACTAACTCTCTTCAGAGGGTCACTACAAAGGGTGCATATCATTTAGAGTGACAGACTGGATCTCCTATCCATGAATGATCTGTACAAACTTCTAAGCACTACTTTAGGGAAGAACAGAGAAACATATAAACATCTTCTATTCCTGGTGCTGAAGGTTTTGAGAAGTAGGAATAAGTGAGGTTTTGGTAGCATCAACCTAGGGGAGTTTTTTAGATCTAGAAAGGCTGGTGTAACTAAAACCAAACACTTAGACAATTTTGGTGCAACTAATAAAGGTCTTACGAAGCTAAGTCATGAACTTTCGAAGGCATCTGGAGTTCTTCTGAAGGCAAAGCCAGAACTTCTAAAGATTATGTCTGAAGAATCTTGCGAAGGAATACAACTTCCGAAGACAAAGTCTTCTCTCTTCCAAAGTTCAAGACTTAGAAGAAACCAAGACAATGACTTTCGAAGCGTAAGCCTCAAGCCTCGGAAGAAGTAGACTCTTCTGAAGTATAAGTGGCTTCGGAAGTTCCGAAGACAGTCAACCTTTGGAAGAACCTATTATGAAACAGTGGACATAAGTATGGTCTTTCTAACACTCCACTGCAAATCTTAGATGTACTGCATGGCACTTTCCCACGCCCATGTAGTTGACCATACTTTATTCTATTATTCACCTTTTATCAGTTAGTATAGTTACCAACTTTAGTTGGTGACAAAAGGTAAGTCATGGACATGTCATAACTACCTTATCTTAGATAATATTTTATCTAAGATACCTTGTCTTTAACATTATAGTATTTGCTTTAGTCATAGGTTTTCAATTGGTATCAATGTATATCTGACTGTAGGTAATGGTATATATAGTTTATCATTGTAACTCATACAATATGTTTGTAAGAGTCGTGTAATACCTTTGAGTTGAGAAGTAATATATACAAGTGTCTTGAAAATTATCATCTCTTATGTTCTTAGTTACTTAATATTTGTGTTCTTAGTTACTTAATATATTATTATCATCTCTTATAGAGGTTCTACATCATCTAACCGAGTGTGTTTAAGTGAGTTTGAGAGAAAATAAAGTGTTTAGTGACAAAACCCGATCTTACAAAGTCAAAGAAAAGAAACTTCATTACTCCTCTCTTACACTTATTACATATGTGTTGTATTTGACCCCACCAGTGTAAAGATAATAGTGGTGATGGGCGGGGGTGGTGGTATGTGAGTGGTGTGGTGGTGACTAAATATAAAAAATAAATAGAATGAAAAAAGAAAGATTGGGGAATGAATTTGATGTGTTTAAACATCATATTTTTTTCCATTCACTTTCACTAGTTTATTTATTTAAACATCTCATTCTTGTCTAATAAACATTACCTGAATATGCTTTTATATCTAAATCTACTCCAAATATGTGACTCAAAGCTAACATCTTTAAAGCATTCATAATGATTTTTTTTATTTTTATTCATATAATTATACTAAAAATCATTATATTTTCTCTCTCCTTTCAATTAAATAATACTTTTTATATTATTATCATTACCTTTTATTTTTATTTCACTCACAATCACTTTAAAAATATTAAAAAATTTATAAGAATTAAACAATGATTATTCAAATATACGAATCCACAATAACATTTCTTCTCTCCTCCACTTACAACCACTCAAAACTATTTCATATAATATACCAAATACACTTACATATTTTTAAAGACTATACTGTGAATGCTCTAAAACAATTACCTTTTCTCTCCCATTTCAATTAAATAATATTTTTAAACACCTTTATTATTATTTTTTTCTTTCTCATTCACTCACAACCACTTTTAAAAATATTAAAAAAATTATAAAGGTTGAACAGTGAATCTTTAAATTTACAAGTGAACAATAATATTTTATCTCTCCTTCACTCACAACAACCCAAAACCATACCATATAATTTTAAAGACTCTACATATATATTTTGAAAGAACGGGATGTGAATACTCTTACGTTGTGTTTCCGAGATTAATAAACGGAAGAAAAGAAAAGAAAAGAAGTGAAAAGAAATTAACGAGAGAAAAGAACCGAAAAGAATGGAAATTAAGATGAGAAAAGAAATGGAGAGAAAAGAAAAGTCATTTTAAATTTTCGTGTTCTAGAGTTCTAAAAAATTAAAAAGAAATAAAGAATTTCATATTTTTCATTTTTTTTTCTTTTCATTTCCTTCGGTTTTGGAAGGGAAGTTAGAAGAGAAATTATTGAAAATTTTTCTTTAATTTCTTTCCATTTTGTTCTTTTAAAAAACTCAGAAACACAAAGTTTTTTTGTTTTTTTTCATTTCTTTTAAAAAAAAACTCACGAACACAATTATATTTTATTTTTATTCATTTTCTTTTATTTCTCTCGTTAAATAAGACTCGGGATCACAAAGTTAGAGTAGAGTTGCATATGTTTTTATCACCAGAGTAGCCTAGTGGTAGTATATGTTTATTTGTTGACAGTGTTAAAGTCTGTTTAATTTCTCGGGACTAAAGTTTACTCGGGTGATTATTCCCCCTTTTTTAACGACTGCGTTTCGCCTACCAGATTTCTAATTTCTTCACATCGACGCCTCTTTGACGGAATCACCATTATCTTCTTCACCCCTAAAACCCTAACAAAATCACAGATCATCACAAAAACAACTTCTTGATGTCGAACCATCATCGATACTCTAGCAAAGGCTTACCCAACAGATCACAACAACAACAGAGATTCGTTCCAAAAGCGGCGAATCCGACCCTCTCCGATTCACTTCGAAAGCAACAATCATCTTCATCTGATGTTAATAGTACTTCCACTGGGCATCGTAAGCCCCAAGACGGTGGTGGCAATTTCGTAAATTACTTGCCACAGGACGAGGCGGTTGCAGCGGGTCTTGGTGCTGAAGAAGGGGGTCTGGATCCTGTTGAGTCTCAGCGAGTTGTTGATTTGTTGAATAGAGAGTGCTCTCGATTGCTGAAGCTAAATGCTAAAGATTTCTGGAGAGAAGGTTTCATTCAAGTTTTTGATTTTGTTGGTTTCTTGTGCATTGTGTTGATTCTTTCATTTAGTTGTTTTGACTTCATATCAATCGCATTGGTTAATCTTCAGTGCCAATAGAACATAGCTGTTAAGTAATTGTTCACTAGATTGGTTCTTTGATTTAGTTGTTATGCTAGTATAATTTAAGCTGTATGTTGAAGTGGATCGAAATGCAGTTATGATGAAGTACAAATAATAGATGGTGTTCTGTAACAATGTTGCACTTGTGTTGTTATGTTTTTGTGCTGATCCGTTGTGAATTGAAATCTTTGATTTCGTTGTGTTTGAGTGTTTGTATTTTTGTTTTGTTTTCAGTGGCTAGTGATGCTTCTCTTCATACCTTTCTTGAAAGTTTCTTGAAGTATAGAAGCAGATGGTATGACTTTCCTTATCGTGGAGCCAAGGGGATAGTTGCAGGAGTGATTGTTGGTGAGCATGAGCTAAACCGACGTGTGTTTATGATTCTCTATCGCATGTATGTTTGATAACTATCGTTTCACTTTTTTTAAGTTCAACCGTAGTTTTGGTAGCATCATTTGCTTTATGGTTGCATAATGTTTAATTTGAAGGTCCTCAAATCGGGACCCTGGTGCCAAGGCCTCTAACAGTCTAAGTGCAAAGGATCATGCAGGTGTGTTCACCTGTTCACTCTCTTCCAATTTAGTTCCGTTTGCACATTGGTATTTGCTTGCCATTGGAACAACATTACCAGAGTATTAGAGGTTATCAAAAACAAATATATATTTTGAAGCGATTCATGATAGTCTACATACTAGGTTATAATATATAATACACAAAAAGTCAACATATGTTGGGGAAATAGTATCAAAATGTCTATTGTCTATTCAAGTTATATCACCATCGATTATGAAAGCTATGAATTTGTTAACGGTCAATCATTATCACATCCTTGTTTACTAGATATACTATGTTGTAGTCATTTTGCAGGAAAAGAAGTTGCTCGACTTGCCTAAGCTGCTAGATATATGTGCTATATATGGTTATGAGAATGAAGAGTTGACCCGATTAATTGTAAGTGTTTACAAACACATGGATGTCATGACATTTTCTTAGTAGATTAAACAGATCTATGCTTTGATATGATTTTTGATCATTTTCAAGATGTGTTCAACTCATACATGATTGGTGTGGCTTTGTGGGTCATTTTGATTTGGTTTATTTAGAAGAAGCTGACTTAGTGTGCTTGATCTCAATAACTTTTCAGTTCTAGTTAAAATGAAAACTCATTGCGGTGTCTTTGGATCCACCTATTTATTCTTAATCACCCATGCACCATTTAAATAGTTTGTTTCTGTAATATTCTCTCAGGTTACTAACGCGATGAAGGCCCAGCCTTTGATTCATGACAGTTTTAGTGCTGCTATTTCTCATTTTCTTAATATAGTCCATACCATGTATGAGCGCTGCACCACATCATTAGAGGTATTTTTAATTTTTTTTAATAAACTTGTTTGTATATCATCAATTCTGCATATTAAGTAGCTTACAAGTTCATCTGTTGGATTGAAGTATAGGTTGTACTTTCATCTCATGAAGCCCAAGACAATAGTTCTACTCGACTTTACACAGACTATCTAGAGGTGACTTAACTGTTTTTAATCAGAATGTAATTAACATGTATTTGATTCTATCATATATTTGAGATTTTACTTATTTGTATATGTTACTTTTTGTCTAGGTGATGGATTTTATAAATGATGCTGTTGTATCAATGGATGCTTTTGTTGCTGCTTACAATTATGCAGCGGTCTACTTTTCTTGCCCTGTTGAAACAAGGTACATATGTTAGGTAAACATCATACAACCAAATGTATTCTTATTTATTATTTATTTTTTTGCAGTTATGGAAGTGATGAGTTGATTAAAATCCTTGCAAGACTTCATGATTCCTTGTTGCCAGCCTTTCAGCAAGGATTCCGGATAATATTTACAGCACAAAAAGATAAATTGGCAGAAGTTGTCATTAGTCTGAAGATGTTAGCATCTAGAATAGCCAAATTTAGTTGGAAATTACTGAATATCAGTTACTTAGGTGAAGAAGTGTTTAAAGAGGGCATTCATTTTCCATTTGCTTCAAAGATATTCCCAGCCCAAGTGGAAGACCCGGTGATCCGTTCAGATATTTTGGTTCAGACATTTCGGGAAATTAGTGAAGAATGTTCAACCGTTCATGAGGGTAAGAACGCAATGTCATTGCTTCAAAGTGTTGAAAAGAGCTACCAATTAATGAGCAGACTCGAGATCTTAGGGAATCAAGGGTGGATCTCAATGGATAGTGAACAATTGCAGTTTCTTTTTGGAATCATATCGGTTCCTAATAGCACAAGTATATTACAATTGCCATCAAATAAAGTGGTGGCACTGGATGAAGATAATGCAATAATTGAATCAAAAATCAGTCAGGTGAAAGACTTGTTTCCTGATTATGGTAAAGGATTCATTTCTGCCTGTCTTGAAGTATATGATCACAATCCTGAGGAAATCATTCAGAGAATTCTAGAAGGAACTCTTGATAATGATCTTCTTTCTCTCGATACTTCCCTAGCGGTGGTGCCGCCCAAAACCACCGCTCCTTCGGTGGACAAAAAAGATAAAGGAAAAGGAAAGTTAGTAGAAGTTGAACATACAACCCCAAAACCACAAATCGAAGGTCCATCTTCTACATCGTCTTCTTCAGTTGGAAGATTTGTAAGGAAGTCTGCAACAAACGTACCTGATTCTGAAATCCTTAATTCGAAAGATGAAAGTTCTAGATCTTTTGCTCTTAAATCAGTTCTCGAGTATGAAGATGAATATGATGATTCATTTGATGACCTTGGTTTAAGCGTTGGTGATACAGGACTTGATGATTTGAGTGAAAAGGTAAGTTCTAGTGAGATTTCAGCTTCAGACGCTTCTAAATGGGGATCAAGACAAAAACCTCAGTTTTATGTAAAAGATGGTAAGAATTACAGTTATAAAGTATCGGGTTCAGTGGCAGCTGCAAATTACAACGAGGCATCGATAGTTAATCAAGCACAGAAAGACTTGATTCACGGGCTTGGGCGTGGAGGTAATTTCCCATTAGGTGCAGCACAGAAGGTGATGGAATTAAATGAAAGACAATATGGTGGTGAACAAAACGACAGAAAAGACGTTAATGCCCACATGAAATCAAACAAAGGGCAGCATGATGAGCAAGGTGGACGTGGGAAAGGAAGAGGATGGGGTAGGGGTAATATCGGAAAAGAACAAATCGTGACCGAGTCAAATGAAGGAGAGGATAGTAATGGGTCTATTGGTGAACGGGGTAGAGGGGGTAGAGGGAGAGGAGGGAGGAGAGGTGGAGGGAGAAGTAATAACTACCGAAAAGACCAAGCTATGAAAAAACACTTCTCTGGGCTCGGTGGTATTTGAGTGCATTCTTGAAACAATATTTTAAAAAGTTCTTGTGGCTCTCTGTATGATGTTTTTGCTGTTTGTCTGCATTATGGTTACACAGGTAACTGTCTTATTTTGGCTACAATGGGTCGTTAACAGTACCCATGCATCATATCATACGCTATCGATGACCTCGAGTTTATATTTCCTCGCGGAAATGGAGTTTTATTATAGGTAGCAACTTTTTGGCCTTTGATCATGGAAAGGATGAAAGAATAAGATGATCGTGTTCATGAAGTCAAAGAGACATACAGAATGAGATCTTAGTGATCCGCTTTACTGTTATCTCCAATCCTATAATGTTGGATCCAAAAGTTATAAAAATACTTTATTTAAACTTTCTACTTTCTCACAATTCTATAATGCAAGAAGTTTATAGCTTTCTTTATTGATATATAGTTTTTCTAGCAATTCTAGCAATGAGAGTTTTAAAACACTTTCATATAAATTTATTCATTTAAGAGGATAATTACACTGCTGAAAACCCTAATTGTTACCTTTAATAAAATTTTATTTTTTTAGTTTAAAAGAGTCATTAAGTCAAGTACTATAGACTAAATTGGGGTGTTCATGGTCCGGTTTTGTTGAGATTTTTGGGCAAACTGCCGGTTTGTGGTTTTGTATGGACATAAACCAAACTGGCCAATGGTTTGATAGTTCGGTTTAGATGGTTTCGCCGTATATTTTACTCAGTTTTAATGGTTTGACCTACTATTTTTAGGATCCATTTTCTTAACTAGTTATGTTTATTTAGAATCCATTTTTAAAGCTAATGTTTTTGGTTAGCAAAGGCCTAATATGTATATCAAATGGCTGAACCATAATAATCATGTAGAAAATCATCCGGTGGAAAGTGAAACATGAAATATACAATTATGCATCATATGGACATGCTTTTATAGTTTTAACATAAAATGCATAAGCGCAGAACCATGAATAAGTTTATAGAGTTATTTGTTAAACAAAGCAGAAGAAAATTAAAATCCATGAATAATAATGTTCACGTTTAAACATGATTATATTGTGTGTATCTATAAACACGTACACATACATATAAACTATATAAACTCATATAAAGTTGTGCACGATCTGTCTAGTTTACACGGCCGGTTTCATGTTTCAAACCACAAACCAACCAATTGTCTATGGTTTAACCAATTCAGTTTATATGGTTTAAGGTTAGAACGGTTTATGAACACCCCTAATACATAATGACACCCATTGTAACATTGTCATATTAAATGGCTATATAACATGATAAAAAAAATTAATATTCATTTTTAAATAATGTAAAGAAAATTAATGTACACATAAGTTAATTGGTTCTTGAAACCTAACGTAATGGGTATTTGTCCATCACATGAAGCCGGAAAACACCCGCAACACTATCCCTACTGGCATTATATAGGCGTGAAAGGCAGGTGGCGTTATCAATGTAACACCATTTTTTGCACAAACCTCAAGACAAAATGTAGAGAGAGAAAGTTAACTAATTTCTTCATTTCCTTTCTCTAGATCATCTCTGTGTTTGAATCGCCAACGACAATTTGTTCAGCAAAATCGGCTTGATTCCAATGGAATGCAACACGTTTGATTTGGTGACTGCAATTGTTAAGGACACAGTGGTAGATACGGGGAAAAAATCTAATAAAGGAGCTTTTTAAACTGTAGCATTAAACGAAGAAAAAGAAGAAAAAATTAAGTAATAAAAGGGTCCTACTGGGGACACCGCAAATTTTTATGTTGTCGTGATGGTTACCGGCGAACGCTTCCAAAGGCGACCCTCTCAAGTTTCCGGACCTAACCATCACGGTTAGGCCTAACCGTGAGAGTTTGAAGCCTAACCGTGAAGGTTTTCCCAAACCGTGACCTCTAATAAAGAGGCACGGGTCTAAGAAAGTACACCGGCAAATGTGCACGGATAGAGAGGCATGGGTGGAGTAGAAATCGTCACGGTTTGACCTAACCGTGATAGTTAGTATACTAGGTAATTAATGTACAGGGTAAAATTCCTTGATTCTCGTGTACCAAACACCTTGAACCGTCACGGTTTGGCCAGCCGTGACGGTTTCTACTCCAAATTTCTCTTTTTATCATGATTTCATGCAATCAACAATCCCGAAACATAACGAAAGAAAATTTATCATCCCTAAAACACATACTTTGAAAACAATGTCGGGTTCGAGAGATCATTATCAAAAGCCGAAGCTTCTAAATTTGAATGAGGAGCCATTTATCAAAGATTCAAACCAGGTTGAAGTAGTGTTTATTGTTATTATAAATACTTATTTGAAATATTTAACCATTATATTTTTAAAGAATATTATATATATGGGACTTACCCTTTGTGGGGGGTGGAGGAAACCAACCCGTCGAACACATTTGCCAAAGATGTGTACAACTCATAATTCGGACTTACGGGTTACGGTGAAGGGTACAAACATCCCCCTTACCATTCTTACGGACATGTCTTGAACCCGTACCACTCACAAACAGAGCTGGATTCTGGACATGCCCTGAACCCGTATCACTCACAAACAGAGCTGAATTACGGACATGTCCCGAACCCGTACCAGTCAGAACTAGAAATTACACATGTTTCAGATACTTTTAATGGGAATGACACAAATAAGAGTGACGGTTCGGTTCACCTCAAAGAAAATAATGGGGACATCGCGCATCACGATGTGGATGATGATCGGATAAGAAAGGCTACAGTTTCTTATAAAACTAACAAAGTACAAAGTCTTTTCATTTGTTTGTTTAAATTATTTACTTAGTTGTTTTATATATTGTTTTTATGTCTTGCTTTATAAATTTTTCAGCATTTTGATTCTCGTGAGAACTTTGAGAAGTGGGTTAAAATGAGAGGACGCGAGCATGGGTGCGTTATTGTGGGGGGTCGATCACGGAAAAAGGATGTGAAACTTTTATGCAATCGTAGCGATGAACCTAAATTCATTGGCATAAGTAGGCGTACTGGGAGCATAAAGAAAAGATACCCCTTTAAACTCCCTGGGAAGTACGTGGGAAAGAGCGACAATTGCATGTTGGAGGTAAGAAACGAGACGCACAACCACAATCCTGTCATGTATGAGGAGGGCCACACGCATCGTAGGAAGATGATCGCCGAATAAATTGATCTTGTCGAGAAGTTACACAGACAACATGTGTTGCCACGACACATCCATTCCGTCGTAGGGCTGTAAACGAGCCGAGCCAGGATGGGTTTGAGCTTGTCACACCCCGACCAAAGCGGCAGAACATGTCGGGGCGCAACTAAGATTGTTCAAATGCACACGACACTATTAAAGTGACAATATTTAATCAAATCATTCATTTCATAACATGTTCTTACAAATACAAGAAAATAAATAATTCTTAACTAATAACCTAACGGTCCAAAATAAAGTAACGTCTTTAAATCTTCAATCAACCGATAATCAAACCTGTAGCATTGCATAAAATATGTTTTGTCAACATGTATGTTGGTGAGCAATTCCATGACTTTATAATATAATATAAGGCAAAAATCCACAACTCAAATATGTGAAGCCGTAAATAAAAGTGACAATTGAGGTATATCAATCATAAATAAATGAGGCTCCTTTCTAATTGATAAAACTACCATATTACAAGGAGGAGCGTATGATCATACTTATTGAGGATGAGGATGAGGCTAAACGATCAAAAGCAATAAACATGTAGCAATTAATCATATGAGGTATATAACATACAATTGGACAATTATTCTAAGCAACACATAACCTAGTGGTTGTGGGTTGAGGATCTAGATGTTAAATCATTTTTTTTTGGTTGAGTAAGTATGCTTGCTACCCCCAAAGTGTAGAAGAGAAAACCGGGATGAAATTACTCACATGGAATAAAATGACGTTGATGAATAAATTTTGAATAAAATCCTCAAGTAAGCGAGTCCGACGGTTTTAACGTGTGTGTCCTAGATTGAAAGATCTTGAGTAAGTATTGAGTATTGAAGATGAAATATAAATAATATAAAAGTTCATAAAAATAAGGCTTGGGTTTTCAGGAGTTTTAGTTATATTTTACAAAGTGTGTTTAAATAACGTAAGTATAAAATGAGTTTTACAAGAAAACGGGTCCTTGATGTTTAGTTTTACTCAACCATTGTTAAGTTTTACATATGGGAGTTGGTTTAGTGCTAGTATGCACGATCCCATTAATGTAAGCATCAAGGTCTGACTTACACTCTCTTAAACCCGAGTTTGAGACTTTAATTTATAAAGAAATTCGCTTAAACCCGATATTAGTATAAAACCAAGTTTGGTTTCGTCATACCATAATATTATTAATACAAATAATATAAAACGAAACATAAGTTAAAAAAATTAGGAAAGATTTTTCTTTTGGCGTTTTGAACGGTGACTAGCTCGTTAAGACGATAAGTTTGACTTTTACTCGGGTTTATTCTTACCCGAAACTTGGTTTGAGCTAATATTTGTTCTAACACTTCCAAAATCTTAAGTAATATGAGTAATATAAATTAAAACATAACTAAAAAGATAGGTTGAACTTTTGGTGGTTTGAACATTGACTAACTCGTTAAAACGGGTGTTCGGTTTTACTCGGTTTTTACCCGAAACTTGGGTTCAAGCCAAGATTTGTTCTACACCTCCATATCAACCATATAATAACTAAAATATCAAGAAAAACTCAGATCTAAAGTGTTTGATGTAACATGGTCACTTAAAAGTTATTTAAAGTGCTTAAACGAGCGTTCGGTTTGGTTCGGTCTTTGACTCGGTATGAACCCGAGGATGGTTACCACATGTCCAAAACCATTGAACTAAAAATAAGGTAAAACTTCCAGATCTAAACTCAAACAAGAAAGTTAACCGAGTAAACTTCCCGAAAACGACCCAAACGGGTCTAAAATGCATAAATATGAGTTTGAATGCCCACAAGACTTAAATAAAGATGAAAATGGTTTTGTAAACAGAAAATAACTTTGAAAAACTGAAAATAACCAAAATTACATACCCGAAATAATTTGAAATGCAAGATTCGGTTCCGTTGACTTTTTAAAGTCAAACTTAAGCAAAACTAGCTAGAACAACTTACAAGATCAAAACTTTTGGGAGAAGAAGATGAAAATGTGCAGGTGAAATGGTTGAGAATGAGTGGTATTTATAGGGAAAGATTAGGGTTTGAGGAAATGGGTAATGCGTTTGTCCGGTGGGTAAAAGGGTGCACTTTGATTCTTTTATTTAAAATAAATTTTAATTTAAATAAATTATGACCAGGTATCTACATGTTTGAAGGGTTCTAGAATAGTTATGGGTTAGGTCTTGGTTGGTTTGGATGGTTAAAATACAAGTCCGGACCTTAAATGAATCGAAAACAGTAAAAAAACTAATTTTGCTGAAACGAACTGTGGGTCACGCCACGACAAGTATGAAACATGATTACAACATAAAATCCATCATTTTATTAATATTCAAAGATCCGAAGACCAAAACGAGTCGGGTTTACAATACAGGATAACAAATACAAAGCTAGTCGAAAATGACGAATGTCACAGAGCTCGAGCTCGAAGCTTATCGAGCCGAACTGAGCTGGTTTGAAAATTTTTAACGAGCTCCAAACACCGGCTCGAGTTCGGCTTCTGAAAAGCTCAAGCCAGCTTGTGGCTCGTTCGAACGGCTTGATTTAATTTTTTTTATTTTTCACATTAATTTATATGAAAACACAATATATATATATATATATATATTATATATATATATATATATATATATATATATATATATATTAGGCTTTTACATTTTGTTGGATACTCCGTACTTATGGAAACAAAGATTATTATTTTGAATATAAACAATTTACTATCAAATTATAGATTTTTAAACAAAATATTTAATGTTTCTAAAAAGAATCCATTTTTATTTTTAAAAAACATTTTCAAAATCCTAATATAAAAATAAAAATCATAATAATAATAGTAGTAGTAATAATAATAATAATAATAATAATAATATTATTATTATTATAAAATATACATATATATACATATATTATATGCACCGAGTCGCGAGCCGAGCCAACGAACCGAGCCACGAGCCGAGCTCGAACCGAGCTAACCCTGGATTGAGTTCGACTCGTTTAGAATTTGAGCCGAGCCGAGCCGGCTCCTTTAGATTCGAGCTTTTTTCGAGCGAACTTCGAGCCACGAACTTTTTTGTACAACCGTATCTGCCATAAGAGAGCAGTTTCCCGACAGTTTCTGCGTTGTTCAGGACATATACAATCTGATATCGAAGTTTAGGGCTGAGGGGAAAAAAGGCATGACACCAATGTAGGATTTTGAAAACCTTCTTGAATCTAAAGAGTTTGTGTATGAAACACAGAAGAATCTAGCAACTAAACCCGTAAAAAATGTTTTCTTTTGTCATCCTACCTCGTACAAAATGTGAAAAGCATTCCCGAACGTGATGTTGATGGACACGACGTACAAGACCAACATGTACAACATTTCGTTTGTTCAGGTTATTAGTGTTACGTTGACGTCGAAGTCGTTACACTATCTTTAAACTATTAATGATCATCTATATAAATATCGAAATGGGTATATAGTTTGTGAACATACTCAGCGCGTGTAGCATGTCGTGCGGTCGCCTACTCATATAATTGATATGCTTCAGGACACGCGCGCTAGGGCTCACGAGGATGGACAACCGGCTAACACGTATTGAGGATATGATGGAGTGAGTGATACAACACATGGTCGCAGACTATGCGGCCTCCTATACGCCGTTGTCACAACCACCCAGATGGTTAGTGCATGATGATTAGCATGTTTGGTGCGGGCAAGTCAGGTCAGGCCGGAGATGATGACATGGCGGGTTAGATAGATATATTTTGTTTGTATTTTATTCTTTTTGTATGTACAAACTCGTTGTATTATATATGCAGTTTTAGTTATAATGTTTTTGTTGTATTTATGATGGTTGTTGTTTGGTTGTTGTATTTATATATTTGATTGTGTTTGTTTGGTTGTTGTATTTATATATTTGATTGTGTTTGTTTGGTTGTTTGTAATGGTAATCATATACAATGTTTGTAATTTTGATAACGTATGAACCAACTTGTTATGTAATTGTATATAATGTTTATGATTATTTCTATATCAGTTTTTAGTTCTAAATATGTAACGTCACAAAAACACAAACTCGTAATATGATAAAATAAAAAACACAACTAGTGTCAATATTCGTTTGCATGACTAATACTTCTTTGTTAAAATATAAAAAAATTCACATAAACAAATATGTCACGGTTTGCATGATTTTAAATATTAAACCAAATATGTCACGGTTTGCACAAACTACACATAACCGATTGCAAAACTAGTATATAACCAATTGCAAATCAATGATTAAGTAGTTGATGTAAAACTAGCATATATAATAACAAAACAGTATAATTAATATACCGCATAACTGAGCAGGAAAAAATAAACACAAACTAGTACGATTAAAAAAATTAAATATTAAACCAATATGTCACGGTTTGCTCAAACCGTGACATATACACCACCACCAAAACCTAACTCAACTCTAAAAAAACAAACACCCAATACACTCATACCCTAATAATTAACCCAATCCTGATGTGTAAAAATATTCTATGAAGCCTAAACGTTACGGTTTGGCCCATACGTGACGGTTACCCAATACACATGACCTAACGGTCACGGTTAGATCAAACCGTGACGTTTAAGTCGGGTTTTTTTTTCAAAAAACCTCGGTACGCTTAAAAATTCCCTAATAAAAACACTTATGTAAGTGACATGACATACAGTATATGATCTGACTTATTAATGAAGAATATGCATTATTAAGTAATTGTTGTGTAATATGCATAAAAGGTTCTACATGTTTTTTTTCTTAATTTTTTATTTTAAAATTAATATTTTATATCTTTTACAATTTAACTCTTACAAGTTTTTACTTTTAACTTTAGTCTGTATAATTTTAATCTCTTGCAAAAATTTTCGATTTACAGTCTATTTTTTTTAGAGTTAACAGGTCGTAACGTGCATGTGTGGTTTAACGTTTTTTACGTTTATTTTTTTCTCATCACAACATGCGGGTCCTAGATCGAGTTAGTTATGGTTTTTAATGTTTACGTTTCATATGAATGGTTCAATGCATTTATGTTTACTTTCTGTTTGATTTTATTTTTTGTTTTTACCTTTTTAATATGAGTTTTTCCAATTTCATGGTTGTGAACAATGGTGTAACATTGATGTTACTTGTCACGGTTTTACGCTCTCCGTCGCAACATGGAGGGCTTAATACTAGTTTATATATTAAATTCAATGTCAATGTCTTTTATTGATTATTAAATTTTGTTTTATTATATCTTGAACTTCAATTTTTTTCTGTTTATTTACTTATAATAAAATAAGAGTTTTTATTTAGTTTACCAACAAGCCTTGGTATGTATTTGGTTTATGTATTATACTTCATCTGATTTAGTGTTTATCAATTTATATCAGCTTCTATAGTGGAATAAAAATAATTAATAAAACATAATAATAAAAAACCATTAATCATTACATATGTTTTTAGCTAAAAAAATAACGTTAAGTTGTCGCTGACATGACAAATAAAAATATAATGTTCAGTTTACATTGACATCACAAAAATTACATTTTTTTGAAGTATTAATCATTACTTATGATCTTCCTTGATAATAAAAATTACAAAAAATTTTATTCCAAAAAAAAACACATGTTACTTGCTAATACACTTTTTATTATTAAAGATGATTATAAATAAAAAAAATATTACATAATAATGATATTAAATAATAAAAATATATATTTAAATATTAAATAACATTAAAGGTAGGTAATGATTTAGTCTTTAAACTGATTACATTTTGTACTGATTTTGTAAATCTTAGTTAAACCATGTAATAATGGGTTTCTAACATTATGATTAATATATATCTATAAACTATAATAAAAAAAAGTATTTTAAGACACGTATTATCATTCTAGCATATCAAATGACATGTGTCATTATTGTAGCATATTAAAAAAATCATTCTCATGCATCTCTCATAATAAATACGAAAATTATAAAAACAATTAATTTAAATTTCCTTTTTAACTAGAAATATGTTCAAACAAATATATCTACATTTATGTTTCTTGTCTCTCTCATATTAAATTACAATTATTATAAATAAATAAACTAAATTATTAAACATTTAAAATATAAATAATCACAATGCCACGGTTAAATCCGAATGCGTTCATGTATACCAAAGCTTTGCATTGTTACAGACAACACATATTCAATCCATTTACTACCTACCTTACCCGTGTCATAATCACCACTAGTTTCCCTCAACATTTTAATACAATTGAAGCCTTGAGTTTTGCATAAAATAACAATACTTTTAACCAACTCTTTTATCAGTATATTGTTGATCAGTGTATCACTGGATCTACCACTAACAGAACTCTTTGGATAAAATAAGGTTCCAGCTCGTAGCAGCACGCTGCAGCTACTCGCTAATCATCAAACCCTGAAGCGTAATGACCCGCATTCCTATCCTGGTTGCAAAAATACCAGCAAGGATGTAATGAAACTATATTTATATTGACAAAAACAATTATCCAACAGTAAAATAAAACGTTTATAAATAATATAAAAAAGCCTGTCTCGTAAAAACTTTTGATGTTCAAGTGTCACTTCTAAAAATATATAGCAGTTCGGATATCTAAATTATATATATATGTATTAAGTTTAAATATTAATGGTCGAAGATTGATTCTTAATATGAGCCAAATTTATTAAGAGCCGAATTTGGAGACTTGTACATCCTCTGTGCTGAATTTATTAAGACTTGCCTGTGACAACATTCGCTGCTTATTCAGATACTGTGTCCGTGCTTTATTAAGAGCCGAATTTGGAGACTTGTACATCCTCTGTACAGGGAGAAAAAGTTTATTTTAAGAACTGGATGATGCAAAAACTAAGAAGATTCATTTTAAGACGAAGGTATTTCGACTGTCAATCAAGTATCTAACATACTTCCCAATAATAACAAGACGGTTAATTTTATGGATCAAAAGTTGACAACCCAACCCAAGCCAAATATTCTCCAGTTACAAGTTTGATATGGATTATATCAATATATTAACAAAGTTAAAGATATAGTTATTTTAATTTAATTGTAATTATTAATGTTTTTTAAAAAAACAAAAAAAATCCATAATGAAGTAAATTATAAAGCTTCTAATCTACGGTAAGTTGCATATTCAATATCACCCTGAAGGAATGGAGTAATATACAGTTATAAACAAATACTCATGTAAATAAGGTTGTAATTCAGTGTCAACATTACCTTCTCAGTTCCAGATATGCGATCACCACTGGAGGCGATGTTTTTCTTTGGTGTGAAGTCAAACACCTCATGAAGAAATTCATTTTCCTGTTTAGATAAAATCATTCATTGATATCAATAAGAGGAACTGAGGAAGACAAAAATGCCATAAACATTTCCCTGAATGCCATCACAATTAGTTTTATTTTTTGTATAATGTGAGCTTCATCATGAAACAAATGAGCCATTAGTTGGCACCAAGAAATGTTTGATTGGTGTTTTCATTTAATAAATAACAGAACTAAAAATTAAAAGGATCAAAACCTGCATGTGTTTGATGAATCCTCCTCGGAGAAAACGCTTTAAAAAGTTAAGCTGGCAACATAAACTGAATTTCAGAACACGAGAGACATAGGTACCGAAACTCAATTACATAGAAAACATAAATAGGCTGGTCTGGCTTGTATTTCATCACAAACAGGTCAAATTAAAAAAAATAGTTAAAAAGGAAGAAGACGACAAGTCACCCAAAGTCTAGTTTAAATAAATATAAACTCTCAAACCATTTTGTAGATAAAATTGATTGCTGTTGTAACAATGTTGTTTTGGACAAAAAGGTGTATGTGGGTCAGGCCAGCACATTTTGACCTGACCCAGCCTGCGCATATCGCCACCTCTGGTAAAATGCCTAACAATAAGCAACATTACACAAACCTGCGCCAACTGACACCATGTTGTGGTGGTAAGTGACTCTCCACCGATCTTCGTAGAGGTTTCTGGACTATAACCATCCTATTTATTACAAAAAAGTAATAATAATAATAAAACCGTTAACAAAAGCATTCTATCATTTTTCAAATATCAATGCTACAGAATACTGAATACCTCAAGAAATTCTAGAATGTCCCGGAATGTGTTTCGCTGGTTGTTAAGATCATTTTTTGCAGAACCCTTCCCACCTGCTTCAACAGAAAGATTCCTAACTTGATTCAAGATTTTAGCTTTAAGACCTTGTATATGAGTAACATCTTGGACAGAGAACTTTTCGAGATTTCCTATCTCAAAAATAAGTGCAAGTGCTTCACCAGCAACAATACGAATAGATCTGTCATCTTTCTCTAAGAGAGTTGAAAAATAAGAAATTGCCCTGTGTAAATATATAAATGTTGGCTCATGATTTTCTACTGTAAGTTTACAGGTGGAAATTTCGACTTTTGAACTAAAATGGGTTGATTTGGGTTGTGTTTATTTCAAACGGATCAAAATCTGCTTACCCTTGCCAACTTTTAGGATCTAGTGTCAAACCATCCATTGTTGTCAGAAGAAATGACCAGGCAGACACCATAGCAGTTATTACTGGCGGTGATGGTTTAGAGGCAACAACCTGAAATTTACTAAGTCTTAGAATACCATAACAAAATCAACAAAAGAACACAATGATGAACATGCAAAGAAATGCATACGTTGGGACCCAATTTAGGGTGGACAACTTGCCACATTATTTGCATGCACTTATCAGTTTCGTCTGCTTCGTTTCCACCAACAAAAGTTATCACAGCCAAACAATCTAGCAACTACAGTAAATGCATTACAAAAAAGAATAAATAAATCAACAAACTAATATTAGTAAACAGACAAAAGTCATAAAAAGGGACAAGGTTATACGCATATCTACCGATGCTATCTTTGATGATTCAGAACGAGATCTGAGAGCCTCTGATATGGGAGAGATTGCTTCTTCTAATATTTCTTGAGCTTTCTTACCAGAACCAGCAGTTAGAGCCAGTAACCCTGTTAACATAAGATAGAATAAATACACCATGTTGTATAACACTCGATTAAAATGATTAAACCAAAATTAATAAAGAAAAGAAGTATTAATATGTACCTATGGCATGTGATGCTAAAGCTACCTCTTTTGCAGAACCCTTCTTGATAGAATTCAGACACTGATGCAGCATTGTTGCAAATCTAACAAGAGAAAAAAAATTAGCGCTTCCACGCCATTAGGTCAACTCTCTTGTTTATAATTCATTTTAACATCTGGTAGAAGATCACTAAACACTGTACCCCAATTTGGTACTTGAATAAACAGCCTAGATGTTTGTTCCTTTGATAAAGCGCTCACAAATGTTCAAACCGTTCATAAATAAACATACAAAAACTTACAAAGAAAACATAAATGCACTAATGTTCTTACTTCTTTTCGACAAATTCATGAGGTAAGTTGCTGCTAAAACCCTCTATGATTACCGCCAAAGCCTGCTCCCTTGTTGACCCCCTTTAAAAACAAAAAATGGTTAACCAGTTGAATTTGAAATGTAAACCAATCATCATTCTTGACAAATGCAGAAAGACCATTAAAGCATGCCGGTCCAAAAATCACAAGTATGTATGATCATTACAACTGCACCATATTAGTTCACAATTCCTAAGAAAACAATGGTAATTTTCTTAGAAATAACCATACTTGTTTAAAATACAACCATTGTATTCACAAAATCAATTTGGTTGCATTACAATGAAACTACATTTGCAAAGAAACACCTTTTCTCAAACAAAGCATCTAAACATTGATCAAGCACACTCTCTTTATCGGTCTGCACATCCTCCCCAGCAGTCCCCACCATCTGATCAGACCTGCTAGTCGACGAAGAGCTAACACTATCGGCGTCATCACTATCAAGCATTGCAGCATTCTTACGCTGTACACGACCTGCAAAACACACACCAACCAACACCCATCATCTCAAACTTCCACCAAATTGAATTCAAACTCTCACCCAATTACAAGAAACACAAATAACACCCAAATTCGAAATTGGGTTGTCAAGATTCAAACTTGCAAATCAATTACGCATACAAAAGAAGCCTAATTAATCAAACCCATAAAAAATCACAAAGAAAGGAGGGAAATCGGGGGGAGTTGCACTTACGTTGTTTACCCATTGGTGAAAGCTCGTAGATGAAACCGTTAGAACAAGATACAAGGTCGATGATGAAGAGAACACCGGAGAAAAGCTAACGGAGAATCGACGGAGGAATCAAGAAACCGAATTGTAATTGAAGAAGCGAAAGACGATTGATCCATGAAAGGATTAGATTGGAAGATTGACGATGATGAATTGATGATGGTGTCGATCTTATGGATGAAATTGTTGATTTTCCGGTGAGGATGGTTGACGGAAGCCAAAAACCGGTGGGGGTTGGGTGGCGGTGCCACCGTGTTTGACTTCAAAATAAATGAACTTTGTCTAGGATTCCGTTGCTGCAGGGAGAATATTATAAACTATTATTACCTTCTACACAAACGTTCGAGGTTTTCTTTGAATGTTTTCTAGTTAACTTGTCTTATGGGTGGTAAATATTGTAAATGAATAATCATGTGTTTTTTTTATTTTTACTTTTACCTTTTTATGTTATTCAAGTTAAATAATGTTTTCATTGGTAATGTCTAGAGAGGGGTTCAAACCAACCGAACGAATATGAATAAAATCATAATCGTTTTCGTTGCTAAAAAATAAATTTGTTTATTAATTATTCCCGAACGTTTATCAAATGAGAATTTCTCGTTTATGTCTGTTCTTTAACTTTTTACAAACATTTACAAAGTAAACTAAAACAACGAACACAAACAAACATAAACAAATGTTTATGAACATAAACGAATACAAATAAAAGTTAATGAACACAAATGAATACATACACATATATTTACTTTAGAATAAAATTCATATTTTTTTAATCACAAACATTATTCAAAATCCAACACAAATAAATAAACACTTAACATAATTATCTGAACATAGTTGACAAATGATCATAAAAATAATTAACATACAAAATAAGAAATTTGTTAATCTTTAACATAATTGAAATGAGATGAGAGCATGTAGGTGAAGATGTATAATATATTTAGTGTTTCGTACTAAAAAAAGCAATAATAAAAATTAGTATATAAAAATTTAAATGAATGAGTACAAACGAACATAAACAAAAACATTATTATACGGTCATGGACAGGGGCGGACCAAGAAAATTTTTTCTCCGGGGTCGGTTTTTTTTCAGTTTTCGAATAGACGTGTATATCTCAACTCAATGTTAAATTTTGGTTTGGGTCAGGTCAGACATACAAAATATATTACAATTATATTATAAGACATTTGACAAAAATACGATTTCATTAGAAAATAAAACATATTACACTTTATACTTGTTTACGTGGCTTCATCTTTTAAAAAATATCCAATACATTATCAATCGAAACCTTCTTAAAAATATCTTTCTCTTAAAAATGTAGCAAATGCAAACATTGTTTAAGGTATTCTTCTAAAAAAATTTAAAGATAATTAAAGAATATTAATAGATTAATGAAATATGTGTTAAGTGTTTAGTTAAATAAATGAGCTTAGATATTTTATACAACATAGACCTATTGGTGATTATTCTAATATTAATTTTCTTAACTAAGTGAACTATTATTTTAATTTTTAGTGGGTTAAACATTCCAATAAAAATAAGATTTAGGAGTCGTAAAATGTTTTATAGTGACCAGTATTAAAAAATACACGGGGTCAATAAAAAACCGTTAATACACATTATACATAAGGAGAAAAATCTGCTGGGTCGGTTCACCCCTTCCCTTCTTTCTTAGGTCCGCCAATGGTCATGGACATAGAAAAATGAACGTGACCTCTGGTCATGCCCTTATGATTTATGGTATTGATGATTACCTCTCACAAATATGATGTTAGTTTACATCGTTTCAAGTTCAAGATGATGTACAATTTTTAGAATAAAAACAATTTGTTGTTTAAAAGAGGCAAACTGGATTTTAATAATCCAAACTATAACCTATTGGTCGATAATAATCCATACTATCAAATTGGCCGATAATAATCCCAACTTTTAGTTTTGTTACCAATCACAATTTTAGTAGCATAATTTTATTGATTTACACTTAATTTTCACTCGTTTTTCATGTCATTTTATTGTGTGTCTCTTTATTTATTCACAATCACTATCATGAGTAAAATCAAATAAAAATCAAGTGTAAACAAATATATAGTTATATAAATAGGATTGTTCTAGACCACAAAACTAAAAATTGGGATTATTATCGGCCAATTAAATATTATGGATTATTAACGACCAATAAGTGATAGTTTGAATTATTAAAATTCAATTTACCTTTAAAAAAGTAACAATTTATCAATTAACACATTAACCACACACCATTACGTATTTGATATTTATATCGGCATTTACAAGGGGGCAAAACACAAGAGTTAAAAGATTGATTAAAAACTTGTTTACAACCCATTTGACATGACTATAGGTGCATTTAAGTGAAAATTTTAAAATATAAATGTCAGTTTTAAAAGTTGAAGCAACGATGTGATGGATGTTGGATTAATCAGGTTTTGTTCACGGGTCATTGTTTGATAGATTACGGGTCACGGGTCGGTAATTTGTTTGATTGTTTATTAGAGTTTAATTAGTCAAAGTCATAGGATTATAATTAGTTTGTGGAGTCAAATAGTGGGTAGAAAAGTCCGATTTATTTTCTTTCATTTAGTCCACCTCGCATGAGTTTGTTTTATATATATTTTGTTTTTAGTTGAATGCAATACGTAGTTTCAGAATCTTTTTTTCTTCAAGTTCATCATTTTCATACGTGAGTGTGTAATGTGTGTATGTGTTTTCAAGGGGCCTGAACCAACAATGGATACCATTGATGTGTAGGTAACGTATGTGGAACACCATTGTTATTTTAGTTACGTAGAGTTGCATGTGGTACAAATTGAGATCGTAAAGATAGCCATTTATAATAGACGTGTTTGTTCTGATGTTAGACTTGTGTATATGTGTTTGTATCCACGGATACATAGGATATCATATTGTAATGCTTCAAATCATGACAAATACCAAAAAAAAGTATTGACAAGACGACAATATATGCCATATAGTGAAAACTCAAGACATATTTGCTCGCCTATACAGAAATTGCTTGTATCTAAATCAAAAAATATAATGAAAGCGTATGATTCCTACCTTATGAATACACAACACATCACACAACTGTACTACACAATCTTCCACCATATACATATAGCTCATCCCTAAAAGGCAAAGTATGTATTGCAAGTGTCAGGTTCAAGTTAGTAATTTGTACTTTAGTATATGGTCAAAAAACACCATCTTTCATCGTTGCGTTGTGGCCAGAAGTATAAGTTGTAATGTGTGTGTTCTCAAGCTGCAATCCTGTTTCTGGTTTTTTTCAACTATGTCAGTTCTTGAAACAAAAAAATAATGATACAACATGTTAAATATAAAACTGATTAGAAAGCCAAATTTTCTATTAATATGTGTATCTAACATCATCTTTTTCTTATAGCTTGATCATTAACTGTTGCATGAATGTAAAAGCGAATTTATATCATGATCGATTTTTCTTTTTTTGTGAGTAGATGTTTTGTATTCAACTAAGTACTTCTAGAAATGTTTTTGCATCTTGTACTTTTAGGTAGTACCCCAACCGTATAAGCAAACTCATACAAATATTACAATGTATTTAGAGTTTTCTAGTATGGCAAACAAGCTTTGCAAGTATGCTAGAGTGGCATACGAACTCAACGGGGAGGAAGCGTAATTTTTGGTCAGAAGTTCACAAGACTTGTACAAGTAAAGTTGCGATAGGTCTTGCCTCGAGTACGATTCACCAACTTTATGCGTTATGGATGAGTTTGCTTGTGCGGGTTGCAAAATGCTAGAAGTACAAAAGGTTCTAAAAAAAACCCTAGAACTACTTAGCTATACGCTAAAACCACTTACCAATCCAAAAAATCTATGTGATCCCTAGTTGAAACTTGAAAGTTCCCAATATCACCACAGGAATCACCCATCCTACCCTCAAAAAGTTAAAAGTGGACGATTCAGATGCTTGCTTACCTCCAAGAGTGTCAAAGTTGATAACAGATCCTTGCATTGATCAAGCAGAGAACATTCAGTATTCATAGCATTAACAAGTTCAGATGCCATTGCATTCACATTTTCTACCTGTTATAAAAAAGATTAAAAAACTAGATTAATATAATGGTTTTAAAAAGAGATATAAATAAACTTTGCATATGATACATTTTTCTGAATGGAAAATACTTTTAGTATATAATCAAACTAACCTTATCTACTAAAGAGTACATTGATACAGCCATAGTCTGCATCACATCAATAGCTGAAAATATTGCATCCTTCAAATTCTGAATATCTGCCTGTAAGCCCAATGATTGTCAAAATGTACATATATATTATTATTTACATATTTAAAAAAAATATAATCAAATACCTTTGCATCACCTACAAGTGGAAGACAGAGAGAGCTCGACTGAAGAGCCCTGATAGCCCCATCTAAGGAGATGAAGTGATCTCTTTCAGTTATATCCCAGTTGTCTAAATACAGCATCTGTATTTGTGAAATGAAAATATGAAAAATAAATGTCACAGATGGAAAGGCATAATTATAATAGTAATCCATATCCTCTTCTTACCTGTTTCTTGAGTAGAGTATGCAACTTCATGTTGAGATTCAGTTCCTGCATTTGTAGTCGTTTGGATATGACAGAATGCCACAACTTTGAGATAGTCACCCATGCGTTATACAGACTTTTCTGAAACAAATTATTATAGTTATACCAAAATAGTTCTAAAACAATCAGAACAAATGAAAATATTAATGATTTTGAAAGGGGAAATGAGAGGAACTTTTTTTTTAAATTCTTAATAATATCTAAAAATAAGAATAGACTTGAAAATGTCAGCCTCTCAAACTTGAGATAAACCTTTGTTATAAATTAAAATAACAAGAAAATTACATAGATGGTCCATGTGATTAAATCAATTGCATATTTAGTCCTCAAATTTTAAGATTTGTAAAGTTAGTCAAACATGTGTAATTTAATCAAATCATATGGACTATTTATGTAATTTCCTCTAAAATAAAAGAATATCATAACTATGATTTATTAGATGTAAGTATTTATAGGAGAGAATATATGTAATGGTGAGGATACGTTAAATAGTAGTATTAATCTACCTTTTTAATCTTAAATATTTTTAGATATAATGATATACATGTAATGTTTATTTATGTTTTATGAAAAAAATATGGATAACTTCTTTATATAACTTATATTGTAGCTTATATTGCCTACACAATACAAATCAATTATATATGTGTATGTAAATGATTAAAATTTTAAAAAGATATATACAATTTAGCTTGATGGGTATTATGTACAAGAAAGAATACAAACTAATGTTTAAAAGTATAGAATTTAGAAAAACAAAATTTGAATTTATCATAAAGTTAGATGATTTAAGTTTGTTTTTTATTTCCACAATATTTTATTGTTTTGTAATGTGTTATACATTTTATATGTTTTATAAGGTATGGAATTATATGTTTATTTTTTTGTCCAATAATTTTTCTAAAATATAAAGTTTTTTTTATAAAACTCTAAATATTCTATTATGACGTGCTTATTTTTATTTACATTTAGATGTAAATTTCTAAAGTGGAATCATAAGTCTTAATAGACAAGTGATCGATGAACAAACCTACAAGTGGTTAAAATTGATTTAAGATTTCGAATTTTCTACATTTATTAATAACTTTTTCCTTCAAACTTTTGAAATATATTTTTATTAAATCTATATTTAGACGTGCTTATTTTTGTTAATGTTAATATTTTTAACTATTTTTTTTCTTATGGTTATGACATACTTATTTTTATCAACTTTTTGATGTGAAACTTATAAACAAATTCTTTTTTAGTGAATTGTCACTTTTTCTCCTTGTGATTTGGTCAGATTAGTTATTTTTATCAAAAATAATTTTTTTTGCATTTGCCTCCTTAAGATTTTACAAAATTATCATTTTATCCAAAAGAAAAAGAAGTTAACACAGTTAATTTTAAAATACTAAACCATCTATCAATAAAATAGGTAATTATAAATTTTGCATATAAAGACAAAATCCGAATTTATGTTTACGTATTGGTGTTAAATTTTCGTTCATATGTTAGTGTTTTATTCACGAAACCTAAATAGAACATTTCATCTCCAAACCTTCCTCTTATAATAATTGAATCACGAGATTGTCGGATTCATCGTATGGTGGAGGAGAACGAACCTCGTGTTATGGGGCAGTGGAAAACCCATTGCAAAGGGTTGTAGAATAAACCTTTCATATGATTGACTAAATTTCCTAATCAGGTTACATTCGCCATAACATTGAACAAGTAACGCATTGAAAACATGTTACCTGAACAGCAGCACGCTGGAGCACCATAGCAGCATCCGCTTTGGCATTGGCAAACCGCCACTGCATATGCTTATTATGCAACACCCTCAACAAATGCGCATCCTCAAGCTTCTTCTCCCCCACCTTCCCCCTCTTCATATCACCACAAAAGCTCAATATCGACGCCGTTTTCCCCAAACTATTACTACTCACCGGAGCCGGAGAAGACGACGATCCCCGTGGTGCCACTTTCAAGCCCTCCTGTAAACCCTTACATCCAGACATCGCCTTACTGTTCTTCACCAATGGCCCTGATACAGCCACCGGTTGCACTCGTCGTAGGAGGTTGATTGTCTCCTGCCAAAACCTCGCCGGAACCACGATTGCACGAGCACCTCCTCCGCCGCGGTGCTGGCCGGAGGAGATACTCTCCGAATCGGAAGCTTCGTGATCGGAGTTATCGGAATCGTATGCAGTTTCGAGGTTAGTACGTTCCGATTTGAGTAATTTTGCCTTAGTGGTTTCAGATCTGTTTAATTTCGTCTTCTCGTTGGTGTAATCTACACTCATCGTCATGAAACTCCTCTCATGCGGTGATCTCACCGGCATTCTGGTATCAGATCCGTTTAATTTCGTCTTCGTCGCCGGAGACTTGTTCGTTGGCGGTGTATCGTTTTTCGATCCGTTATTTGCAGGATTTCCGACGTTACTAACGGGAAGTGCGAACGATTGACCTTGAAACGAAACAGATAAACTCCGTACGGACGTTTTCGTCAACAACTTCGCGCTCGCTGACATTTTAACGGCTCCGGTGTGACGCTGGTTGTTACTCGCCGGAGATGCCGATGCCACCGGAGCAACCGACGACGGAAATCTGTTCGTCGGAGTGGAAACGGAGTTTGACGATAAGTACCGTGAAGTAACGTCGTTAGGTTTCGTTCGACGTTGCAGAGATCGGCCATTGTTGTCACTTCCTGAAGGTAACAATGGCAGACGCTTAGGTGTCGCCGGTGATGAGACCTTAGAGTTGAGTTTTGTGGTTGTAGACGACGTATCGGCAACCATTGTATCACATTCTCTGATAAAATCTACAAAATAAGGTCCTGATATTAAAACATTAATGGGAAATTTGATTAGAAGTTTGAAGGTGTAAGAAGAGAGAGTGGATTACAATGCAGTAGTGAAGATATGGGCGTTGGGTTCATCGGCTTGAAGGGAGAAGGAATGCTGTTGGATTGTGTGTGATTAAGCTATATATAGTTGTATTAATAATTAACAATTGTTTATTATCAATGTATTGTATTAATATAATAGTTTAGGATAGGAGTTAGGGAAACACATGTTTTCATACTTTATACTCTTTCTACTCTTTATGGATGAAGATAACAGAAATTATAAAACCACGTGCATTCTCACTTATTTTTTTTTTTTTAATTATACAAGTAACAACAGTTTCATGCTTCCTTGCGTTGTTTTGAAAACCGGACTTTATCGGCCGGTTCGACAAGTTGAATCAGGAACCGGACTTCAATCCAATCTGGTCTAGTATTTAAAACCGTTTTCATATTGAACCGGTGATTGGATCGGTTGAACAGGTGGAAGTGCTGGTTGGACTAGGGACCGGACCAGTTGAACCGGTTATTTTATATATATTCTTTGATTTTTCAGTATTTTTACATATATTAGTTAAAATAATTATAATTTTATCCGGTTTTGTCAGAGGACCGATAAGACTTCCAGTTCATTGTTCGTTTCGGTTCTTAAAAAAATGATTGTGTGGTAGGCCGATGGTAAATATTGAATGTTATTTTAAAACCGGATAAAATATTTACAACTTTCAGAATTATCGAGTTTTCAATCAGATATTCAGATTTAGTTACTTTTTGCATAGCCTTAGTTATTTACATTAGGGGTTTGTTTGACATAAGGTAATAGAATGAACGAATGAATGAAATGAATGATGGAATGGAATGTATGAGAGAATGAAATAAATCATTACATTCCATTATCCTATTTGGTTACTTTTAGAAATAAATTAATCATCACTTTGTGTTGTTTATTAGGTATGAAAAAACAAATGAATAAATTGTAAAAGTGGTTATGATGGTGAGTGGCGGTGGTGGCCTGAGGGTGGTTTTCGGCGGCGACGGTGAACGACGGTGGTTCCTAAGGTGGCGGTGGGCGCGGTGGGCGCGGTGGTTACCGGTGGTGGTTTCAGTGGCGCCGGTAGTGGCCCGAGGGTGGTTTCCGGCAGCGACGATGGTTGGCGGTAGTTTCCGGTGGCCATGGTTTCCGACGATGGAAGTGGCCGGTGGTGGTGGTGGCGCCTTCGGTGGTTTCCGGTGGTGGCATGCTCTGGAGGTGGTGTTCCCGAGGTGGTGGTGACCGACAATGGTGATGGTTGTTGTGAGTGGTGTGGTGACTAATGATGGAAAAAAAGATGGAATGAAAAAAAAATGGGGGATGGATGGAATGAATCTGAAAGAATGGAATCAACTATGTAATGGTTCATTTCATTTTCTTCACCAACCAAACATATTTTTGTTCATTCACTCTCAATGATTCATTCCATTCCACTCCTCATTCTTGCATACCAAACGCTACCTAAAATGTTCATTATTACGCAAGATTTTATTATTTTGCTATCAAACAAAGTAATAAATTTAAGTTAATCACTTTACTGTCATACATTTAGATACCTATAAAGTGACATTTCTTCCTTTTTTGTCTAATACTTTAAAAAAATCATAACATAAAAGAAAAAAATAGATAATATAACGCCCAGATCAACCTTATTCCTTCTCCCCTGGTCATGATTCTCACTAAATCATTCGCTAGCTGATGTTTTTGTGTTAACCTTCAATAGTCAGCTTGACTAGGACATGTTCAATCTTTGACATGTTTTTTTATTGGTGATGCTTAGTTATTTATCTTCGTGATGTAGTGTGATCGCCTCAGGTGCAAGGGGAAACTTATGGGGGTAATAACGATCAATAGAATTTGAAAAACTCTTTGGGTACACACGGGTGTATCATTTTTAAATGATCTCTCCCTTATATATAATATTGAAATTATATAAGAGTTTCTTATATTTTTATAGATTTCAAAATTCTAATAGCCTTTTCATGAGGAACTCTGATTTGAATATGATAATTTCTAACATTGTTTTATGGGTCGATTTGAAATACTTTAAGGTTAGGTTTTTTTATGAATGGGATTTTCTTGTTGGTCTTTCTACTTAAGGTTGGGTGTTGTGGAGAGGGTTATTAGCGGTTCTATTTATGTGTGTTATGATGGGTCTATTCACATCGTAAGATTTTATAAAGTAATAAATTTAAGCTAATCACTTTACAGTCATACATTTAGGTACCTATAAAGTGCCATTTTTTTCCTTTTTTGTCTAATACTTTAAACAAATCAAACATAAAAGAAAAAAATAGATAATATAACGCCCAGATCAAACTTATTCCTTCTCCCCTGGTAGTGATTCTCACTAAATCATTTGCTAGCTGATGTTTTCATGTTAACCTTCAATAGTTAGCTTGACTAGGACATGTTTTGTTAGAAATCTTTGACATGTTTTTTATTGATGATGCTTAGTTATTATCTTCGTGATGTAGTGTGATCGACTCTTTAAAAGGGTATGGGTGTCTTCACCTCAGGTGCAATGGGGAACTTATGGGGTAATAACGATTAATAGAATTTGAAAAACTCTTTGTGTACACATGGATGTATCATTTTCAAATGATCTCTCCCCTATATATAATATTGAAATTATACAAGAGTTTCTTATATTTTTATAGATTTCAAAATTCTAATAGCCTTTTCATGAGGAACTCTGATTTGAATATGATAATTTCTAACATTGTCTTATGAGTCAATTTGAAATACTTTAAGGTCTGGTTTTTTTTGTGAATGGGATTTTCTTGTTGGTCTTTCTACTTAAGCTTGGGTGTTGTGAAAATGTTTTATTAAGCTTGCGCCCCTTGTTGCAGTGTTCAGGACCAGGGTGGGTAGCCACGTGGGTTGCAACCCCCATCCCCCTCATGCCCCCAACAACGGATGACCTAATACAAAGGAATGGTAAAATAGTCATTTTATAAAAAAGTTACTAAAATTTTAAAGTTTTTATATAATACTAATTTGTAAGTTTTGTATGCATCATTGGTGGTACAACATGCTTTGATGGGTTATACCCATCCTTTTCTTTTTTTATTAATCCTTAACTTTTCCGTTTTAATTCACTACTTTTACATATTTGACAATTTAATTCTAATAATTTTCACTTTCAAATATGGTCACTTATACTTTTCATATTTATAAATTTTGTGTTTTACGTTTCAGTCTAAATGTTGTGAGTCGACACTCCGCGGCGTATGCGTGTGGTTTGGCATTTGTAGGTTTATTGTTTCCCCGTTTAAAAGCCCTGTAATAATACGTTGGTTCTAGGTCAACTTACTTATTGTTTTATATGTTTTTTTTATATTTCGCTTGAGTGGTTTAATATTTTTACGTATACTTTTCGTTCTGGTTTTTTTGTCTTTTATTTCTTTTTTATATGAGTTTTTCGGTATTGATGGTTACTGACGGTGGTATGCCATTAATGCTACTTATCATGGTTTTACACCCCCGTCGCAACGCGAAGGCTTAATACTAGTTTTATAACAAATACTAGACAATATAGTATAATTATTGAAGTTAAGACACGAAATATGCAATTTTCAATATACGTGAATCTTTTTTTGTCTATTATCTTTGTGATTCTACGTTTCTCTTTACCTTTTAATATAATACTAAACCTGTTACCATTTTAAGAATGATTACAATGCAAAAACTTAATCCCCGAGATTGATGGTAAACTCAAATTTAACCCACAAATAACTACCGACCACTCTTCTATACGTCAAAAGGTGCTCATAACTATATCATCTCCTCTCGTTTCTATACGTACAAATACATAATCTACCTTTTAAGACTTTAAGTTTATCTTAAGCTATAATCATCCTATATTTTTTAAACTTGTGGGGTACTAAACCAACTAACCCATCTCCTCAATCAAACTTTATCAGTTGGCTAACTTGTGTCAACCAAAATATGTTAATTAAACTCATTTAATCTATACAAATATCATTATTTACAATAATATAAAAGTATGTTGTTTGTATAAAACAGGTTAACATGTTATGTGTGTGGTTGTTTAGTTAAATTTGTCACAATAATAGCAATTTCAAAAATAAAAATATTATTTGATTAGTACGTTAAACCTATTTCATATGTATATTAACAATGTGATATTTCTAATAGTAATAGATTAGTGAAAATTAAACTATGAATTTAAGAGTTGATAACTTAGAGATTACTTGAGATTATAATTAGCATTAAAGTAAGAGGTGTTTGTTAGTATCATGATCACCCACTTTTGATAGTGATGAATTTGGTGATCATTGCTTAACCCCATAGGTCAAACAGTTTCCAAACTACATAAATATATCATAACCACACAAGTCTGCTTTTAGATTACTTTTAGTCATTTACAACAATATTATACTCTGTGTTAAAACAAAATGTGTTTTTATTATTTATTTAAGTTCAATAATATTGTTAAAAATGAGGAGGATGATGAGAGAAGCAAAAGGAGGGTAGTTGAGAAGTCAAAGATGAGCACACCATGAAGTAGAAAGGGGGATCAAGATTAACTTGATATTGAAGAATGTTTTTCTTGTCATGTGTAGGGTCCATATACCTACCTACAAAGCTACTTGGCAAAACCTGTTTAGAAGAAGATGTTTCATTTCTATTACCAGCTTGAAACAATAGCACAACTACTTACAAGTTACACACTTAATTTATGGAAATATTGGGTTGTGTAGGCACTTCTTATTCAAGTTGGTTATTAATTTATTAAAGTTTGAGTGCATTACAAACTCCGAAATGATGGTGATTAGTTTACATCCCCGATGATACATAAACAATATCGAGATTAGATGGAGTGATTAGACTCCTCTTTAACAGATTAAGTTAATGTAATCTTAAAATAGAAATATGTAATTTAGGCTAGATGAAGCCTGGAGATTACCTGTTAGAGGTTACAAATGAAGGTGATTAGTTTTCAGGTATGGTTGGGCCACATAAGGATCGTACTTATTTGATGTTTTCAAATGTAAATCAGAATGTTTTTTTTACTGTATATAAGGTTTAAAACCATTTTTATTCACCTATCTTGCTATGCATCTCTTACAAGAGTGATAGAGTCAGGAATTTTGGCATCGTTACATTTTAGTGCTCAAGTGTCTAACAAGCAAACATCAATTTTTTTATTCAGGTCGGATATGATTAGTAGGGTGTGCAACTGGTTGGAATCGGCTAAAACTAGGAACCATATAGCGTAAATTTGAACACCAAAATTGACCTAATTTGTTTGGTTTTTAACCTGGTAAAGTGGTTCCAGTTTGTTGAAAAACTAGTAAAAAACAATTTTGTTGAAAAAACTAAAATAACGATCTCCTGTAATCAATTGAAAAAGAAGAAATCAATATTCAAATTAAACAAAAAATGACGTTTATAAAAAGGACATAAAGAAACTGATATTTTGAGAAAACCTATAATCTAATATCCAAATGAGCTAAAAATCATCGAATGTGAGTATCTAATAGTGTGCAAAACCAATTTCTAATGGGTCACATATGTCCAACTAATTCAACGCAAACCGATAATACAAATAATTTAATGCAAACCAAAGTAAAATAAGTTGTTGATTGTATTTAATCTTCAACAATTCCCATCAACCTAATTTTCTCGAAAACATCTAAAACAAACCAGTGTTAGTAATTAAAATATGACATCATTATAAGATTTTTAAAAATAATATAAATACCTTTTCTCAACCGTTGAAATTTTCGAAATAATCAACTTCATTGATGTCTTTTCTTTCTCTTCGGATATAGTCCTGAGTGCATATTAATGCTTCAACAATGTTAGGGGATAACGAGCTTCTACATGTTTTGACAATACGCCCACCTATGCTAAAAGAAGAATCATAAGCAATGGTGAAAATCGGAATAACAACTATATTAATATTGAATCAGGAATCAAGCTTATATCAGTGCAATTGGTTCTGGACCGTTCACATATTACAGGTACCTATATCAGTGCAATCAGACCAAACTGGAACTAGGGATGTTATCGGATCATATAACAAATTATTCGGATTTGAAAATTTCAAGAACCTATCTGAAATCCGATCCAAATAAGGATAATTCTATCCGATCCGAATCTATCCGAATTCAATTCGGATTGGATTCGGTTATATCCGAATAATCCAATTTATTCGAATAAACCATAATAACAATTTTTTTCTATTTATTTGTTTTCATTTATTATTATGTTTGCTAATATTTTATTCTTAACATCATATAAGTTCTAAATCAGAATAAGAGATATAAAAAAAACAAATTTGACTTGAACACAAATTCAAAATCAAAACATAATAGATAATGTATAGAACCCGAATATTTGAATCTCTAATTAAAATGACGGTTGATCATTGAATAATTGTTTAGGATTAAAGGACAAGAATGTGTCAAGATTTTAGTATTAAGTTGAAAACATAATAGATGGTTGAGTAATGAGTATTGGGCTAGAAACATAACTGAATTATTATTTGGATTAATAAGAATCAGAATTATCCAAATAAAAGAACTGGGATATCCGAAATCCGATCCGAAATCCATTTGGGTCGGCTTATTCGGATACAGATTGGATTTTGAATATCGGATTTTGTTGAACACTCCTATCTGAAACCGTATTTGTGATAGTTAAATAGTAGTAGTAGGACTCGTTTGTAATAGTTAAATAGTATAGGATATTCTTAGGTAGTTGTTAACATGATTGTTATACTTGTAGATAAAACAGATCTAATGGGTATCGATGAATTAAGACAAACTTCTTCTCTTTGATTCTTCTCAAAAATCGACCTCTATGCTTGCTCAATTACAGATTGTGTTTATAATAATTTATAGGGTTAGGGATGGATGATTAAATAAAACAGATCTAATGTGTTGTGAATGCTCTAAAATCTAAATCACAGAGTATTACCTATATAACTCAAAGAAATCAAACAATTAACAATATTGCAAGAAACTTATGAAACATTGAAATTTGAAAGGAGTATAACGGTCGAAAATTATGTTTTTATTTTGGCATTACTGAAAGGAAATATAAAACAAACCATGTTGTGCAACTGTTTGGGTTCCAAACATACCAGATATACACATTCTATTAGCGACGACTTTCAAGAACAACACCATCAGCTGAGGACACTTGGTTAATAGGTTAACTAAGGTTGGTGGTCATTTGGTTCGCTGGGAGGTGGCTCGGGGATGTAAGGCATAAGAGGAGCGTCGTGTTGAATCGGTCCATGCCTTATCCATGCCTTTGAACTTGGAACAGGATCAGTCCGATGATAATCGAGTAAATCGATTTTGCTTGCATTGCCATCATAATGCTCAACATTCATTTTCTCCTGTGAAGTTTAACATAAATATAACGTATTTGGGGTGGTTTAAACAAGAATTGCTACAATTTAAGAGCATTTTTGAACTGGAAAATGTTCATTGGAAGCACAGCATGTTAAAAATCCGTTCGAATAGCAACATAACTATATGTCGGTAACATGTCACAAATATGTAGAAAAAATGTTCTTTTATGGACTTTTTAGTTGCTAAAACGGTAAAACATGATCTGAAGTTGTTAGCATATTCCAAAACATGTTGGAAAGTAATTATGAATCACTACTACCTTGATTTTCCTAGAACTGTGTACCTTCACTTTCATTCTTGCATCTTCAAATCCTAAAGCAAAGAAAAAAACAATTGTGAATTTCTTAACTAGCCTGTTGAAAGGATGATCAACCTTCAGACCAGCTGATATTTTTTGTATTTGGATATGATAGAAGGAAAACACACGTGTGTGTTTCTAACAGGGGTTTCCCTCTTGTGGGTTTGGAAAATAGTTATGAGTCAGATCGCGTTAAAAGCTGCATTATACAAAGTGAACAAACATAAGAAAATAGTTATGTGATTATATCATTTGCATTTGATACTTTTTGTTTCTTGAGCATAAGTTGTAGAGCTATTTAGTCGAGTTCAACCAGTCATTCATGGCAATGTTACCATCCAAGATCTATAAATGTAGTAGTTTTTAAAAGATTTAAGTCTTACAATCCAAAACAGGTAGCTTTGACGTGCGTTTACCTTCTATTTCAATGTAATTGATCTAAGTTAGTATCTTAATCAGCAAAGGTAATAAAAAATAAGGAAAGGAAAAAAAAGTTGGTTAATCGCTTTATAAGAAAATTACTGTGGCTTATACTCATCCTATATCCTATAAATATATATATATATATATATATATATATATATATATTATATATATATAATATATATATATATATATGTGTGTGTGTGTGTGTGTGTGTGTGTGTATGTATGTATATATATGTATACGTATAAATGTATATATGTATATATATATGTATATATGTATATATATATGTATATATGTATATATGTATATAAATATGTGTATATATATGTATATATATATATATATATATATATATATATATATATATATATATGTGTATATATATGTATATATATATGTATATATGTATACATATATGTATATATATGTATATATATATGTTATGTATATATATATATATGTATATATATATGTATATGTATATGTATGTATATATATATGTATATATGTATGTATATATGTATGTATATGTATATGTATATATGTATGTATATATGTATGTATATATGTATATGTATATATGTATATATGTGTATATATGTATATATATATATATATAGATATATATATATATATGTATATATATATGTATATATATATATGTATAGATATATGTATCTATATATATGTATTATATATATGTATATATATATGTATAGATATATGTATATATATATATGTATATATATATGTATATATATATATATGTATATATATATATATATATATATGTATATATATATCTATGTATATATATATCTATGTATATATATATGTATATATATATATGTGTATATATATGTATATATATATATATATGTAATATATATATATGTATATATATATATCTATATGTATATATATATATTATATATATATATCTATATATATATGTTATGTATATATATATGTATATATATAGTGTATATATGTGTATATATATGTATATCTATATGTGTATCTATATGTGTATATATATGTATATATATTATATATATATATGTATATATACAAACATCAGAATTAATTGATATCACTTGTACAATTAAGATGGTCTCTACAAATACAATCAAATATGTTAAACACCAACAAGATACGTATAATAATAATGAATATAACAAACAGCAAATACAAGAGAAATTACCAGGAAACGACGAGGAAGATAGGGAGATCAGAGATGTTACAAACAACAAGAACAAGACCCACAATCCAAAAGCCTTCATCATCGGATCAAACTTTAAAATCAAAGATGATGCCTCTTTCAATTGCCTTCGAGTAAATACCATCAAAACGTACACTTCCTAAAATGTATGTGAGCTGGAGACAGCGGTGGATGTGATGATGCTCCATTAATGGGTATATGTTGGGGGTAGCAATTTGCAGGGTTAAATGGGTTTGTGATAGATTTCGAATTTAATGGCAATAACAACAGTGAACGAATTGAAGAGCATCTGAAAGTGTGCACGATATCATGTATCGGCTTTGGACGTATGTCACCCTACCCACGCATTTAGATTTTAGAATTTAGAATTTAGAATTTAAAATTTATTTTATTGTCTTTTAATTTCTTTTATCTTAGAGTTAATTACATAAATAGTCTTTTTGATTTATCTTAAATAACAAGTTTAGGTACTAAGTAAAAAAAATAACAATTTAGGTACTAAGTAAAAAAGTAACAAGTTTAGGTACTAAGTAAAAAAGTAACAAGTTTAGGTATTGTGTTTTCAATTTATAACGAGTTAAGGTATTAACACTAACAGACGTTAACTTTTCTGTTAAATCCAAAAACATTTTTGTCTTTTCACTTTACAAGGACTATTTGTATTAACGAGGGACTGATTGTGTCATTTAATATAAATAAAAGATTCTTTGTGTAATTTAATATATATTCATACATACATATACAGTTATATACACACATATATATACAATCACACCTTTAGGTATAGACTAATTTCACCATCACAATGGTCGCCCACCATCGGTGCCCGCCAACACCGGCCACCACCAGCACCCACTAGCACCGCCCACCACCAATGTCTCCTAGCCCGACAACCACCTCGTACATTTTAGTGAGTTTTCATTTGAAATCTTATAATATTAGTGGACTTAAATTGGTTTACTTCTATAGTTTAAAATGTGCTTAAATATATATTTATATACAAACAATTTGATCATTTGGACAATCTAAACAAGTGTATACATATAATTTACTTAATTATAATATGGGTTGATCGGGTTATTCGGATTTCGGGTTAATTGGTTTGGGTTATTCGGGTTTTTGAGGTTTGAAAGTTTATCCGAAACCCGACTCAAATAAGAATCGGTTTAATTGATTTTCGGCTTGTTCGGGTAGCGGATTGTTTGGGTCGGGTTTCTTCAGGTACGGGTGGGATCGGGTCGGGCGGGTTAATCGGGTACGGTAAAATCGACGGGCCTACCGTACATCTTCCTCACCATCGGCATCTATCTCTGTCAGCGACCATTTACCCACCATCCACCCACCATCACCACTAGCCATCACCATCTAACCATCATCATCTTACCTCCTACTCAAGCAATGGTCACAAGAAATCAGCTTACCTCCTACCCACCAGCCACCACCGAACACCCACGAATACCCCCTAATTTAGATCTGAACCCTAATTGAGTATTGGTCACAAAAAATCAACTTTTCCTTCTTTTCTTCACAATAAATCGACAATTATTAGAAGAAATCTAAACCGTATTCGATATCTAAACCACCACATGACCACCAAACACCCATAAGCGACCACCGCACCACCCAAATCAACTTACCCCTCTGTTGGTGTGTAACCCCGAATATTTTAAAAAGACAAGAAATGAAGAATAAAAGAAAGAAAAACAATAAAGTCCAAGTGGAGGGACTAAAAATGTCCAAAAGGACAAATCTTTGAAAAGTTGGTGTAAAGGTGGGCATGGCCGCCCACCCTCCCTTCAGATCACCATTTTCTTTCGGTTTTAGAGAGAGAGAGAGCAGAGGAACTCTCGGCTGAAGAAAACAAGAAGAAGAGAAATTGAATTCAAGGTAAGAATTCGTGGTTTTTAAGTGTTTTTGACGGGTTTTATCCCGGTTATATGCTTATGTGCTTATGTGTTTGTGTATATGCTCGGGTGTGTGTGTTTGGTGGTGTTTTTAGGTGTTTAAACTCATTTGCAAAAGGGTTTGAAGGAAGAAACACTCAAGTTGCACCAGGTGAGTTCTAGACCCTGGTTTTTACTTGCTTTAAACTCTCTTTGGGGCTGAAAATGTATTAAAACGATTTTCAAAGTTTATGTATGTTTACCTGTATGTAATATACATGTTGGATGATGATTCTTGAATGCTTATAGGTTGTTCATGTTTAGAATAGCCCTGGTAAGCTTAGAACAAAGAGGTATGATGAATGGGTTCAAAATCATCCTAGAAACATGTTACATAGAAGGTTCATGCTCCTAGATAAGGCTCATGCGCCTGAAAATGCCTTAGAAGGATTTAAGTGTAATCCATGCACCTGAACAGTAACCCATGCGCCTGAAATTTGCCTTAGAAATGATAAGTGTATCTCATGCGCCTGAACAGTAGTCCATGCGCCTAGAAATATTAGTCGGACGGCTAAGTGTAGGGCCATGTGCCCCAATAGTGCCCATGCGCCCAAGTGGCTCATGCGCCTAAGTGTCCATGCATCCGAATAACCCATGCGCCCAAGTGTTCATACGCCCGAATAGTGCCCATGCGCCTGAATAGTTCATGCGCCTAAGTGATAAAATGCTTAAGTGTTGGCAGATGCGCCTACATAGTGATGAAACGCTCAAACAGGGCTCATGCGCCCAAATAGTGTCAAAGCGCCCAGACACTTAGAAATTTTACAGAATTTTTGGGAGTCTGTGCTTTTAGGGTTTTGACCGTGGTTGACTAGGTCTTATTTATGATGATGTTCCATGCATGATTATGATTGTTCCTTATTATTATTATTGCTATTATTATTATTACTTATAGTATGTGACTTTACGTGGTATGTTTATTATCGTAACGTAAAGTATTTTGTAATAATAAAGAGAAAGAACAATAAAGAAAAGAAGAGGACATTAATAAAATGTTAACAAGTCTTGCAAGCTTATAGGAGGTACACGACCATGTTGTCGTTAGCTCAACTGTGTTGCGAGTTAGCTACCCTTTTATGCACACATGGCCAATCAATTGAGATTGGCAGGCCCTTTGCAGCGTGTCCTGGTGATTGGGTCGGCCTTGTATACAATACACAGAACCCTTTCGAGGGATACAATTGACCCTTTTGAGGGATATAGTTGACCCTTTCGAGGGATATAGTTGACCCTTTCGAGGGATATAGTTGACCCTTTCGAGGGATATAGATGGCCCATCACCCGTTTTCCATCGCGCATACAGTTGGGGTATTGCTCATTGGTCCATACAGAAAGTAAAAGATAAAGATAAAAGATTACAGAACATACAAGGCATACAGTAAAGAGAACGAACAATATCTGTTCATATAGTTAATGCGTGCCGCATATACAGTACAGAGTTGTATTTCACAAAAAAGAGTATTTTCATATACAACATACAGAAAGTATTTTACTACTTTTAAAACTAGAACTCACTCAGCAACACTGACTTTTATACAATTTCAGTTGGCAGGTAATTATTGCTGAGGATGGCACGAGGGTGAAGTTACTCGGCAGGGAAAGATTGACATCCATTCGTGTTTTAAGTTGCTGTTGTTTTGTAATGCAGTAAAACAATTCTTTTGTAAACAGTTAAACGATGAGGTATTGCTTAACAACAGTGTTTTAAATGAAATGAATGGTTTTTGATAAATTATTTCCGCTGCTTAAGTTTGTATAATTATAATGTTTAATGTTTTAACTGCTGTGATTGACCAACTGTGAGGTTTCCGGGAACGGGGCCTTACAAGTTGGTATTAGAGCCAAAGTTTAAGAGAATTGGGTTAAATAAAACTTTTAAAACCTAAACTTAAACTGAAAATGGGACAAAAGGAGGGATGTCAACCCGAGTAGCTACGTGCCATCAGGTATGTCTTTTCTTAATCTTAACCGGTATTATGTGCGCATGTTATGTGACTTATGTGCTCTTAGTAGATTTAGATACTAATTAAGTCAGGATAGAAGATGCTTGGGGTAAGAAAAGTAAAGTATGTAGCTAATCACAACTTGCCACTGTAATTAGGGACTTACTATACTTGACATAAACTGAGTGTTACCTTGAATGACCGCGTTAGTGTTTGAATCTTACAGTGTGCGTTTAGAGGATGGCTGGCGGTAGATCTTCAAAATCCTCTCGTGGTGGAGGTTACGGTACTGCTCCGCGACCCAATAGAGGGAGACCCAGAGTCGAGAAAGTGGTTCATGAAGAACCAGAGACTCCTCATCTGGAGGGTGGCGATGAGAGGGCCAATCTGAGAGCCTCAGTAAAGGAGGCTGTGGTGGAAGAGGTTCATCAGGTCATGCAGACGATTCTACCGTCTGTGGTGACCGAAGTGATCAAAGCAGTAATGGAAGGGGAAAGAAAGGAAAGAAACAGGTCCTCGGAAGGACGGGAACACCAGAGCCGGAAATGGTTCTCTTTAATGATGAGGAGGAGGAAGAAGAGGAGCCTGCGCCGAAGAAGACTCGAGGCTGTAACTATGGGGCGTTTATGAGATGCAAGCCCCCTACTTTCGTTGGAAACGACACTGCTGCAGCTGCTCACCGGTGGGTGAGGGAAATGGAGGCTGTCCTCGATATCAGTGAGTGTCGTGAAGATCAGAAGGTGAAATTCGCTACCCACTCTTTTGTGGACTCGGCTTTGTGCTGGTGGGACAACATTGTCCAAGCCGAGGGTAGCAGGGTCATTGGGAGAATAAGATGGCCTGAATTGAAGAAGCTAGTGATTGAGGAATTCTGTCCTCACAGAGAGATGGACAAGGTAGAAAGAGATTTCCTGTAGCTGGAGGCGGGAACGATGACTCACCAGCAGTACACTAGTAAATTTAATGAAATGGCGCGGCTGGTGCCCGATCAAGTGACACCACTGTCACGAAAGATTAAGAGATACATCCAGGGGCTGCCAGCGGATATCCGTAGGCATATGATCGCCACCCGGCCGAGCACTTTTAGGTCGGCGGTTGATTTGCCTGGTAGATTATATGATGAGCACGAGGTGGTGGTGGCTGAGGTGAAGAGGACAAGTGGGGATGGAAGGAACAGGAATGGGAAGAGATTTAGACGTGGTGGTTTTACTTTAAACAACAAGAAGGTGAAGGTGAACGACCGTGGAGTGTCGTCAAGATCAGTGCTGAGGAGGTGTGACAAATGTGGAAGGGAGCATACTGGTGAGTGCAGGATGGGGATGAACATATGCTTCAGTTGTGGCCAGCCTGGCCACATCGCTAGAGACTGTAAGAAGCCGAGGGCGGAAAGCTCGGGAGTGGGAAATAAGAAGCCGGAGGAAGGAGGGCAGAGGGCAAGTGCTAGAGCTTACACTATGACCTGGGAGGAAGCCAGAGCTGATCCCGATGTTGTGTCAGGTATGTTTCTAGTAAACCAAACTTGTGCCTTTGTATTGTTTGATTCCGGTGCTAGCAGGAGTTTTATTTCCACTATTTTCTGTGCTAAGTTGCCTGTTAGTAGTAGAAAGGTCAGTGCACCATTCGATATAGAAAGTGCTATTGGTAAGTCCACTAGAATTACTGATGTGATAGAGGACTGTGCCATAGAACTAGAAGGTCGTAGGTTGCTGCTAGGTTACACGTGATACCCCTAGGTGGATTTGATGTAGTACTAGGGATGGACTGGTTAGCAACCTATGAATCAAACATCGTATGCCGCAAGAAGATGATTTGATTAGTTTCGTCTGATGGGAGTTTGGTTATGATTTATGGAGATCGTGTTACTACGATTCCGAAGATGATTTCGATGACGGTGGTGGGGAAGTGCATAAGACGTGGATGTAGTGCCTACTTGGCCTACGTAAAAGATGTGGATGCGTCGGTACCACAATTATCCGAAGTACCAGTGGTGTGCGACTTTCCGAACGTATTCCCAAAAGACTTACCCGGCGTGCCACCGGATCGCGAGATTGAGTTCCAATTGATTTGATATCTGGTGCTCAACCTGTTGCCAAAGCACCGTATCGGTTAGCTCCGATAAAAATGAAAGAACTGATGGAGCAGCTGCAAGAGCTGCTCGATAAGGGGTTCATTAGACCGAGTATCTCTCCCTGGGGTGCTCCGGTCCTGTTGTGAAGAAGAAAGACGGTAGCATGAGAATGTGCATCGACTACCGAGAGCTGAACAAGTTGACGGTAAAGAATCGGTACCCCTTACCAAGAATTGATGAGCTGTTTGATCAGATTCAGGGTGCCAGTTGGTTTTCAAGGATAAACCTTCTATCTGGTTATCATCAGTTAAAAGTGAGGGAGCAGGATATTCCTAAAACAGCTTTTCGCATGCGCTACGGTCATTCTGAATTCCTTGTTATGTCATTTGATTTGACCAATGTGCCAACTACTTTTATGGACTTGATGAATAGAGTGTGTCGGCCGATGTTGGATAGATCAGTGATTGTGTTCATTGATGATATCCTGACCTACTCGAAGAGCAAAGAAGAGCATGCTAGACATATTCGGGAGGTGTTAGAGACCTTAAGAAAGGAGAAGTTGTATGCCAAATTCTCCAAGTGTGCATTCTGGTTACGTGAAGTTCAATTCTTAGGTCACGTGGTAAATCCCGAGGGGATTATGGTAGACCCTGCTAAGGTGGAGGCTGTAATGCAATGGAAATCTCCAACGACGCCATCTGAGATTCGTAGTTTCTTGGGGTTAGCGGGATATTATCGAAGGTTCATTCAGGACTTTTCCAAGATAGCCTCCCCGTTGACTAAGCTGACCCGTAAGGATGTAAAGTTCGTGTGGGGTGAAGAGTAAGAAAGGGCTTTTGAGGAGTTGAAGACCAGACTGACCCAAGCCCCTGTCTTGTCATTACCTGAAGGAAGCGAGGATTTGGTGGTATATTCAGATGCTTCTTACTCGGGGTTGGGGTGTGTGTTAATGCAGAGAGGGAATGTTATAGCCTATGCATCCCGACAGTTGAAAGTGCATGAGGTCAACTACCCTACTCATGACTTGGAGCTAGTAGCCGTGGTCTTTGCACTGAAGATTTGTAGGCACTATCTGTATGGGACGAAGTGCACCATCTTCACCGACCACAAGAGCTTGAAGTACTTCTTCGAGCAAAAAGATCTAAACATGAGGTAGAGAAGATGGTTGGAGCTCATAAAAGATTATGATTGTGAGATCCATTACCATCCGGGCAAGGCCAACGTGGTGGCTGATGCTCTTAGCCGAAAGGAGAGGCCGAGCCAATTCGGGTGAAAGCATATCAACTGATCATGACCTCTGATGTAATGAAGCAAGTCAAAGAGTTTCAAGATGAGGCACTGAAAAAAGATCATCTTAACTATGAAAGGATGAGAGGTCTGGTTGGGGAATTGGGTGAAAACACACTCGGTGTTAAAACTCGATTTGGGCGAGTATGGATTCCTCGTTTCGGAGATCTACGTGTGAGGATTTTGGATGAAGCTCACAAGACTTGATACTCCATTCATCCTGGTGCCACAAAGATGTATCAAGATATGAAGAAAGATTATTGGTGGCCGGGTATGAAGTGTGACGTGGTGGAGTATGTGAGTAAGTGCCTTACTTGTTTGCAAGTGAAGGCCGAACATCAGAAGCCGTATGGGAAGATCCAACCTTTTGAAAATCCGGAATGGAAGTGGGAGCACATCACCATGGATTTCATAACGAAGTCCACGTACTCCGAAAGGGTACGATGCCATATGTGTGATTGTCGACCATCTGACGAAAAGTGCTCACTTCCTACCGATCCATGAGACATATTCATCCGAGAGGTTGGCTGACCTGTTCATCAAGGAGATTGTAACTCGTCATGGTGTGCCGGTGTCCATTGTGTCTGATCGTGACACCCGGTTTACATCTAAATTTTGGAAGAAATTCCACGACGCCATAGGGACGAGGTTACATATTAGCACGGTATATCATCCCCAAATTGATGGTCAGTCAGAAAGGACCATTAAGACACTAGAAGACATGCTTTGGGCATGTGTGATTGATTTTGGGGGAAGTTGGGATGACCACTTACCGTTAGCTGAATTCTCATACAACAACAGTTATCATGCCAGTATTGGCATGCCACCATACGAGATGCTATATGGTAGAGATGTAGGACGCTCGTATGTTGGGGAGACATTGGGCAAAAAGAATTGGGAGGCGTTGAGGTAATCGAGGCTACGACCGAGAAACTTGAGAAGATTAGAGCCTTAATGAAGGCAGCTAAAGATAAGCAGAAGTCGTATGCCAATAAACGACGCAGACCGATTGAGTTCCAAGTGGGTGATCGAGTTATGTTGAAGGTCTCACCTTGGAAGGGTATTATCCGATTCAGGAAGCGGGGCAAGTTGAGGCCAAGATATATAGGCCCTTTCCGAATCATTGCTCGAGTAGGAGATGTGGCCTATAGATTGGAGTTACCAGATGAGTTAAGTGGAATCCACCCGACATTCCATGTATCTCATTTGAGAAAGTGCTTAGCTGATGAAGACATGATTGTTCCACTGGAAGACATCGAAGTAGATGAAAGGCTCAATTATGTAGAGCAACCAGTGGCAATCGTCGATCGTAAAGAGAAGAGGCTGAGAAATAAAGTGGTTTCCCTTGTGCGTGTACAGTGGAACCACAAGAAGGGATCCGAATCTACATGGGAAACTGAGGAGGAGATAAGGCAGCATTATCCTCTTCTCTTTGAGGAATAACAGGTTTTGGGGACGAAACCTATATAAGGGGGTGGACTTGTAACACCCGGATATTTAAAAAGACAAGAAATGAAGAATAAAAGAAAGAAAAACAATAAAGTCCAAGTGGAGGGACTAAAAGTGTCCAAAAGGACAAATCTTTGAAAAGTTGGTGTAAAGGTGGGCATGGCCGCCCACCCTCCCTTCACATCACCATTTTCTTTCGGTTTTAAAGAGAGAGAGAGAGAGCAGAGGAACTCTTGGCTGAAGAAAAGAAGAAGAAGAGAAATCAAATTCAAGGTAAGAATTCGTGGTTTTTAAGTGTTTTTGACGGGTTTTATCTTGGTTATATGCTTATGTGCTTATGTGTTTGTGTATGTGCTCGGGTGTGTGTGTTTGGTGGTGTTTTTAGGTGTTTGAACTCATTTGCAAAAGGGTTTGAAGGAAGAAACACTCAAGTTGCACCAGGTGAGTTCTAGACCCTGGTTTTTACTTGCTTTAAACTCTCTTTGGGGCTGAAAATGTATTAAAACGATTTTCAAAGTTTATGTATGTTTACCTGTATGTAATATACATGTTGGATGATGATTCTTGAATGCTTATAGGTTGTTCATGTTTAGAATACCCTGGTAAAATGGATTCGAAATCATCCTAGAAACATGTTACATAGAAGGTTCATGTGCCTAGATAAGGCTCATACGCCTGAAAATGCCTTAGAAGGATTTAAGTGTAATCCATGCGTCTGAACAGTAACCCATGTGCCTGAAATTTGCCTTAGAAATGATAAGTGTATCTCATGCGCCTGAACAGTAGTCCATGCACCTAGAAATATTAGTCGAACGACTTAGTGTAGGGCCATGCGCCCCAATAGTGCCCATGCGCCTAAGTGGCTCATGCGCCTAAGTGTCCATGCGTCCGAATAACCCATGCGCCCAAGTGTTCATACGCCCGAATAGTGCCCATGCGCCTAAATAGTTTATGCGCCTAAGTGATAAAATGATTAAGTGTTGGCAGATGCGCCTGCATAGTGATAAACACCCAAACAGGGCTCACACGCCCAAATAGTGTCAAAGCGCCCAGTCACATAGAAATTTTACAGAATTTTTGGGAGTCTGTGCTTTTAGGGTTTTGACCGTGGTTGACTAGGGCTTATTTACGATGATGTTCCATGCATGATTATGATTGTTCCTTATTATTATTATTGCTATTATTATTATTACTTATAGTATGTGACTTTACGTGGTATGCTTATTATCGTAATGTAAAGTATTTTAAATAATAAAGAGAAAGAGAAATAAAGAAAAGAAGAGGAACATTAATAAAATGTCAACAAGTATTGCAAGCTTACAGGAGGTACACGATCATGTTGTCGTTAGCTCAACTGTGCTGCGGGTTAGCTACCCTATTATGCACACAGGGCCAATCAATTGAGATTAGCAGGACCTTTGCAGCGTGTCCTGGGTGATTGGGTCAGCCTTGTATACATTACACAGAACCCTTTCGAGGGATATAGTTGACCCTTTTGAGGGATACAATTGACCCGTTTGAGGGATATAGTTGACCTTTCGAGGGATATAGTTGACCCTTTCGAGGGATATAGATGGCCCATCACCTGTTTTCCATCACGCATACAGTTGGGGTATTGCTCATTGGTCCATACAGAAAGTGAAAGATAAAGATAAAAGATTACAGAACGTACAAGACATACTGTAAGAGAACGAACAGTATCTGTTCATATAGTTAATACATGCTCGCATATACAGTACAGAGTTGTATTTTACAGAAAAGAGTATTTTCATATACAACATACAAAAAGTATTTTACTACTTTTAAAACTTGAACTCTCTCAGCAACGCTGACTTTTATACATTTTCAGTTGGAAGGTAATTATTGCTAAGGATGGCATGAGGGTGAAGCTACTCGGCAGGGAAAGACTGACATCCATTCGTGTTTTATGTTTCTGTTGTTTTGTAATGTAGTAAAACAATTCTTTTGTAAACAGTTAAACGACGAGGTATTGCTTAACAACAGTGTTTTAAATGAAATGAATGGTTTTTGATAAATTATTTCTGCTGCATAAGTTTGTATAATTATAATGTTTAATGCTTTAACTGCTGTGATTGACCAACTTTGAGGTTTCCAGGAACGGGGCCTTACATGGTGCACTGTTGACCAACCAGTGACACTATAATAAAGGAAAGTGTGAAGGGAATCTTGTGAGATAATGATGATAGTGCGATGGGGTTGGTCATCAACGATGGGTGCGGCAGGGTTGGTCGCAAGAGGTAGGGGTGGGGATGGTCACAGGCGGTGGGGGCGAAGGGGATGTTGCAAGCGGCGACGTCGACCGGGTGGGATGGTTGTCGGCTGTGGGGGCAACGTGGATGGTGGTTAGTGGTAGTGGTGTTGGTGAAATTAGTTTCAAAACATTAGAAATATGTCTCTTTGTGCATTCATATATCTATATGTATATATAAAGTTACACAAACAGTCCTTTTTTGTAGTAATGACATAAATAGTCCCTGTATGGTAAAAGGACGAAAATGCCCTTAGATTTAACTGAAAAGTTAACGTCTGTTAATGTTAATACCTTAACTCGTTACAAATTAAAAACACAACACTCATACTTGTTACATCAAAAAACCTAAAATAATAACTAAAAACCACATTAAATCGATGTGTGAATAACGGTAGGGTGAACTCAAATGTGGTTTGTGAGGTTAGACCTTTGATTTGAAGCATTTGGATCTTCGGGTGGTAGGGATATGACGGTAATGACTAGGTTGACAAATCTGATATGCGCTTGTTCTAGGTTTGATACATGAGAGGCGATGGAGATGGAGGTGGAAACTGGTGGTGGGTTGTAACACCCGGATTTTTAAAGAGAAAGAAGAATAAAAGAAAGAGATGCAATTTAACCCAAGTTGAGGGGTTAAATATGTAAAAAGTGCAAATTTTTAAATATATTTTGTACAAAAAGTGGGCATGGCCACCCACACTTTCTGCACATCATCACCATTCGACTTTTAAAGAGAGAAAGTTGGAGTTCTCCAGGTTTTAGAGAGAAGATCAAGAAGAATACCGAAGACAAGGTAAGTGTTCGGTGTTTTGATGTGTTCTTGGGTGGTTTTAGCCTCGGGTATGTGCTTATATGTGTTTGTTGTGTTTGGGTGTGTGTGTTTTGTTGGATTTTAGGTGTTTGAACTCATAGCATTCGAGTTTAAAGAAGTCTTGTCTGATAGTTGCATAAGGTGAGTTCTAGATCCCCTATTTTAAAAGTTTTAAACCTTTTTAGGCCTGGAAGTGCATATATGTATGTTTTTATAAAAGTGGGTATTTATACCGTATGTATGTATGAATGTGTATGTGGGTGGGGTATGATTCGGGTGCCTATGATGTTGTGATTATGTTATAATTGTTTCTAGTGCTTAGGGTGTTAAAACTAAGCTTAGAACAGATTAGAATTGGACTTGAGACTAAAATTATGATGTTAGTTAAAAGTTAGTTACCATGCACCTAAGTCTCTATGTGCCTGAAACCCATACGCCTAAATAATGCCTATGCGCCTAGGATTATGCCTAATTTGACTAAGTGTTCACATGCGCCCAGCTGTCCAGGCGCCTAAGTGCTCATGCACCTAAGTCAGGCTCACATGCTTGCATAGTGCCCATGCGCCTAGGAAGTTGCCTAAACTGTCTAAAACTGTCATGCGCCCAAATAGTGCCCATGCACCAAATAGTGTCCATGTGCCCAAATGTTTCCCATGAACCTAAGTGTTCCCATGCGTATGAAAGGTCATGTGAATGCATAGTGCTCATGCGCTTGTATAGGGCTCATGCGCCTAAAGACTTAGAAATTGTTTTGAAATTTTGGGGAAAAAGGAAGTATTAGGCTACGAATTGGGATGTTCCCGGGGGTAATGTATGATGATCATATGAGGTTATATGATGTTTGGTGATGATGTTTATGTATGTTATGCGTGCTTATGATATGTATGTATATGTATGTTTTCTTTATGTTCCTTATTATGTATATTTCTGTGGCTTTGCATGGTATGTTATTATCAATGAACATAAAGTATTATATAATGAAAACAAAGATTAATGATGTATGAAAAGTGAAAAGTAAAGAAAGAATGAATGCATGCATGAAAGTAAGAATGAACACATGAAAAGTCTTGCAATCACTGTAAGGAGGTTCACACCCAATGAAGGGTGTTAGCTCAACGATATGCGGGTTAGCTACCCTAGAAGGATGCACACGGGGTCTAATATTTGTGATTGACCATATGTATGTGACCCTTGTCGCTTGCCCTAGGTACTCGAGTCAGCTTCGTGCATAATGTTTGGGGTCTATTGATAGACCTCACGCCCGGTAACCAGCTTCGTGCAAATGGTTTTATTTAAATTGTTTCCGTTGCGGTATTTTATTAAATATCAGTGTATGTTTTTGTGTCTTATGTGCGATGATTATCTAACTGTAAGCGTCGCGGGAACGTGGCCTTATATGGGTATCAAGAATGGATGGTAGTGATGTGAGTGTATTAGATTGTGAAGACAATGTGATACGGTGGTGATTGCGGTGATGGCCGGTAGTGGTGGTACTAGATTGTGAAGACGATATATATATATATATATATATATATATATATATATATATATATATATACGTATATATATATATATATACGTATATATATATATATATATACGTATATATATATACGTATATATATATATATACGTATATATATATATACGTATATATATATATATACGTATATATATATATATATACGTAATAATATATACGTATATGTATATATATACGTATATATATATATATACGTATATGTATATATATATACGTATATGTATATATATATGTATATATATGTGTGTATATATATATATATTGTATATATATGTATATATATACGCATATATATATACATATATACAATATATATACATATTATATACGTATACGTATATGTATATATATATATATTGCTAACAACAGTCTTTTAATGCAATGAATGGTTTTTGTTAAAATGATTCCGCTGCATAAGTTTGTATATTTATAATGTCTTAAGATATTTAGTGCTTGAATGACCAACTGTGAGGTCTCCGGGAACGGGGCCTTACATGTGGAGGTCGACTGGTGGCGCTGGAAGTGAAGTGCTAGTCGCGGTGGTGGTGGCGGTAGTTTGCACATGGTGATCGGTGTGACATTCGTCATTTTCGACTAGCTTTGTATTTGTTATCCTCTATTGTAAACCCGACTCGTTTTGGTCTTCGGATCTTTGAATATTAATAAAATGATGGATTTTATGTTGTAATCATGTTTCATACTTGTCGTGGCGTGACCCACAGTTCGTTTCAGCAAAATCAGTTTTTTAACGTTTTCGGTTCGTTTAAGGCCCGGACTTGTATTTTAACCATCCAAACCAACCAAGACTTAACCATAACTATTCTATAACTCTCCAAACATGTAGATACCTGGTCATAATTTATTAAATTAAAATTTATTTTAAATAAAAGAATCAAAGTGCACCCTTTTACCCACCAGACAAACGCATTACCCATTTCCTCAAACCCTAATCTTTCCCTATAAATACCACTCATTCTCAACCATTTCACCTGCACATTTTCATCTTCTTCTCCCAAAAGTTTTGATCTTGTAAGTTGTTCTAGCTAGTTTTGCTTAAGTTTGACTTTAAAAAGTCAACGGAACCGAATCTTGCATTTCAAATCATTTCGGGTATGTAATTTTGGTTATTTTCAGTTTTTCTAAGTTTCTTTATGTTCACAAAACCATTTTCATCTTTATTTAAGTCTTGTGGGCATTCAAACTCATATTTATGCATTTTAGACCCGTTTGGGTTGTTTTCGGGAAGTTTACTCGATTAACTTTCTTGTTTGAGTTTAGATCTGGAAGTTTTACCTTATTTTTAGTTCAATGGTTTTGGACATGTGGTAACCATCCTCGGGTTCATACCGAGTCAAAGACCGAACCAAACCGAACCAAACCGAACGCTCGTTTAAGCACTTTAAATAACTTTTAAGTGACCATGTTACATCAAACACTTTAGATCTGAGTTTTTCTTGATATTTTAGTTATTATATGGTTGATATGGAGGTGTAGAACAAATCTTGGCTTGAACCCAAGTTTCGGGTAAAAACCGAGTAAAACCGAACACCCGTTTTAACGAGTTAGTCAATGTTCAAATCACCAAAAGTTCAACCTATCCTTTTAGTTATGTTTTAATTAATATTACTCATATTACTTAAGATTTTGGAAGTGTTAGAACAAATATTAGCTCAAACCAAGTTTCGGGTAAGAATAAACCCGAGTAAAAGTCGAACTTATCGTCTTAACGAGCTAGTCACCGTTCAAAACGCCTAAAGAAAAATCTTTCCTAATTTTTTTAACTTATGTTTCGCTTTATGTTATTTGTATTAATAATATTATGGTATGACGGAACCAAACTTGGTTTTATACTAGTATCGGGTTTAAGCGAATTTCTTTATTAATTAAAGTCTCAAAGTCGGGTTTAAGAGAGTGTAAGTCAGACCTTGATGCTTACATTAATGGGATCGTGCATACTAGCACTAAACCAACTCCCATATGTAAAACTTAACAATGGTTGAGTAAAACTAAACATCAAGGACCCGTTTTCTTGTAAAACTCATTTTATACTTACGTTATTTAAACACACTTTGTAAAATATAACTAAAACTCCCGAAAACCCAAGCCTTATTTTTATGAACTTTTATACCATTTATATTTCATCTTCAATACTCAATACTTACTCAAGATCTTTCAATCTAGGACACGCACGTTAAAACCGTCGGACTCGTTTACTTGAGGATTTTATTCAAAATTTATTCATCAACGTCATTTTATTCCATGTGAGTAATTTCATCCCTGTTTTCTCTTCTATACTTTGGGGGTAGCAAGCATACTTACTCAACCAAAAAAATGATTTAACATCTAGATCTCAACCCACACCTCTAGGTTATGTGTGCTTAGAATAATTGTCCAATTGTATGTTATATACCTCATATGATTAATTGATACATGTTTATTGCTTTTGATCGTTTAGCCTCATCCTCATCCTCAATAAGTATGATCATATGCTCCTCCTTGTAATATGGTAGTTTTATCAATTAGAAAGGAGCCTCATTTATTTATGATTGATATACCTCAATTGTCACTTTTATTTACGGCTTCACATATTTGAGTTGTGGATTTTTGAGTTGTGTTACTTATACGTGTTACCCTACTTGATTGTTTATTTGCTCTTATTTACTTATTTATTTCATTTACCCTCATGTACACACACACACACACACTTTTATAGAAATCCAAGGTATCCTTACCTTACCTTAAAAAAATTAATTAATTATAAAAAATCAAATTATAGATCTCAAAATTTGAATTTGGGTCCCAAATTTTTGATATTTCTCATCTCCTTGAAGCGTGACATTATAACGGGTTCGTACTACTGGAAGAGGGAAAATACCTAGATGTGAACCTTTGGCAAAATGATTCCGAGAATCAAAGGTGATTTACTTACCTGGAATGTTCAAGTCAATGTTTGACCTTATAGGCCAAAGCGAATGCGCGTTATATGGGTTGCTAACTTTAAGCAGTCATCGTAACCGTTCCGGTTACCTCCATTAATATTGTTGGATTGAAATATGAAAGCCACGATGATATGTGGACTAGTGTTTTGATCCCTCCCTCGATTTTGATTTGTTTTGAGTTGAAAAATGAAAGCCACGTTGATACGTGAACTAGTGGTCTTGACTTTCATTTTATCCCATTTTATGATCTTGGTTGAAACATGAAAGACGCGATGATTCGCGTAACGTTTCGACTCCCCGCATTACCTCGTATTTCCTTAAGATTACTGTCGGGACAACAAGTCATGGTGATTCATGTATGTATTTCCCGCCTCAAATCTTAACGTTTCAAATTTGATATATATATATATATATTCATGTGTTAAAATGGTTTTTTATAAGGTTCACAAAATATTTTACTACAATCTCATATTTACATTAATCACCATCATATTTGGACTAGCTACCCAAAATCTCATATTGTCTCACTTTTATTATTTTTAGAATGCCTCCTCTTCATCGTCAAGCTCGTCATGCACGTCGAACTCGTCGCCCCAAGAACTCCGACCTTAAGATAGCCGAATTGGTTACAACTCAAATGGCTGTTGTACTCCCCACCCTTGTTGCTCAAATTCAAGCTATCCGACCGCAACCTGTTGCTACTCAAGTAACACCCTCTCATGCTACATTTACTTATAAACAGTTATGGGCACCAATCCACCAAAATTTATGGGTGAGGAGTGTGCTACCACGCTCCTTTAATGGTTTGAACGCATGGAAAGCGTGTTCTTGCATTGTGAATGTTCGGAGGCCAAGCGAACCACTTTCGCATCAAGTGTGTTCAAGCTAACCGCCCTAACGTGGTGGAATAGCATCATGAATGCCAAAGGAGCGGAAGTCGCTATGACTCTCCCTTGGAAGGAACTGAAGGATATCATGCTCAAAATTTTTGCCCCAAGCATGAAATTCAAAAATGGAGGCCGAATTTTGGGATCTTAAACAAGATAGCGGTAACAACTCCGCTTACTCAAACCGCTTCCACGAGCTTAGCCTTCTAGTGCCCCATTTGGTTACCCCACTCGAGAGGGCAATCGACAAATACGTTTCGGGTTTGCTAATGCAAATCCGAGATTCCGTCATGAGTAGAAGCCACAAACGCTTAATGATGCGATCACTCTTGCCGCCGCCCTTTCGGAGAACCATGTCAAAGCAGGGACTTTATCCCGAAAGGATTCCAAGAAACCAAATGTCAAGGCCATCACCGATCCATCTCCAAGCTCCAAAGTTGAAGCCCAACCCCAATCCATCAATTACTCCAATTCATCTCACCACTCTAAACAGAAGCATAAACTGAACCATCAAAACTTTGCTGTCACTCATCCAACTCAACCCCAATCTCAATCTCAAGCTGCCCAAAATCGAAAACCTTACACCGGTCCCCATCCCTTGTGCAACACTTGTCAACGCCACCACCCATCTTACTCCGCTTGTCGTCAATGCTCAAATTGCAATCATTACGGCCACCTTAGCAATGTGTGTCGTGAAGCCTCCGTGGACAAATCACTCTACCAAGGTTTGTTCCGCATAATCCTCAAAACCGACCCATGCCTTTTGCTTAAACTCCTCCTCACCGAGAGCTTGTTTCAATTGTGGAGACCCAAATCATTTCCGCAATGCTTGTCCCCGACTCACTTTTGCAAATCAAGCCCAAATCATGCCTGCACCATACTACACAACTCAAGCCTACCAATTGCAAACTTACCAACCTCAAGTCCCACAACTCATGGCTCCTCCGGTTCAACCGCTCCAATCAATTCAAGCTCCTACTCCCCCGCCTTCGTAAGCTCCACAAGTCACCCATGGCAACCAAGGGCGTACTTTTATGATGAATGTCAACCAAGCCCAAGTTGCCAACGATGTGGTGAACGGTACGTTTTTAATTAATGAGCATTTTGCTTCAATTTTATTCGATACCGGAGCTGATAGGAGTTTTATTTCATTTAAATTTGCATCAACCCTTGTCGTACCCCGTACTAAACTTTCTCGACCTTTTTCTGTCGAAGTCGCCAATGGTAGCTCAATCACTATCGATTCGGTCATCCGTGATTGCATACTCACTCTTTGTAAGCGTAAATTCTCAATTGACCTCATCCCGATGCAAATGGGAAGTTTCGACATCATAGTAGGCATGAATTGGTTAGCCTTGCATCGTGCCAAAATTTTTTGCTATGATAAGTTTATTCGAATTCCACTCGCCAATGGTAAAACTCTCAAAATCTTTGGCAGAACTTCTCCCAAAAAGCTCAACCTCATGTCGTGTTCTCAATCTCAAAAGTACGTACGCCAAAAAGTACGTTCCGTTCCTAGCTCAAGCTGTGGCAAAAGAAACCGGAGAAAGGAAAATTCAAGACATTCACGTTGTTTGTGATTTTCCTGATGTTTTTCCCGATGACGTCTCCGGTCTTCCACCCATCCGTCCCGTCAAATTTCGAATCGATCTTGTCCCCGGAGCAACTCCCGTAGCTAAGGCTCCCTATCGTTTAGCTCCTTCTGAAATGCAAGAACTGTCAAACCAACTCCAAGAACTCTCAGATAAGGGTTTTATCCGTCCAAGCTCATCTCCTTGGGGTGCACCCGTTCTTTTCGTGAAAAAGAAAGATGGCTCGTTTCGCATGTGTATCGACTACCGTGAGCTCAATAAACTCACCATAAAAAATCGTTACCCTTTGCCTCGAATCGACGACCTCTTTGATCACTCCAAGGTGCAACTTGCTTCTCCAAATCGATCTTCGATCGGGTTATCATCAATTGCGTGTTCACAAAGATGACATTCCCAAAACTGCTTTTCGTATGCGGTATGGACATTACGAGTTCATGGTTATGCCATTTGGATTAACCAATGCACCCGCGGTATTCATGGACCTCATGAACCGCGTTTGCAAACCATGAGCATCATTTAATGTTCCATGCTCGATCTCCTAAGAAAAGAACAACTTTATGCAAATTTTTGAAATGTGAATTTTGGCTAAAGAGTTCAATTTTTGGGTCACATCGTTAACGATAAAGGTATTCATATGATCCCGCTAAAATTGAGGCCGTAAAAGATTGGAAGGCTCCATCCACACCTACCGAAGTTCGATCCTTCCTTGGTTTGGTCGGGTATTATCGGCGTTTTATTCTAAACTTCTCCAAAATCACGCTACCCCCCACCCGCATTAACTCATAAGGGAAAATCTTATGAATGGGGACCAAAACAAGAAGAAGCTTTTCAAACTCTTAAGCATATGCTTTGCAATGCTCCTATCTTAGCCCTCCCTGAAGGAAAAGATGATTTTGTGGTATTTCGTGATGCATCCAACCAAGGTCTCGGTTGCATTCTCATGCAACGAGGTCAAGTTATCGCTTATGCCTCAAGACAACTCAAAGTTCACGAGAAAAATTACACAACTCACGATCTCGAACTTGGTGCCGTCGTTTTCGCTTTAAAAATCTGGAGACACTATCTTATGGTACAAAATGTGTAGTATCACCGATCATAAAAGTCTTCAACATATTTTCGACCAAAAAGATCTGAACATGAGACAATGGCGATGGGCCGAATTACTTAGTTACTATGATTGCGAAATTCGCTACCATCCCGGTAAAGCGAATGTCGTGGCCGATGCCCTTAGTCGAAAAGTTAATGTTAAATCTATTTTGCTCCATAGCATTATCATCCAAACCGATCTTCAAAACCGCATCTATCGAGCCCAGTGCACCTCCGTTGATGAAGGTAACATGTATGAAGAATGTCATGTGGAGCCGAACTTCAACTCGAAACTAAACCCGATGGCTTACTTTACTTTCTCAATCGTTTATGGGTTCCCGATCGTGACGAACTTCGTACTTTCATCTTGACGAGGCTCATAAGTCACGTTATTCTGTGCATCCCGGTGCGGATAAAATGTACTTCGATCTTCGTCCCATTATTGGTGGCCTGGTATGAAAAAGGATGTGGCACTTTACGTTTCAAAATGTCTTACATGCTCAAAGGTTAAAGCCGAGCATCAAAGACCTTTCGGTTTACTCGAGCAACCTCGATTCCTGTTTGGAAATGGAAGACATTGCCATGGATTTCATCACTAAGCTCCCAAATACCCGAAACCAAAATGATAGTATTTGGGTAATCATCGATCGATTGACCAAATCGGCTCACTTCATTCCGATCCGAGAAAAGTATTCCATGGAACAACTAGCTCAAATCTATGTCTGAGAAATCGTGTGCCGCCATGGTATACCAATGACCATCATCTCCGATCGTGATGCTCGTTTCACGTCTCATTTTTGGAAATCTCTTCAAAATGCTCTAGGTACTCGCCTTGACCTTAGTACCGCTTACCACCCTCAAACTGATGGCCAATCCGAGCGTACAATCCAAACCCTCGAGGATATGCTTCGATCATGCGTACTTGACTTTGGTGGAAATTGGGACTCTCATATTCCGCTTATTGAGTTCTCCTACAACAATAGTTTCCATTCTAGCATTGGTATGGCTCCGTTTGAAGCTCTCTATGGTCGAAAGTATCGTTCTCCGATTTGTTGGAACGAGATTGGTGAAACTCAAATCACCGGTCCTGAGATGGTTCAAGACACTACCGATCGTATCGATCAAATCCGCAAGAATCTACTCGCCGCTAGAAGCCGTCAAAAGAGTTATGCCGATAAACGACGAAAGCCTCTAGAATTTCACGTCGATGACCTTGTCCTCCTCAAAGTATCTCCTTGGAAGGGGGTAGTCCGTTTTGGAAAGAAAGGAAAACTAGCTCCTCGTTTCGTAGGCCCATTCAAGATCCTCGAAAGGATTGGAAATGTGGCTTATAGACTCGATTTACCGAAAGAACTTTCCGGTGTTCATCCTACCTTTCATGTCTCAAATCTTAAGAAATGCTTAGCTGAGGGTAATCTCCACATACACCCGCCGACGAAGTACATATCGATGAGACAATGCAACTTGTTGAAAGACCCGTAGAAATTATGGATCGCAACGAGAAACGAACCAAACGAAGTCGTATTCGGTTAGTGAAAGTTCGTTGGGAATCAAGACGTGGTGCCAAATTTACTTGGGAAAGAGAAGACATCATGAAGGAAAAGTACCCGCATCTCTTCGTCGTAGCTTCTTTCTAATTTCGGGACGAAATTTCCAAAGTAGGGAATACTGTGACATTCGTCATTTTCGACTAGCTTTGTATTTGTTATCCTGTATTGTAAACCCGACTCTTTTGGTCTTTGGATCTTTGAATATTAATAAAATGATGGATTTTATGTTGTAATCATGTTTCATACTTGTCGTGGCGTGACCCACAGTCGTTAAGCAAAATCAATTTTTAATGTTTTCGGTTCGTTTAAGGCCCGGACTTGTATTTTAACCATCCAAACCAACCAAGACCTAACCCATAACTATTTTAGAACCCTCCAAACATGTCGATACCTGGTCATAATTTATTTAAATTAAAATTTATTTTAAATAAAGAATCAAAGTGCCCCTTTTACCCACCGGATAAACGCATTACCCATTCCTCAAACCCTAATCTTTCCCTATAAATACCACTCATCTCAACCATTTCCCTGCATATTTTCATCTTCTTCTCCCAAAAGTTTTGATCTTGTAAGTTGTTCTAGCTAGTTTTGCTTAAGTTTGACTTTAAAAGTCAACGGAACCGAATCTTGCATTTCAAATCATTCGGGTATGTAATTTTGGTTATTTTCAGTTTTTCTAAGTTTCTTTATGTTCACAAAACCATTTCATCTTTATTTAAGTCTTGTGGGCATTCAACTCATATTTATGCATTTTAGACCCGTTTGGGTTGTTTTCGGGAAGTTTACTCGATTAACTTTCT